>CM057347.1:159243924-159843924 GCA_030015575.1 Agapanthus africanus
ATTGGCTTTCTTCATTCCCTACCAGTCGGCACCAGCCTAAGGTTTGGAAGAAGACTATCCAATTTGCGTAATAGGTGTACTATCTCCTAAACCAAGGAGTACTCGCAACCTGAGAGAAGGTAAAAGGTAAAGACAACTGAATAGTCCTATTCGTTTTCTCCAGAACCGGAAACCATCCTCGAAGTCCTTCGAGTTCGTATATAACCATACGATGGTTTTGTCCAATGGAAGTGGACGTTCGTAGTAATACGGGGTGTCCCGGAGAAAAGGGTAAAAGTAGGAGTGGCAAAGAGGTCTGCAACTCTGACAATCCAAAAGCCAGTGTTAAGAAGGTTCGGTCAACTTGGTCACTGAGTCATAGTCTAGGGTCGGGTCAATGGTCGCTGCCAGAGAGAGAGAGAAGAGAAACACTCAGCGTGCACTCTAACCTAGATCAGAATGGTTGTCACTCTATCTAATCTGGAAACCTCCCACTGTAACGTCAAATTCTTCCCCAAACCTGAAAGAAGAATTAGCCGGGATCACCCGAGGAGTAAACCAACTCATCAGTGGGAATCGGGATCCAACTATCATCGCATGATAACGTGACGGAATCCACTCACGCTATCACACTCCAGAAGGTATGCGCATATCTGGCAAGTTTCAGTACTTTTGAAACTCCCGATGTGGATTTCTACCCCATGCTCTTATGACCTTGACTTTGGCCAACATATCATAAGTCACATGTCAAGTTCTACCCGTCATTTTCCTGGTTAATTTGAACCCACCCGTACATACCCTTGACTTTGGCCAAAATGGCAGTACGACTGTCCCAAACCAACGCATCTATCTATGCTGCATATGAATACCCAACAGCTACCAAACACTGTGCCTTGACTTTGGCCAAAATACACAGCTTGAATACTATTGACCATCCATATGAAACGACGGAGGGCTACGAATGGTTTCTGGCGAAAACCTTTAACGTAATGAACTTGATATCGTTGAAGGAACTGATAGCTTTTAAAAATATAGAGACGAAAACCTTTGCTAAAGAGGTCACTCCCGGTGAAGGGATCTCGGCTCTTTCCCCGTAGAATGAGGTGCAGGATATTCCAACTGAATACCACGGTGCAAAGCAAAAGTAATCGACTATAGTGAAGTTAATGCCCTGACGCAAACTTTTGTCCAAGGGGTCACTCCCGGTGAAGGGATCTCGGCCCTTGCCTCGTCGACTGAGGAGCAGGATATTCCAACTGAATACCACGATGCAAAACAAAAGTGAACGTCAATGCAATAACAGCTTTTTGAAAAAGTGTTCCAACAACATCAGATTAGGTTTGTTTAACTTGCATTGATCCGAATCAATGCAGTCCCATCAATTGATGACACCACAAAGAACGAAAATATACTGACGTACGTATATGCCATCCGCATTCGCCACTGGGTCCCGTCATCACTCGTTAGGTTAGCTAACTAACGACAGAGCGGGGACTGGACTAGCGCGGATGAAAAACATATACAACATCTACTAATATATATATAATATATAATTTTCGCTCAAGGCGTGATGAAAAAAGCAGCAACACAGAAATGTATAGCAACACAGATCAATACAGATATCTGGGATCCCCGGGTTTCACAGAGCCGCTGAAAACCGACGTTCCCATGGTCGTGTGGATAGCCTGTGCAATGAAATCCTAGACCCCTACGGGCGCGGCAAGTCACCCGCCAAAACCTGAAGCGAGGCAGTCCCCTTCAACAACGTGAATGGACCACCCAGCACTTCACGGAATCCGGTAACTTGGACACCCCTCCTGGGTCAAGCCTATACCCCCTACGAGTGCGGCGAATAGCCCGCCAATTCTAGAGTGAAGCCCCCTCCGTCTCAATGCCATGAGATGCGGGCTTGTTGCCCTCCAGAACTCGGCTATCCGTGCACCCCTCCGCGGGGTAATCCTAGTACAGAAAGTAAAATATACATACAACGGGTACATCGACCGCAATCAGGTCGTGCCCCAAAAGAATAATACAAACGGGCAGTGACGGCAGTCCACATGTCGGATGCTCGCCCCGCAATATCAAATGTACATATAAAACAGAACTGTACTACCACTGCAACCAGGCTATCCCCACGACCGATCCGCAACAACACATTACAATCACAGAACATCAACGTGAAAGTCACGTTCGCAAATCCGTCTAACCGAGCTATAGCAGTTAGACCGGGTTTACCGATCGAGTGACATTCACGGTCGCAGATATAATGTAAAAACTGTGAACTAGCATGTTTAAAATATCCGATCGAACAAATTTATCAAAGTGGGCCCCACACACTACTGTAGCACTTACAGAAAATCTGGGCCCAATGAAAATATCCCAAAACCCCTATTTCCAAGCCAAAAGCCCACTGGAAAAATTTCGCACAGCAAGGACTTCTTTCCACCGCGGAAGCGCGGCCAAACCAGGGGTTTGGCCGCCCTTCCGCGGTCGAACTGAAGCATCGCAAAACCAAATTTTTCCAGAGTCCTTAGAATTTCATTCTCATGTTTCTGCAATGTTCTGAAAAATTTTCTGAGACAAAATAAAAACGACAGAAACTAGAAGCATGGGAAAATACGGTTTTTGGGGATTTTCGTTCGATCGAGTACTAAACATACTAGAGCAAGCTAGGTAGGTTAAAGGCGTGGCTCTGATACCAATGTAAGCCCGCGGGGGCGTCCCGGCCGTCGACGCGACGCCGGAAACGCGGAAAACAAAAACTTTGCGAACTTTGCAAAACGGCACCACCGCGGACTTTTTACCCGGATCGGGCCATTAACCTAGCTAGCTAGCAAATAAGAAAAGAGTAGAGATGCTATACCAAGCGATCCGTGTCCTTCGGTC
This sequence comes from Agapanthus africanus, assembly GCA_030015575.1. Taxonomy (NCBI): domain Eukaryota; kingdom Viridiplantae; phylum Streptophyta; class Magnoliopsida; order Asparagales; family Amaryllidaceae; genus Agapanthus; species Agapanthus africanus. The sequence goes on from CM057347.1 coordinate 159,246,790, forward strand.
TTCGTCTCCACTCCGATCTCCCGCGGAATCTCCGTCTCCTCGCTCGTCGGAAATGGCACCACGTAGCCGGAATCTTTTACGGGCTCCCGCCTCTTGACCGAGGCAACTCGGGCGTGAAGTTGGCTAGCCGACGCGTCCAAGACTTGCTATAGAAATAGTGTAGAAGGTTATCTCTTTGGGGTTATGAGGTTGCCATGGTTGGAGGAATTTTTGCACACAAGAATATTATGGAACAAAGCTTGATCAAGAGATGGAGCATACATCAAAATGAGCTCGGCCAAGGCACTTTCCTCACTGGAAAAATTCCTAAATGTGTGAAGTGTAGGAATAAACAATTTTTTCCTAAAGAAAATTTCCCCCCAAGCATAAATCACCAGCACACTCAAAATGGGGGGCCCACGAAATTAGCAATGAGAAACAAAAATGGATAGAAAGCATAATTAATCAAAAGCATAAGGAAATGTCCACCAAAATAAACCCCCCCCCTTGAACAGTGGCCGGCCCCTTTTGGGTGGGTGTAGGAAAAGGAACCAAATACAAGTGGGGAAAAAGAATCAAAAACTAAAATGATAATTGTCACAACCATTTCCAATCTCATTCTTATCACATAAATGCAAAAGAATGATGCAAAGAGAATCTCATGATGATGGTCAAATCATAATCCACACATATGCAAGAAAACCCCTCTACAAAATGTTAATTGCAAACTTGCAATTAACACCCTCCAACGAAAAGTCCGACCGGGAAGGAAAAAGAGAAAACCGGCCGGAACGGAATGCAAACTGGCAACCCCGGAAAACCGATCCCGTAATAAATTACAGGAAAACCCCGCTACTGCAAATACATGCCCGCATTTGTATTCCCGCTGAACACTAATGCAAAGAGACAAAACTACACTATCTTATACTAGGATCCGGCTTAAGCCAAAGCCGGCTAGTAAAAACCGTCCGATCACGATCCGTGCAATACCGCACGTATCTGATCGAACTCTACCATATCTCCATACGGCCTCTACAGCGTTTCGCCCGAAACTTGAGTAACTGTCTGTGTGGTGGACTCTAAAGACTCGTCAATACTATGGCTGTGGATTTAACCACTAGCACGTCAGAGGTATAAGCCAATACGTGACGGGCCACCAGCTATTGACAAAAAGGGACGTCGATGAGGAAGCTCACCCCGACACCCTACTGAGCCTGTCAGTGACAATATCCGTACAGTCCGGTCCGTTCGTCTATGAGTATCGCATGGCGGGCCTAGGGGGTTGGTAAAAGTCAGACCCCCAAAAGCGGTACAAGTCGTGTCGGAGTGTAGCCCAGAACACCCTGAGATACTACTGGAATACCTACCAGCAAATCTCCTGCCTTGGCCAAGGACTTTTCATGTTCTGGCTCTCCTAGACACAGCACGACCTCACCCCCAATACCGGGAGAGACGAACCCCTGCAGATCCGCTCACTGCCTCCATGTGGCTCGGGACTGTACCCAACTAAAACCTGTTTGCACGACTCCTTTGAGCCGTGGTAGGGTAGTAATCAAAGTACAGTGGGAACTCACACGAGACAAATGACGATCCCAGGTCGATGAACTAACCTGTACACATGTCACCTGGGAACTGCTATCTGACGTCTGGTATATCCCAACTAGCAGGTTCCCGGCGAGTCCTGTCCGGTGTACTCATAACCCAATGAGCACCTGTATACATCTTAGGTGAATCAACTGACACCAGTGGCTTGTGAGACCGGCCACCGCCCCTCGTCGGGGTCTCGACTGTATACACTAGTCTACTCTGGAGAAACGATGCCCTGTCTCGAATCTCCCACGACTAGGGACCTTTTAAGGATGTGCTTGTAGACCCCCAGCTCCCACTTATATGATCGCCCTCATACTGCTGGTGGTCAAGCAAGAATCCAAGGGGCTTTATCAACGTGTAATAGCGACTCGAAAGGTCACCTAAAGCAGTACACGATGATAAAGATAAACCAGATAGCATACTATCATCTCGAGTAAGACTGTCCTACTGGGACAGGTCCTCCCCTCAATCATTGCAATCACGTGCCTGTGATCCAATAATTGACTCTGAGGGCACTATCTCCAACAAGCGCAATATTGACGTTTCTTAGCCAGTCTTTATAGTTCTGCCCGGTTAGTATATTCTTTTCAAGTAATAGTTTTAGTCCAGTCATGGTAGCTGCCAGAGAGAGAGAAAAGAAAACACTCAGCATATGCTCTTGCAAGTTTAGATTGGTTTATTAATTTATCTAAACAGGATGGCTCCCACTGTTTCCTCAAATCCTTCTTCAAAACCTAAAAGAAGAACTAGTCAGGATTTAATCACACGTCACAATACTTGCTTAACCTTTCAGCCAGGCTGGTGTTGGTACTTCGAGGGAGGTTTTCCAACGCTTTCGCGAAGTTCCTTAATTAAAGAACCTCTTTTCCCTGGAGGCGTAGCCCCTCTAACACCTTTCTAGGCACCTACTTGGTTTATAGCATTGATTGTTAAGTGAGAGAAATTCCCGAGAGTAATCCTACTCATCAGTGGGATCGGGATCCAACTATCATTGCATGATGCCCTAGATGGAAGCCACTCTAGTCACCACACTCCAGAAGGTAAGCTAAATCTGCAAGTTTCCTTTATGTTTGAAACTCCCGATGTGATTTTTACCCCAAGCTCTTATAGACCTTGACGTAGGCCAACAAGTCATAAGACGCAAGTCAAGTTCTACCCGTCGTTGTCCTGATCAATTTAAATACATCGTACAAGCCCTTGACGTAGGCCAACAAGGTGTACGTCTGTATTAAACTAATGCATCTATCTATGCAACAAATAGGCACACACACTGCTACCATACACTATGCCTTGACGTAGGCCAACAAGCATAGCATGAATACGATGTGCTGTCCATCTGAAACGACGGAGGGTTACGGCTGGTTTTTGGCAAAAAACCGTTAACGTAATGAACTTGATTTGATCGAAGGAACTAAGATAGCTTTTATTAAAAGGAGTGGTTTAAGCTCCGCATTTAAAATTTGCTTTTTCAAGAAAACCGAGTGGTTTTTAGAAATTGTTCCAACGATTCAGTTTAGGTTTTATTTTCTTTGCATTAATAATAATTCGTCCCATCTTTAATCTATCATTACAGATAACAACGAAAATATGACGTCCTCTTATGCCATCCGCATTCGCCACTGGGTCCCGTCATCACCCGTTAGGTTACTTAACTAACGACAGAGCGGGGGCTGGGCTAGCGCGGGTGTAAAACATAAGTGACGTCTAAATAGCTATCATATATATAGATATTTTACATTCGTCTGACGCAATGATATACATTCCAGAACACAGATAAACAATATTGGATTTGCAAGCAATCTGTATTTCTTTTGAGCCTGCAAGAAAAGACAGATTACACAGTTGTGATGAATAGCCATTACCCCACCCACGACCCCTACGGGTGCGGCAAACTACCCACCCGGCAGTTTGTGCACCCCACCTTGGGTCTGTCCTAGGAGCAAAAACAGTAAAAAGAAATAATACAACGGTGGCTACAACCGCAACCTGGATGTGCCCCGCAAAATAATATTACAACTTGTTACAATTACATCAAATGAATTAATACAATAACCCATCACAAAACCCGGCTAATCACCACAACAGTCCAATACAGTTTATATGCACAAACAGTTAAAATCCATTACAGAAATGTGCAACCCCCTGCCAACCGACATACTAGCAGTTAGGGGAGGTTTACGAACACATTATACAATCACAGATATAATCCAATATGCAAATACTGTACAATTTCGATCGATTAAACATCTTTAATATTGCTCCAAAAACTGCTCTGTAAAATTGAAACCTGAGCAAATATTAAATATTCCAGAAAATCCCAAATATTACAGAGAACCCACCCAAGAAATTTGGGTTCATGATTCGCCAAATCGGCGGCGGAACCGTGGCGGCGCCTATGGGCTCCGCCGCGGATCCGCGGCCGTTTGGTCGAATCATGACCCCAATTTTCTTGGGTGTTCTTCTGGTGTCATTACAAGCTTTCTGAACATGCCTGAAAAATTTTTGGACTTCATTTAAATTTCGACAGAAACTTGATGTTTTTGGGGTTTTCCGGCTTCGTTTTTCCGTTCGAAATTCGTACAAATTTGCGATTAAGTTAAAACTTGTTTAGCTAGGCTCTGATACCACTGTAAGTCGATGTTCAACACCCCAATACTTGTGGGGAGGCGGAAATATGAATAACAATCAAGTTCTATGATCAAACATCGATTAACCGTACGAATCGTTTGCTATACAAGTTTTAACAAAAGCTTTAGAGTTTTAATCTACTATGCGAAGAGATTATACCAAACGGTTCTAGTCCTTCGTCTTGATGTTGTCTACGGCCTCTTTGGATCTCCACGTCCTTTTCGGCTTTCTCCCATGATAGACGATCCACCCGAGAACCCTAATCCAAGCTATAACCTCTAAACTTGAGGTTACTTAGTTTCTCTAGTTGCTAAATAGAGTAGCTAAGATGATGTAGAGATAGGTTATGGAGTAATTAGTCTTTCCTAATCCTTGTTCTCAACTCATGAGGGGTAGGATTAGGCTTGGTGAAGGAGAGAGAACTTGAAGAGAGAGAGTGAGAAGATGATAATGATATTATTATAATGAATAAAGCTTCTCACTTGATATATATGAAACATAATGAATATAAAAGAAATGAAATAATAAGTGAATATTCATCATGTTTCATTTAATCAAGTGGGTGATTCATCATGTGAGTCATTAAGCAATTAATGATGCATTAATGATATGATGAATCACTCACAATGAGTCACTTAATCATTAAATGAAAATGCCACCTCTCTCTTTATGTCACATCCTTCTAGAAGCTTCTCGGAAAATTACGAGAACGCCCTTCTCATCCGTGAAAACACGGAAAAACTTTAGACTGTATAAATCCAATAACCTGATACTAGAATCTGGCTTAAACCAAAGCCGGCTAGTAAAAACTGTCCGAATGTCGCACGTGCGATCAAACACGTATGCGTCCGAACCTTTGTCGTAAAACCATACGACCTCTATATCTTTTCGCCTGGGTTTGGGAAATCTCTGTGTGGGACTCTAAAGACTCGACTACTACGCTGGCAGTGGGTTTAACCACAGACCGCAAGCGGCACTAGCTGTACGTAACGGTCCCCAGGTAGTTGTCGATAAGAAAGCTGATGAGGTAACCCATCTGAAATCCTACTGAGCCTGTCTGTGTCAATATCCGCGCAGTCCGGTCTGTTCGTCTAAGAGTATCGCATGTATGGTCTAGGGAGGTGGTGGACGTCAGACCCCTAATAACCGTACAAGTCATGTCGGTATGGCTTTATCACCATCCGAGAATCTACTGATCAACCTATCAGTAATTCTCAATCAGCCCTGGCCAGGGACTTATGGTAATGACCAAACGACCACAGTGTGATATCAACTCCCTATACCGGGAGAGACGAATCCCTAACAGTCGCTCACTGCCTCCATGTGGCTCGGGACTGTGCCCAACTGAAACCTGTTTGCACGACTCCTTTGAGCCGTGGTAGGGTAATAATCAAAGCACAGTGGGAACTCACACGAGACAAATGATGACCTTAAGTCAACGGACTATCTGCACACATGTCACCTGAGAACTGCTATCTGACGTTAGGTATAATACCATCCAGTCAGTTCTCGGCGAGTCCTGTCCGGTGTACTCACACCCAGTGAGCATCTGTATACAATCTTAGGTGAACACCACCAATGGTTGCGGGACCAATCCATTGCCCCTCGTCAGGGTCTAGATATGTATACACTAGTCTACTCCGGAGTATCGATGCCCAATCTCGATACTCCTGCGACCAGGGACATCTAAGGGTGTGCCTATTGACTATCCAGCTCCCACTAGTATGACTGCCATCACAACGCCGGTAGTCAGACAAACACCTTATGGGCTTTATCAACATATATATATAAATACCAAGTAAAATATATTATACGTTATGACAAAGTCAAACCAAATAGCGTACTATCATATCAAGCAAGACTGTCATGTACATACATATCCCAAGCATCCTATACAATGTAGGCCTCTAGGGCATATATATCCAACACACTTATGCCATCCGCATTCGCCTCGATGTCCCCTCGTGCACCGTTAGGTTAGGTAACTAACGGTAGAGCAGGGCAGGGCTAGCGTGGGTGTAAAACATAAGTAATATCTATATAATATATCATATATACTATATAAAGCTTATCTATCACAGAACATCAAATGATCACATCACAGATATGTTGGAGATAGTGCTCTCAGAGTCAATTATTGGATCACAGGCACGTGATTGCAATGATTGAAGGAGGACCTATTCCGGTAGGACAGTCTTACTCAAGATGATAGTATGCTATCTGGTTTACCTTTATCATCGTGTACTGCTTTAGGTGACCTGACAGGTCACTATTACACGTTGATGAGCCCCTAGGATTCTTGCTTGACTGTCAGCAGTATGAGGGCGATTATATACGTGAGAGCTGGTAGTCTATAAGCACATCCTTAAAAGGTCCCTAGTCGTGGGAGTTTCGAGACAGGGCATCGATACTCCAGAGTAGACTAGTGTATACAGTCGAGACCCCGACGAGGGGCGGTGGCCGGTCTCACAAGCCAATGGTGTCAGTTGGTTCACATAAGATGTATACAGGTGCTCATTGGGTTATGAGTACACCGGACAGGACTCGTCGGGAACATGCTAGTTGGTCTTATACCTGATGTCAGATAGCAGTTCCCTGGTGACATGTGTACAGGTTAGTTCATCGACCTGGGGATCGTCATTTGTCTCGTGTGAGTTCCCCCTGTACTTTGATTACTACCCTACCGCACTCAAAGGAGACATGCAAACAGGTTTTAGTTGGGTACAGTCCCGAGCCACATGGAGGCTGTTAGCGGATCACCAGGGGTTCTTCTCTCCCGGTATTGGGGGTGAGGTCGCGCTGTGTCTAGGAGAGCCAGTACATGAAAAGTGCCTGTCCAAGGCAGGAGATTTACTGGTAGGTATTCCAGTAGTATCTCAGGGTGTTCTGGGCTACACTCCGACACAACTTGTACCGCTTTTGGGGGTCTGACTTTTACCAACCTCCTGGGCCCGCCATGCGATTCTAATAGACGAACGGACCGGACTGTACGGATATTGTCACTGACAGGCTCAGTAGGGTGTCAGGATGAGTTCGCTCATCGACGTCCCTTTTGGTCAATAGCTGGTAGCCCGTCACGTATGGCTAATACCTCTGACGTGCTAGTGGTTAAATCCACAGCCATAGTATTGACGAGTCTTTAGAGTCCCCCACAGACAGTTGCTCAAGTTTTCGGGCGAAACGCTGTAGAGGCCGTATGGAGATATAGCAGGGTTCGATCAGATACGTGTGGTATTGCACGGATCTTGATCGGATGGATAATATTAGCCGGCTTTGGTTTAAGCCGGATCCTAGTATAGTACAGTGTAGATTTTGTCTCATTGCATTTGTATTTCGGTCGGAATACATATGCGGGTATATATATACAGTAGCGGGGTTTTTCTGTAATTTATTACGGGACCAGTTTTCTGGAGTTGCCGGTTTACTTTCCGTTTCGGCCATTTACCTTTGTATCTTTCATTGGCCGAAGTTTGGTGGAGGAGGGCTTATTTTCATTTGTGCAAATAAGTATTTGTGGAGGGTGTTATTTGCATATTGTTGCATCATGATGGTTTTCATGATGGGTGCACCATCCATTGACTTGATTAATCCATCATTGCTTGACTTTCTTTAGTCATCATGCTTTGACTTGTGGTATCATGATGGTTGTGGTGGTGTGTTGGATTTAGCATGTTATCATGCTTGATCATGATCCTTTTTCTCTCTCTCTCTCTTGTATCATTTTTGATCCACACCCCCCTTGGTATTATTCTCTCCTCTCTCCCATTATGCATGGCCGGCCAAGCTCATTAGGGGGCTGTCCAAATTTCTTGTGTGGGATTTGGTTCTCATTTGGCTTTGCAAAATCCCATAACACCACCTCCAAAGTTTACACTTCATTTCCTCCACCCAATGGCAACCTCCATAAACCCCATGAGACATAAAGTTCCACACTTATTCTACAGCAACTCTTGGGCACGTCGGCTCGCCAACTTCGTGCCCGAGTTGCCTCGGTCCAGAGGTGGGAACCCGTAAAAGAAGCAGGCGATGTGGTGCCATTCCGGCGACGTGGTGGAGACCGGTGATTCCGCGGGGAGATCGGGACGACGACGAGAAGACCGAAGGACACGGATCGCTCGGTATATCTCTCTAACCCCTCTCTAGATACCTAGGACTAGTTTAATGGCACGATCCGGGTTTATAGTGCGCGGTGGTGCCGGTTTGAAAAGTTATTGTAAATCACCGCTTCCGTATTCCGGCGTCGGATTGACGGCCGGGGCACCGCCGTGCACTTACAGTGATATCAGAGCCTCGCCATTAACTTAGTCTAGCTTTGTCTAATGTGTTTACATTTCCGAACGAAAAAAATTCCAAAATCCTCGTTTTCAAGGCATCAGGTTTCTGTCGAAATTTTTTAGCTCCAAAATTTTTTCAGTATGTTGCAGAATGATGTGCAGGGAATTCTAAGCTTTCTGTGAAATTTTGGTTGCATGATCCCACCATTCCACCGCGGAACCGCAGCCAAACCCATGCTTGGACCGCGGTTCCGCCGCAATCTAGACTGTTCATGGCACCAATCTTTTACAGAGAACTCCTGAGTGTAAAATAGGGTTTTTGGAATGTTATTTTTTGGGCCCAGATTTCTTTGAGTGCTACAGTTGTGCTTGGGGCCCACTTGGGTAAATTTGATCGATCGGAAAATTTTAAACTCATTAGTTCACAGTATTTACATTATATCTGCGACCGTGAATGTCACTTGATCGGTAAATCCTATCGAACTGCTATAGCCCGGTTAGACGGATTTGCGAACGTGACATTCACGTTGATGTTCTATGTATTGCTGTAATGTTGTGGATTGGTCGTGGGGGATAGCCTGGATGCAATGCTTGTACAGTTTTTTGTTGTATTATGTACATTTGATATTGCGGGGCGAGCGTCCGACATGTGGACTGCCGTCACTGCCTGTTTGTATATTACTCTTTTGGGGCACGACCAGGTTGCGGTCGATGTACCCGTTGTATGTATATTTTACTTTCTGTACTAGGATTACCCCGCGGTGGGGTGCACGGATAGCCGGGTTCTAGAAGGCAACGAGCCCGCATCTCATGGCATTGAGACGGAGGGTGCTTCACTCTAGAATTGGCGGGCTATTCGCCGCATTCGTAGGGGGTACAGGTTGACCCAGGAGGGGTGCCCAAGTTACCGGATTCCGTGAAGTGCTGGGTGGTCCATTCACGTTGCTGAAGGGGGCTGCCTCGCTTCAGGTTTTGGCGGGTAGCTTGCCGCGCCCGTAGGGGTCTAGGATTTCATTGCACAGGCTATCCACACGACCAAGGGAACGTCGGGTTTCAGTAGCGGCTCTGTGAAACCCGGGGATCCCAGATATCTGTATTGTTCTGTGATGCTGTACATTTCTGTGATGTTGCATTTTATCATGCCTTGAGCGAAAATTATATATTATATATATATTAGTAGATGTTGTATATGTTTTGCATCCGCGCTAGTCCAGTCCCCGCTCTGTCGTTAGTTAGCTAACCTAACGGGTAATAACGGGACCTAGTGGCGAATGCTGATGGCATATACGCACGTCATTATTTTCGTTCTTTATTGGTGTGATCAATTGATAGGACTGCGTTGATTCGGATCAATGCAAGTTAAAACAAACCTAATCTGATGTTGTTGGAACACTTTTCAAAAAGCTGTTATTGCAAGGGCGTTCTCTTTTGTTTTGCATCGTGGTATTCAGTTGGAATATCCTGCTTCTCAGTCGACGAGGCAAGGGCCGAGATCCCTTCACCGGGAGTGACCCCTTAGACAAAAGTTTGCGTCAGGGCAATAACTTCACTATAGCCGATTACTTTTGCTTTGCATCGTGGTATTCAGTTGGAATATCCTGCACCTCATTCTACGGGAAAGAGCCGGGATCCCTTCACCGGGATTGACCTCTTTAGCAAAGGTTTTCGTCACTATATTTTTAAAAGCTATCCGTTCTTTCAACGATATCAAGTTCATTACGTTAAAGGTTTTCGCCAGAAACCATTCGTAGCCCTCCGTCGTTTCATATGGGTGGTCAATTGTATTCAAGCTGTGTATGTTGGCCAAAGTCAAGGCACAGTGATTGGTAGCTATTGGGTATTCATATGCAGCATAGATAGATGCGTTGCTTTGGGGCAGTCGTACTACTATTTTGGCCAAAGTCAAGGGTATGTACGGGTGGGCTCAAATTAACCTGGAGAATGACGGGTAGAACTTGACATGTGACTTATGATATGTTGACCAAAGTCAAGGTCATAAGAGCATGGGGCAAAAATCACATCGGGAGTTTCTAAAGAAACTGAAACTTGCCAGATATGCGCATACCTTCTGGAGTATGATAGCTTGAGCGGATTCCGTCACGTTATCATGCGGTGATAGTTGGATCCCGATTCCCACTGATGAGTTGGTTTACTCCTGGGGACATCCCAACTAATTCTTCTTTTAGGTTTGGAGGAGAATTTGACGGTACAGTGGGAGGTTTCCAGATTAGATAAATTGGTAACCATTCTGATCTAGGTTAGAGTGCACGCTGAGTGTTTCTTTTCTCTCCCTTTTTGGCAGATACCATTGACCCGACCCTAGACTATGACTCAGTGACCAAATTAACCGAACCTTCTTAACACTGGCTTTTGGATTGTCAGGGTTGCAGACCTCATTGCCACTCCTACTTTTACCTTTTTCTCCAGGACACCCCGCATTACTACGAACGTCCACTTCCATTGGAAAAAACCATCGTATGGTTATATACGAACTCGAAGGGATTTATTCGAGGATGGTTTCTGGTTCTGGAGAAAACGAATAGGGCTATTCAGTTGACTTTTCCTTTTACCTTCTCTCATGTTGCGAGTGCCCCTTAGATTAGGGGATAGTACACCTATTACGAAAATTGGATAGTCTTCTTCCAAACCATAGGCAGGTGCCGAACGGTAGGGAATGAAGAAAACCAATCAGCCTAACGATGGTGTACAGAAGGTATTATGTAAAGGCAAAGAAAGGGATTAGAAGGAGGGCAAAGTAAATTGCGACTGCTATTCACGACCAAACCAAGTATTTCATTACCACTCCCACTTCACCTTTGTATTTCTCCAGGACACTCCGTATCACTACGAAGATCCACAGTTTATTGGATATTCCATCGTATGGTTATATACGGACTCGAAAGGAACTTGTTCCAGTTCGGGGATGGATTCTGGTTCAGGAGAAATAGGAATAAGGTTTATTCAGTTGTCTTTTATTTTCAACTTCTCTCGCATTGCGAGTGCTCCTAGGATTAGGAGAGTACACCCATTATGCTTATTAGATAGTCTTCTTCCAAACCATAGGCTGGTGCCGAACGGTAGGGAAGGAAGAAAACCATTTGGCCTAAAGGGGTGCACAGAAGGTAATGACTAAAGACATATGAAGGGATTTGGAGAGATGACAAAGAATTATACGGTTACAGTTATGAACCTGATAATGGAAGTGGCATTACTAGGAATACCAGGAAACCCCATCGAAACATTTCAATGTTTCAGTTTCATTGTGTACTGTTAAAAGAAAACTGATTTCCCAATTAGACACTTGCTCCAGGGTATGTATTTACCAAGTTTGATTCTCACATCTGTATGGTTTTACAGATGATGAGTGGGAGTAAGTTATTGGGAATTGGGTGATCATCCTCATTATATCGGGATTCGTTGTAATCGGTGATATTTGAGGAATTCACTTGGGTTGTTTGCTGGACGGCAAATATTTGGTTTTGAATATCCGCTGTTATGCACCAATTTCAAATTGATATATCTGTACGTCTATTTTTATAGAGTGAGATATACCTTTCTGAAAATTATGTCTATGACATTTACCTATATCAGTGGATGGTTAGGTAAGGAGCATTAAACAGCGGTGTAAATCTTCATAACCATAGTACAGTTTTCAACCTACGACACGCAGAGACTGAGTTATTAGACTCAAGTGACTTATACAGAGTATTGTATGTTGTCCAGCGTCCATGAGGACAAAGGGGTTGGTTCTCGTACTATATTCGGTTTACTTATGACTTCTCTAGTTTTTAGACAGGTGTTTCGTAGAAACACAGGGTCCGAATTTTGAGAAGTTATAGGTATTTGAATAAAGTAGAGAACCAGGTATTGCAAGTATCAGGATTCTTCAAGGTGATCGAAGATGTATATACTTGTGTAGGGTATTCAGTTGATAGTAATGATTAAGAGAACTTGCTTCTCTTTCAGGTTACTCATAATTGGAAGCATTCCTAAGTTGAGTAACGCTGATCGGCCTCCTTCCATTTAGTTGACATGCACTGGATACAGCTGCATGATTTGAATCTGGTTCAATTAAATCAGTGCCTCTGTTTCTATATTGGATACAGAACATTTCATATCTTAACGATGTTAAGGTAAGGGAGTTGTCTGGCCTATGCTTAAAACCAGACTCTGGATAACTCAAGGCACATTTTTGTAATGGCTGTTTGTGGCTTGACCCAGGCTATGACGAGGGTTGACTTTCTACCATCTGGAAGATCAATAGTGATATTGTTCTAGACTCGCCACAGTTTTAAGTAAAATGTATTTTTTCAGAAAACAGTAGTGGGAGTATGGTAGAACTGGAAGTGATTCCAGAAACGCAAACGATTACAGAAAATTTGATAAGAACCTAAAGATTCAATCTGGTTTGACATTCCATTGGCCACTCCGCAGATAAGGTGGGTAACTTCAGGCACCCGAGAGGTACTCCGGTAGCCTCAAGGACGGTGACAGGGAAGTTCTTGTTTACCCAAACTTGCCATTGCTGTTGTTCCAGACCGTGAGACCCGGCAGGAGGATGAGTATAGCGTCGTTCTAAACTAGCTTTAGAAGTGTACGTCTATATGACTCTGCCAGAGGGTTGTCGTGGTCAGTGGGAGCAGCGGAAGCATTGGTGGACAAGTGGCTTATGTCTATTTATAGACTAAAGCAGATGTAGCGGAGATAGATCATCTATTTCTGACATGACAGTCATAGGTTTGAGTTCATCAGAATAGGGGATGGATCTGTTAAGAAGGTAGTAGGGTGTGATGTCCTGGTATTTGGCTGGCATACACAGAGTAGGAAGTGAAATTCCTTTACTACGATCGGTTATACTTTGGTTGTCACACAGTGGTTTCTCCACAAAGGATATGGATATTATATCAGACATTCTGGTTACTAGATCTATGGTTTTAGATCTAGATTTAGGTAGTTTCCCAATCTGGGTATTTAGACAGCATTCTATGAGTATTTAGAATGGACGACTCCATGCACGGTAGTGTATGTGCAGATGATGGAGTCACCCTCTCTAAAGGTGTCTTACAGACTAAAGGGGAGAGGGATGTGCAAGATTGGCAAATCACTTGCTTAGGCAATTGAGTCAATCATAAGATGTCAAGTACCACACCAGATGTTGTTTTTGCACTAGATGCAATAAGTTGACATTGATCCAATCCTGGAAAAACAGTCGGAAGCAGTTTTAGAACATAAGTGGATGTTCTAGGGATATGATAACGACAGCCTCATTCGGGAGACAGTTATCATTCCAGGATTCCAAGGTGACTTGGACGACAGGGAGGTTGTCAGAGTTATAGTTTTCCTTCTGACGAGGGGCAGTATTTTGGTCAGGTGGTCCAAAGAAATACTGAGGGAGGCATGGTGCAGGATACTGATTAAGTTCAGTTGACGATACAGTCTAAGAAGTTTGGATTTGGAGTTCTTTATGAGCTAGGTCCCATCAGACATCCAGACACATTCAAAGTCAAGTATTGCTCATTTCGGGAGATGGCATTCTCCGCGAACTTGAGATATAGAGAGACATAGAAAGAAACATCACAGCGGATCCACTCACTAAGGCTATTCCTCGAACGCAATAGGTTCGCAAACGAGCTTTGTGAGACTGACTAGTAGGGGAGTTGGGTGTTCGGTATCACACGGGCTGTGAGTATGCGACATCGCAATAATTAGCCTTGAGTGCAAGTGGGAGATTGTTGGAGATAGAGCCCTCGGAGTCAATTATTGGATCACAGGCACGTGATTGCAATGATTGAGGGAGGACCGATTCCGGTAGGACAGTCTTACTCAAGATGATAGTATGCTATCTGGTTTACCTTTATCATCGTGTACTACTTTAGGTGACTTGACAGGTTGCTATTACACGTTGATAGGGCCTCTAGGATTCTTGCTTGACTGCCAGCAGTATCAGGGCGATCATATACATGAGAGCTGGTAGTCTATAAGCACATCCTTAAAAGGTCCTTAGTCATGGGAGTTTCGAGACAGGGTATCGATACTCCAGAGTAGACTAGTGTATACAGTCGAGACGCCGATGAGGGGCGGTGGCCGGTCTCACAAGCCACTGGTGTCAGTTGGTTCACATAAGATGTATACAGGTGCTCATTGGGTTATGAGTACACCGGACAGGACTCGCCGGGAACATGCTAGTTGGTCTTATACCTGACGTCAGATAGCAGTTCCCTGGTGACATGTGTACAGGTTAGTTCATCGACCTGGGGATCGTCATTTGTCTCGTGTGAGTTCCCCCTGTACTTTGATTACTACCCTACCGCACTCAAAGGAGACATGCAAACAGGTTTTAGTTGGGTACAGTCCCGAGCCACATGGAGGCTGTGAGCGGATCTTCAGGGTTTCGTCTCTCCCGGTATTGGGGGTGAGGTCGCGCTGTGTCTAGGAGAGCCAGTACATGAAAAGTCCTTGGACAAGGCAGGAGATTTACTGGTAGGTATTCCAGTAGTATCTCAGGGTGTTCTGGGCTACACTCCGACACGACTTGTACCACTTTTGGGGGTCTGACTTTTACCAACCCCCTAGGCCCGCCATGCGATGCTCATAGGCGAACGGACCGGACTGTACGGATATTGTCACTGACAGGCTCATTAGGGTGTCAGGATGAGTTCGCTCATCGACGTCCCTTTTGGTCAATAGCTGGTTGCCCGTCACGTATGGCTAATACCTCTGACGTGCTAGTAGTTAAATCCACAGCCATAGTATTGACGAGTCTTTAGAGTCCCCCACAGACAGTTGCTCAAGTTTTCGAGCGAAACGCTGTAGAGGCCGTAAGGAGATATGGCAGGGTTCGATCAGATACGTGCGGTATTGCACGGATCATGATCGGACGGATAATACTAGCCGGCTTTTGTTTAAGCCGGATCCTAGTACAGTACAGTGTAGATTTTGTCTCATTGCATTTGTATTTCGGTCGGAATACAAATGCGGGTATGTATATACAGTAGCGGGGTTTTTCTCTAATTTATTACGGAACCAGTTTTCTGGAGTTGCCGGTTTACTTTCCGTTTCGGCCATTTACCTTTGTATCTTTCATTGGCCGAAGTTTGGTGGAGGAGGGCTTATTTGCATTTGTGAAAATAAGTATTTGTGGAGGGTGTTATTTGCATATTGTTGCATCATGATGGTTTTCATGATGGGTGCACCATCCATTGACTTGATTAATCCATCATTGCTTGACTTTCTTTAGTCATCATGCTTTGACTTGTGGTACCATGATGGTTGTGGTGGTGTGTTGGATTTAGCATGTTATCATGCTTGATAATGATCCTTTTTCTCTCTCTCTCTTGTATCATTTTTGATCCACACCCCCCTTGTTATTATTCTCTCCTCTCTCCCATTATGCATGGCCGGCCAAGCTCATTAGGGGGCTGTCCAAATTTCTTGTATGGGATTTGGTTCTCATTTGGCTTTGCAAAATCCCATAACACCACCTCCAAAGTTTACACTTCATTTCCTCCACCAAATGGCAACCTCCATAAACCCCATCAGACATAAAGTTCCACACTTTTTCTACAGCAAATCTTGGGCACGTCGGCTCGCCAACTTCATGCCCGAGTTACCTCGGTCCAGAGGTGGGAGCCCGTAAAAGAACCCGACGATGTGGTGCCCTTCCGGCGACGTGGTGGAGACCGGAGATTCCGCGGAGAGATCGGGACGACGACGAGAAGACCGAAGGACACGGATCTCTTGGTATATCTCTCTAACCCCTCTCTAGATAGCTAGGACTAGTTTAATGGCACGATCCGGGTTTATAGTGCGCGGTGGTGCCGGTTTGAAAAGTTATTGTAAATCACCGCTTCTGCATTCCGGCGTCGGATTGACGGCTGGGGCGCCGCCGTGCACTTACAAGATATCGCAGCAGAAGAAAAATATGAAATATTGGATATACTAGGATGTCCGTATTTTATTTTGAGCCTGTATAAAACATGGATTCCATGGTCGCGATGAATAGCCAAACCCACACCCCTAGACCCCTACAAGAGCGGTAAGTAACCCTACCAATTCTAGAGTTAGGAGACCCGGACTCGACTCCTCGAGTTGGTCTCCCACTGCACTCCAGAACCCGGTTACTTGTGCTCTCCTCCTTGGGTCTATCCTAGTGCGGAAAAGAAAATAATATACAAATGGTGACAACTTCCGCAACCTGGAAGTGCCCCAATAAAAGAATATTACATACAAGTTTTTACATGAATGAAAATGGAAAACACTAATCTCAAATAAAAACCCCTGGCTATTCAAACACGACGATCCAATATAACATATCCAGCAACACATAACATCACATGTCATCAACGTAAGTAAATATGCCCATCCCAATTTTCGTTGACATATAGCAACGAAACCGGCGATATCACATATTACACTTACGGTCACCGAAAAGAAAGTGTAAAACTACAACAGTTGGAATCCGCAACCTCTTTAGACATCGCATGCCTAATCAAATGAATTTCATAGACATCGCATGCCTAACAATTATAAACCCGCATTTTAGTCTCATTATCGAAAACTCTTTTCAATATCAAGTCGGGCAATTCAACAAGATTCCCGACATCCTGATCGAATGCTCGTCGCATACTTTACTACACGGCCGCACCCCTAATGCCGTCGATGAAGTGCACTAAGGCGGAACACCGCTGCCGCGAGCACCCGAACGGATGCTTTCGGCGACGGGGTTCTCCTACAGTCACTTGGTCGGGGCTATGGGGTATAGCTGTCTATTAAGTTTACCTGGCGAGTATCCGCGTACGCTACGTGACTGCGACGGACTTTTGATCACATCAAAATTCCGTGGCAGCCGATCAAGTGAGACTAAACTGCTAGATTTATAACATTCAAATCAGTTATCTCATAACTATTTGTGAATTCCAAATATTGTATCACATTCCAGATAAATAGAAAATGTTAAACTTTCCGATCGAACAATCAAACACCCAAGTTTTCCCGAAACAGCTCAACACATGAAATAAGTTTAAAAAACATTCACTTCATCCCACAGTACCAACGGTCCAGCCGTAGATGGGTCAAGCCAACGCCTCACATGTGGCACGCCGTACTGCCCCAAACCCTAAGGTTCAAAGGACGGTTCAAGACGGTCACATAATCGAGTTAAGGTTTGTTGTCTTCTAGAGGGTCCATCGCGTTACTTGCACTACTTAGAACGTTCTTAAAAGACGGAAAAATCCAACATTTGGAAATTTCCCGGGTCGGGAAAAAATGAGTATTTATATCCGGTCGAACTTTTCAACATGTTCTAAAATTACCTGGAAAAACACATAGACGAAGTTAGACTTCCCGATCGAAACACCGAGTCCCCAATACAACCCAGAAAACTCAACTATTGAGTAAAATTTAAAAATTCCCAGAAAATACAGCAATTCCAGAAATAAATTACTGTGCAAACCATGTGGCCTAACTCACCAATATGGCCAAGGAACCGCTGCACAAGCCAGGGTGGGGCCGCGGAACCGCGGCGCATTGGTCGAGTTGGGGTCACGTGCTGCACAGTAACTCCTACAATTCCCTGCTGAATTTTTTGGATATTTTTAATTCACAAAAAACCACAGTTTCAGAAAATGTACAGAGAGGGGTGAAATTTAGGGTTTTGGGGTTCGATCGGGTTTCTAACATCGTCTACACATCGCCTAAAGCTCTAGCTAGGCTCTGATACCACTGTAGGGTTCCTAGGCACACTCAAGAGGTTCCACAAGGCATCAACCATGCCAAAATCAAATTTTTCCATGTGCCTAACAACCCTAATGGAGATCGTTCACTAGAGATTAGGCGAAACTACAAGCAAGCAAACAACTTTGCTAATAAGTGAAAGGGATTACAACCTTTGTAGATCCGGTCTCCACTTCTTTAGCTCAGTGATGACGTCCTTCCGCTGCGATCATCAGGATCCAGGACTCTAGCGATGGTTTCGTCGGAAAAATGATCGGGCTAGGTTGTTGACTTCGATGCCGAAGATGATCTACGTCGAGGCGACTCAAACTCAAGCTCCATCTTCACTTGGTCATGAACCTTGTGAAGAAAACACCCTATACAACATGGCAAGTGATAGAGGATGAAGAAATAGGAAGTGGGTTCACTTTGGATTTGGATTTCTCACTTGATTTCATCACTTAGAATTTTCTAGCAAGCATTTCTTTTCTTCATGAAGAAGAAGAGGAAGAAGAAGAAAAAAGAATTATTTCAAAAAGAAAATTCAAGTGATGTTTATCATCTTGCAACCATGGGTGAGATAAACTCATGTAGAGAGTAAACTAGGGTTTAGGTAATGGTTAGGTTTAGGAAAATCTTATGTAAAACAAAATGGTGGACTTTGTCAAAGATGCTTGAAAGCTTCATGAAGCTTCAAGCAAAGACAAAGTAAGCCACCATTTTATTTTACATAAATTAAATAAAAAACTAAACCTTTATCCTAAACATGGTAAAGTGATACACACACCCAAGTTTGCATGTATCATCAAACATGATACAAACTAGTGCACAAAAATATATCACATATACAACTTGTGCACATCAAATGAGAAAATCAATCTTAAGTGAACAAATACTAGTTAATGTAATGTAATATATCAAATATATAATTAAACAATAAATCATTAAATCGACACTTGATTTAATGATCCGGTCATACTGCATATAACCGACTAATATCAAGTGTATCAATATATCGAATCAACACTTGATTCGGTAACCCGGCTATATCTCATATAACCGTCCAATGATACAAATCACGAGAATAGAATATAGTATCACATACTGGTATTATTCTTGGTCCCGCACATATCTCATGTGCGCTCCTATTTCGTTTTGCTTGAGCCATGAAACCTCTGTGTAGGACTCTAAAGACTCGTCAATACGCCGGCAGTAGGTGATGATCATATCAAACACCCACAAGCGGCAAGCGGTCTGCTAAACGTAACGGCCACCCGGGTATTGAGCGATCAGAAGATCAATGAGCAAGCCCGCTTACACTCCTGTGAATCCAACCAGTAACACTTACCGTACACATGATGGATGCACTTGATTTGGATTTTCGCGCATGTCGGGTGCATGATATGAGATATGATTTTTTGCACACCGGATGCACTCGATTTGGGATTTTTCATTCGTGCATGTTAGTTGCACCGGATTGAGATTTTCGTGCACTCTGGCTGCATTGGATAATGTTGTCTTGCACAGCCGTTGCACTGGACAGATGTTTTCGTGCACACCCGTTGCACGTAGTTTTGGCTTTTGTGCATATTGTGGCACCTGTATTCGAATTTGATTTCCGTGCGCACCAGATGCATGTGATTGTTGGATACGCCTTTTGAGGTTGATTTTGCTTTTGAGCATATTGTTTTCATGATAGACACCATATTATTTAGTGGCCAAACAGGACTGATCTGAGGACAGTACCCAAGTACCTTGCATGCATTAAAAGTTTACCAAGAGGTTTTTGAAAAAAGAGCTATAGTCTCGCTATTTCCTACGTATCCGTGAGCGACACGAACGTTTATAAAGGAAAACCTTTTGGGATATTTTGGAAACGACGGAACGTGTATTTAGGAAAACATATATATACTGTCTTGCAAGACTAGTATTTTTATAAGTAATGAGACTTAGCAAGACTGTTATTGCGAGACTTGAGCGATGGGTTTTATGTTCGCATATTGGGTTGATATCTCGCTCTATTCTTTATCTGTTGTGGTGATCTTCGCCGTTGGGCGTCGTATTCATATATATACTGTCATGCGTGGTTGTGATCCGCCGGTTGGCGAAGAGCCAACTCCCGCTTGGGGATGCCTTTATATTTTCATGTATTGTGGTTTTGGATCAAAAAAAATACAAAGGAGGTGCTGCCCAAATTTTTAAAAGACGAAATCTGTTTTCAAACTATTAAATTTCACTTGCATTATTTATGTCCCTTTTCCATGCATTTATGAAAACTTGATTTCATTATACCTTTATTTCAAAACTTCACCTCTTTTATTTTCTTTAAAAGATTTAGATTTCTGGGTTTCAGCTTACTTGAATTCTGTTACGCCTTTAGACGTTGCGTGATTCATGTGCTTGTCATGAGCTAATATTTTGGGTCATGACAGGCAATGAGCGATAGAGGGGTTTCGTCGCTCCCGGTATTGGGTGTTGATCTTGCGCTGTGTTCGATTGGCTATAACTGGATATCCCTGACCAGGGCTGATATGGAGATCTACTGGTATGTGTCATCAGTAGTTTCTCGACCCGTTATGAGCCTCACATCGACACGACTTATCGGTTACTGGGGTCTGACGTTTACCACCCTTAGACTGGATATGCGACATATCAGACAAAGAGATCGGAATGTACGGTAGTGTTACTGATTGGATTAACAGGAGTGTGTGCAGGCTTGCTTGTTGATATTCTGATTGCTCAATACCCGGGTGGCTGTTATGTTTATCTTACCTCTTGCAGCTTGTGGGTGTTTCATATGATCATCACCTACTGTCGGCGTATTGACGAGTCTTTAAAGTCCTACACAAAGGTTTCCTGGCTCAAGCGAAACGGAGTAGGAGCACATATGTGAAATGTGCGGGACCGAGATTGATACGTGTATGTGATACAGTATTATATTCTCGCGATATGTGATATCAGCCGGGTATATGTGATATAGCCGGGTTATCGGATCAAGTGTTGATTCGATAAAATGGTACATATTATATTAGTCGGTTATATGTAATATAGCCGGATTAACGGATCAAGTGTTGATTCGATAATTTAATGTGTAATTATATATTTGATATATTACATTACATTAACTAATATAAGCTCACTTAAATGATTCTTTTTCTCACTTAATGATACATTGATATACATGTGATATATATTAATTGTATTATTTTCTTTTGTTACAAAATTGTATATATGAGATATGTATAATTGTAACATTTTAGGTTATAAATGCAACTAGGGTTTATGAGAGTTAAATCATGCTAGGGTTAAGATTAGGGTTTATGTTTTATTTTAGATTAATCAAAATTGTGGAAATTTGCTAAGATATTTTCTTAGTTGACTTGGTCCACTCTTTTGTTAAGTCTAAGATATTTATTAACCTAACCCTAACCCTAGCCCATGGTTTATTCTCTACAAGGGTTAAGCTGTTAGTGATATGTATGCCCTAGAGGCCATTACTGTACATACGATGTATATTGTAGTGGATGCTTGGACATATATATGGAGGATTTTCTTGCTCGACATGATAGTATGCTATCTGGTTGCTCTTTATCTTAACATGTACTCTGATTGTCTCTATGTTACATGTTGATAAAGCCCTTAGGATATGTACTTGACTACTAAGACTATGATGTAGATCATACTAGTGGGGACAATATAGTCGCTAAGTACATCCTTCAAATGTTCCTAGTAGTAGATGTATCGAGATAGGGCATCGATATACCAGAGTAGACTAGCGTATGCTTCTCGACCCATGTAGATGGGCGATGGATGATCCCATATCCATTGGTGTTTGACATCAGAGATAGTATATGGGTGCTCAATGGAGACTGGGTACACTGGACGGACTCGCCGAGAACTCCCAGATGGTATTATACCTCACGTCAGATGGCAGTTCTCTGGTGACACTGGTACAGGTTAGTCTGTAGACCCGAGATTGTCATAGAGTCTTGTGTGATTCCCACTGTGTTTTGATTTCCACCTTACCATGTTCAAGAGAACGTGCAAAACGGTGGCTTTTGGGTACAGTCCCGAATCACATGGAGGCAATGAGCGATTGGAGGGGTTTCTTCTCTCCCGGTTGTAAGTCTACGGTAGCGCCCCGGCCGTCGATCCGAGGCCAAAATGCAGAAACGAAAAACTTTTTCTAAACTTGAAACTGGCGCTATAGCAGACTTTAAACTCGGATCAAACCATTAACCTATAACTATCAAACTAGAGAAAGGTTAGAAAGGCTATACCGATCGATCCGTGTCCTTCGATCTTTAGCCACCATCTCTTGCTCCTCGCGGTATCTCCGATCTCCGGTCTCCTCGTCGAAAAGGGCACCACATCTTCGAATCCTTTTACGGGCTCCCGCTTCATCCGAAGCAACTCGGACACGAAGTTTGCTAGCCGACGTGTCCAAGGTGAAGTAGAGAATGTGTGTGATCACTTTGTCTCAAGCATCCATTGATTCTCAACGCATGAGAGTTTATGGATGGAGGTTGAAGATGATGCCATTAGTGGAAATGGTGAGCTAGAGGAAGAAGAAGAAGAGGAGCCTTTTCTTTCTTGTGTTGCAATGATAAAAAAATGAGACTGAGATAAAGAATAATACAAAAGTTAACCTCTCATATGGCTGCCCTTCATCTCTCCTCTTATCATTTCAACACTCTAATCAATCAATAATGTGACATATGCACAAAGAAAGAGACCATGAGTCACTAAACATGCACATGCCACATTAAATGCTCTTCATGATGACTTAAGCTCACAATTTCCATTTGTAAACATTAAACCAAATGTTTATAACAATAAAAAGATACGGCAACATCTAAGGTAAACTCGTGACGGATCATAAGGATACCCCTCACCTGTATATACATACCTGCATCCGCATTCCGACTGAATGCAAATGCGACGAGACTAAAGTAATCCAACAAATCTAATACTAGGATCCGGCTTAAACCAAAGCCCACTAGTATGATCCGCCCGATCATGATCCGTGCACTACTGCATGTATATGATCGAACCTTGCCATATATCATACGGCCTCTACAATGTTTCACCCGAAACTTGAGAAACTATCTGTGGGGGACTCTAAAGACACGTCAATACTTTGGCTGTGGAGTTAACCACTAGCACGTCAGTGGTACTAGCCGTACGTAACAGGCTTCCAGGTATTGACCAAAAGGGAGATCGATGAGTGAACTCATCCTGACACCCAACTGAGCCTGTCAGTGACAATATCCGTACAGTCCGGTCCTTCCGTCTATGAGTATCGCATGTCGGGCCTAGGGGGTTGGTAAAAGTCAGACCCCCAAAAGCGGTACAAGTCGTGTCGGAGTGTAGCCCGGAACACTCTGAGATACTACTGGAATACCTACCAGTAAATCTCCTGCCTTGGCCAAGGACTTCGTGTAATGGCTTTCCTAGACACAGCGCGATCTCACCCCCAATACCGGGAGAGACGAAACCCCTGCTGATCCGCTCACTGCCTCCATGTGGCTTGGGATTGTACCCAACTAAAACCTGTTTGCACGACTCCTTTGAGCCGTGGTAGGATAGTAATCAAAGCACAGTGGGAACTCACACGAGACAAATGACGATCTCAGGTCGATGAGCTAACCTATACACATGTCACCAGGGAACTTCTGTCATGACCCGAAGGTAAGGAACGTGACCGGCACTTAAATTACGAAGCGTCTAGAGGCGCAACGTATTCTATGTAAGCCGAAGCCAAGAAATCTAAACCATATAAAAAAAGAAGTGAAGGAAAACATGTAGAAAAACAAGTTTAAAAGCAACCTCAAATTTTCTCAAAAATTTCGGCAGAGTTTCTTTTGCTAAAACTGGCCCCAAACGGGTACAACGAGAATAATATATATACAAACAACAAAAAGGCATCCCCAAGCAGGAGCTAGCTCTACGCCAAGAGGCGGAAACAACCACACCAAGCACAATAATATACAACGCCAAAGGGCGAGGCTCAAAACTCAAAAGAAAACAAATCCACCAGATACCATAATAATACAAGCATGACTCTAAGGTCGAAATAAAAACATCTGGTCTTCTAAACTATCATGAATACAAGTCTGGTTGATTGAGCTTACTAGATACAAATGAAATAATAAGTTACAATAGCGGTTCTGATGCAAGTGAACCAACCTACCAAGCAAACACCCAGAATGAAATGGTGTGCCAGCAAGCTGCCAAGGAAACCTGTACATCGAAACCTGTCGAAAAAATTTGGCACAACGGGAGTGAGTTGCCAACTCGTGAGTAGAAGACATCTGCGAAAAGAAATCGAATGCACGACGCTGTCCTAGGTCATAATAATATACCAATATATTACCAATATATCACTACTCATTTAGTAATGGCAGGGTAATAAACTACGCGTAAGTGCAAATGCTCCGTGCTTGTGTCAGTGCCTCAATAGTAATATGTCATATGAATGAGTATGCATGCACCATGAATGTAAAACAATCAATCCTGAAATCTGGATATATCTGTATAAGAAATTTTTAACTTTTATCATGGTAAAATTTGTATAGAAATTTGAAATATCTTCGATGAAATCCATGGAAATCTGTGTCAAGCATCGACACAAAACATGTAAATCTTAAGTCTCAATACCTCATAGTCTCAATATCTCATAGTCTCAATATCTCGGGCTCCGTCAGTCCAGATCGGCCCATATCATCAAATCTCACGACAACGGTCGGTATCCTCCGGATATCCTCCGCGCCAGATTTCACCGGTAGGTAGTCTTCCCCTGCCAGGCTCATCGTCTACAACCCGATCTTCTTACCCCGGGGTACCATACCGGGCCCACCATGAGCCCGAGACGGTTCATCCACTCCTTGAATCTGGTCTGGAAATCCAATAGAAAACATGAAATCTCATGGTGGACGACACATACATCACGAGAAAACCGCAACTTATATTTTAAAAAGAGAGGAAGAGAGAGAGAAGTTTTTATATATATTCTTGCGGTTTCCCCCAAAATCCAGAAATCTAATAGAAATCCAAAATCCCAAAATCATGAGTAAGTAAATGATAAGTGTCGGCATAAGCCCCACAATACTGCATGATAACATGAAAATGTGAATGCATGAAATGTCTAAGTAATAAATACAATGTCTATACTAACACCTGAGAGTAATCACAATATTATATTGATCTAGTCTTTAGCTGATTCTATCAATAAAAGATAATATGTTCTAAAGTGTACGTGGCATAGCAATTACCGATGATGATGTGTGTGAGCCAGCAAATAAGTGTACGTGGAATATGCGCATCATCGGTAATGGTGCTGGTGTCCTAACAGGCAGAGTTTCATACTGACTAAAGAAACATATGTATGAACATGAAACATGATGATTACGATCTGAATGTAAAGATGGATGTGTATTAACCACTCATTTGTAATATACATGTCTAACTACAACTATATGACTCGAACCTAAACTAGTATTTATCTAACCCCCTGAGGAACAAAACTAAAGAAACTAGTCGATAAGAAATAAGAATCCACCTAAGGTCTGAGTCCATATCTCTAATAGTCGGCGATCCAGCCTCAATAGCATCACGTGCGTAGTACGACATCCCCGAATCAAGAGTGCGGATCAATCATCATATCTATGCCTCGTACTTTAAAATCCATCATACGGTATCCCAATATCGAGGTACGGTTTAAGTATTACCTATCATCATTCGTATAATATCATTATCAAATAATGTCATGCTCAAAGGTACTGTACTGTAATCGCATACATCCCAATATCATCAAACATATATCATTGTCTGCGTACATATACATCGTCAATTGTTCATCATGACATATATATCATATCGTAATCAGGTCACACATATATCATATCGTAATCAAGTCACACATATATCATATCGTAACCAAGTCACACATATATCATATCGTAATCAAGTCACAGGTTACAGACCGGGTTCTATTCTAGAGTCGCGTAAATCTCAATGTCAACATCACCTATTATCGTTTATGTATACATATCCATTTTCTCATTTCCAACAATCCGCTAACAACATAACACGACCGTACAGCCAAGAGATCACGGCATCAAGCCTATGTTGGACATTGTGCCCTCAAAGTCAATTATTGGATCGCAAGCACATGATTGCAATGATTGAGGAGAACCTATACCGGTAGGACAGTTTTACTCGAGATGATAGTATGCTATCTGGTTTGCCTTTATCAGTCGTGTACAGGTTCAAGTGACTAATCACTGTTACACTTTGATAGAGCCCTTAGGATCTTGCTTTACTACCAACAATATGATGGCGATCATATACGTGAGCGTTGGGTGGTTTATAAGCATATCCTTAATTGTGGTCCCTAGTCGTGGGAGTTTTGAGACAGGGCATCGATACTCCGGAGTAGACTAGTGTATACAGTCGAGACCCCGACGAGGGGTGATGGCCGGTCTCACAAGCCACTGGTGTCAGTTGGATCACCTAAGATGTATACAGGTGCTCATTGGGTTATGAGTACACCGGACAGGACTCACCCGGAATCTGCTAGTTGGTATTATACATATCGTCAGATAGCAGTTCCCTGGTGACATGTGTACAGGTTAGTTCATCGACCTGAGGTCATCATTTGTCTCGTGTGAGTTCCCACTGTGCTTTGATTTCTGCCCTACCACGGCTCAATGGAGTCGTGCAAACAGGTAGTTTTTGGGTACAGTCCCCAGCCACATGGATGCAAATGAGCGGATCGGTAGGGGATTCGTCTCTCCCGGTATTGGGGGTGAGATCGCGCTGTGTCTAGGAGAGCCATTACACATAGCCCTCGGCCGAAACAGGAGATTTACTGGTAGGTACTCCAGTAGTATCTCATGGTGTTTTTGGGCCACACTCCGACACGACTTATACCGCTATTGGGGGTCTGACGTTACCAGCCCCCTAGGCAGATATGCGATACTCATAGACGAACGGACCGGACTGTATATACATTATCACTGTTAGGCTCAGTAGGGTTTCTGGATGAATTCGTTCATCAGCCTCCCTGGAGGTCAGTGCATGGGCAGCCGTTATGCATAGCTAGTGCCACTGACGGCTTGTGGTTAAACCCACTGCCAGGGTACTGACGAGTCATTAGAGTCCCCCACAGATAGTTTTCCAAGTTCGGGCGAAACGTTGTAGAGGCTGTATGGTTTTATGGCAGGGTTCGGAAAATGCACGTGCGTTTACGCACGTGTCATATTTCGGGCAGATAATACTGGTGGGCTTTGGTTTAAGCCGGATCCGAGTATTATATTGAGTAGATATAATATCTTTGTCTCAGTTGCATTTGTATTCGGTCGTAATACAAATGCGGGTATGTTTATACTGTTACGGGGTTGTCCTGAAATTCGTTTCGGGGTCGCTTTTGGAAGTAGCCAGTTTCCAGTTTTCTATCGCCCGTATTAAACATTCGGTTTAATGCGGATTTATCTTTTCTTCACTTGGATGAGTCATGAGGTGAGTCGTGTTTCTAGAAGGTTCTAGAATGGTGACTAGGTTAGTGACTCATTATTGTTCATTTAATGATTTGCTAGGTGTATTAGTGAGTCACCTTTACCATTAATGCTTTTTGTTTTTGCTTTGATATTTCTTCATGATAAGTATTGCTTATGGTCACCCCCGCTTTTCCTACACTCACCTCCCTCCTTCTATATATGTGGCCGGCCCCTCTTGGAGAAAGACTATGGTTGTTGTTTAAAAAAGATGATAGTTTTTGGTGTATGGAAATTTCATAGCTCCTTTTATTCCATCACCCGATTCAAATGGCAACTTCATTAACCGTTCGTCCATGGCTTTGGTCGAAGCGAGACAAAGTGTTCTACTCATTCTCTACATTAATCTTGGTCATCTCTTTTAGCAAACTTGATGACCGAGTTACCTCGGGTCAGAGGCGGGAGCCCGTTTAAAGATCCATTGACGTGGTGCCACCTGGATGAGGAGATCGGAGATCGACGAGATCGGAGCAGCCGCAACGGAGCGTGGGATAATGGTTAAAGAACGAAGGACTCGGATCGTTCGGTATAACCTTTCTACCCTCTTTGTAGTTTGTTAGTTTAGCAATAATGGCAGATCCGGGTTATAGTATACGATAGCGCCAGTTAAAAGTTTTTGTTCCGCATTGTTCATCACAGAAAACTGCATTTTATACCGCCCATTCCTACGCTCGTGTGTTTATAGGTAGGTGCTTTTAATCCGTGTTTGTTACATATTTGCAGGATACAGGTTCTCGGTTCTAAAACGGTGAAATTCATGGAAAACACGACAAAATCCGGGTTCCTGCCAACCACTGAGAAAACACGGTCTCCGCTCGTCATCCGTATGTTGCCAGATACCAGTTTAGGAAGACAAAATGTCAAATCAATATCACCTTCATGCACAAGGCTCAATGGCAACAACAAGTTTCAAGAAATCTACGCGGAGCTCGAGGCAATCATGACAAAAGCATCCACAAAAGTCCACCTTTCCTCAACAGAAATTCTGGAAGAAACGTGAAAGTATTTTCAGAAAATATATGTACCACACTGAAGAGGACAACAAACCAGGGACCCCGACCAAAGCCCACAGCCCAACACCACTAAAGGGCCGCGGATCCGCGGCCAATAGGTGGTATTGGCCGCGGATCCGCGGCCATGTGGGGTCTTCATTCTGTCGTTTTTCATGGGCACTTTAGGTACTTCATTTTATGTCAGAATTTGCCCCTAGGGTTTCATTTCCCTGCCTATAAATACAGCAGATCTGAGCCCAACCTTGGTCATTCTTTTGTTCTTCTTTCTTTTTAGGATTTAGTCTTGTTCTTCTTCTTCTTCATTCTTTTTCCATGAAAATTGTAGTGAGAGCTTTTTGAGTGGGAGATCAATGAAGATGAGGGCTTTTTGTATCTTTCTCTTGTGTTTCTTCTTCCCCTTGAGATTCTTGCTTTCCCTTGATCATTCAACCTCATCATTGAGCTTGAATGGTTAAGGGTTAGTTATTGATCTCAAGGGTCGTATTTTCTTATGGAATTAGCGCTTCATTTCACATGCGTTCTCTACCCTTCCCTTGATCTTGCAACCTCTTGATTGAGCTTGCAAGTTTAAGGGTTGGCTATTGATCACATGCTTGTCTTGAGTTCTAGTTTCTTGTTCTTTTTATCGCTTTTTATTACTTGCTTATTATTATCTTGCTTTACTTTCTTGCAATTTAATTCATGCACTTAATTACTTGTAATCTTTTCTTTTCTTTGTTCTTTTCTTTTGCTCTCTTTTGTTCATCTTGTGAAATGTTGTAATTATCGTTGTTAAGAATAAATACGGTATTGTAAGTTAATGTTTCTTTGCTCATTTCCTTTTCCCGTTATTTTCCATTGAACTCCGCCCAAACTTTACGTAAGCGCTCCGTTAGGCACCCTACCCTGACAAGGTAACGGTGATTCCTAACCACGACCGGTTGCGTTCGGTTTGGCCGGAGGCTAAAGCAAGAGACAAGAACGGAAGGACAAGGGTAAATAAGCCGTATTCCACGAATACCGCGCTTAAATCCCCTAATCCACGTTGTTGCCGATTGCTCTAGCTTCAATCGGTCAAGACTCAGCTCAAAGGTTTTGAGTACGGATTTCTTTAGCTTACAATCTCGTATCTTTTTCTTAACAACTTCATTCTTGCAAATAAATACACATAGGTTAGTCTTGAACAAACATACACAAATTCTTTATTGACTCGTCTAAAACAAGAAAGGACATACAACCATCTCCCTATGGATCGACCCGTGCTCAAACGGCTAGCTGCATAGCGACACCGTCTTGATTGCGGTTAACTTCTAATTCTTTCAATCAAATGGCGCCTTTGCCGGGGAGACGGTAGCGTATTTTCTTTCTCGTTATTTGGGTTAATATTCTTTTTGTATATATTTATAATAAAAAAAATAAAAAAAAATAAAATATTCTTTTTGTTTTTTTTGATCATTTTTGTGGGCAAGAGTGCAGATTTTTGCAGATTTGCAAACTGCGATTGTGGGGAGCAAAGTGTACATTCAAGGCTAAGGTGATTGCAAAGTACAGTGCCAAAGATCCGGGTAGTTTGACCCGCGCAAGCGAACTTTTCAAGCTTACCGGATTTGATTCAACGGGGGTTTCCTAACCCAAAATCTTAACGGTACGTATTTTTCTAACACCTTCTTCTCAAAAATCCGACGCATCCAATATACTATTCTTTGCAGGATTCTTTGCAAGTTCGCTAGCAAACGCTAAAAAAATTGACTAACCCGTATTTGTTGCAGTGCCGCGCTTAAACTAAAAAACGATTTTTTGATTCTTTATAGAATTTTTATTGAATTGCGCATTGCATACATTAATACGGACTTAAGGGCAAGCGAACCCCACAACATACGGTAAAGGATTTCATCACCTTTTCCGTGGCCCACAAATCACGAACTTGAGCATAACGTTTACCCGCACAAATTTTAAAAGAAATTAGACTTTAAGCCTTAAGGACTTCGCGCTCAATAGGAGAAGTTAACTGTGTTTAGAAGCTCGCTTAACGGTATATTGTTTACGGGGTGTCTAGGAAAGTGTTAACGGCGCAACCACCAAAAGAGAAAGGGTTATTTAATTAAGGAACTTCGCGAAAGCGTCGGAAAACCTCCCCTTATCTCTGCACTTACCTGGCCTCGTGATCAGTGTATCTTGAGCCCGTTTCTCGACACAGTTTTACTTCGACAATCAAGTTCTGGAGCAGGTCTAGTTGACCTAGGTGAACCCTAGAACGATTAGGTGTGTGGTATTTTTGTGTCGTGATTGTTTTTGTCCATATTCTTTTTCTGTGTATATTTCTTATAAACTAAAAAAAAAAAATCACATTCCTTTTCCCCTCCTTTTCTCTACCTTTCTTTCTCTCTCTTCATATCATGGGTACCCCACCTCGAAAAACTCTTGCCGAACTTTGGTACCCCCAACCAGACATTACTTCTTACGGTTCTTGCTTTGGCCGAACTTCGAACGATCCATCCATGCCAAAAATTTCATTGAGAGATCGGATAGACGCGTCTAGGACAAACAATTTGACTCCGCAATCCACTTCGTATCAACCATTTCATACATTCATCCCTTCTTACGTTGATACCCCTTCTTCGAGTCATGTTGCAACTCCAAGACCTATGTCTATTGCTGAACGTATTGAACAATCCCATAGCCGATCTTTCATTCCTTTCACCCCTTCAAATTCTTGGGATCAACAATTCCATTCACCTTCCTATCCAAATTTTGATCCTGCTCCTATCCAGCCATTCAATTCCTACCAATCCTACCCTACTTTTTCACCTTCCCTAGACATTGCATCAGAACAGCCATTTGGGAGTTTTCAGTATCCAAACAACTTTGAATGTTTTACTGAAACCCCTTCACAACCAATGTCTAGTCTAGAACAGTCGTTGGAAGACTTTAGGGTAGCGTCAAGCCAACAGATGATGGATTTGAATGCGTCCATAGCCGCTCTCATACAACCTAGTGACCCGGTAGCTAGTTATCAACTAGCTCCAACTTTTTCAATGTATGATGAGACGGCAGGACAGGCTGTGAATTTGAGTGGAGAGAGTGAGATGTACCCCCTTCCAAATCAAACCTACCCGTCCCAAATTGAATCCCACAACTCCTGTTTTGAAAGTCTATCGAGTATCCCACATGATTTATCAATTGAAGATAGAATGATGAATGAGTTGTGCGACTTCGTAGTGTTTGATTTGCCCAATTGTGAAGGGTCCCTTCCAAGTGAAACCATACCTAATCCTTTTGACCTCTACACCTATATCTTAGAACCAGAATCGATTAATATCCATGCTTTTGATGAGGTGTCAGAGAATTTTGATTTTCACTTGAATGAGGATATTGACGCTGGGGATATTTTGGATGATGAACCCGTAGATTTGGCTGAGTTTGTCTCTTCAAATCATCATCCCGAGTCATTAAATGTTTTTCCCGAACCCCATATGCGTCTGGACTTTGAAGAGAAGAGCATGGATGTGCTAAATTTTGAGGAGAATATTGAGGATAGTTTTGAGGATGAACCAGTTTTGCTTGATGAGTCGGATTTTCCAATTCATCCTGTTCCTTCCACTGACTGTGTACACCCTTCTGAACCTTTAACCGATACCCTTCCTCAACCACTTCCCTCCATCCTTTCCATCGTTCCGACCTTGTAAGAACCCGTATCACTTTCATTTACTGTGTCTGGTTTACCAAGTTCGGCGTACCCATGGTTTCTCACGAATCTTGAGGGATTTGACCCCATTTCTCGACGGGTAAATATATTAGCACAATCGCTTTTTACACATCGGTCATCACATATTGTGCTAATCTATTTACTCCATTTGCACCCTCAAGTTCGTACTCCACTTCTTTTTCCCTTCCGCCATTCTTCTTCTCATCTACCGAGACCGCATTCCACTTCTCTCCACATACGGTCTCGCGTATTCTCCATTTCTTACCTCTTCACCTTCTTTCACCAGCCGCTGCTTTATCACGATAAAATTTTTGAATGGTTGGTATTAACTTTTGGCCTGTGTAAGGCCTTGTATAGCTTGATTCTGTTCTTTCCCCCCTAAATCCTGAACTTCAACGCTTAACAGTGGAAACACTGTTTTACTTAAGTTTGGGTGGGACACCTTTTTGTATATATATATATTTTTTTTCCTTTTTGTATATAATTTGTTTTTAGGGGGAGCACCGATAATTTTGACCCTCTTGGTATAGCCTGACAGTGAGGGCACTGTCAAGTTTAAGTTTGGGGGTGTGCTCGGTAAGCTTTCTTCCTTCGCATTCATTTGTATATTTTGCATTTGCATACCTTATTAAAAACCAACAAAAATCGAAAATTTTCCAAAAATATAAAAACTTTGTCGTCAAGTTAGCTAATAGGGTAACTTAGATCTTTATTCTGAAAGTTTAGTTGATATGATAGAAATAACTAAATTCTAGGCTTAGGGATTGAAAACCCTAAAAATAACCCTCATTCTGTCTAACTTTGGTAAGTATACGTCCTTACAGTTTTTTTGAGAAATAGGTAATCTTGAGTTCAGTTCTTGAGTTAAGTCAAGATGAAAGGAAACTATTGAAGCTTTACCGGAGGATAAATCTGAAAAATAGTTTCTTTTCTCGAGTTCAAATTTAGAAAGTATATACCCTACAAACTGCACTTACACGCACCTTGAAACTTAGGATAGTAGAGGATACCTTGAAATACTCTTACCTGAAAGCCTAGTATGAAAGAAAAAATGGTATTTAAAGCTAAACACCAAAAGAGCATGTTGAAAAATATATCCGGTGTTGAAAAAGAAAAAGAAAAAGAAAAAGAAAAAGAAAAATAGAATAAAGTCAAGACCTGGAAACTGCTATTTACGCTTTAAGCTCACACATTCAGTAATCGGCCGTTAGTGCCTCAAGAAGCATTAATAGTCGCATGAAAGGTGTGTGAGCAACACCGTCCATCATTAAATGAAAAGAAATAGTATTAGGTATTAGGGTAAGGATATTATAGCTTGAATTGAATTCTTGAGTGTAGGGGTGCAAATACACACACACATAGGGGTATACAATTGATGTTTGGATAAGAGATAAGAAATAAAGAATAAGACTTATGTTTTCTGTAAAGTTGATAAAAATCCCTAATTTGAGGCCGCACTTTAGAAGGAAAACTCAGGAGAACCAACATCTTTCTAAACTTTTTTGGAACGTATATGATCTAAAGTTAAATAGATTCGAGGTGTGAAAAATAAGGGTTGAATATTTCTAACTTAGGATGATAGAATTTCTAACGTAAATACTGAACTGTAGGAGTAGAATCAATGTTAACTTATGACACTAGCTTGACGGGATTTTGTGGGTAGTATCCGCTGAAAACCCTCAGGAGACAACACTCCTCCTACTAGGGACACCTAGAGGTTTAACGGCTTGTTGCACACGCTCAGTGCAATCGCGTTCCCTGCGAAAGTGCGGTTAGGATTTTATTTTTGTGAATAAATTGGTTTTTCTCGGGACGAGCAAAAGTTAAGTTTGGGGGTATTTGTTCATCACAGAAAACTGCATTTTATACCGCCCATTCTTACGCTCGTGTGTTTATAGGTAGGTGCTTTTAATCCGTGTTTGTTACATATTTGCAGGATACAGGTTCTCGGTTCTAAAATGGTGAAATTCATGGAAAAAACGACAAAATCCGGGTTCCTGCCAACCACTGAGAAAACACGGTCTCCGCTCGTCATCCGTATGTTGCCAGATACCAGTTTAGGAAGACAAAATGTCAAATCAATGTCACCTTCATGCACAAGGCTCAATGGCAACAACAAGTTCCAAGAAATCTACGCGGAGCTCGAGGCAATCATGACAAAAGCATCCACAAAAGTCCACCTTTCCTCAACAGAAATTATGGAAGAAACGTGAAAGTATTTTCAGAAAATATATGTACCACACTGAAGAGGACAACAAACCAGGGACCCCGACCAAAGCCCACAGCCCAACACCACTAAAGGGCCGCGGATCCGCGGCCAATAGGGGGTATTGGCCGCGGATCCGCGGCCATGTGGGGTCTTCATTCTGTCGTTTTTCATGGGCACTTTGGGTACTTCATTTTATGTCAGAATTTGCCCCTAAGGTTTCATTTCCCTGCCTATAAATACAGCAGATCTGAGCCCAACCTTGGTCATTCTTTTGTTCTTCTTTCTTTTTAGGATTTAGTCTTCTTCTTCTTCTTCTTCATTCTTTTTCCATGAAAATTGTAGTGAGAGCTTTTTGAGTGGGAGATCAATGAAGATGAGGGCTTTTTGTATCTTTCTCTTGTGTTTCTTCTTTCCCTTGAGATTCTTGCTTTCCCTTGATCATTCAACCTCTTCATTGAGCTTGAATGGTTAAGGGTTTGTTATTGATCTCAAGGGTCGTATTTTCTTATGGAATTAGCGCTTCATTTCACATGCGTTCTCTACCCTTCCCTTGATCTTGCAACCTCTTGCTTGAGCTTGCAAGTTTAAGGGTTGGCTATTGATCACATGCTTGTCTTGAGTTCTAGTTTCTTGTTCTTTTTATCGCTTTTTATTACTTGCTTATTATTATCTTGCTTTACTTTCTTGCAATTTAATTCATGCACTTAATTACTTGTAATCTTTTCTTTTCTTTGTTCTTTTCTTTTGCTCTCTTTTGTTCATCTTGTGAAATGTTGTAATTATCGTTGTTAAGAATAAATACGGTATTGTAAGTTAATGTTTCTTTGCTCATTTCCTTTTCCCGTTATTTTCCATTGAACTCCGCCCAAACTTTACGCAAGCGCTCCGTTAGGCACCCTACCCTGACAAGGTAACGGTGATTCCTAACCACGACCGGTTGCGTTCGGTTTGGCCGGAGGCGAAAGCAAGAGATAAGAACGGAAGGACAAGGGTAAATAAGCCGTATTCCACGAATACCACGCTTAAATCCCCTAATCCACGTTGTTGCCGATTGCTTTAGCTTCAATCGGTCAAGACTCGGCTCAAAGGTTTTGAGTACGGATTTCTTTAGCTTACAATCTCGTATCTTTTTCTTAACAACTTCATTCTTGCAAATAAATACACATAGGTTAGTCTCGAACAAACATACACAAATTCTTTATTGACTCGTCTAAAACAAGAAAGGACATACAACCATCTCCCTGTGGATCGACCCGTGCTCAAACGGCTAGCTGCATAGCGACACCGTCTTGATTGCGGTTAACTTCTAATTCTTCCAATCACGCATTTGGCGTCTGTTAGACGGCCGGGGCGCTACCGTAGACTTACAGTGGTATCAGAGCCTCGCCATTAAGCTTTACTGACTTGTGCTAACGCGTTTAACATATTGATGGAACGGAATTTCGAAAACTACAATTTTCTGGGTTAAAGTTTCTGTCGATTTTAAATCAGGTCTAAAAATTATTTTGCGCATCACAGAAAATTGTGCAGGCATTTTGAAGAATACTGTTGAAATTTGGTCAACTATTGACTCCAAAGCGCCGCGGAACCACCGCACAAACCCTAGTTTTGCCGCGGTTCCGCGGCCGTTTTAGAGCTACAGTGAACCATTTTTCTACAGTAGGTTCTACATTGAAAATTGTGGTTTCTGGAATATTTCTTTTGGGTCTAGATTTTGTTACTGTACAGCAGATGTACGTGGGGCCCACTTCGGGAAGTTTTGTCGATCGAAATTTTAAACTTGTTAGTTTACAGTTCTTACATTATATCTCCGACCGGGAATGTCATTTGAGCGGTAAATTGTGTCTAATTGCTATAGTCCTTTTAGACGGATTTGCGAACGTGACATTCGCGTTGATGTTCTGTATTGTGCTGTGATGTTGCGTATTTGTCGTGTTGGATAGCAGTGTGCAATGGTAGTACAGTTTGGATTTATTTGTACATTTGATATTGCGTGGCGATCGTCCAACATGTGTACTGCCGTCACTGCCTGTTTGTATAATATTCTTTTGGGGCACGACCGGGCTGAGGTCGATGTACCCGTTATAATATTTTTCATTTATGTACTAGGTTTTACCCCGCGACGGAGTGCAAGGATAGCCGGGTTCTGGAGGGCAACGGGTCCACATCTCATGGCTTTGAAAGGCAGAGGGGCCTCACTCTAGAATTGGCAGACTATTCGCCGCACTCGTAGGGGGTACAGGTTGACCAAAGGAGGGGTGCCCAAGTTACCGGATTCCGTGAAGTGCAGGGTGTTCCATTCACTATGCTGTAAAGGGGCTGCCTCGCTTCAGGTTTTGGCGGGTGACTTGCCGCACCCGTAGGGGTCTAGGTTTCATTGCACAGGCTATCCACACAACCAGGGGAACGTCGGGTTTCAGTAGCGGCTCTGTGAAACCCGGGGATCCCAGATTATCTGTATTGTTCTGTGATGCTTATTACTTTTCTGTAATGTTGCATATTATCACGCCTGAAGCGATTATTGTATATTAGTATATATACTTATGGATGTTGTATATGTTTTACACCCGCGCTAGTCCAGTCTCCGCTCTGTCGTTAGTTAAGTAACCTAACGGGTGATGACGGGACCCAGTGACGAATGCGGATGGTATATATGTACATTTTATTTTCGTTCTTTTCTGGTGTGATTAATTGATAGGACTGCGTTGATTCTGATTAATGCAAAGGAAAACAAACCTGTTTGGCAGTTGTTGGAACAATTTTAAAAGGTGTTATTACAAAGACGTTTCCTTTTGTTTTGCATAGAGGTATTCGGTTGTGAATATCTTGCACCTCATTCGACGAGGCAAGGGCCGATATCCCTTCACCGGGAATAACCCCTTGGGCAGAAGTTTGCATCAGGGTAATAACTTCACTATAGTCGATTACAAGTTTCTTTGCATCGCGGTATTCAGTCGGAATATCCTGCACCTCATTCCACGAGGAAAGAGCCGAGATCCCTTCACCGGGAGTGACCTCCTTAGCAAAAGTTTTCGCCACTGTATTTTTATAAAAAGCTATCAGGTTCCTTCAGCGATATCAAGTTCATTACGTTAAAGGTTTTTTCGCCAAAAACCAGCCGTAGCCCTCCATCATTTCTTTTGGGTATTCAGTAGTATTCAAGCTATGTACTTTGACCTAACGCCAAGGCATAGTGTTTGGTAGCTGCTGGGTATTCATTTGTTGCATAGATAGATGAGTTGGTTTGGGACAGTCGTTCTGCCATTTTGACCTAACGCCAAGGGCATGTACGGGTGGGTTCAAATTGACAAGATAGTGATGGGTAGAACTTGGCATGTGACTTATGACATTTTGACCTAACGCCAAGGTCATAAGAGCATG
Source organism: Agapanthus africanus (assembly GCA_030015575.1). Lineage (NCBI taxonomy): Eukaryota > Viridiplantae > Streptophyta > Magnoliopsida > Asparagales > Amaryllidaceae > Agapanthus > Agapanthus africanus. The sequence goes on from CM057347.1 coordinate 159,284,817, forward strand.
GGGCAAAAATCATATCGGGAGTTTCTAAAGAAACTGAAACTTGCCAGGCATGCGCATACCTTCTGGAGTGTGATAACGTGAGTGGATTCCGTCATGTTATCATGCGATGAGAGTTGGATCCCGATTCCCACTGATGAGTTGGTTTACTCTTCGGGTGATCCCGATTGATTCTTCTTTCAGATTTGGAGGAGAATTTGACTGTACAGTGGGAGGTTTACTGATTAGATAAAGTGATAACCATTCTGATCTAGGTTAGAGTGCACGCAGAGTGTTTCTTTTCTCTCTCTCTCTCTCTTTGGCAGCGACCATTGACCGACCCTAGTCTATGACTCAGTGACCAAGTTGACCGAACCTTCTTAAAATAGTGGCTTTTGGATTGTCCGAGTTGCATAAGTCATTGCCGCTCCTTCTTTTACCCTTTGCATTTCTCAAAACACCCCGTATTATTACGGACATCCACTTCCATTGGATAGATCCATCGTATGGTTATATACGAACTCGGAGGGACTTCTTCGAGGATGGATCAAGGTTCAGGAGAAATAGAATTGGTTTATTCAGTTGTCTTTTATTATCACCTTCTATCAGGGTGCGAGGGCTCCTTAGTTTAGGAGAGTACACCTATTACGCTTATTGGATAGTCTTATTCCAAGCCATAGGAAGGTGCCGAAAGGTAGGGAATGAAGAAAACCAATTAGCCTAAGTAGGGTGTGCAGAAGGTAATATGTAAAGACAAAATAAAGGGATTAGAAAAGAGGGCAAAGTAAATTGCGACTGTTATCATTCACGACCAGACCGCGTACTTCATCGCCACACCTATTTCACCTTTGCTTTTTTCCCCAGTTCAGGAGAAATAGAATAAGGTATTATTCAGTTGTCTTTTATCATCACCTTCTTTCAAGTTGCGAGTACTACTAGGATTAGGAGAGTACACCTATTATGCTTACTGGATAGTCTTCTTCCAAACCATAGGCTGGTGCCAAACGGTAGGGAAGGAAGAAAACCATTTAGCCTAACGATGGTGTACAGAAGGTAATGACTAAAAACAGATAAAGGGATTTGGAGAGATGGCAAAGAAATATACGGTTAAAGTTATGAATTGGATTATGGAAGAGGCATTACTAGGAATATAAGGATACCCCTATGAAACATTTTCATGTTTCAGTGCATTGTTAAAAGGAAAACTGATTTCCCGATTATATACTTACTCCAGGGTATGTATTTACCAGGTTTCATTCTCATATCTGTTTGGTTTTACAGATGATGAGTGGGAGTAAGTTATTGGGAATTAGGTGATCATCCTCATTATATCGGAATTCGTTGTAATTGGTGATATTTGAGGAAATCGCCTGGGTACAGTTTTCAACCTACGATACACAGGTTTTGAGTTATTCAACTCAGCGGACTTATACAGAGTATTGTATGTTGTCCAGTGTCCGTCAGGACAAAAGGGGTAGGTCCTCGTACTATGTTCTGTTTACTTATGACTTCTCAAGTTTTTTGGACAAGTGTTTCTTAGAAATACAAGGTCTAAGTTTTAAGAAGTTGTGGGTATAAGAATAAAGTAGAGAACTAGATGTCGCAAGTATCGGGATTCTTCAAAGAGATCGAAGATGTAGATTCTTGTGATTGGTGTTCAGATAATAGTAATGTTTTTTGAGAAACTTGTTTCTCTTTCAGGTTACTCATAATTGGATGTATTCCTAAGTTGAGTAATGCTGATTAGCCTCTTTCCATTAAGATGATATGCACTGGAGACAGCTACATGATTAGAATCTGGTTCCAATTAAATCAGTGCCAAAGTTTCTTTATTGGATATAGAATGGTTCATACCTTAACGATGTTAAGGTACGGGGAGTTGTCTAGCTTATGCTTAAAACCAGACTCTGGATAACTCAGGGCACGTTCTGTAATGGCAGTTTGTGGGTTGACCCTGGCTATGACGAAGGTTGATTTCTACCATCTTGAAGATCAATAGTGATATTGTTCTTGACTCGCCACAGTTTTAGTAAAATGGATTTTTCAGAAAACAGTAGTGGGAGTATGGTAGAAATGGAAGTGATTCCAGAACCGCAAACGATTACGGAAAATTTAATAGGACCTAAAGATTCAAACAGGTTTAACATTCCATTAGCGACTCCGCAGATATGGTGGGTAACCTCAGACACCCGAGAGGTACTTCGGTAGCCTCAAGGACGGTGACAGGGAGGTTATTGTTTACTCAGACTTGACACTACTGTTGTTCCAGGCTATGAGACCGGGCAGGAGTTTAAGTATAGCGTCGTTCTAAACTATCTTTAGAAGTGCACATATATATTATTCTGCCATAGGGTTGTTGTGGTCAGTGGGAGCAGTGGAAGCATAGTGGACAAGTAGCTTATGTCTATTTATAGACTAGAGCAGATATAGCGGAGATAGATCATCTATTTTTGATGTGACAGTCATGGGTTTGACTTAATCAGAATAGGGGATGGATCTGTTAAGAAGGTAGTAGGGTGTGATGTCATGGTATTTGGATGACATGCATAGAGTAGGAAGTAAAATTCCTGTACTATGATCGGTTGTACTGTGGTCGTCACACAGTTGTTTCTCCAGACAGGATATGGATATAATATCTGGCATTCTGGTTTCTAGATCTATGGTTTTAGATCTAGATTTAGGTAGTTTCCCAATGTGGGTATTTTGACAGTATTCTGATAGTTTTTAGAATAAATGACTCCTGGCATGGTGGTGTACCAGCAGATGATGGAGTCACCCTCTCTAAAGGTGTCTTACAGACTAAAGGGGAGAGGGATGTGCATGATTGGCAGATCACTTGCTTAAGCAATTGAGTCAATCATGAGATGTCAAGTACCATACCAGATGTTGTTTTTGCACTAGATGCAATAAGTTTATATTAATCCAATCCTGAAGAAACATAAGGAGGCATTTTTAGAACATAAGTGGATGTTCTACGGATTTTATGATGGCAGCCTCCTTCGAGAGACGGTTATCATTCCAGGCTTCAAAGGTGACATAGATAACAGAGTGATTGTCAGAGTTATAGTTTTCCCTCTGATAAGGGACAGTATTATGGACAGGTGGTCCAAGAGGATACTGTAGGAGGCTTGGTGCTGGATACTGATTAGGTTCAGTGATCAATACAGTCTAAGAAGTTTGGATTTGGAGTTCATTTATGAACTAGGTCCCATCAGATATCCAGACATATTCTAAGACAGGTATTACTCAATTCGGGAGATGGCTTTCTCCGCGAACTTGAGATTAAGAGAGACATAGAAAGAATCATCAGGGCGGATCCACTCACTGAGGCTATTCCTCGAACACAATAGTTTTGCAAACGAGCTTTGGGAAACTGATTAGTAGAAGAGTTGGTTGTTCGGTATCACACGGGCTGTGAGTATGCGACATCGCAATAATTAGCCTTAAGTGCAAGAGGGAGATTGTTGGACATAGTGCCCTCAAAATCAATTATTGGATCGCAAGCACGTGATTGCAATAAATGAGGAGGACCTATACCGGTAGGACAGTCTTACTCGAGATGATAGTATGCTATCTGGTTTGCCTTTATCAGTCGTATATAGGTTCAGGTGACTGATCACTGTTACACTTTGATAGAGCCCTTAGGATCTTTCTTTACTACCAACAGTATGATGGCGATCATATACGTGAGAGTTGCGTGGTTTATAAGCATATCCTTAATTGTGGTCCTTAGTCGTGGGAGTTTTGAGACAGGGCATCGATACTCCGGAGTAGACTAGTGTATACAGTCAAGACCCCGACGAGGGGCGGTGGCCGGTCTCATAAGCCACTGGGGTCAGTTGGATCACCTAAGATGTATACAGGTGCTCATTGGGTTATAAGTACACCGGACAGGACTCGCCGGGAATCTGCTAGTTGGTATTATACCTATCGTCAGATAGCAGTTCTCTGGTGACAGGTGTACAGGTTAGTTCATCGACCTGAGGTCGTCATTTGTCTCGTGTGAGTTCCCACTGTGCTTTGATTTCTACCCTACCACGGGTCAAAGGAGTCGTGCAAACAGGTAGTTTTTGGGTACAGTCCCGAGCCACATTGATGCAAGTGAGCAGATCGGCAGGGTATTCATCTCTCCCGGTATTGGAGGTGAGATCGCTCTGTGTCTAGGAGAGCCATTACACATAGCCTTCGGCCGAGGCAGGAGATTTACTGGTAGGTACTCCAGAAGTATCTCAGGGTGTTTTTGGGCTACACTCCGACACGACTTATACCGCTATTGGGGGTCTGACGTTACCAGCCCCCCAGGCAGATATGCGATACTTATAGACTAACGGACCGGACTGTATATATATTGTCACTGTTAGGCTCAGTAGGGTTTCTGGATGAGTTCGCTCATCAGCCTCCCTTGAGGTCAGTGCATGGGCAGCCGTTACGCACAGCCAGTGCCGCTGACGGCTTGTAGTTAAACCCACTGCCAGGGTACTGACGAGTCATTAGAGTCCTCCACAGATAGTTTTCCAAGTTCGGGCGAAACGTTGTAGAGGCTGTATGGTTTTATGGCAGGGTTTGGAAAATGCACGTGTGTTTACGTACGTGTCATATGTTGGAGATAGTGCCCTCAGAGTCAATTATTGGATCACAGGCACGTGATTGCAAAGATTGAGGGAGGACCTATCCCGGTGGGACAGTCTTACTCGAGATGATAGTATGCTATCTGGTTTATCTTTATCATCGTGTACTGCTTTAGGTGACCTGACATGTCGCTATTACACGTTGATAGAGCCCCTAGGATTCTTGCTTGACGACCAGCAGTATGATGGCGATCATATACGTGGGAGCTGGGGTCTATAAGCACATCCTTAAAAGGTCCCTAGTCGTGGGAGTTTCGAGACTGGGCATCGATACTCCATTAGTAGACTAGTGTATACAGTCGAGACCCCGACGAGGGGCGGTGGCCGGTCTCACAAGCCACTGGTGTAAGTTGGTTCACCTAAGATGTATACAGGTGCTCATTGGGTTATGAGTACACCGGACAGGACTCGCCGGGAACCTGCTAGTTGGGCTTATACCTGACGTCAGATAGCAGTTCCCAGGTGACATGTGTACAGGTTAGTTCATCGACCTGAGGATCGTCATTTGTCTCGTGTGAGTTCCCACTGTGCTTTGATTACTACCCTACCACGGCTCAAAGGAGTCGTGCAAACAGGTTTTAGTTGGGTACAGTCCCGAGCCACATGGAGGCAGTGAGCGGATCTTCAGGGGTTCGTCTCTCCCGGTATTGGGGGTGAGGTCGCGCTGTGTCTAGGAGAGCCATTACGCAAAGCCCTCGGCCGAGGCAGGAGATTTGCTGGTAGGTATTCCAGTAGTATCTCAGGGCGTTCTGGGCTACACTCCGACACGACTTGTACCGCTTTTGGGGGTCTGACTTTTACCAACCCCCTAGGCCCGCCATGCGATACTCATAGACGAACGGACCGGACTGTACAGATATTGTCACTGACAGGCTCAGTAGGGTGTCAGGATGAGTTCGCTCATCGACGTCCCTTTTGGTCAATAGCTGGTGGCCCGTTACGTATTGGCTTATACCTCTGACGTGCTAGTGGTTAAATCCACAGCCATAGTATTGACGAGTCTTTAGAGTCCACCACACTTTCAGTTACTCAGCTTTCGGGCGAAACGCTGTAGAGGCCGTAAGGAGATATGGCAGAGTCCGATCAGATACGTGCGGTATTGCGCGGATCAGGATCGGACAGTTTTGTACTAGTGGCCGTATAGTTATATGGCAGGGTTCGATCAGATACGTGCGGTATTGCACGGATCAGGATCGAACGGATTTTACTTGCCGGCTTTGGCTTAAGCCGGTCCTAGTTTAGTACAGTGTAGATTTTGTCTCATTGCATTTGTATCCGGACGGAATACAGATGCGGGTGTGTATGCACAGTATTGGGGTTTTCCTGTAATTTATTACGGGACCAGTTTTCTGGAGTTGCCAGTTTGCATTCCGTTCCGGCCGGTTTTCCTTTGTTCTTTCCCGGCCGGACTTTTCCGATGGAGGGGGTAATTTGCAGTTTTGCAAATTACATTTTGTGGGGGGGTTTCTTGCATATATATTGATTATGATAGCTTTCATATCTTTCCTCCATGCTTGCCTTTTTGAGATTAGAAGTGAGGTATGGGTTGAATAGTAACAAGCATGGTTGATGTTTTCTTGTCCTTGGATGTGGTCACCATTCTTGTGCTCCTACACTCACCTCCCTCTTGCTTTCATATAGTTCTTTCCTCCACCTTATTCAAAAATTGATGAAGATGATAAGTCTTTCATTAGAAAAGAAGAAGAAGAAAAAGAAAGAGAGGAAGAAGAAGAGAGAGCTTCATTCTTGAGAGTTTCTTTCTTGATCTCTTTTTCATGCTAGAAAAATGCAAGCACCATTTTTCTAATCCTTGTTTCCTCCATCATCTTCAAATGGCAACAAAACCCAAGTGAGACAATCTACTACACATTCTACAGCACATCTTGAGCATGTCGAGTTGCCGGCTTCATGCGCGAGTTGCCTCGGTATTGAGGCGGGAGCCCGTAAAAGACGAAGGCGATGTGGTGCCCTTTCCGGCGAGGAGGCGACGATATGGAAACTACACTTTCCGCGGGAGATCGGGGCGATGATGAGAAGACCGGAGGACCGGATCTCTTGGTATACTTCTCTTCCATTCTCTTGTTAGCTAGCGTAGGTTAATGGTTAACGATCCGGGTTTTCTTTGTCCGCGGTAGCGCCGGTTTCCGAGTAAGGAAAATTTTTGATTCCGCAATTTGGCCTCGAGTAAGACGGCCGGGGCGCTGCCGTGGCGCAACATGGTATCAGAGCCACGCCATTAACCTTACCTAGCTTGTTCTAATGCGTTTTACTTATCCGATCGACCAAAATCTCTAAAACCGTATTTTAGTTCACATCAGTTTCTGTTGAAATTTTTTGGTGTCTAAAAATTTTTCAGGTGGTCTCAGAAAGATGTGCAGGGTGTTCTAAGAACTCTGGGAAAAAACGACAAAGTGAACCCTTACTTGGAGCGCGGAAGCGCGGCAATAACCCCATTTCTGCCGCTCTTCCGCCGCACTATGGTGGGCCCACTTGGTCATTTTTCTTCAGTTGTCTTATGGGCTGAAAATAGGTCTTTTGGGATATTAAAATTGGGCCAGTTATTTCTGTGAGTGCTACAGTTTTCTTTTGGGGCCCGCTTGTTAATTTTTTGATCGATCGGATATTTTAAACACATTATTTCACAGTATTTACATTATATCTGCGACCGTGAATGTCACTCGATCGGTAAATCCGGTCTAACTGCTATAGCCCGGTTAGACGGATTTGCGAACGTGACTTTCACGTTGATGTTCTATGTTTATGCTATGTTGTTGCGGATCGGTCGTGGGGGATAGCCTGGATGCAATGCTAGTGCAGTTTTGTTGTATTATGTACATTTCATATTGCGGGGCGAGCGTCCGACATGTGGACTGCCGTCACTGCCTGATTGTATTATTCTTTTGGGGCACGACCTGGTTGCGGTCGATGTACCCGGTGTATGTATATTTTACTTTCTGTACTAGGGTTACCCCGCGGAGGGGTGCACGGATAGCCGGGTTCTGGAGGGCAACAAGCCCGCATCTCATGGCATTGGGACGGAGGGGGCTTTAGTCTGGAATTGGCGGGCTGTTCGACGCACTCGTAGGGGGTACATGTTGACCCAGGAGGGGTGCCCAAGTTACCGGATTCCGTGAAGTGCTGGGTGGTCCATTCACGGTGCTGGAGGGGGCTGCCTCGCTTTAGGTTTTGGCGGGTGACTTGCCGCGCCCGTAGGGGTCTAGGATTTCATTGCACAGGCTATCCACACGACCAGGGGAACGTCGGGTTTCAGCAGCGGCTCTGTGAAACCCGGGGCTTCCAGATATCTGTATTGTTATGTGATGCTGTACATTTCTGTGATGTTGCATTTTATTCACGCCTTGAGCGAAATACTATATATTGGTATATATATTAGTAGATGTTGTATATGTTTTACATCCGCGCTAGTCCAGTCCCCGCTCTGCCGTTAGTTAGCTAACCTAACGGGTGATGACGGGACCCAGTGGCGAATGCGGATGGCATATACGTACGTCAGTATATTTTCGTTCTTTGTGGTGTGATCAATTGATGGGACTGCATTGATTCGGATCAATGCAAGATAAACAAACCTATTCTGATGTTGTTGGAACACTTTTCAAAAAGCTGTTATTGCAAGGACGTTCGCTTTTGTTTTGCATCGTGGTATTCATTTGGAATATCCTGCTCCTCAGTCGACGAGGCAAGGGCCGAGATCCCTTCACCGGGAGTGACCCCTTGGACAGAAGTTTGCGTCAGGGCATTAACTTTCACTATAGCCGATTACTTTTGCTTTGCATCGTGGTATTCAGTTGGAATATCCTGCACCTCATTCTACGGGGAAAGAGCCGAGATCCCTTCACCGGGAGTGACCTCTTTAGCAAAGGCTTTCGTCACTATATTTTTATAAAAACTATGCAGTTCCTTCAACGATATCAAGTTCATTACGGTAAAAGGTTTTTCGCCAAAAACCATCCGTAGCCCTCCGTCATTTCAGATTAGTATTACTTAGTATTCGTGCTACGTATGTCGTGCATTGCCGAGGCGTAGTGTTCGGTAGCTGTGTAATACTTTTCTGTCGCTTGGATAAGTGGATTGGTTAGGACAGTCGTACAGTTATGTTGGCATTGTCAAGGACTCATACGGGTGGGTTTAATGCAATCAAGATAATGACGGGCTGAACTTGACTAGGACTCTTTGATATGTTGGCATTGTCAAGGTCACTTGGGTCCTAGGGGTAAAAACAAACATCGGGAGTTTCAAAAGAACTGAAACTTGCCAAGCCTGCGCATACCTTCTGGAGTGTGGTGACTTGAGTGGATTCCGTCAAGTTATCATGCGATGATAGTTGGATCCCGATTCCCACTGATGAGTTGGTTTACTCCTCGGGTGACCCCGACTAATTCTTCTTTCAGGTTTGGAGGAGAATTTGAGATACAGTGGGAGGTTTCCAGATTAGATAAAGTGATAACCATTCTGATCTAGGTTAGAGTGCACGCTGAGTGTTTCTTTTCTCTCTCTCTTTGGCAGCGACCATTGACCCGACCCTGGACTTTGACTCAGTGACCAAGTTGACCGAACCTTCTTAACACTGGCTTTTGGATTGTCAGAGTTGCAGACCTCATTGCCACTCCTACTTTTACCCTTTTCTCCAGGACACCCCGTATTACTACGAACGTCCACTTCCATTGGACAAAACCATCGTATGGTTATATACGAACTCGAAGGACTTCGAGGATGGTTTCTGGTTCTGGAGAAAACGGATAGGATTATTCAGTTGTCTTTTCTTTTCACCTTCTCTCAGGTTGCGAGTACTCCTTAGTTTAGGAGTAGTACACCTATTACGCAAATTGGATAGTCTTCTTCCAAACCATAGGCTGGTGCCGACCGGTAGGGAATGAAGAAAACCAGTTAGCCTAAAACGGTGTACAGAAGGTATTAAGTTTAGACAAAGCAAGGGATTAGTAAGAGGGCAAAGTAAGTTGCGACTGCTATTCACGACCAAACCAAGTATTTCTTCGCCAATCCTAAATCACCTTTGTATTTCTCCAGGACACTCCGTATCACTACGAAGATCCCATTTTATTGGATATTCCATCGTATGGTTATATACGAACTCGAAAGGAACTTGTTCCAGTTCGGGGATGGATCCTGGTTCAGGAGAAATAGGAATAAAATACATTCAGGTGTCTTTTATCTTCACCTTCTCTCGCATTGCGAGTGCTCCTAGGATTAGGACAGTACACCCTTTATGCTTTTTGGATAGTCTTCTTCCAAACCATAGGCTGGTGCCGAACGGTAGGGAAGGAAGAAAACCATTTGGCCTAAATGGGTGTACAGAAGGTAATGACTAAAGACACAGAAAGGGATTTAGAAAGATGGCAAAGAGATATACGGTGACAGTTGTGAATCTGGATAATGGAAGAGGCATTACTAGGAATACCAGGATACCCCATCGAAACATTACAATGTTTCAGTTTCACTGTGTACTGTTAAAAGAAAACTGATTTCCCGATTAGACACTTACTCCAGGGTATGTATTTACCAGGTATGATTCTCACATCTGTATGGTTTTACAGATGGTGAGTGGGAGTAAGTTATTGGGAATTGGGTGATCATCCTCATTATATCGGGATTCGTTGTAATCGGTGATATTTGAGGAAGTCATCTGGGTTGTTTGCCGGTCGGCAAATATTTGGTTTTGAATATCCGCTGTTATGCACCAATTTCAAATTGATATATCTGTACGTCTATTTTCATAGAGTGAGATATACCTTTTTGATATTATGTCGATGACATTTACCTATATCAGTGGATGGTTAGGTAAGGAGCATTAAACAGCGGTGTAACTCTTCTTAACCATAAGTACAGTTTTCAACCTACGACACACAGTGAAAAAGTTGTTAGACTCAGCGGACTTATACAGAGTATTGTATGTTGTCCAGTGTCCATTAGGACAGAGGGGTTGGTCCTCATACTATATTCTGTTTACTTTTAACTTCTCTAGTTCTTAGACATGTGCTTCGTGGAAACACAGGGTCTGAGTTTTGAGGAGTTATTGGTATAAGAATAAAGTAGAGAACCAGGTATTGCAAGTATCGGGATTCTTCAAAGAGATCGAAGATGTAGATACTTGTGTATGGTATTCAGTTGGTAGTAATGATGAAGACAGATTGCTTCTCTTTCAGGTTACTCATAATTGGAAGCATTCCTAAGTTGAGTAACGCTGATCGGCCTCCTTCCATTTAGTTGACATGCACTGGAGACAGCTGCATGATTTGAATCTGGTTCAATTGAATCAGTGCCTCTGGTTCTATATTGGATATAGAACAGTTCATATCTTAACGATGTTAAAGTACGGGGAGTTGTCCGGCTTATGCTTAAAACCAGACTCCGGATAACTCAAGGCACGTTTCTGTAATGGCTGTTTGTGGGTTGACCCAGGCTATGACGAGGGTTGATTTTCTACCATCTGGATGAACAATAGCAATATTGTTCTAGACTCGCCACAGTTTTATTAAAAAATGGATTTTTCGAAAACAGTAGTGGGAGTATGGTAGAACTGGAAGTAATTCCAGAACCACAAACGATTACTGAAGATTTGATAAGGAACCTAAAGATTCAATCTGTTTTTTTGACATTCCATTGGCCACTCCGCAGATACGGTGGGTAACTTCAGGCACCGGAGAGGTACTCCGGTAGCCTCAAGGACGGTGACAGGGAAGTTCTTGTTTACCCACACTTGCCATTGTTGTTGTTCTAGGCTGCGAGACCCGGCAGGAGGATGAGTATAGCGTCGTTCTAAACTAGCTTTAGAAGTGTACGTCTATATGACTCTGGCAGAGGGTTGTCATAGTCAGTGGGAGCAACGGAAGCATTGGTGGACTTCATGCTTATGTCTATTTATAGACTAAAGCAGATATAGCGGAGTTAGATCATCTGTTTCTGATGTGACAGTCATGGGTTTGACGTCATCAGAATAGGGGATGGATCTGTTGAGAAGGTAGTAGGAAGTGATATTCCTATACTACAATCGGTTATACTTTGGTCGTCACACAGTAGTTTCTCCACATGGGACTTGGATATTATATCAGACATACTGGTTACTAGATCTATGGTTTTAGATCCAGATTTGGGTGGTTTCCCAATCAGGGTACCTTGACAGCATTCTATGAGTATTTAGAATGGACGACTCCTGGCATGGTAGTGTACCTACAGGTAATGGAGTCACCCTCTCTAAAGGTGTCTTATAGACTAAAGGGGAGAGGGATACGCATGATTGACAGATCACTTGCTTAGGCAATTGAGTCAATCATGAGATGTCAAGTACCACACCAGATGTTGTTCTTGCACTAGATGCAATAAGTTGATATTGATCCAATCCTGGAGGAACAGTCGGAAGCAGTTTTAGAACATAAGTGAATGTTCTAGGGATATGATAACGGCTGTCTCCTTTAGGAGACGGTTATCACTCCAGGCTTCCAAGGTGACATGGATGACAAGGAGGTTGTCAGAGTTATAGTTCTCCCTCTGACGAGGGGCAGTATTTTGGACAGGTAGTCCAAGGCAATACTGAGGGAGGCATGGCGCGGGATACTGATTAGTTTCAGTTGACGATACAGTCTAAGATGTTTGGATTTGGAGTTCATTTATGAGCTAGGTCCCATCAGACATCCAGGCATTCTAAGACAGGTATTGCTCATTTCGGGAGATGGCTTTCTCCTCGAACTTGAGATATAGAGAGACATAGAAAGAAACATCACAGCGGATCCACTCACTGAGGCTATTCCTCGAACGCAATAGTTTCGCAAACGAGTTTTGTGAGACTGACTAGTAGAGGAGTTGGGTGTTCGGTATCACACGGGCTGTGAGTATGCGACATCGCAATAATTAGCCTTGAGTGCAAGTGGGAGATTGTTGGAGATAGTGCCCTCAGAGTCAATTATTGGATCACAGGCACGTGATTGCAATGATTGAGGGAGGACCTATCCCGGTGGGACAGTCTTACTCGAGATGATAGTATGCTATCTGGTTTATCTTTATCATCGTGTACTGCTTTAGGTGACCTGACATGTCGCTATTACACGTTGATAGAGCCCCTAGGATTCTTGCTTGACGACCAGCAGTATGATGGCGATCATATACGTGGGAGCTGGGGTCTATAAGCACATCCTTAAAAGGTCCCTAGTCGTGGGAGTTTCGAGACTGGGCATCGATACTCCATTAGTAGACTAGTGTATACAGTCGAGACCCCGACGAGGGGCGGTGGCCGGTCTCACAAGCCACTGGTGTAAGTTGGTTCACCTAAGATGTATACAGGTGCTCATTGGGTTATGAGTACACCGGACAGGACTCGCCGGGAACCTGCTAGTTGGGCTTATACCTGACGTCAGATAGCAGTTCCCAGGTGACATGTGTACAGGTTAGTTCATCGACCTGAGGATCGTCATTTGTCTCGTGTGAGTTCCCACTGTGCTTTGATTACTACCCTACCACGGCTCAAAGGAGTCGTGCAAACAGGTTTTAGTTGGGTACAGTCCCGAGCCACATGGAGGCAGTGAGCGGATCTTCAGGGGTTCGTCTCTCCCGGTATTGGGGGTGAGGTCGCGCTGTGTCTAGGAGAGCCATTACGCAAAGCCCTCGGCCGAGGCAGGAGATTTGCTGGTAGGTATTCCAGTAGTATCTCAGGGCGTTCTGGGCTACACTCCGACACGACTTGTACCGCTTTTGGGGGTCTGACTTTTACCAACCCCCTAGGCCCGCCATGCGATACTCATAGACGAACGGACCGGACTGTACAGATATTGTCACTGACAGGCTCAGTAGGGTGTCAGGATGAGTTCGCTCATCGACGTCCCTTTTGGTCAATAGCTGGTGGCCCGTTACGTATTGGCTTATACCTCTGACGTGCTAGTGGTTAAATCCACAGCCATAGTATTGACGAGTCTTTAGAGTCCACCACACTTTCAGTTACTCAGCTTTCGGGCGAAACGCTGTAGAGGCCGTATGGAGATATGGCAGGGTCCGATCAGATACGTGCGGTATTGCGCGGATCAGGATCGGACAGTTTTGTACTAGTGGCCGTATAGTTATATGGCAGGGTTCGATCAGATACGTGCGGTATTGCACGGATCAGGATCGAACGGATTTTACTTGCCGGCTTTGGCTTAAGCCGGTCCTAGTTTAGTACAGTGTAGATTTTGTCTCATTGCATTTGTATCCGGACGGAATACAGATGCGGGTGTGTATGCACAGTATTGGGGTTTTCCTGTAATTTATTACGGGACCAGTTTTCTGGAATTGCCAGTTTGCATTCCGTTCCGGCCGGTTTTCCTTTGTTCTTTCCCGGCCGGACTTTTCCGATGGAGGGGGTAATTTGCAGTTTTGCAAATTACATTTTGTGGGGGGTTTCTTGCATATATATTGATTATGATAGCTTTCATATCTTTCCTCCATGCTTGCCTTTTTGAGATTAGAAGTGAGGTATGGGTTGAATAGTAACAAGCATGGTTGATGTTTTCTTGTCCTTGGATGTGGTCACCATTCTTGTGCTCCTACACTCACCTCCCTCTTGCTTTCATATAGTTCTTTCCTCCACCTTATTCAAAAATTGATGAAGATGATAAGTCTTTCATTAGAAAAGAAGAAGAAGAAAAAGAAAGAGAGGAAGAAGAAGAGAGAGCTTCATTCTTGAGAGTTTCTTTCTTGATCTCTTTTTCATGCTAGAAAAATGCAAGCACCATTTTTCTAATCCTTGTTTCCTCCATCATCTTCAAATGGCAACAAAACCCAAGTGAGACAATCTACTACACATTCTACAGCACATCTTGAGCATGTCGAGTTGCCGGCTTCATGCGCGAGTTGCCTCGGTATTGAGGCGGGAGCCCGTAAAAGACGAAGGCGATGTGGTGCCCTTTCCGGCGAGGAGGCGACGATATGGAGACTACACTTTCCGCGGGAGATCGGGGCGATGATGAGAAGACCGGAGGACCGGATCTCTTGGTATACTTCTCTTCCATTCTCTTGTTAGCTAGCGTAGGTTAATGGTTAACGATCCGGGTTTTCTTTGTCCGCGGTAGCGCCGGTTTCCGAGTAAGGAAAATTTTTGATTCCGCAATTTGGCCTCGAGTAAGACGGCCGGGGCGCTGCCGTGGCGCAACATCATATTTCGGGCAGATAATACTGATGGGCTTTTGTTTAAGCCGGATCCGAGTATTATATTGAGTAGATATAATATCTTTGTCTCAGTTGCATTTGTATTCGGTAGTAATTCAAATGCGGGTATGTTTATACTGTTACGGGGTTGTCCTGAAATTCGTTTCAGGGTCGCTTTTGGAAGTTGCCAGTTTCCAGTTTTCTATCGCCCGTATTAAACATTCGGTTTAATGCGGATTTATCTTTTCTTCACTTGGGTGAGTAATGAGATGAGTCGTGTTTCTAGAAGGTTCTAGAATGGTGACTAGGTTAGTGACTCATTATTGTTCATTTAATGATTTGCTAGATGTATTAGTGAGTCACCTTTACCATTAATGCTTTTTGTTTTTTGCTTTGATATTTCTTCATAATAAGTATTGCTTATGGTCACCCCCTCTTTTCCTACACTCACCTCCCTCCTTCTATATATGTGGTCGGCCCCTCTTGGAGAAAGATTATGGTTGTTGTTTAAAAAAGATGATAGTTTTTGGTTTATGGAAATTTCGTAGCTCCTTTTATTCCATCACCCGATTCAAATGGCAACTTCATTAACCGTTCGTCCATGGGTTTGGACGAAGCGAGACAAAATGTTCTACTCATTCTCTACATCAATCTTGGTCATCTCTTTTAGCAAACTTGATGACCGAGTTGCCTCGGGTCAGAGGCGGGAGCCCGTTTAAAGATCCGTTGACGTGGTGCTGCCTGGACGAGGAGATCGGAGATCGACGAGATCGGAGCAGCCGCAACGGAACGTGGGATGATGGTTAAAGAACGAAGGACTCGGATCGTTCGGTATAACCTTTCTACCCTCTTTGTAGTTTGTTAGTTTAGCAATAATGGCAGATCCGGGTTATAGTATACAATAGCGCCAGTTAAAAAGTTTTTGTTCCGCATTTGGCGTCTGTTAGACCGCCGGGGCGCTACCGTAGACTTACAGCCCAGTTATATTGTCTCATCCACATCTATCATATAACATCCTTATCTCACATATACATGTTGTGTATATATATATACACTTACCCACATTCTTATATATATATATATATATATATATATATATATATAGACATACACATATACACCAAGTCAAGTTTCTGTGTGTGCGTGTGCGTGTGTTTACCTGAAACCTACGAATCCCCTCCAAGACATTCATCCTCTGGTAAAGTCCTTATAAATCCGTCTAGTCCAACCTAAAGTCTTTAATAGGGTCCTACTCGCCAAGAATCTAAGGTCACGTCCGACTTCCTAATGACAATAAGTAATATTCCTATTCTATGTTTGCGGGGCTGCTAAACGCCATCCACCCGACTTCCCCCGTAGATATACATCTACTCACCTGGTCCTTGTCTGCCGAAGACGATGTCGCCCTCCTCTTCTTCCTCGTCCATAGTCCACGTGAGGGGTACCTATACGCAAACATATATAATATCGTAAACTTAATCACGGACAAAATCAAAACGACGCACGATACGCTCATAGGTTAAAACCTATAACCCGCTCATGCAAAACAACCAAATATCACTCGATATACAAACACCGTCTGATCGAGATAAAACACCAACCAACAACTCATAGTTTCAAAACTCATTATTTATAATATAAAACATGATTTAAATCATCGAAATCCTAAAATCGATCAAATCGTCCAATTCCGCAAAACCTTGAAAATGTTTATTTACCGTTTTACTTCAAAACCTGATGTTTAAATGAAACTAATGGTCATAATATTCATTAAATAACATAACTAGATTATATAAACCATCACTATATTTTTATCACACTAATTTGTATTAAATTGGAAATTCTAGTTTGCAATTTTATCAATTTCAACACCTTGCAAGCAAAATTTCATAATTCACAACTAAACTTGATTTTGCATGAATTAACTTATTAAACTAAAATTCATGATGTTAATAACGTAATGAAACCATAATTAGATTTTAATTCTTAATTATTTAAGAAATTTCTAAACCAAGTAAGCAAAATAACATATTTATCACAATTTTCCATTATCAATTTGAAACTAGTAGCCTAATTAGGTTTTTCATTCTTTTAACATGTTAACATTCTCATTAAAACCACAATCTAGTGATAAAAATATTAATTAGAATTTTATCACACTAATATATATAACTTATAAAAATCTAGTTTGCAATTTTGTTTAATTTAAACAATTTTGAATGAACAATTTACAATACATCAACCATATAAGATTTTCCATTTCTAGAAATGTTAAACTACATATTATAACCCCACTCAATTAATAGAAACCCAAACTTCATTTTGAAACCCTCTCTTGAATTTTTCATCTAGCAATAGAACAAAATTAAAAATTAATTAAACACTTAGTTAAGTTAAATTAAGTAATTTACAAACATTCAAACCAAGGGCTGAGGATTATACCTCACATATGAGATCCAAACATGAAAATTTTCCTCCCAAAAGAATGGTTTCCGACTCCAAGATCCATGTAAAAATGAGCAAAGAATAGTGGGTAGGAATTTAATTAGGAATTTGTGGGTTTTTATTTGAATTTTTGATGAAATTTGGAGGATTTTTGAAACAAAATCTAGTGGAGAAATGGGGGGGATGCCATGGTGAGGGCCGGTCACATCATGGGAGAGAGGGAGAGAAAGAATGAGTGAGGAATTGTGTAGAAGATTCAATAATTATTTACATATACTTAAGTCTTTTCTTCATTTTATTTAATTTTATTCACTTCTTTTCTAAATAAACCAAGGAAAATTCTAGAACCATTGAAAAAATTTGGAAATGAATTTTGCATGATACACACTAGATTACAATATGTAATGGTTCACTTTTGCTAATTTAACCCATTCAAATTTGTAATTTACACTAATTTAATGTATAAATAAAGCTTATGTTAATATTTAAAATAATTAATTTAGGAAAAATATTTAATTAAACTAAAAATTTATAAGTGACTAAATAAACACCATTTACTAATAATTACATAATTAAAATAGGTCTTTTTAAATTTATAATGAAAAATAATTATGGTTAAGTTTTACGAAAAATGCGTTTTATTTTACCGAAAATCAAAAAATTCACTTAAAGGATTTTATTTATTTATTTATTTATTTATTTTTAAAACGTTACAATCTTCCCGCTTTTAAGGAATTCGGTCCCCGAATTTAAATTAAAACTCCCCCCAATTACTAAAACATTCAGCCAAAACACTTAAATCGTCGGGGCTCCGAAATCATCAATACAAAACTAAAATCAACTCCGTCAAGCATAACGCAATCATCGGAGTTATGGTGAAAATAAAATATCAAAACCTAATACGAAAACCAACATAATATACATCAAAACTATAACTTATATATAGTGTGCATTGTAGTAAAATCGTCCAAACATCAGAATAAAGAAGCATTCAAAAACCTTTTTAAAATCGCCGTGCGATGCATGTGTCACGACATAAGTAGCCGACGTTTATTTTTATAAAAAAAATCTATACATATATATCATTTATTTAACATACACGTCCCGCCTGGTTACTAAATGAAATAGTAATGATTATAAGAAAAACGTAATACTCATAATGAAATCATTCCCAAGCACATCATAAAAATATCATGTGCGTCCGGTGCGCACTGAAATCGAAACCAAATACAGTTTCCACGAATACGCACAGAAACAAAACTGAGTGCAATGGGTGTGCACCAAAAACATCTGTCAAGTGCAACGGGCGTGCACGACACTAATATCAGGTGCATCTAATCTGCACAAAACCCCGATTTAGTGTATCTGGTGTGCACAAAATTGCATCAAGTGCGCCAAGTGTGCGCAAAAATCTCAATCAAGTGCACATGGTGTACGAAAAACATACACTGAATATCAAAATCGAAATCACGGTACGAAAAATGCATGAAAACTATGTCGAAGCATACGTCAAAATCATGCGCAACCCATATGCACGAAATCGAATCAATATCTCAAAATGTATAAAACCAAATCGAGTGCATTGGGTTTGTACAAAACAACATCAATACAACTGATATATGAAATACGAATAAAGCATAATGAATGTACACATAGGAAATACCAATCATAGAACAAAATACCAAAATCCAAACAACGGAAATATGAAATTCAAATCACCGAATCGCAATCGTAAACACTATCGTCAATGTGCGCCTCTTTCCTCTGGTGTAGACCGATTCGAACTCGTCTCTTCATAGCTATGCTGACCGTGCTGCAAACGGCAATACTCATATCTAGAGTCTCCCACGAAATCTATCCCTTCACCTCATATCCGGACTACGTTAAACTTTTCGACCGATTCATCAAAATCCTATAATTCCCCGAGAGTTCAACACTCAAGTACAGTTTAAAAATATCCAGTACATGCCCCAGCATCTGCTGACCAGCCGTAGAAGGGCAAACCCAAGACTCACTAATGGCACTGCGGAACTGCCGTAAACCCTAAGGTTCAAAGGTGTTCTCGTGGTCATTATGTCGAGTTAGGGTTTCATTCTTCTAGAGGGTCCATAGAAATACCTGCATGTTCTTCCGAATACCTTAAACTTAGGAAAATGGGTTTCTGACTTTCGTTCGAACCTTTTAATTTCGTCTGGACGACATGTGAATACCCTTCTTCCGCACACTCAACAATGCTTCAATTCTCAAGAATAAACGATACCCTAATGGTCATCGCATTCGAGCCGCAGCTCCCTCTGCCCGTGCGACCGTGGTAACAGAAACCACCATCCGATATCGACGAAGATAGATCAAAGAACGAATAGAATATGGTGCAAAAGAATGTTCATCCTAAGGCTTCTTAAGCAGAGTAGTGTATCGTAAGTATGCCGCGGATCATACCCACGGTACGTCACTCTACCTAAGTCACCTACTACATTAACCGAGGGTCATCCTAGACTTAAACAAGGGTTAAACTTAGCACTCTGATACCAACTTTGTCACGACCCGAAGGTACGGAACGTGACCGGCACTTAAATTACGAAGCGTCTAGAGGCGCAACGTAATCTAAGTAAGCCGAAGCCTAGAAATCTAAACCATATAAAAGAAGAAGTAAAGGAAAATATGTAGAAAAACAAGTTTAAAAGTAACCTAAAATTTTCTCAAAAATTTCAGCAGAGTCTCCTTTGTAAAAACTGGCCCCAAACGGGTACAACGAGAATAATATTTATACAAACAACAAAAAGGCATCCCCAAGCGGGAGCTAGCTCTACGCCAGCAGGCGGAAACAACCACACCAAGCATAATAATATACAACGCCAAAGGGCGAGGCTCAAAACTCAAAAGAAAACAAATCCACCAGATACCATAATAATACAAGCGTGACCCTAAGGTCGAAATAAAAACATCTGGTCTTCTAAACTATCATGAATACAAGTCTAGTTGATGGAGCTTACTAGTTACAAATGAAATACTAAGGTACAACGGCAGTTCTGATACAAGTGAACTAACCTACCAAGCAAATCATCCAGAATGAAATGGTGTGCCAGCAAGCTGCCAAGGAAACCTGTACATCGAAACCTGTAGAAAAAATTTGGCACAACGGGGGTGAGTTGCCAACTCGTGAGTAGAAGACATCTGCGAAAAGAAATCGAATGCACGACGCTGCCCTAAGTCATAATAATATACCAATATATCACTAGTCATCTAGTAATGGCAGGGTAATAAACTACGCGTAAGTGCAAATACTCCGTGCTCGTGTCAGTGACTCAATAGTAATATGTCATATGAATGAGTATGCATGCACCATGAATGTAAAACAATGAATCCTGAAATCTGGATATATCTGTATAAGAAATCTTTAACTTTTATCATGGTAAAATTTGTATAGAAATCTGAAATATCATCGATGAAATCCATGTAAATCCGTGTCAAGCATCGACACAAAACATGTAAATCTCATGTCTCAATACCTCAGAGTCTCAATATCTCATAGTCTCAATATCTCGGGCTCCGTCAGTCCAGATTGGCCCATATCATCAAATCTCACGACAACGGTCGGTATCCTCCGGATATCCGCCGCGCCAGACATCACCGGTTGGTAGTCTTCCCCTGCCAGGCTCATCGTCTACAACTCGATCTTCTTGCCCCGGGGTACCATACCGGGCCCACCATGTACCCGAGACGGTTCATCCACTCCTCGAATCCGGTCTCAAAATCCAACAGAAAATATGAAATCTCATGGTGGACGACACATACATCATGAGAAAACTGCAACTTATATTTTAAAAAGAGAGGAGGAGAGAGAGAAGTTTTTATATATATTCTTGCGGTTTTCCCCAAAATCCAGAATTCTCATAGAAATCCAAAATCCCAAAATCATGAGTAAGTAAATGATAAGTGTCGGCATAAGCCCCACAATACTGCATGATAACATGAAAATGTGAATGCATGAAATCTCTAAGTAATAAATGCAATGTCTAGACTAACACCTGAGAGTAATCACAATATTATATTGATCTAGCCTTTAGCTGTTCTATCAATAAAAGATAATATGTTCTAAAGTGTACGTGACATAGTAATTACCGATGATGATGTGTGTGAGCCGGCAAATAAATGTACGTGGAATATGCGCATCATCGGTAATGGTGCTGGTGTCCTAACAGGCAGAGTTTCATACTGACTAAAGAAACATATGTATGAACATGCAACATGATGATTACGATCTGAATGTAAAGATGGATGTGTATTAACCACTCATTTGTAATATACATGTTTAACAACAACTATATGACTCGAGCCTAAACTAGTATCTATCTAACCCCCTAAGGAACTAAACTAAAGAAACTAGTCGATAAGAAATAAGAATCCACCTAAGGTCTGAGTCCATATCTCTAATAGTCGGCGATCCAGCCTCAATAGCGTCATGTACTTAGTACGACTTCCCCGAATCAAGAGTGCGGATCAATCATCACATCTATGCCTCGTACGGTAAAATCCATCATACGGTATCCTAATATTGGGGTACGGGTCAAGTATCACCTACGTACATCATCATTCGTATAATATCATCATCAAATAATTTCATGCTCAAAGGTACTGTACAGTAATCGCATACATCCCAATATCATCAATCATATATCATTATCGGCATACATATACATCGTCAATTGTTCCTCAGAAATATCATGACATATATATCATATCGTAATCTGGTCACACATATATCATATTGTAATCAAGTCACACATATATCATATCGTAACCAAGTCACACATATATCATATCGTAATCAAGTCACAGGTTACAGTCCGGGTTCTATTCTAGAGTCTCGTATATCTCAATGTCATCATCACCTATTATCGTTTCTGTATACATATCCATTTTCTCATTTACAACGATCCGCTAACAACATAACACGACCGTACAGCCAAGAGATCACGGCATCAAGCCCAGTTATATTGTCTCATCCCCATGTATCATATAACATCCTTATCTCACATATACATGTTGTGTATATATATATATACCTAAACACATTCCTATATATATATACACATACACATATACACCAAGTTAAGTTTCTGTGTGTGCGTGTGTGTGTGTCTACCTGAAACCTACGAATCCCTTCCAAGACATTCATCCTCTGGTAAAGTCCTTCTAAATCTGTCTAGTCCAACCTAAAGTCTTTAAAAGGGTCCTACTCGCCAAGAATCTTTGGTTATTCCGACTTCCTACCGACAACAAGTAATATTCCTATTCTACGTTTGCGGTGGTGCTAAACGCCATCCTCCCGACTTCCTCCGTAGATATACATCTGCTCACCTGGTCCTTGTCTGCTGAAGACGATGTCGCCCTCCTCTTCTTCCTCGTCCGTAGTCCACATGAGGGGTACCTATACGCAAACATATATAATATTGTAAACTGAATCACGGACAAAATCAAAACGACGCACGAAACGCGCACAGGTTAAAACCTATGACCCGCTCATACAAAAGAACCAAATATCGCTCGATATCGGCGTACAAACACCGACTGATCGAGATAAAACACCAACCAACAACTCGTAGTTTCAAAACTCATTATTTATAATATAAAACATGATTTAAATCATCGAAACCCTAAAATCAATCAAATCGTCCAATTCCGCAAAACCTTGAAAATGTTAATTTACCGTTTTACTTCAAAACTTGATGTTTAAATGAAACTAATGGTCATAATATTCATTAAATAACATAACTAGATTATATAAACCATTACTATATTTTTATCACACTAATTTGTATTAAATTGGAAATTCTAGTTTGCAATTTTATCAATTTCAACACCTTGCAAGCAAAATTTCACAATTCACAACTAAACTTGATTTTGCATGAATTAACTTATTAAACTAAAATTCATGATGTTAATAATGTAATGAAATCATAATTGGATTTTAAATCTCAATTATTTAAGCAATTTCTAAAACCTAGTTAGCAAAATAACATATTTATCACAATTTTCCATTATCAATTTGAAACTAGTAACCAAATTAGGTTTTTCATTCCTTTAACATGTTAACATTCTCATTAAAACCACAATCTAGTGATAAAAACATTAATTATAGTTTTATCCCACCAATATATATAACTTATAAAAATCTAGTTTGCAATTTTGTTTAATTTAAACAATTTTGAATGAACAATTTACAATACATCAACCATACAAGATTTTCCATTTCTAAAAATGTTAAACTACATATTATAACCCCACTCAATTAATAGAAACCCAAACTTCATTTTGAAACCCTCTCTTGAATTTTTCATCTAGCAATAGAACCAAATTAAAAATTTATTAAACACTTAATTAAGTTAAATTAAGTAATTTACAAACATTCAAACCAAGGGCTTAGGATTATACCTCACATATGAGATCCAAACATGGAAATTTGCCTCCCAAAAGAATGGTTTCCAACTCCAAGATCCATGTAAAAATGAGCAAAGAATAGTGGGTAGGAATTTAATTAGGAATTTGTGGGTTTTTATTTGAATTTTTGATGAAATTTGGAGGATTTTTGAAACAAAATCAAGTGGAGAAATGGGGGGGGCTGCCATGGTGAGGGCCGTCCACATCATGGGAGAGAGGGAGAGAAAGAATGAGTGAGGAATTGTGTAGAAGATTCACTAATTATTTACATATACTTATGTCTTTTCATCATTTTATTTAATTTTATTCACTTCTTTTCTAAATAAACAAGGAAAATTCTAGAACCATGGAAAAAATTTGGAAATGAATTTTGCATGATACACACTAAATTACAATATTTAATGGTTCACTTTTGCTAATTTAACCCATTCAAATTTGTAATTTACACTAATTTAATGTATAAATAAAGCTTATGTTAATATTTAAAATAATTAATTTAGGAAAAATATGTAATTAAACTAAAAATTTATAAGTGACTAAATAAACACAATTTACTAGTAATTACATAATTAAAATAGGCCTTTTTAAATTTATAATGAAAAATAATTATGGTTAAGTTTTACGAAAAATGCGTTTTATTTTACCGAAAATCAGAAAATTCACTTAAAGGATTTTATTTATTTATTTATTTTTAAAACGCTACAACTGCTATCTGACGTCAGGTATAATACCAACTAGCATGTTCCCTGCGAGTCCTGTTCGGTTTACTCATAACCCAATGAGCATCTGTATACATCTTAGGTGAACCAACTGACACCAATGGCTTGTGAGACCAGCCACCGCCCCTCGTCGGGGTCTCGACTGTATACACTAGTCTACTAATGGAGTATCGATGCCCAGTCTCGAAACTCCCACGACTAGGGACCACTTTAAGGATGTGCTTATAGACTACCCAAATCCCACGTATATAATCGCCATCATACTGCTGGTAGTCAAGCAAGAATCCTAAGGGCTCTATCAAAGTGCAATAGTGACCTGTAATGTCACCTATAACATGTACACGATGATAAAGATAAACCAGATAGCATACTATCATCCCGAGTAAGACTGTTTTTCCGGCATAGGTCCTCCCTCAATCATTGCAATCACGTGCCTGTGATCCAATAATTGACTTTGAGGGCACTATATCCAACAATCTCCCACTTGCACTCAAGGCTAATTATTGCGATGTCGCATACTCACAGCTCGGGTGATATCGAACACCCAACTCCTCTACTAATCAGTTTCACAAAGCCCGTTTGCGAAACTATTGCGTTCGAGGAATAGCCTCAGTGAGTGGATCCGCCCTAATGTTTCTTTCTATGTCTCTCTTTATCTCAAGTTCGCGGAGAAAACCATCTCCCGAAATGAGCAATACTTGTCTTAGAATATGTCTGGATATCTGATGGGACCTAGTTCATAAATGAACTCCAAATCCAAATTTCTTAGACTGTATCGTCAACTGAATTTAATCAGTATCCTGCGTCATGCCTCCCTCAGTGTCCGCTTGGACCTCCTGTCCAAACAACTGCCCCTCGTCAGAGGAAAACTATAACTCTGACAGTCACTCTGTCATCCAGGTCACCTTGGAAGCCTGGAATGATAACCGTCTCCTAAAAGAGGTTGTTGTTATCATATTCCTAGAACATCCACTTATGTTCTAAAACTGCTTCCGAACGTTTCTCCAGGATAGGATTAATATCAACTTATTGTATCTAGTGAAAAAAACAACGTCAGGTGTGGTACTTGACATCTCATGATTGACTCAATTGCCTAAGAAAGTGATGTGCCAATCATGCGCATCCCTCTCTCCTTTAGTCTGTAAGACACCTTTAGAGAGGGTGACTCCATCACCTGCAGGTGCACTACCGTGCCAGGAGCCGTCCATTCTAAAACACCTTTAGAATGCTGTCTAAGTACCCAAATTGGGAAACTACCCAAATCTAGATCTAAAACCATAGATCTAGTAACCAGAACGTCTGATATAATATCCAAGATTTATGTGGAGAAACCACTGTGTGACAACCAAAATATAACCGATTGTAGTATAGGAATTTCACTTCCTACTCTATGTATGTCATCCAAATACCAGGACATCACACCAGACTGCCTTCTTAACATATCCATCCCTTATTCTGATGAAGTCAAACCTATGACTGTCACATCAGAAATAGATGATCTATCTCCGCTATATCTGCTTTAGTCCATAAATAGATATAAGCTACTTGTCCACTATGCTTCCACTGCTCCCACTGACTACGACAACCCTCTGGCAGAGTCATATACACGAACACTTCTAAAGTTAGTTTAGAACGACGCTATACTCATCTTCCTGCCGGGTCTCACGGTCTGGAACAACAGCAATGGAAAGTCTGGGTAAACAAGAACCTTCCTGTCACCGTCCTTGAGCATACCGAAGTACCTCTCGAGTGCCTGAGGTTACCCACCATATCTGCGGAGTGGCCAATGGAATGTCAAACCTGATTGAATCTTTAGGTTCTCATCAAATTTCCAGTAATCGTTTGTGGTTCTGGAATCACTACCAGTTCTACCATACTCCCATTACTTTTTTCTGAAAAAATACATTTTACTAAAACTATGGCGATTCAAGAAAAATATCACTTTTGATTTTCCAGATGGTAGAAAATCAACCCTCGTCAACCCACAAACTGCCATTACAGAAACGTGCCTTGAGTTATCCATAGTCTGGTTTTAAGCATAAGCCGGAAAACTTCCCGTACCTTAACAATGTTAAGATATGAACTATTCTATATACAATATATAAATAGAGGCACTGATTTAATTGGAACCAGATTCAAATCATGCAGCTGTCTCCAGTGCATGTCAACTAAATGGAGAGAGGCCGATCAGCATTACTCAACTTAGGAATACATCCAGATATAAGTAACCTGAAAGAGAAGCAAGTTCTCATAATCATTACTATCAACTGAATACCATACACAAATATCTACATCTTCGATCACCTTGAAAATCCTGATACTTGCAACACCTGGTTCTCTACTTTATTCTTATACCTATAACTTCTCAAAACATAGATCTTGTATTTCTATGAATCACATGTCTAAGAACTAGAGAAGTCACAAGTAAACAGAATATAGTACGAGTACCAACCCCTCTGTCCTAATCAACACTGGACAACATACAAAACTCTGTATAAGTCCCCTAAGTCTAATAACTCATTCCCTGTGTGTCGTAGGTTGAAAAATGTACTTATAGTTAAAAAGAATTACACCGCTGTTTAATACTCCTTACCTAACCATCCACTGATATAGGTAAATGTCATGGACATAATTTCAAAAAGTTATATCTCACTTTATAAAAATAAACGTACAGATATATCAATTTCAAATTGGTGCATAACAACGGATATTCAAAACCAAATATTTGCCGTCGGGCAAACAACCCAGGCGATTTCCTCAAATATCACCAATTACAACGAATCCCGATATAATGAGGATGATCACCCAATTCCCAATAACTTACTCCCACTCATCATCTGTAAAACCATACAGATGTGAAAATCATACCTGGTAAATACATACCCTGGAGTAAGTACCTAATTGGGATATCCGTTTTCTTTTAACAGTACACAGTAAAACTGAAACATGTAAATATTTCGAAGGGGTATCCGGGTATTCTTAGTAATGCCTCTTCCATTATCAGATTCACAACTGTAACCTTATATTTCTTTTCCATCTCTCCAAATCCCTTTATATGTCTTTAGTCATTACCTTCTGTACACCCCTTTAGGCAAAATGGTTTTCTTCCTTCCCTACCGTTCGGCACCAGCCTATGGTTTGGAAGAAGACTATCCAATAAGCATAATAGGTGTACTGTCCTAATCCTAGGATCACTCGCAACCCGAGAGAAGGTAAAGATAAAAGACAACTGAATAAAACCTTATTCCTATTTCTCCTGAACCAGAATCCATCCCCGAACTGGAACAAGTTCTTTCGAGTTTGTATATAACCATACGATGGAGTATCCAATAAACAGTGGATTTTCATAGTCATACGGAGTGTCCTGGAGAAATACAAAGGTGAAGTAAGAGTGGCGATGAAATACTTGGTTTGGTCGTGAATGATAGCAGTCACAATTTACTTTGCCCTCTTACTAATCCCTTTATTTGTCTTTACTTAATACCTTCTGTACACCTTTTAGGCTAAATGATTTTCTTCATTCCCTACGGTTCGACACCTGCCTATGGTTTGGATGAAGACTATCCAATTAGCGTAACAGGTGTACCGTCCTAATCCAAGGAGCACTCGTAACCTTAGAGAAGGTAAAAGGAAAAGACAACTGAATAGTCCTATTCATTTTCTCCAGAACCGGAAACCATCCTCGAATCTGGAACAAGTTCCGTCGAGTTCGTATATAACCATACGATGGTTTTATCCAATGGAAGTGGATGTTCGTAGTAATACGGGGTGTTCTGGAGAAAAGGGTAAAAGTAGGAGTGGCAATGAGGTATGCAACTCTGACAATCTAAAAGCCAGTGTTTTAAGAAGGTTCAGTTAACTTGGTCACTGAGTCATAGTCTAGGGTCGAACTATGGTCACTGCTAAAGAGTGAGAGAAAAGAAACACTCAGCGTGCACTCTAATCTAGATCAGAATGGTTATCAATTTATCTAATCAGGAAACTTTCCACTGTAACGTCAAATTCTCCTCCAAACCTGAAAGAAGAATTAGTCGGGATCACCCGAGGAGTAAACCAACTCATCAGTGGGAATCAGGATCCAACTATCATCGCATGATAACGTGATGGAATCCACTCACGTTATCATACTCCAGAAGGTATGCGCATATCTGGCAAGTTTCAGTTTCTTTAGAAACTCCTAATGTGATTTTTACCCCATGCTCTTATGACCTTGACTTTGGCCGACAAATCATAAGTCACATGTCAAGTTCTACCCGTCATTATCCAGGTTAATTTGAACCCCCCGTACCTACCCTTGACTTTGGCCAACAAAGCAGTACGACTGTCCCAAACCAACGCATTTATCTATGCAACAGAAAGGTAACAAATAGATACCATACACTATGCCTTGATTTTGGCCAACAAACATAGCATGAATACTATGTGCTACCCGTCTGAAATGACAGAGGGCTATGAATGGTTTTTGGCGAAAAACCTTTAACATAATGAACTTGATATCGTTGAAGGAACCGGATAGATTTTTATAAAAATATAGTGGCGAAAACCATTGCTAAAGAGGTCACTCCCGGTGAAGGGATCTCGGCTCTTTCCTCGTAGAATGAGGTGTAGGATATTCCAATTGAATACCACGATGCAAAGCAAAAAGCCAATCGGCTATAGTGAAGTTATTACCCTGACGCAAACTTCTGTCCAAGGGGTCACTCCCGGTGAAGGGATCTCGGCCCTTGCCTCGTCGACTGACGTGCTGGATATTCATAACCGAATACCACTGTGCAAAACAGAAGAGAACGTTCTTCCAATAACAGCTTTTTGAAAAATTGTTCCAACAACATCAGAATAGGTTTGTTTAGCTTGCATTGATCCGAATCAATGCAGTCCCATCAATTGATCACACCAATAAAGAACGAAAATATGATGTACGTATATGCCATCTGCATTCGCCACTTGGTTCCGTCATCACCCGTTAGGTTACTTAACTAACGACAGAGCGGGGACTGGACTAGCGTGGGTGTAAAACATATACAACATCTACTAGTATATATATAGCAATATATAATAATCGCTCAAGGCGTGATAAAATGCAACATCACAGAAAATGTAATAAGCATCACAGAACAATACAGATAATCTGGGATCCCCGGGTTTCCTTTGAGCCGCAAGTGAAACCTGACGTTCTCCTGGTCGTGTGGATAGCCTGTGCAATGAAATCCTAGACCCCTACAGGTGCGGCAAGTTACCCGCCAAAACCTGAAGCGAGGCAGCCCCCTTCAACAAAGTGAATGGACCACCCAGCACTTCACGGAATCCGGTAACTTGAGCTCCCCTCCTTGGGTCAACCTATACCCCCTACGAGTGCGGCGAATAGCCCGC
The DNA here is from genome assembly GCA_030015575.1 of Agapanthus africanus. NCBI lineage: Eukaryota > Viridiplantae > Streptophyta > Magnoliopsida > Asparagales > Amaryllidaceae > Agapanthus > Agapanthus africanus. The sequence continues at coordinate 159,314,545 of CM057347.1, forward strand.
CAATTCTAGAGTAAAGCCCCATCCGTCTCAAAGGCATGAGATGCGGGCTCGTTGCCCTCTAGAACCCGGCTATCCGTGCACCCGACCATGGGGTAATCCTAGTACAGAAAGTAAAATATATACAACGGGTACATCGACCTCAGCCCTGTCGTGCCCTAAAAGAATAATATACAAACAGGCAATGACGGCAGTCCATATATCGGATGCTCGCCCGTAATATCAAATGTACAAATAATACCAAACTGTACTACCATTGCATCCAGGCTATCCACCACGACAAATCCGCAACATCATAGCACAACACAGAACATCAACGTGAATGTCACGTTCGCAAATCCGTCAAAAAGAACTATAGCAATTAGACAAGATTTACCGCTCGAATGACATTCACGGTCACAGATATTAAGTAAGCACTGTGAACTAACATATTTAAAATTTTCGATCGACAAAATTTCCCGAAATGGGCCCAAAGCACAAATCCAGCACTCAAAATAATCTGGGCCAAAACTAAAAATACCAGAAACCCCAATTCCAAGTCAGAGACCATAGTAGAAAAATTGGTGCACTGAAGTTACTGTAGTGCGGCGGAACCGCGGCCAAAACGTGGGTAATGTGGCGGTTCCGCGGCGCTATGGTGGAGTCACACATCCAAATTTCTACAGTGGTCTTAGAAAAGCCTGCCAGATTTTCTGACGTACCCAAAATAATTTTTAGACCACAAAAAAAATTCGACAGAAACTTCATGAAATGGAATTGCGGTTTCGGAAATTTCGTTCGATCGATATTTTAAACACGTTAGAACAAGCTAGTAAAGGTTAATGGCGTGGCTCTGATACCATGTAAGTCTACGGTAGCGCCCCGGCCGTCGATCCGAGGCCAAAATGCGGAAACGAAAAAAATTTCTAAACTTGAAACCGGCGCTATCGCAGACTTTAAACCCGGATCGAACCATTAACCTATAACTAGCAAACTAGAGAAAGGTTAGAAAGGCTATACCGATAGATTCGTATCCTTCGGTCTTTAGCCACTATCCCTTGCTCCTCGCGGCATCTCCAATCTCCGGTCTCCTCGTCGGAAAGGGCACCACATCTTCGAATCCATTTACAGGCTCCCGCTTCATCCGAAGCAACTCGGACACGAAGTTTGCTAGCCGACGTGTCCAAGGTGATATAGAGAATGTGTGTGATCACTTTATCTCAAGCATCCATTGATTCTCAACGCATGGGAGTGTATGGATGGAGGTTGAAAATGATACCATTAGTCGAAATGGTGAGCTAGAGGAAGAAGAAGAAGAGGAGCATTTTCTTTCTTGTATTGCAATGATAAAAAAATGAGAGTGTGATAAAGAATAATACAAGAGCTAACCTCTCATATGGCTGCCCTTCTTCTCTCCTCTTATCATTTCAACACTACAATAATGTGACATATGCACAAAGAAAGGGACCATGAGTCACTAAACATGCACATGCCATATTAAATGCTCTTTCATGATGACTTATGTCAGTTATATGTATGTCCTAGAGGCCATTACTGTACATACGATGTATATTGCAGTGGACATATATAGGGAGGACTTTCTGGCTAGACATGATAGTACGCTATCTGGTTGCTCTTTATCTTAACATGTACTCTGATTTTCTCTAGGTTACATGTTGATAAAGCCCTTAGGATGAGTACTTGACTACCAGGACTATGATGCGGATCATACTAGTGAGGACAGTGTAGTCGCCAAGTACATCCTTCAAATGTTCTTAGTCGTAGGTGTATCGAGACAGGACATCGGTATACCAGAGTAGACTAGCGTATGCGCTTCTTGACCCATATGATGGGCGATAGATGATCCCATATCCATTGGTGTTTGACATCAGAGAAGGTATACGGGTGCTCAGTGGAGACTGGGTACACTGGACGGACTCTCCGAGAACTCCCAGATGGTATTATACCTCACGTCAGATGGCAGTTCTCTGGTGACACTGATACAGGTTAGTCTGTAGACCCGGGATCGTCATAGAGTCTTGTGTGATTCCCACTATGCTTTGATTTCCATCATACCACGTCCAAGAGGGCGTGCAAAAAGGTGGCTTTTGGGTACAGTCTCGAATCACATGGAGGCAATGAGCGATAAGAGGGGATTCGTCTCTCCCGGTATAGGGAGTTGATGTTGTGCTGTGTTCGATTGGCTATAACTGGAAATCCCTGGCCAAGGTTGCTGAGATATACTGGTAAGTGTTATCAGTAGTTTCTCGAACTGTTATAGACGTCATATCGACACGACTTTTCAAGCTACTGGGGTCTGACGTTTACTACCCCTAGGCGAGATATGCGACATATCAGACGAAGAGACCGGACTGTACGGGAGTGTTACTGATTGGATTCACGGGAGAAACTACAGGCTTGCTTGATGATCTTCTGATCGCTCAATACCTGGGTGGCTGTTACGTTTAGCTGACCGCTTGCAGATTGTGGGTGTTTGATATGATCATCACCTACTGCCGGCGTATTAACGATTCTTTAGAGTCCTACACAGAGGTTTCTTGACTTAGGCAAAACGGAGCAGGGGCACATATGTGATATATGCGGGACCGAGAACAATACGTGTATGTGATACCGTATTAGATTCTCGCGATATGAGATATCGGCCGGGTATATGTGATATAGCCGGGTCATCGGATCAAGTGTTGATTCGATGAACTGATACAGATTATATTAGTCGCTTATTTGTGAAATAGCCGGATTATCGGATCTAGTGTTGATTCGATAATTTAATGTATAATTATATATTTGATATATTAAATTACATTAACTGATATAAGCTCAATAAAAGATTCTTTTTCTCACTCGGAAATACATTGATATATATGCGATATATGTTAATTGTATTATTTTATTTTGTTACAATAAATATTGTATATGTGATATATAATTTTGTAACATGTTATGATTACTAATGCAACACGTTTAGTGGAAATTAAACATGGGTAGGGTGTGATTTGGGTTAGTTCTTTTATGATGCTTCTAGAAGGTTTTTACTTTGTTTCTAGCAAAGATATTATGCTTGATATTTTGCTAGATATTTCTAACCCAACCCAAACCCTTAACCCTAGGTTAAGTCTCTACATGGGTTAGCCTTCTCATATTGAACCATGGTTGCATTTGTAATTATTATTACATTTTCATTATTCATCAAAAAAGAAATGGTTCTTCTTCTTCCTTCTCTTTTTCAATGGAAAAGCTTACTAGCTTTTTCATTAGTGATGATTTGAGTGAGATTAAGAAAACAAATGAGAGCTAAAATCCTACTTCATCATCCTAATCTATCCTAGCCATTTAGATTAGGGTGTTCACTTCATTTGTGAGTGAGAGCTTGTGTTAAAGAAACTTCAAGGTAGATCATCTTAGTTATCGAAGATCGGAAGCAAGTTTGCATCATTCTCTTCGTGCAGCCTCTCTAGAGTCCGGGTACATGATGATCGCAGCGAAGGGACCTCAACACGGAGCTTATGAAGCGAAGGACCGGACTACAAAGGTTGTAATCCCAAACTCTTAGATGTTAAAGTGTTTAACATGCTTTGTTTCGCCTAATCTCTAGTTTAAAGATCTTGGTTAGGGTTGTTCGACACGTCTAAATTTTAAATCGGGAATGGTTGATGCCTTATAGACCCTTGTGAGAGTGCCTAGTAACCCAACAGTGGTATCAGAGCCAAGCTAGAGCTTTAGGCGAAGTCTAGACGACGTTTAAAGTCCGATCGAAACCCGAAACCCCGACACGAACCTATTCTCTGGAAATTTTCTAAAAATGTTATTTTTTCTGCATTAAAAATACTCAAAAAAATCAGCAGGGAATTCTATGAACTTCTATGAAAAACGAGCCAGTAAGCCTATTAAAGAGCCGCGGAACCGCGGCAAAGACATGCCTTGCGCGGCGGTTCCGCAGCTCTACAGTGGGATTAGGGTATTTTTTTGTACAGTTACGTCCGTATGTGTTTCCTGATTCTTTTGGGAATTTTTAATTCTTACTCAAGTGTTGAGTTTTCTGGGTGGTATTGGGAACTCGTTGATTCGATCGGAAAGTATAACTTCGTTTAGTTTGTCCGGGTAATTTTTAGAACGTGTTAAAATGTTCGAACGGATATCAATAACTCACTTTTTCCCCTACTGGAAAATTTCCAAGTGTTGGATTTTTCCGTAGTTTAAGAACATTCTAAGTCGTGCAAGTAACGCGGTGGACCCTCTAGAAGAACACAAACCTTACCTCGATTATGTGACCGTCTGAACCGCCTCTAAATCTTAGGGTTTGGGGCAGTACGGTGTTGCCACATGTGAGGCGTTGGCTTGACCCTTCTACGGCTGGACCATTGGTACTATGGCATGTGATGGATGTTTTTAAACTAATTTCAAGTGTTGAGAACCATTTGGGAAAAACTTAGGTATTTGATTATTCGATCGGAAAGTTTAACATTGACTATTTATCTGGAATGTGATACAATATTTGGAATCTACAAGTACTTATGAGATAACTAATTTGAATGTTATAAATCTAGCAGTTCAGTCTCAAATGATCGGTGGCTATGGAATTTTGATATGATCAAAAGTCCGTCGCAATCACGTAGCGTACGCGGATACTCGCCGGGTAAACTTAATAGACAGCCACGCCCCATAGCCCCGACCAAGTGACTGTAGGAGAACCCCGTCGCCAAGAGCATCCGTTCGGGTGCTCGCGGCAGCGGTGTTCCGCCTTAGTGCACTTCGTCGACGGCATCCGGGGGTGCGACCGTCTACTAAAGTTTGCGACGAGCATTCGATCAGCATGTCGAGAATCTGTTGAATTGCCCGACATGATATTGAAAAGAGTTTTCGATAATGAGACTAAAATGCAGGGTTTATAATTGTTAGGCATGCGATGTCTAAGGAATTCATTTGGTTAGGCATGCGATGTCTAAGTAGGTTACGGATTCCAACTGTTGTAGTTTTAAACATTCTTTTCTGCGACCGTCAGTGTAATATGTGGTGTATCGCCGGTTTCGTTGCTATACATCAACGACAACTGGGATACGCATATTTACTTACGTTGATGATATATGATATTATGTGTAGCTGTGATATGTTATATTGGATCGTCGTGTTCTGAATAGCCGGGGATTTTATGTGAGATGACAGTTTTTCTTTTTCATTCATGTAAAATTCATTTGTATATAATATTCTTTTATTGGGGCACTTCCGGGCTGAGGATGATGTCACCATTGTATATTATTTACTTTTCCGCATTAGGTAGACCCAAGACGGGGAGCACAAGTAACCGGGTTCTAGGGTCCAGTGGGAGACCATCTCGAGGAGTCGAGACCGGATCTCCTAACCCTAGAATTAGCAGTGTTGCTTGCCGCTCTCGTACCGGTCTAGGGATGTGGGTTTGGCTATTCATTGCGACCGTGGAATCTGTGTTTTATGCAGGCTCGTATTAAAACACGGACGTCCTTGTATATCCAATATTTCATATACGTTCTTCTGCTGCAATATTTTGTGATGAGATCATAATACTGCCTGAGACGAATTTTTATATTATATATATGAGATATATGTTATTCTGTGATGAGATCATAATACTGCCTGAGACGAATTTTTATATTATATATATGAGATATATGTTATTCTGTAATGAGATCATAATACTGCCTGAGACAAATTTTTATATTATATATATGAGATATATGTTATATTGCAGATTTCGTTTCAAATGTGATGCTTGTGAAGCATAATAAAATGGACTTTATTAATGAGATTAATGAAACTAAAAGAAACCTAAAGATGTTGTAGAAACTTGTTTAAAAACTGGTAGCTCTAGTTCTTGCTATGCATAGCGGTGTTCCTTGTAGAACATCCAGCACCTTATTCGATAAGGAAAGAGCCGAGATCCCTTCACCGGGAGTGACCTCTTTAGCGAAACTAGCAGATGCTATAAACTCGGTTTGTCTTTTGATTGTTTTTGCTTTGCATAGTGATATTTGTGAAATATCCTGCACCTTATTCGATAAGGAAAGAGCCGACGATCCCTTCACCGGGAGTGACCCCTTTAGCAAAACTAGAAAAGGCCTCAAAAACATTCCATTTAAAATCACTCGATTCTACAACGATATAAAGTTCATTACGCAAAGGGTTTTCTTAAAAACCTGTCGTAGCCCTCCGTCATTTCAGATAAGTAGTCTTTAGTATGCGTGCTGCGTTTGTTGACTTAGTCAAGGCGTAGTGTGCGGTAGATGATTAGTGCTTATCTGCAAAGCATATGATACGATTGGATTAGGGTAGTCGTGCGGCCTTGTTGACTCAGTCAAGGGTCGTGCGGGTGGGTTTAATTCAATCGGGAAATGACGGGTTGAACTTTACTTGTGGTCTATGATTTGTTGACTTAGTCAAGTTCATAGATTGCTTGGGGAAAAATATTATTGGGAATTTCAAGTGTTGAAATTTGCAATAAGATTGCATACCTTCTATGAGATAGTTGGATCCCGATACCCGCTGCGAGTAATAGTTACTCCTGGGAGAATTTTACACATTACAATTAGCCGATCAAGTAGGTGTCTAGAAAGGTGTCAACAGGGTTACGCCCCTGGAAAAACGAGGTTTACTTTAATTAGTTCCGTGCGAAAGAACGGGGAACCTCCCTCAAAGTACCGGCACTGGCCAGGCTGAAAGCTTGGCGAACTTGTAGAGTGTAATTAATCCCGGCTAGTCTTTCCTTTTAGGGTTTGAAGGAAGATTTGACTAAAACAGTGGGAGCCATCCTGATTAGATAAATTGATAACCAATCTAATCTTGTAAAAGCGCACGCTGAGTGTTTTCTTCTCTCTCTCTCAAGGTAGCGACCATGTCATGTCTTAATCACGATAATAATACGGATGTATTGACCGAACCCGCTTGTTATACTGCTCTGGGGAACGTTGGTCCCGCTCCAACTTATAATTGTTATAAGACAGAGCAGTAAATACGGGATTACCAGAATTCCCGTGCCACCCAAACGAAGAAAGTGCATGCTGATGCATCTTCTTCGGGTGTGTTCATTACCGAGAACTGTTTCTCAGTATCCTTTACGTCCTGTGTATGAGATACCGGATCAGTATCCCGCAAATGTAATCTGTTACATGGGCTACAGATAAGTAGAGAACTAAGAACGGGTGATAAAGTTCAAGAGTTGGAAATAATGCAAGTGTTGCAGCCAAGTCTGTTGGCAGTTATCACCCTGTATTACCAGAATATATTGATTCTAAACGAATGTTATTAGATACCGAACCTGATATATAACATCATATCAGTCTCTTTATTAGTAAAGAAGAATATAATTTTGTATTGCTTGATAATGTTTTGAACATTTCCTATATCAAGAGTTGATCGGTTTAGGCACGTTATCTAAAAGCATATACGTTCTAAATCAAATTACAGTTCTTAGTATACAGAACACACACAAGTGGAAGAGTTCAGAAATGAACGGATCCTTCTTGAGATATTATAGACTAGGTCATATCAATGTGACCCGACTAGCTGAAGTTACATAAAGATGCATATTTAAATTAGTTTGGATTTACATCTTGTAAAACATACCAGTCATGTCACAAAGATAAAATGACCATAGCTCTGTTTATTGGAAACAGAGAAAGAGTTAGTGAACTCTTGGGATTGATACATGCTGATGTATGAAGGTCCCCTGTCTACACATGCCAAGACTGGTTCTTTATACTTCATTACATTCACTGATTATCTCTCAAGATCATATGTCCCTGCTGAAACACAAGTCTGAAACTTTTGAGAAATTCAATTAATATAAGTTAGAAGTAGAGAAACAAAAATGGGTATAAGTATTATGTCCTTTGATGAGATCAGGGAGGAGAATACTTGAGCACGGGATTCCTGGACTATTCTAAAGGGGAATGAGATTCTCTCTCAGCATTACTCCTCCGTATACACCACAGCACCTCGGTGTATCGGGGCGGAGCAATAACACCCTATGTGATATGGTGTACTCTATGATGAGTACTACTGAGTTTCCTATTTCCTTTTGGGAGTTATGCACTTGAGAAGCTGCATACCTATTGAATAGGGTTCCAATCAAATCAGTTGCCTACCACTTCATATGTGATATGAAATGGGAAGAGCCCATATCTTAAATATGTTAGGATTTAGGGTTGTCCGGCCTATGTCTAAAAGCATAATCCGGAAAGGCTCGAGGCAAAGTCAGTTCTGTAGAAGTTTGTTGGATATCCTAAGCATTAGCAAGGGAATATCTTCTACCTAACAGAGGGATAAAAGATGTTTTGTTTCTCAGCATGCCACCTTTGTGAAAGGGAATTTCTTATGAAGAAATTAGTGGTCACGAGGTAGAACTGGAAAGAGTTCCAGCTATACAAACTGCAGCTGATGATTTGGTAGAACCGGAAGATTCAATAGTTTCCAACGAACCTCAGCCACTCCGCCGATCTGGTAGGGTTCCTCATCCACCTGAGAGATACTTCGGTTTCTCTATGACAGTGGGAGCGAGGATTGCATCATGAGATGATGACCCAACTTGTTTCGAACACCCCATCAGGAGTGGGGACTCTGTGAGAATGGCTGGATGCTTAGCGATCTGAGATGGAATCCTTATACGCCAACAAAGTATGGACTTTGGTTGCTTTATCTGAAGGGTTAAATCCCCATCAGGAGCAAGTATATCTTGAGAAGATTACTTGGTGTACATGGAAAAGTTAAGACTTTCAAAGCTATGCTTAAGTCCATCCAGATCCTACTTGCCACTGCTACATACCATGACTACGATATCTGGCGGTTGGGTGTCATGACTGCTTTTCTAAAAGGTGATTTAGAAAAGAGCGTCTACACAGCCAGAGGGCTTCATAGACAGTGGGAGCAGCAGATAACGTGTGCAAGATGTGTTATGTGATAAATCAGGCATCGCAGAGTTGGAACATCTGTTTTGATGTGGTAGTCAAAGAGTTTGACTTCATCAAAATAGTAGATAAACCTTGTATATACAAAAAGGTAGTAGGGAGTATGGTGGTGATCCTCGTAGAGTACGTGGATGACATACTCTTAATAGGGAAGGAGTTTCCTAAGCTACGCTCGGTCAATCTCCGCTTATCACAAGGATTCTCTATATATGATCAAGGTGATACCTCCTAAATCCTAGGTTTTATATCTATGAGATAGATCTAAATGGATGTTAGGATTCTCACTAGTTGTAGTGAGATGGTATCAATCGATCCTGGGGAGAATCACTGGAAAAGGTTCCAGGGTGATAAGGACGACTGAATGTCAGTCACAGGCATTGTCTTTACCCTCAGTGGAGGGACGGTATGTTGGAAGAGTTCCAAGCTGGATACCGTGACTTACTAGACGATTAAAGGAAAGATACATCGTTACCAAGGATGCTACCAAAGAGGCAGTCTGGATAAATATTAGTTCATGAGATGAACTTCGTTCCTACCATTGCGTGACAATGTAGTTGTGGCTTATGCCAAGGAACCCCCGTCCCATCAGAAATCCAGATATAATCTTAGGTAGTATCAACTGATCAAGGAGATGGTTGATCTCCAGGGAGATTGAGGTTAGTAGAGTAGACACAGAGGACAACATCGCGGATCCACTCACAAAGGCCTTTTTCCCAGTAGAGACTTTTTTATGGGATGGTTGAATATGAGATACTTCAACCACAGCTGATTGTTGGGTATGCGATACCACAATAGATGACCTTAGTGCAAGTGGGAGATTGTTAGTTATATGTATGCCCTAGAGGCCATTACTGTACATACGATGTATATTGTAGTGGATGCTTAGATATATATAGGGAGGACTTTCTTGCTCGACATAATAGTACGCTATCTGGTTGCTCTTTATCTTAACATGTACTCTGATTGTCTCTATGTTACATGTTAATAAAGCCCTTAGGATGAGTACTTTACTACCAGGACAATGATGCGGATCATACTAGTGGGGACAGTGTAGTCGCCAAGTACATCATTCAAATGTTCCTAGTCGTAGGTGTATCGAGACAGGGCATCGATACACACGAGTAGACTAGCGTATGCGCTTCTTGACCCATATGATGGACGATGGATGATCCTATATCCATTGGTGTTTGACAACAGAGAAGGTATACGGGTGCTCAGTGGAGACTGGATACACTGGACAGACTCGCCGAGAACTCCTAGATGGTATTATACCTCACGTCAGATGGCAGTTCTCTGGTGACACTGGTACAGGTTAGTCTGTAGATCCGAGATCGTCATAGAGTCTTGTGTGATTCCCACTGTGCTTTGATTTCCATCATACCACGTCCAAGAAGGCGTGCAAAAAGGTGGCTTTTGGGTACAGTCCCGAATCACATGGAGGCAATGAGCGATAGGAGGGGATTCGTCCCTCCCGGTATAGGGAGTTGATATTGTGCTGTGTTCGATTGGCTATAACTGGAAATCCCTGTCCAGTGTTGCTGAGATTTACTGGTAAGTGTTATCAGTAATTTCTCGAACTTTTATAGACCTCATATCGACACGACTTATCAAGCTACTGGGGTCTGACCTTTACCACCCCTAGGCGAGATATGCGACATATCAGACGAAGAGACCGGACAGTACGGGAGTGTTACTGATTGGATTCATGGGAGAAACTACAGGCTTGCTTGTGTAAGTCGATGTACTACACCCCAATACTTGTGGGGAGGCGGAATTTTCAAAAACGAACTTGTTTAGTGAACGAACATCGACTAACCGCTTGAATCGAAGCTAAACGATAACTAACTAAACATATAGTTGTTCTAAACTACTATGCTTAGGGATTATACCTATCGAACCAAGTCCTTCGTCTTTACGATCTCCTCGTCCTCCTCGGCCTTCTCTTTGTAGTAGACGATCCACCCGAGAGCAAAACTCCAAGCTTAGCCTCTAAACTTGAGGCAACTAACCTTCTTGGATTGCTAATCAAAGAAGCTAGAATGAAATAGAGTGATGGTTATGGATTGATTAGTCTTACTAATCCTAGATCTCAACACATGAGGGTGAGGATTAGTCTTTTGAAGAGAGAGAGCTTGAGGAGAGAGAATGTGAGAATGAATTATGATGAGAATAGTAAGTTATCATAATATATATGAAGCATTATCTTTTAACAAGAAAAGAAAACAAAATGATGAATAAGCTTGCTTCATAAATATCTAATGGTGATTCATTATCATGACTCACTAAGCATTTATCATGCATTAATGATATGCATGAATCACCCTCATGACTCACTAAACTCATTTAATGCAAATGACACATAACCCTCCTTAGTCACCACTTCTAGAAGCTTCTCGCACAATTACGAGAATGCCCCTCCGATCCGTAAAAATACGGAAAAACTTTAGACTGTAAAAATCCAATAACCGGATACCAGTAACTGGCTTAAACCAAAGCCGACTGGTAAAAACTGTCCGAAAGTCGTACGTGCGTAAACGCACGTATGCGTCCGAAACCTTTGTCGCAAAACCATGCAACCTCTATATCGTTTCGCCTGGAGTACGAAACTCTCTGTGTGGGACTCTAGAGACTCGACTACTACGCTGGCAGTGGGTTTAACCACAGACCGCAAGCGGCACTAGCTGTACGTAACGGTCCCCAGGTAGTTGTCGATAAGAAGGCCGATGAGGAAACCCATCCGAACTCCTACTGAGTCTGATGTGACAATCTCCATACAGTCCGGTCCGTTCGTCCAAGACTATCGCATATCGGGCCTAGGGGGGCAGCAAGCGTCAGTCCCCTAATAGCGGTATAAGTCGTGTCGGAGGGAAGCCCATTACACCCTGAGAAACTACTGGAACCTACCAGCAAATCTCGCTTGCCCTGGCCAGGGACTTTGCGTAATGGCTCTCTGACACAGCACGATATCTACTCCCAATACCGGGAGGGACGAATCCTGTCTAACCGCCACTGCCTCCAAGTGCTCGGGACTGCACCCAACTGCTACCTGTTTGCACGACTCCTTTGAGCCGTGGTAGGGTAGCAATCTAAGAACAGTGGGACACACTCGAGGCGAAGTAGCAGTGTCAAGTCTGCGGACTATGCTGTACTCATGTCACCTGGGAACTGCTCACTGACGACTGGTATCAAACCAACCAACAGTTCCCTGTGAGTCCTGTCCGGTGTACCTGTAACCTAACGAGCACCTGCATACTATCTCCAGTACGACGTACTGACGGCTGTGGGACAGACCATCTCCCCAACTGGGATGAGAAGCGTACACACCAGTCTACTCCGGAGTATCGATGCTCTATCTCGATAATCCAACGACCAGGGACCTGAATAAGGATGTGCTTGTAGACTACCCAGCCCCCACTAGTGTGACTGCCATCACAACGCTGGTAGACAAGCAAGATCCTAAGAGCTCTATCAATACGTACACTCACATATTAAGATAGAAAAACCAAGTAGCATACTACCATGTTTAGCAAGACTGTTATATACATGTGAATATCCCAAGCTTCCATTAAGTAATATACAAACTAGTATGATACAGTAATGGCCTTCTAGGGCATAAACACTAATAATCTTCCACTTGCACTAGGGCCATGTACTAGCATATCGTAGACCGATGATCTCGAGTAGCCTCTCGAACTGAATCTGAGGTAGGGCCTTTGTGAATGGATCAGCAATGTTCTCTTCAGAAGCAACTCTCCGAACCTCGATCTCCTGACGATCAATAATCTCCCTGATCAGGTGATACCGCCTCAAGATGTGTCTGGACTTCTGATGGGACCTTGGTTCCTTCGCTAAAGCTATAGCTCCGTTGTTGTCGCAATACAGAGGTATTGGATCAACTATGGTAGGAACCACCTGAAGTTCTGTTAGGAACTTCTTCATCCAGACTGCTTCTTTTGCGGCATCGCAAGCAGCTATATACTCCGCTTCCATCGTCGAGTCAGCAACGGTGTCCTGCTTGGAGCTCTTCCAGCACACCGCCCCTCCATTGAGGGTAAAGACATAACCCGACATGGACTTGGAATCGTCCTTATCACTCTGGAAGCCGGAATCAGCAAAGGCCTCCAACCTGAGGACTTTTCCGCCGTAAACCAAGAACATCTCTTTAGTCCTCCTCAAGTACTTGAGAATGTTCTTTACTGCTATCCAGTGCTTCTCCCCTGGGTCTGACTGATACCGGCTTACCACGCTCAGTGCGTAAGCTACATCTGGTCTGGTACACAACATCGCATACATTATAGAGCCTACCGCAGAAGCGTAGGGTATAATAGACATGCGTTCCCTTTCCAAATCAGTCTTGGGAGACATCTCTTTGGAGAGGGTGATTCCGTGACAAGCCAGTAAATTACCGCGCTTAGAATCTTCCATACTGAATCTTTTCAGTACAGTGTCGATATACCTGGACTGCGAAAGTCCCAACATCCTCTTGGATCTATCACGATAGATCCGGATCCCTAGAATGTAAGAGGCATCACCCAGGTCTTTCATGGAGAACCTGTGTGACAAGAATCTTTTGACAGATTGTAGCATAGGAATGTCATTTCCTATCAATAGAATGTCATCCACGTACAAGACGAGGAATACGACACTTCTGGCCACAACTTTACTGTATATGCACGGTTCATCTGGATTTTTGATAAAGTCATATTCTTTGACTGTCTCATCAAAACAGATGTTCCAACTCCGCGATGCCTGCTTTAGTCCATAAATGGACTTAAGCAGCTTGCATACTTTCCCGCTGCTCCCACTCTGATTGAAACCCTCTGGCTGATCCATATAGACGCTCTCTTCTAAATTTCCATTCAGAAAAGCCGTCTTTACGTCCATCTGCCAGATTTCATAATCATGGAAGGCAGCAATAGCAAGAAGGACCCGAATGGATTTGAGCATAGCCACTGGAGAAAAAGTTTCGTCATAGTCCAAACCAGGTCTTTGACGAAAACCCTTTGCAATAAGTCTAGCCTTATAGGTTTCCACCTGTCCATCTACACCAATCTTTTTCTTGAAGATCCATTTGCATCCTATGGGTTTTACCCCATCTGGAGCAAAGTCCAAAGTCCATACTTTGTTGGTGTACATGGACTCCATTTCGGTCCGCATTGCATCTAGCCATCGTACCGAGTCGCCGCTCTGGATGGCCTGCTGGAAGTCAGTAGGTTCATCATCATCTATGATGCAATCCTCTCTATCCCCGTCTATGAGAAAACCGTAGTATCTCTCAGGCGGATGAGACGGCCTACTACTCCTGCGGAGGGGTGCGGGAATGTTCTGTTCTTCTTGAACCTCTGGTTCTACCAAACTTTCAGTAACAGCTTGTGGTTCTGGAATTTCTTCCAGTTCTACTGCGCTCCCACTCTTCTGATTTTCTAAAAATTCAGTTTCTAAGAAGTGGGCATGACGAGAAACAAAAACCTTTTGTTCCTCTGCGTAATAGAAATAATATCCCTTGGAGTTCTTTGGATATCCCACAAGCTTACACAGTACTGAGCGTGCCTCGAGCTTGTCCACATGCTGCTTTTTTACAAAAGCTGGACACCCCCATGTCCTAAAATGTTTTAGACAGGGTTTCTTCCCACTCCACATCTGATATGGTGTGGTAGGCACAGTCTTGGTTGGAACCTGGTTCAAAAGATATGCCGCTGATTCTAGCGCATAACCCCAGAAAGATCGCGGTAACTCAGCATTACTCATCATGGATCGTACCATATCCAATAGGGTTCGATTCCGTCTCTCCGATACACCGTTATGCTGTGGAGTGTATGGAGGAGTAAGCTGAGAGAGAATTCCTTTCTCTTTTAGGTAACCTAGGAACTCGGCACTTAAGTATTCTCTACCTCGATCAGATCTCAGTGTCTTAATACTTTTGCCTGTTTGGTTTTCCGCTTCACTCTTGTATTCCTTGAATTTCTCAAAGGCCTCAGATTTATGCTTCATTAAGAAGACATGTCCAAACCTAGAGAAATCATCTGTAAAAGTAATGAAGTAGGAATAACCACCTCTTGCATGTGTAGACATTGGACCGCATACATCGCTGTGTATGAGTCCTAAGAGCTCGCTCGCTCTTACTCCTTGTCCAGTAAATGGAGTCTTTGTCATCTTTCCTTTGAGACAAGATTGACAAGTGTCATAGGATTGATATTCGAATGTGTCCAAATATCCTTCTCTATGCAACTTAGTCAACCTTCTCTCATTGATATGACCCAGTCTACAATGCCATAAGAAAGCTTTATTTAAATCTGGAGACTTTCTTTTAAGTGTGTTCTGGACATTGAAAATTTGGAGTTGGTTTAGAACATATATGCCGTTATTTAGAGTACCGGACCCAATCAAACCATGATTAAGGTGGATGTTGACAACATCTCTTACAAACGTGAAATCATAACCTTTATTTGATAACAAGGAAACTGATATGATATTACACGTTAAGCTTGGTACAAAATAACAGTTATGTAAAACCAAAATGTGTCCACTTGTCAATCCTAGGTGATAATCCCCGACGGACACAGCTCCCACGCTAGCTCCGTTAGCAACCCTGAGGATCATATCACCTTCCTTCAGCACTCTACGGTTTCTCAGTGCCTGCAATGAATTGCAAATATGAGATCCTGATCCGGTATCCAATACCCAGGAAGTAGAGTTGATCGACAGACAATTCTCAATTACAAACACACCTGAAGTCGAAGCCACAGCTTGCTTCGGTTCCTGGTTCTTGGCGTTCCACGCCTTGCAATCCTTCTTCCAGTGCCCTTTCCTGTGACAATGGAAGCACTCATCCGGGCCAACTATCGGTACTGCTATCTTTTTCTTTCCCTTCTTTCCCACCTTACTAACACCTCCTCTAGGTTTGGGTGCGGCCTTCTTCTTCCTTCCTTTGGCCCTAGCCTTGGACCCGGAAGAAGATGCACCGCCAACAAACATAGCGGGTGTTTCCCTTGCCTTCTGCAAGGTGCCCTCTGCACTCCTTAACATGTTCAGGAGTTCCGCAAGTTCAACTTCTTTTCCTTGAAGATTGAAGTTGAGGATAAACTGGGCGTAGGTGGGAGGAAGGGACTGGAGAATAAGGTTTGTATAGAGCTCATTATCCAAAGTCGTCCCAAGGTCTGCGAGCTCTTCAATATAGCCGATCATCTTTAGGACATGTTCACCTACCGATGACCCGACAGCCAACCTCGCTCGAAACAAGTTCTTAGAGGTCTCGTATCTTGCTATACGAGATTGCTCTCCATAAAGTTCTTTTGTATGGAGAAATATGCCATCTAGGGACATATCCTCGTGCCTCCTCTGATGTTCATTGTTCATTGAGGCAAGCACGATGCACTTGGCTCTCGTGCAATCTAAATCCCAGGTTTTGCGGATTTCCTTATCCGCATTGCTGGATTTGGGACCAGGGACAGCAGGTGCCGTAGCGGTGAGGACGTACCCCAGTTTGTCATAGGTCAAAGCCATTTTGACATTCTGCAGCCAATCTTTATAGTTTGGCCCTGTCAGTATATTTTTCTCTAAAAGTAACTTAAGTCCAGTCATTTTCAGGGTCGCTGCAATTAGGAGAGAGAGAAGAAAACTCTTTAGCATGATGCTCTTGCAAGTTTAGAGTGGTTTTTAGTTTATCTAAACTGGATGGCTCCCACTGTTTTTCGAATCCTTCCTCAAACTATAAAAGAAGAATTAGCCAGGACTATTCTCACCGTACAATACTTGCTTAACCGTTCAGCCAGGCCAGTGTCGATACTTCGAAGGAGGTTTTCCAACGCTTTCGCGAAGTTCCTTAATTAAATAACCTCTTTTCTCTGGGGGCGTAACCCCGCTGACACGTTTCTGGACACCTACTAGGTTTATAGCATTGATCGTTAAGTGACGAATATCCTGATAAGTAGCATATACTCACAGTAGGATCGGGATCCAAATATCATCGTATGATAATGTTGAAGGAATCCTACCAACATTCATCAAACTCCAAATGGTATGCATCTCTTTGCAAATTTCAGTTTCTTTAGAAATTCCCGATATATGTTTTTGCCCCATGTTCTTATGATCTTGACTAAGGGCCAACAAATCATAAGTCACATGTCAAGTTCTGCCCATCATTATCCTGTTGATTTGAACCCATCCGTATATACTCTTGACTAAGGGCCAACAAAGTAAAACGACTGTCCCAAACCAACTCATCTATCTATGCAACAAATGAATACCCCAACAGCTACCAATCACTATGTCTTGACTAAGGGCCAAACAAACATAGCTTGAATACTACTGACCATTCATAAGAAATGACGGAGGGCTACGACTGGTTTTGGCGAAACCGTGAACGTAGTGAACTTGATATAACCGAAGGAACCTGATAGCTTTTAAAAGGAGTGGTTAAATCTCCGCATTTAAAAATATCTGTTTTAAAAATAACCGAGTGGTTTCTTTTAAATTGTTCCAATGATTTAAACTTGGTTTATTTTCTTTGCATTATAGATAATGCGTCCCATCATTAACCTATCATTGCAGAAAACAACGAAAATACAACGTCCTCTTATGCCATCCGCATTCGCCACGGGGTCCCGTCATCACCCGTTAGGTTACTTAACTAACGACAGAGCGGGGGCTGGGCTAGCGCGGGTGTAAAACATAAGTGACGTCTAAATAGCTATCATATATATAGATATTTTACATTCGTCTGACGCAATGATATACATTCCAGAACACAGATAAACAATATTGGATTTGCAAGCAATCTGTATTTCTTTTGAGCCTGCAAGAAAAGACAGATTACACAGTTGTGATGAATAGCCGTTACCCCACCCTCGACCCCTACGGGTACGGCAAACTACCCGCCCGGCAGTTTGTGTACCCCACCTTGGGTCAGTCCTAGGAGCAAAAACAGTAAAATGAAATAATACAACGGTGGCTACAACCGCAACCTGGATGTGCCCCGCAAAAATAATATTACAACAAATTACATTTACAACAAATGAATTAAACAATAACCAATTGCATAATCCCGGCTATACACCACAACAGTCCAATACAGTTTATATGCACAAAAAGATATAACCATTACAGAAATGTGCAACCCCCTGCCAACCGACATACTAGCAGTTAGGGGAGGTTTACGAACACATTAAACAATCACAGATATAATCCAACATGCAAATACTGTACAATTTCGATCGATTAAACATCTTTAATATTGCTCCAAAAACTGCTCTGTTAAACTGAAACCTGAGCAAATATTAAATATCCCAGAAAATCCAAAAAACCACAGGGGACCCACACAAGAAAAACGAGTTCCTGACTCGTCAACTCGGCCGCGGAAGCGCGGCGGATCAGTGGGATCCGCCGCGGTTCCGCGGCACTGTAGACGAATCAAGAACCCAAATTTCTTGGGTGTTCTTCTGTGTTCATTGCAAGCTTTCTGCACTTACCTGAAAAATTTTAGGACATCATTTTAAATTCGACAGAAACTTGTATTTTTTAGGGTTTTCCGGCTTCGTTTTTCCGTTCGAAATTCGTACAAATTTGCAATTAAGTTATTTATTGTTTAGCGAGGCTCTGATACCACTGTAAGTCGATGTACTACACCCCAATACTTGTGGGGAGGCGGAATTTTCAAAAACGAACTTGTTTAGTGAACGAACATCGACTAACCGCTTGAATCGAAGCTAAACGATAACTAACTAAACATATAGTTGTTCTAAACTACTATGCTTAGGGATTATACCTATCGAACCAAGTCCTTCGTCTTTACGATCTCCTCGTCCTCCTCGGCCTTCTCTTTGTAGTAGACGATCCACCCGAGAGCAAAACTCCAAGCTTAGCCTCTAAACTTGAGGCAACTAACCTTCTTGGATTGCTAATCAAAGAAGCTAGAATGAAATAGAGTGATGGTTATGGATTGATTAGTCTTACTAATCCTAGATCTCAACACATGAGGGTGAGGATTAGTCTTTTGAAGAGAGAGAGCTTGAGGAGAGAGAATGTGAGAATGAATTATGATGAGAATAGTAAGTTATCATAATATATATGAAGCATTATCTTTTAACAAGAAAAGAAAAGAAAATGATGAATAAGCTTGCTTCATAAATATCTAATGGTGATTCATTATCATGACTCACTAAGCATTTATCATGCATTAATGATATGCATGAATCACCCTCATGACTCACTAAACTCATTTAATGTAAATGACACATAACCCTCCTTAGTCACCACTTCTAGAAGCTTCTCGCACAATTACGAGAATGGCCCTCCGATCCGTAAAAATACGGAAAAACTTTAGACTGTAAAAATCCAATAACCGGATACCAGTAACTGGCTTAAACCAAAGCCGACTGGTAAAAACTGTCCGAAAGTCGTACGCGCGTAAACGCACGTATGCGTCCGAACCCTTTGTCGCAAAACCATGCAACCTCTATATCGTTTCGCCTGGAGTACGAAACTCTCTGTGTGGGACTCTAGAGACTCGACTACTACGCTGGCAGTGGGTTTAACCATAGACCGCAAGTGGCACTAGCTGTACGTAACGGTCCCCAGGTAGTTGTCGATAAGAAGGCCGATGAGGAAACCCATCCGAACTCCTACTGAGTCTGATGTGACAATCTCCATACAGTTCGGTCCGTTCGTCCAAGACTATCGCATATCGGGCCTAGGGGGGCGGCAAGCGTCAGTCCCCTAATAGCGGTATAAGTCGTGTCGGAGGGAAGCCCATTACACCCTGAGAAACTACTGGAACCTACCAGCAAATCTCGCTTGCCCTGGCCAGGGACTTTGCGTAATGGCTCTCTGACACAGCACGATATCTACTCCCAATACCGGGAGGGACGAATCCTGTCTAACCGCCACTGCCTCCAAGTGCTCGGGACTGCACCCAACTGCTACCTGTTTGCACGACTCCTTTGAGCCGTGGTAGGGTAGCAATCTAAGAACAGTGGGACACACTCGAGGCGAAGTAGCAGTGTCAAGTCTGCGGACTATGCTGTACTCATGTCACCTGGGAACTGCTCACTGATGACTGGTATCAAACCAACCAACAGTTCCCTGTGAGTCCTGTCCGGTGTACCCGTAACCTAACGAGCACCTGCATACTATCTCCAGTACGACGTACTGACGGCTGTGGGACAGACCATCTCCCCAACTGGGATGAGAAGCGTACACACCAGTCTACTACGGAGTATCGATGCTCTATCTCGATAATCCAACGACCTGGGACCTGAATAAGGATGTGCTTGTAGACTACCCAGCCCCCACTAGTGTGACTGCCATCACAACGCTGGTAGACAAGGAAGATCCTAAGAGCTCTATCAATACGTACACTCACATATTAAGATAGAAAAACCAAGTAGCATACTACCATGTTTAGCAAGACTGTTATATACATGTGAATATCCCAAGCTTCCATTAAGTAATATACAAACTAGTATGATACAGTAATGGCCTTCTAGGGCATAAACACTAACAGCTTGTTGATCTTCTGATCGCTCAATACCTGGGTGGCTGTTACGTTTAGCTGACCACTAGCAGCTTGTGGGTGTTTGATATGATCATCACCTACTGCCGGCGTATTGACGATTCTTTAGAGTCCTACACAGAGGTTTCTTGACTCAGGCAAAACGGAGTAGGGGCACATATGTTATATGTGCGGGACCGAGAACAATACGTGTATGTGATACCGTATTTGATTCTCACGATATGAGTTATCGGCCGCGTATATGTGATATAGCAGGGTCATCGGATCAAGTGTTGATTCGATGAACTAATACAGATTATATTAGTCGGTTATTTGTGAAATAGCCGGATTATCGGATCAAGTGTTGATTCGATAATTTAATGTATAATTATATATTTGATATATTAAATTACATTAACTGATATAAGCTCACTAAAAGATTCTTTTTCTCACTCGGGTAATACATTGATATATATGTGATATATGTTAATTGTATTATTTTATTTTGTTACAATAAATATTGTATATGTGATATATAATATTGTTACATGTTATGATTACTAATGCAACATGTTTAGTGGAGATTAAACATGGTTAGGGTTTAATTTGGGTTAGTTCTTTCATGATGCTTCTAGAAGGTTTTTACTTTGTTTCTAGCAAAGATATTATGCTTTATATGTTGCTAGATATTTCTAACCCAACCCAAACCTTTCACCCCAGGTTAAGTCTCTACATGGGTTAGCCTTCTCATATTGAACCATGGTTGCATTTGTAATCATTATTACATTTTCAGTATTCATCAAAAAAGAAATGGTTCTTCTTCTTCCTTCTCTTTTTCAATGGAAAAGCTTACTAGCTTTTTCATTACTGATGATTTTGAGTGAGATTAAGAAAACAAATGAGGGCTAAAATCCTACTTCATCATCCTAATTTATCCTAGCCATTTAGATTAGGATGTTCACTTCATTTGTGAGTGAGAGCTTGTGTTAAAGAAACTTCAAGGTAGATCATCTTAGTTATCGAAGATCGGAAGCAAGTTTGCATCATTCTCTTCGTGGAGCCTCTCTAGAGTCCGGGTACTTGATGATCGCAGCGATAGGACCTCAGCACGGAGTTTATGAAGCAAAGGACCGGACTACAGTAGTTGTAATCCAAACTCTTAGATTTTAAAGTGTTTAACATGTTTTGTTTCGCCTAATCTCTAGTTTAAAGATCTTGGTTAGGGTTGTTCGGCACGTCTAAATTTTAAATTGGGTATGGTTGATGCCTTATAGACCCTTGTGAGAGTCCATAGTAACCCTACAACTTAAGCTCACAATTCCATTTGTAAACATTAATCCAAATGTTTACAAAAATAAAAGGATACGGCAACATCTAAAGTAAACTCGTGACGGATCACAAGGATACTGCTCACCTGTATATACATACCTGCATCCGCATTCCGACTGAATGCGAATGCGATGAGACTAAAGTAATCCAACAAATATAATACTAGGATCCGGCTTAAAGCAAAGCCCACTAGTATGATCCGCCCGATCATGATCCGTGCACTACTGCACGTATATGATCGAACCCTGCCATATATCATACGGCCTCTATAATGTTTCGCCCAAAACTTGAGAAACTGTCTGCGGGGGACTCTAAAGACTCGTCAATACTTTGGCTGTGGATTTAACTACTAGCATGTCAGTGGTACTAGCTGTACGTAACGGGCTACCAGGTATTGACCAAAAGGGAGGTCGATGAGCGAACTCATCCTGACACCCTACTGAGCCTGTCAGTGACAATATCCGTACAGTCTGGTCCGTCCGTCTATGAGTATCGCATGTCGGGCCTAGGAAGTTGGTAAAAGACAGACCCCCAAAAGGGGTACAAGTCATGTCGGAGTGTATCCCAGAACACTCTGAGATACTACTGGAATACCTAACAGTAAATCTCATGCCTTGGCCAAGGGCTTCGTGTAATAACTTTCCTAGACACAGTGCGATCTCACCCCCAATACCGGGAGAGATGAAACCCCTGCCGATCCGCTCACTGCCTCCATGTGGCTCGAGACTGTACCCAACTAAAACCTGTTTGCACGACTCCTTTGAGTTGTGGTAGGGTAGTAATCAAAGCATAGTGGGAACTCACACGAGACAAATGACGATCTTAGGTCGATGAATTAACCTGTACACATATCGCCAGGGAACTGCTATCTGACGTCACGTATAATACCAACTAGCATGTTCCCGACGAGTCCTGTCCGGTGTACTCATAACCTAATGAGCACCTGGATACATCTTAGGTGAACTAACTGACACCAATGTCTTATGAGACCAACCACCGCCCTTCGTCGGGGTATCGACTGTATACACTAGACTACTAATGGAGTATCGATGCCCAGTATCGAAACTTGTTAGTGTATATGCCCTAGAGGCCATTACTGTATCATACCAGTTTGTATATTACTTGATGGAAGCTTGGGCTATTCACAGTTGTATATACAATCTTTCTCGAAATGGTAGTATGCTACTTGGTTTGTCTCTGCTTTAATATGTGCATGTGTTTCTTTTAGCATATTGCTGATATACATATTAGTAGAGCCCTTAGGATCTTTGCTTGATTACCAGCGTTGTGATGGCGCTCACACTCGTGGGAGCTGGGTGATCTTTAAGCACATCCTTATACAGGTCCCTAGTCGTTGGACTATCGAGACAGGGCATCGATACTCCGGAGTAGACTAGCGTATGCGCTTCTCATCCCAGCGTGGGAGACGGTCTGTCCTACAGCCGTCAGTACGTCGTACTTGAGATATTATGCGGGTGCTCGTTAGGTTACGAGTACACTGAACAGGACTCGTCGGGGACTGTTGGTTGGTATTATACCTATCGTCAGTTATCAGTTCCCAGGTGACATGAGTACAGCTTAGTCCGCTGACTTGACTCTGTCACTTCGCCTCGAGTGTGTTCCCACTGCACTTTGATCACTACCCTACCACGGCTCAAAGGAGTCATGCAAACAGGTGGTTTTTGGGTGCAGTCCCGAAACACTTGGAGGCAGTGACGGTTAGACAGGATTCGTCTCTCCCGGTATTGGGGGTTGACATCGCGCTGTGTCTAGGAGAGCCATTACACGAGTAGTCCCTGGCCAGGGCAAGCGAGATATACTGGTAGGTTTCCAGTGTTATCTCAGGGTGTTCTGGGCTACACTCCGACACGACTTGTACCGCTATTAGGGGACTGACGTTCACCGCCCTCTAGGCCCGCCATGCGATGTATCAGACGAACAGACCGGACTGTACGGAGATTGTCACATACAGGCTCAGTAGGTGTTCGGATGGGGTTCACCGCGTCAGTCTTCTTATCGACATCTACCTGGGGACCGTTACGTACAGCTAGTGCCGCTTGCGATCTGTGGGTAAACCCACTGCCAGCGTAGTGTCGAGTCTTTAGAGTCCCACACAGAGAGCTATTCGCCTTTAGGCAAAATGAGTAGAGGTCGCATGGTTTTGCGACAGGGTTCGTTCACATTCGCGCACTTGTGCACGTTTGCTGTCCGGACAGTTTATACTAGCGGGCTTTGGTTTAAGCCGGATCCTAGTATATGATTTGGGATTGGTTTTTCTCATTGTATTCGTGTTCCTCGGATCACGAATACGGGTGCGTATGCACAGTTGCTTGAGACTGAGGGAGAGGACTTTGATTAGGGTTAATGACTATTGTCATTTTATTAACCCTAATGCTTATGTGTGTATTATTGTTAATTGATATTAGTTTAATAATTGTGCATGGTTATGGTTGTTGACCATTTGACCCACCTTGACTTGTTGACCTTGTTGACACTTTGACCATCATCATTTCATTTGGAAGATGCTCTTTGATCCTTGCAATTTGTATTAAAAATGAAATGATAATGGTCATGTCTTGATTTAGCCATGACAATTATCTCACTAATTATCTAATTACAATAATTCACATATATGTGAGAATGCTTCATATTATTCTCTCATTCTATCATATCCTTTCTCTCTCTTGTTCTTCCTCTCCCTCAGGCTCTCTCCCTCTCATGTGTTGAGAAACACTTGAGCTTGAGAAAAACCCTCTCTTGATCATCTTTACTCTCATCTAGGGTTCAAGGACTAGCACTTCTTGCACCCTAGTTACTTCTAGCTTGGAGTTGAAGCCAAAGGTTGAGGCTTTCGGGTAGATCTTTCTTCGACGTGAGAAGACGACTAAGGTGACCTCCTTCCACCACTCCAAGGAGCAAGGAGAGAAGGACTTAAAGCCCAAGGTATAACCTTTCTAGCACTTAGCTAGTTACTAGTTAGCTTTAGCAAGTTTTTGTTTAACAAAGATCCTTCTAGCTATAGTCCATGTTGCCTAAGCTCATAAAAATCCGATTTTTATTCCGTTTTCCGCCTCCCCGCAAGCACCGGGATGGGCAACATGGACTTACAGTGGTATCAGAGCCTAACTAAACATAAACTAGCTAGGTAGTGAAGTGTGTCGAAGTTCGAAACGAAAAAAATCGAGAAACCAAAACATCAAAACCCTAGCTTTCTGTTAAAATTTTTTCTGGTCAAAACAAAATTTGTTATACTCCAAAAATCATCTCAGGGTTTTGTAAAGATAGCCACCAAAAACGATCAAGTGAATCGACCAAGGTGCCGCGGTTCCGCGGCAAGAGCAAGCTATTGCCGCGCAACCGCGGCCGTATTGGCTCTTCACTTGGTCAAGTTTTGTGCAGTGTATCTCTGGCTTGGTTTTAGGATTTTTAAGATGGTTTATATGTGCCCAGATTTTCCAGAATAGAAATTTGTTTTTGGGGGCCTATAAATCCGTATTTTTTTCCCGAACTTCAATGCACTTTGACTAAAAGGTTATATCTGTGATGTTTACATGTATTGAACGTCGGCTAATCGCTATATGTCAATTAGTCGGGGTTATACATATCTGTGATCTGTGATTGATACTGGTTTGTGTATATGAATGGGTTGGATTGTCGCGGATGAATAGCCGGGGTGGATGTGAGATGAGTGTTGCTTTTTCTTTCATTCATTGTAACATGTAATTTGATGTAATATTATTATTTGTTTGGCCGCACAACCGGGTCGGGGTTGTAGCCGTCATTGTATAATTCTTATTACTATTTTTGCTCCTAGTATAGACCCATGGAGAGGGTGCACAAACTACCGGGTATCTCGAAGTGACGAGTGGCCTACTCACGGTGGTGAGGGAGGTTGCTTCGCTTCGGGTACTTGGCGGGTAGTTTGCCGCACCCGTAGGGGTCTTGGGTGGGGTATTGGCTATTCACCGCGACCGTGTAATCCGCTTTTCGTTGCAGGCTCGAACGGATTGCGGATTCCTAGTATATCCAATGTATTCATCTGTGATCTGTAATGTCTATCATTGCTATATATTTATATATGATAACTATTTAGGCGTTGCTTATGTTTTACAGCCGCGCTAGCCCAGCCCCCGCTCTGTCGTTAGTTAAGTAACCTAACGGGTGATGACGGGGCCCCGTGGCGAATGCAAATGGCATAAGCGTACGTCATATTTTGGTTGTTTTCTGCAATGGTAGGATTAAATGATGGGACGCATTAAAAGAACTAATGCAAGAAAATAAACCAAGTAAATGTCGATTGGAACTGATCAGTCGAAAATATTGTATATTTTAGCCGGCAATTTCCCTAACAATTGCATACATTTAGAAGTGTTCGGCATTCATATTCTACATATTAGCAAATCTGTCACAAAATATGAGATTGCATATATTAGACTTGTAAACCGACACTTTAAGGGAAATTAACCGCATTTCATGGCATCGCATCATTTCTGTATTTGCGCAACACTTGTCTTGAGTCTGTGCAGGAAATACGGAAGAAAATCAAAAGAAGCTGATCAAACAATAAGCCAAGTCAATCATTTCAGATCTGGTATCAATGCAGAAGAAATTAGATAATTCAATACATCAGAAGAAGGCCCATACAACAGCCCAAGTTCAACCCAGAAAAACCAAAGCCTGAAGCCCATATAGAGCCGCGGATCCGCGGCATATGCCTTCTTGGGCCGCGGATCCGCGTCAGATCTGCCACGTCAGCATGTAATTTTTAGTGCACAATTCCTTTCTCTGGGCCCACATTACTTTCTGATATGCAAAGTTCCAGAACTCTCTCAAAGCGACTGCCAGATCAGCAAAGAAAATTAAGGAAGGCTAATCCTAATTAAGCTCCTAATTAATCCTCTTCTAGAAGCTCCTCCTAACTAATCACATCTAGAAGCTTCTCCCCTAACTAACTTTTGGAGGGAAATTTGAATTCCCTCAACAAAGTTTTGGAGGGAAACTTGGAATTTGAAATCCTAGATCTAGGGTTAGTTATCTATAAATAGGAACCTAGACCTAGGGTTAAAGGCTAATCAATAACCATTGGTTCATTCTACACCATTTTCTTCCACAAGTCTCGTGACAAGGCTTGTGCGAAACCCTAACCCTAATTCCACTCCAAATCCAAGATCTTGAGTACCAAATCAAGTGAGAAGCCTTCAACCTTTTAGGAGCCGAGCCGATCTTCAATCGGGCAAGTGATCCAAGCCGATCCGCGATCCACGGAGACGAGCAAAGCCAAGTCGACGATCGAATTCTTCCTCTTGTAGTTCTTGAGCGAATGTAATGAAATTGTTGATATAAATAAAAGGTGAAATTCTTTAATCTTGCTTTCTTTTAATTCTTGCATCATGATTAGATCTCAATTTGTAATTGTTGTTCTTGTTGTGATGTTTGAGTAAAACTCCGCTCGTAAAGGAGTCGAGACGATTGTAGAATGATGATGTAACAAATCTTAATACGATTTTAAGTCCTACGAGTTTTGTAAACCCTAGCAAGTTCAAGAATCGATGACCTAGTTTCGTAGCGATGCTTTCTTGATTGTGATCGCTCGAAATTAGGGATCTACGATCGTTTCTTGAATTTACTAGAGGCTAGAATATGAATGATATCAATGAAAGAACAAGAGATAAGATGAAACCCTAGTTTCACAAGAAGTCTCTAATTCTCATCGATCATCATCGATCTAGTATCAATTCATCGAAGGATAAGAATACGTAATTGTAAGATTACATCACATCTATAGATCCGATCGATTCCTACGAGCCTCATTTCGATTCTTGATATTTGGTTTGGAAAAAATCAACAAACTATAAATTCTTGATTCTATCTTTTCTTGTTATTAGATCTAGATATTTTCTTTTTCTTGAAATACAAAATTTAAATCATGAATTGTTTGTTTTCTTTTCTTTAAAGTTTCGACTCATCTAATTCAAAAGACAAACGATTACACTTTCCCTGTGGACGATCCGCACTCACTTACAATCTACAATCCGACACCGTAGTTGATTGCGGTCAAATAATTTTTGGTTGTGATTTCTATTCTATTTTCATACTACACATCAAGAATTCGTTTCAACCAAATGGCGCCGTTGCCGGGGATAGTGCGCTAATAGTTCGTATTTTGAAATTTGAGTTGAACAATTTATTTCATCATAATTTTTAGATCTAAATTCGTTCAAACACTAATACGTGTGTTGTGATTTGATTGCGAGGGAATCTGGAATCATTAGAGCTTCGGGAAATTTTTTTTGAATATTCCAGAGAGCTGAGGAATTGTACAGGAGCTTGTTGAAGAAATTCTGTGCACTGATCCCAATATAGGACCGCTCATCCGCGGCAAATGACCTTCATCCGCGGCGGTTCCGTGCTTGGTTGAAGTGATCTCTGCACCAATTTTTCTCTGTAAGTCCTCTGCTTTCTTATCTCTTACCTTATCTGCTCCAATAACAATTTTGCTGCAGGTTTCTTTGCAAATAAATCGCAGCGCCGCAAAAGCAAAATAAATTTGTGCGTGTTTTTGATTCTTGTTGTTGTTTGCATATTAATACGGAAATTAAGGGGCACGACCAAATTCAAATTAGGTGGGGATTTCATTACCCTTCCTAGGCCCCGAAAATCACAAACTTGCATCCGCATTTACCCTCATTAATTAAAAGAAATCTAGAGATGACTCTAAGGACCGTCGCGCTCAATTAGGACAAGAGAAGGCCGTGGGTAATTCATTGCTTATCCGCGTTTTCTTGTGGTGTCTAAGGCGAGTGTGTCTAAGGCTAGTGGTTATTAATTAGGCCCACTGTAGTGGTGGATCCTTCCCACTTACCTGGCACTTATCCGGCCACAGGGGGACAAAGAGGCAGTGGAGGATTTATCCTGCGACTTGTCTTTTGGCAGTTAGGAGCGGTCTAGAGCTTTGACCTAGGTGACCCCTAGATTTTAGGGTTTTGTATGTTGCATTTGTTTTGTTGCATCATATTTTTTTCAAAAATCCGTATCATTTTCAAAGCAAACACCGCATACATCATTTCCCCTAATTATAAATTCACGCTGCCACTTGTACTAACCCTTTTTAGTGCAAGATAGGCTGGACACGGGTTTCTAGTGCCTGTTAAGTCCGCGTTCCCTATCGACCCTAAAGTCGGTATTTCTACATTTACCCTTTCTTTACCCACAATCATACCCACTTCGATGGATCCACCTCCATCGAACTTCTTTTCCACTACTCTGCCGCCGTCCGTTGGTACGCAGAATCCATCTCGCATCTCTCTCCAAGAGAGATGTTATCCTACACGAGGCCCACTTTCCACTTGTCTTTCCACACCACCAGCCAACGGGGAAAATTTTCAAATAAACCCCAATACATCAACCTTCTACCAAAATTTCACGGTCTCGAGTCTGAAGACGCATACGTGTTTATCACGAAATTTGAAAATGTATGCGCAATGATGGGTACTTCACAGTTGTCTGTGGATGCTTTACGTCTTCGTCTTCTCCCATTCACCTTGTGCGATTTAGCCGAGAAGTGGCTATATAACACTACCGCACATTCCATTTCAAATTGGGACGAATTCGTCAAAGCATTCCTTAAGAAATTCTACCCACACCAAAAGACAGCTCGAGTCCGTAGCGAAATCTATCAATTCACCCAGCTTCCAAATGAAACATTTTCAAAATGTCTTGACCGCTTCAAGGATCTGTTAATCCAATGTCCACATCACGGCATCCCGAGATGGGATCTTTGCCGAATCATTTATGAGGGCATTACTCCTTACACAAGACAGACCCTTGAATCCATGTGTCAAGGCAACTTTATGACTAAAGATGATAGGGAAGCCTGGGAATTCTTAGAAAATTTCGCAGAAAAATCTTTACAGTGGGAGGGTGTGAGTCAATCATCTAGGGATGGCAATGATATTTCCATAGAAATTAGAGCTGAAATTTCAGCTTTACACAAGAAATTTGATGCTATGGAAAACAAATTTTTAGCCGCCGCCCTAAGTCAAATATCACTCTCCAAAACTGTTTGTGGTTGCTGTTCTGATCCGTCTCACTTGACGGAAGAATGTCCATTTCAAGGTCATGAGCATACCAATGCATCATTTCAAAGACCTAGAAACGATCCATCTTCCTCCACATATGATCAGGGTTGGAGGAATCACCCTAATTTTGCTTGGAACCAATCACAATTTCAAAACACGGTTCCAACCCAACACAATTTCCAAGGGGCCCCTCCACCACAACAGCACCCACAACTTCAATTGAGTCAGCACCCCTTTCAAGCACAAAATATCCAAAATCCGGCCAACACTTTTGCACCGTCTAGTCCTTTGCAATTGACCGGTACAGATAATACCTCTGCACTAGAACAAACCTTGGATACTTTCATGAAACAATCCATCCAAGGGACGGCAAGTTTGCAATCTTCCGTCGAGAATGTAATGAAGATCATTATCTCTCAAAATGAGAACATCAAATCGATGGAAGAACAAATTGCACAACTAAAAGCCGAAATGAGTGCACGAGAGAAAGGGAAACTTCCAGCTCAACCTTTACCTAATCCTAGCTATTCACATGATGTGGATGCAATTACGTTGAGATCTGGAAGAGTGCTTGACAATCATGTTGGGGAAGAGTTTGATGATACTGATAAATCAATCAATAGAACCCCGGCTGAGACCTTTCCTCACACACACACTTCTGACCCCAATTCTTCTACCCCACCATCTTCTTCCGAGCCTATTCTTCATTTCCCAAAAGGCTCGCCACTTCAGCCCACCTCTTTTACCCCTCCTCGGACGATCCCCACTTCTATTTTGGGATCGGTTCCACACCCACTTCCTTCTCCTATGATGGACCCAGCGCTTATTGCTAAAGCACCTTATCCTAATCGGTTAAGGGCTAACACACCGAGTCCACATATGGAGAAGATTATGAACATTTTTAAGCAAGTAAACACCAACATCCCTCTCCTAGATGCCATCCAACAAGTTCCTTCCTATGCGAAAACTCTTAAGAACTTGTGCACTAGGAAGAGGAAGAATCCAGTGCCCAAGAAGATTTTTATGGAAAAAACAATAGACACGGCTTTCCCCCAACAATTACCGAGGAAACGTAAGGATCCAGGATATCCTACTATTTCCGTTTCTATCGGGGAAAAACACATTAACCGTGCTCTATTAGACCTTGGCGCTAGTGTTAACTTGCTTCCATATTCTGTTTATGAGCAACTAGGAATCGGAGAGTTGAAGCCAACCAATTGCACTCTCCAGATGGCTGACCGATCAATCACCAAACCTAGGGGAGAACTGGAGGATGTGTTAATAAAAATCGGAGAATTTATATTCCCGGTAGATTTTATTGTAATTGATACACAGCCTGTAGCGAACCCACGGAATCAAATTCCGGTGATTTTAGGTCGCCCCTTTTTGGCCACTTCCAATGCTATAATCAACTGTCGTAATGGCTCTATGACCCTATCTTTCGGGAATAGGTCAATAGAGCTGAACATTTACAAGTTGGGAAGTGTACCCTCCGAACCTATTGCTCAGGCATGTTCTGTCGACTTAATGGATGTCGACAGCAGCGAATTTGATGATCCTCCTGTTATCGATCTTGACTCTTTTCATATGTTATTGTTTAACCCAACTATGTATCATACACATACGGACTCTTCCACCGAGATGTCCGGGTCAACAATTAACACGGATTATGAAATGTTCTTAGAGTCTGAAGATCATCCCGCACTTTGTGATGATATTATTCATCGGGGTATAGATGGAACTTTTGAGGAGATCTTCGCTGATGAACTCGCATTTTTGAATGACACGGGTGTTGAGATGAATCATGTCCCAATCAATGAAATTGAACCTCCACCCCTTCTTTTGAACTGTAAGAAGAATGCGAGTAATCCATCACATACACTGCATCGTCTCTCCAAAACGAGACGCACACACATTCTATTCCACCACTTAACCTTTCCCGACTTCTTCTTCCACCAACCAGAGCACTGCATTGATAAAATTTTTGAATGGTTGGTGTTGACATTTGGTCTTTGCAAAGCTTGGCATCGACCAATGATTTTTGACCCCCACTTGTGATTTTCAAAGCTTAACATTGCATAATTCAAGTTTGGGGGGGTATAATTTTTTCTGGCTCTTGAAAAGAAAAGTTTTACAAAATTTTGAGCCAAAAATAAGTTTCGGGGAGGTTCTTCACTTAAATATTTTGCCCCCACTAATAAATTCCTCCCAAGCTTACAGGTTTTTTGAGATTTAGCAGAAGGCAACAGTGAGGACACTGTTGAAAACAAGTTTGGGGGAGGTTTGTGCTTATTTACGCATCATTTGCATCATACATTGCATAAGCACAAAAATTTTTTTTTGAAAAACCTATAAAAATTTAAAAATTTTCAAAAGATAAAAATATTTTTGTACATAAATAAGATAATGAAAGTTTAGATAGTGAAAAGTTACATCCATGAGATTAGAAAAATTTAAGAAAACTAAGAAAATTAGAAGTTTTCTTATACGAACTAGTAATAAGTAGTTATGAGCCGTTGTCCCAAGGGTTAGTAAGATGAAAGACGTCACTAATCTGAGGATAAAAATAAGTCTGAAAAATAGTTTCTATTCTGGAAGCCAAACATTTTGAACGTTGCTACCCTGCTATTCGCACTTACACACGTCTTGAAGCCTGGGATAGTAGAGGATACCTTGAAATGCTCTTGTCTTAAAGCCAAAAGTATGAAAAAAAATATGGTGAGAAAAATGGACACTGGTTTTGTTATCACCAAGGGAATAAAAAAATATATAGCGAGGGTGCCTTTTCATCTAGTGCCCTAAGGCCAACTGGTCTGGGAGTCACTGCTATACCTAAGGTGGTGCAAGATTAGGAAAATACACCAAATAAGCAAGCACAGGAGTAATCGGTCGGTTAGTACCTCAAGAAGTATTAACGGTCGCATGAAAGTGTGTAAGCAATCTCGTTTGCCAAGAAGTACTGAGGCCGATGGGCAAGGGTATGATAGCTTGAATTGAATTCTTCGGGTGTAGGGATGTCTTTACACACACGCAGGGTGATATGATCGATGTTTGGAAATAAAGATAGGAATGAAGAATAAGATGATGTTTTATTGAGGGAGGACGTGATTTCTGACATCTTTTCATGACCATTAAGATAGGGCTCATGACAACCGAAAAGCTAGCTTAGTTGGAAACCCTAATTTTCAAAGCTTTTCTTTTACGATTCTTTTCTTTAAATGTAATATTCATGATCTTTCTTTTATTATTGGATTTTGTGGGTGCAATCCGCTGAAAACCCTCAGGAGACAACACTCCTCCTACTAGGGACACCTAGAGGTTTAAAGGCTTGTTGCACGTGCTCAGTGCAATCGTGTTGCCTACGAAAGTGTGCTAGTTAGTTTTTCTCTTTCTTTATTTTCTCCTTCTCTTTTTAATAAAACATTCGCTCGAGACGATCGAAATTAAGTTTGGGGGTATTTGATCAGTCGAAAATATTGTATATTTTAGCCGGCAATTTCCCTAACAATTGCATACATTTAGAAGTGTTCAGCATTCATATTCTACATATTAGCAAATCTGTCACAAAATATGAGATTGCATGTATTAGACTTGTAAACCGACACTTTAAGGGAAATTAACCGCATTTCATGGCATCGCATCATTTCTGTATTTGCGCAACACTTGTCTTGAGTCTGTGCAGGAAATACGGAAGAAAATCAAAAGAAGCTGATCAAACAATAAGCCAAGTCAATCATTTCAGATCTGGTATCAATGCAGAAGAAATTAGATAATTCAATACATCAGAAGAAGGCCCATACAACAGCCCAAGTTCAACCCAGAAAAACCAAAGCCTGAAGCCCATATAGAGCCGCGGATCCGCGGCATATGCCTTCTTGGGCCGCGGATCCGCGTCAGATCTGCCACGTCAGCATGTAATTTTTAGTGCACAATTCCTTTCTCTGGGCCCACATTACTTTCTGATATGCAAAGTTCCAGAACTCTCTCAAAGCGACTGCCAGATCAGCAAAGAAAATTAAGGAAGGCTAATCCTAATTAAGCTCCTAATTAATCCTCTTCTAGAAGCTCCTCCTAACTAATCACATCTAGAAGCTTCTCCCCTAACTAACTTTTGGAGGGAAATTTGAATTCCCTCAACAAAGTTTTGGAGGGAAACTTGGAATTTGAAATCCTAGATCTAGGGTTAGTTATCTATAAATAGGAACCTAGACCTAGGGTTAAAGGCTAATCAATAACCATTGGTTCATTCTACACCATTTTCTTCCACAAGTCTCGTGACAAGGCTTGTGCGAAACCCTAACCCTAATTCCACTCCAAATCCAAGATCTTGAGTACCAAATCAAGTGAGAAGCCTTCAACCTTTTAGGAGCCGAGCCGATCTTCAATCGGGCAAGTGATCCAAGCCGATCCGCGATCCACGGAGACGAGCAAAGCCAAGTCGACGATCGAATTCTTCCTCTTGTAGTTCTTGAGCGAATGTAATGAAATTGTTGATATAAATAAAAGGTGAAATTCTTTAATTTTGCTTTCTTTTAATTCTTGCATCATGATTAGATCTCAATTTGTAATTGTTGTTCTTGTTGTGATGTTTGAGTAAAACTCCGCTCGTAAAGGAGTCGAGACGATTGTAGAATGATGATGTAACAAATCTTAATACGATTTTAAGTCCTACGAGTTTTGTAAACCCTAGCAAGTTCAAGAATCGATGACCTAGTTTCGTAGCGATGCTTTCTTGATTGTGATCGCTCGAAATTAGGGATCTACGATCGTTTCTTGAATTTACTAGAGGCTAGAATATGAATGATATCAATGAAAGAACAAGAGATAAGATGAAACCCTAGTTTCACAAGAAGTCTCTAATTCTCATCGATCATCATCGATCTAGTATCAATTCATCGAAGGATAAGAATACGTAATTGTAAGATTACATCACATCTATAGATCCGATCGATTCCTACGAGCCTCATTTCGATTCTTGATATTTGGTTTGGAAAAAATCAACAAACTATAAATTCTTGATTCTATCTTTTCTTGTTATTAGATCTAGATATTTTCTTTTTCTTGAAATACAAAATTTAAATCATGAATTGTTTGTTTTCTTTTCTTTAAAGTTTTGACTCATCTAATTCAAAAGACAAACGATTACACTTTCCCTGTGGACGATCCGCACTCACTTACAATCTACAATCCGACACCGTAGTTGATTGCGGTCAAATAATTTTTGGTTGTGATTTCTATTCTATTTTCATACTACACATCAAGAATTCGTTTCAACCAAATGGCGCCGTTGCCGGGGATAGTGCGCTAATAGTTCGTATTTTGAAATTTGAGTTGAACAATTTATTTCATCATAATTTTTAGATCTAAATTCGTGCAAACACTAATACGTGTGTTGTGATTTGATTGCGAGGGAATCTGGAAT
Source organism: Agapanthus africanus (assembly GCA_030015575.1). Classification (NCBI taxonomy): domain Eukaryota; kingdom Viridiplantae; phylum Streptophyta; class Magnoliopsida; order Asparagales; family Amaryllidaceae; genus Agapanthus; species Agapanthus africanus. Next base: position 159,349,792 of record CM057347.1, read on the forward strand.
CATTAGAGCTTCGGGAAATTTTTTTTGAATATTCCAGAGAGCTGAGGAATTGTACAGGAGCTTGTTGAAGAAATTCTGTGCACTGATCCCAATATAGGACCGCTCATCCGCGGAAAATGACCTTCATCCGCGGCGGTTCCGTGCTTGGTTGAAGTGATCTCTGCACCAATTTTTCTCTGTAAGTCCTCTGCTTTCTTATCTCTTACCTTATCTGCTCCAATAACAATTTTGCTGCAGGTTTCTTTGAAAATAAATCGCAGCGCCGCAAAAGCAAAATAAATTTGTGCGTGTTTTTGATTCTTGTTGTTGTTTGCATATTAATACGGAAATTAAGGGGCATGACCAAATTCAAATTAGGTGGGGATTTCATTACCCTTCCTAGGCCCCGAAAATCACAAACTTGCATCCGCATTTACCCTCATTAATTAAAAGAAATCTAGAGATGACTCTAAGGACCGTCGCGCTCAATTAGGACAAGAGAAGGCCGTGGGTAATTCATTGCTTATCCGCATTTTCTTGTGGTGTCTAAGGCGAGTGTGTCTAAGGCTAGTGGTTATTAATTAGGCCCACTGTAGTGGTGGTTCCTTCCCACTTACCTGGCACTTATCCGGCCACAGGGGGACAAAGAGGCAGTGGAGGATTTATCCTGCGACTTGTCTTTTGGCAGTTAGGAGCGGTCTAGAGCTTTGACCTAGGTGACCCCTAGATTTTAGGGTTTTGTGTGTTGCATTTGTTTTGTTCCATAATATTTTTTTCAAAAATCCGTATCATTTTCAAAGCAAACACCGCATACATCATTTCCCCTAATTATAAATTCACGCTGCCACTTGTACTAACCCTTTTTAGTGCAAGATAGGCTGGACACGGGTTTCTAGTGCCTGTTAAGTCCGCGTTCCCTATCGACCCTAAAGTCGGTATTTCTACATTTACCCTTTCTTTACCCACAATCATACCCACTTCGATGGATCCACCTCCATCGAACTTCTTTTCCACTACTCTGCCGCCGTCCGTTGGTGCGCAGAATCCATCTCGCATCTCTCTCCAAGAGAGATGTTATCCTACACGAGGCCCACTTTCCACTTGTCTTTCCACACCACCAGCCAACGGGGAAAATTTTCAAATAAACCCCAATACATCAACCTTCTACCAAAATTTCACGGTCTCGAGTCTGAAGACGCATACGTGTTTATCACGAAATTTGAAAATGTATGCGCAATGATGGGTACTTCACAGTTGTCTGTGGATGCTTTACGTCTTCGTCTTCTCCCATTCACCTTGTGCGATTTAGCCGAGAAGTGGCTATATAACACTACCGCACATTCCATTTCAAATTGGGACGAATTCGTCAAAGCATTCCTTAAGAAATTCTACCCACACCAAAAGACAGCTCGAGTCCGTAGCGAAATCTATCAATTCACCCAGCTTCCAAATGAAACATTTTCAAAATGTCTTGACCGCTTCAAGGATCTGTTAATCCAATGTCCACATCACGGCATCCCGAGATGGGATCTTTGCCGAATCATTTATGAGGGCATTACTCCTTACACAAGACAGACCCTTGAATCCATGTGTCAAGGCAACTTTATGACTAAAGATGATAGGGAAGCCTGGGAATTCTTAGAAAATTTCGCAGAAAAATCTTTACAGTGGGAGGGTGTGAGTCAATCATCTAGGGATGGCAATGATATTTCCATAGAAATTAGAGCTGAAATTTCAGCTTTACACAAGAAATTTGATGCTATGGAAAACAAATTTTTAGCCGCCGCCCTAAGTCAAATATCACTCTCCAAAACTGTTTGTGGTTGCTGTTCTGATCCGTCTCACTTGACGGAAGAATGTCCATTTCAAGGTCATGAGCATACCAATGCATCATTTCAAAGACCTAGAAACGATTCATCTTCCTCCACATATGATCAGGGTTGGAGGAATCACCCTAATTTTGCTTGGAACCAATCACAATTTCAAAACACGGTTCCAACCCAACACAATTTCCAAGGGGCCCCTCCACCACAACAGCACCCACAACTTCAATTGAGTCAGCACCCCTTTCAAGCACAAAATATCCAAAATCCGGCCAACACTTTTGCACCGTCTAGTCCTTTGCAATTGACCGGTACAGATAATACCTCTGCACTAGAACAAACCTTGGATACTTTCATGAAACAATCCATCCAAGGGACGGCAAGTTTGCAATCTTCCGTCGAGAATGTAATGAAGATCATTATCTCTCAAAATGAGAACATCAAATCGATGGAAGAACAAATTGCACAACTAAAAGCCGAAATGAGTGCACGAGAGAAAGGGAAACTTCCAGCTCAACCTTTACCTAATCCTAGCTATTCACATGATGTGGATGCAATTACGTTGAGATCTGGAAGAGTGCTTGACAATCATGTTGGGGAAGAGTTTGATGATACTGATAAATCAATCAATAGAACCCCGGCTGAGACCTTTCCTCACACACACACTTCTGACCCCAATTCTTCTACCCCACCATCTTCTTCCGAGCCTATTCTTCATTTCCCAAAAGGCTCGCCACTTCAGCCCACCTCTTTTACCCCTCCTCGGACGATCCCCACTTCTATTTTGGGATCGGTTCCACACCCACTTCCTTCTCCTATGATGGACCCAGCGCTTATTGCTAAAGCACCTTATCCTAATCGGTTAAGGGCTAACACACCGAGTCCACATATGGAGAAGATTATGAACATTTTTAAGCAAGTAAACACCAACATCCCTCTCCTAGATGCCATCCAACAAGTTCCTTCCTATGCGAAAACTCTTAAGAACTTGTGCACTAGGAAGAGGAAGAATCCAATGCCCAAGAAGATTTTTATGGAAAAAACAATAGACACGGCTTTCCCCCAACAATTACCGAGGAAACGTAAGGATCCAGGATATCCTACTATTTCCGTTTCTATCGGGGAAAAACATATTAACCGTGCTCTATTAGACCTTGGCGCTAGTGTTAACTTGCTTCCATATTCTGTTTATGAGCAACTAGGAATCGGAGAGTTGAAGCCAACCAATTGCACTCTCCAGATGGCTGACCGATCAATCACCAAACCTAGGGGAGAACTGGAGGATGTGTTAATAAAAATCGGAGAATTTATATTCCCGGTAGATTTTATTGTAATTGATACACAGCCTGTAGCGAACCCACGGAATCAAATTCCGGTGATTTTAGGTCGCCCCTTTTTGGCCACTTCCAATGCTATAATCAACTGTCGTAATGGCTCTATGACCCTATCTTTCGGGAATAGGTCAATAGAGCTGAACATTTACAAGTTGGGAAGTGTACCCTCCGAACCTATTGCTCAGGCATGTTCTGTCGACTTAATGGATGTCGACAGCAGCGAATTTGATGATCCTCCTGTTATCGATCTTGACTCTTTTCATATGTTATTGTTTAACCCAACTATGTATCATACACATACGGACTCTTCCACCGAGATGTCCGGGTCAACAATTAACACGGATTATGAAATGTTCTTAGAGTCTGAAGATCATCCCGCACTTTGTGATGATATTATTCATCGGGGTATAGATGGAACTTTTGAGGAGATCTTCGCTGATGAACTCGCATTTTTGAATGACACGGGTGTTGAGATGAATCATGTCCCAATCAATGAAATTGAACCTCCACCCCTTCTTTTGAAATGTAAGAAGAATGCGAGTAATCCATCACATACACTGCATCGTCTCTCCAAAACGAGACGCACACACATTCTATTCCACCACTTAACCTTTCCCCACTTCTTCTTCCACCAACCAGAGCACTGCATTGATAAAATTTTTGAATGGCAGGGTTGGGTATTGGCTATTCACCGCGACCGTGTAATCCGCTTTTCGTTGCAGGCTCGAACGGATTGCGGATTCCTAGTATATCCAATGTATTCATCTGTGATTTGTAATGTCTATCATTGATATATATTTATATATGATAACTATTTAGGCGTTGCTTATGTTTTACAGCCGCGCTAGCCCAGCCCCCGCTCTGTCGTTAGTTAAGTAACCTAACGGGTGATGACAGGGCCCCGTGGCGAATGTGAATGGTATAAGCGTACGTCATATTTTGGTTGTTTTCTGCAATGGTAGGATTAAATGATGGGACGCATTAAAAGAACTAATGCAAGAAAATAAACCAAGTAAAAGTCGATTGGAACACTTTGAAAACCACTCGGTTCTTTTCAAAACTAAACTTTTAAACGCGGAGCTTGAACCACTCCTTTTAAAAGCTATCTCGTTCCATCGATTATATCAAGTTCACTACGTTCACGGTTTCGCCAAAACCATCCGTAGCCCTCCATCATTTCAGTTAAATATTCGGTAGTATTCAAGCTATGTATTTTGACCTCACGCCAAGGCATAGTGATTGGTAGCTGCCGGATATTTATCTGTTGCATAGATAGAATGCGTTGGTTTGAGACAGTCGTACTGCCATTTTGGCCTACATCAAGGGTAGGTACGGGTGGGTTCAAATTAACCAGGATAATGATGGGAAGAACTTGACATGTGACTTATGACATTTTGACCTCACGTCAAGGTCATAAGAGCATGGGGCAAAAATCCACATCGGGAGTTTCATAAGTACTGAAACTTGCTAGCGCTGCATACCATTTGGAGTGTGTTAATTCTGGTAGGATTCCTTCGGTTTTATCACGCGATGATATTTGGATCCCGATCCTACTGTGAGTATATGCTACTCCTCGGGAAAACTCTCACTTAACGATCAATGCTATAAACTTAGTAGGTGTCTAGAAAGGTGTTAGCGGGGCTACGCCCACAGGGAAAAGAGGATACTTAATTAAGGAACTTCACGAAAGCGTTGGAAAACCTCCCTCGAAGTACCGACACTGGCCTGGCTGAACGGTTAAGCAAGTATTGTACGGTGAGATTGATCGTGACTAATCCTTTCTTTACGGTTTGAGAAGGGATTCGAGAGACAGTGGGAGCCATCCAGTTTAGACAAATTAAAAACCACTCAAAACTTGCAAGAGCATCATGCTAAAGTGTTTCTTTTCTCTCTCCTAATTGCAGCGACCATTCAACATGACTGGACTTAAGTTATTACTAGATAAAAACATATTGACAGGGCCAAACTACAAAGATTGGCTCAGGAATGTCAAGATGGCAATCACTTACGACAAGTTGGGGTATGTCCTTACCACCAAAGCTCCCCCTGTCCCAGGTCCCAAAACCAGTGTCGTAGATAGGGAAATCTACAAGACCTGGGAAATAGATTGCGCGAAGGCCAGATGCCTCGTACTTGCTTCGATGGACAACGAACATCAGAGGAGGCACAAGAATATGGACCTAGAGTCCATATTTCTTCATACAAAAGAACTGTATGGAGAGCAGTCTCGTATCGCAAGATACGAAGTGTCGAAGAAGTTGTTTTCGGCAAGGTTGGCCGTCGGATCATCGGTAGCGGAACACGTGCTTAAGATGATTGGCTACATAGAGGAGCTCGCGGACCTTGGGACCACGTTGGAGAATGAACTCTATACTAATTTGATTCTCCAGTCCCTTCCTTCCACTTATGCCAAGTTTATTCTTAACTTCAACATGCAAGGAAAGGAGGTTGAACTTTCCGAGCTTCTGAACATGTTGAGGAGTGCTGAGGGCACCCTACAGAAGGGTAGGGAGACATCCACTTTGTTTGTAGGAGGATCTTCCTCTTCTAAGTCCAGGGCGAAAGCCAAGGGCAAGAAGAAGAAAGCCCCCGCCAAACCAAGAGGCGGTGTCAGTAAAGTGGATACGAAGGGAAAAGGAAAAGCAACAAAGGTAGCGGGAAAGCTGGTAGGGAAGGAAGAATGCTTCTATTGTCACAAAAGTGGTCACTGGAAACAGGATTGCAAGGCTTGGAAAGCCAGAACATAGGATTTGAAGCGAGTTGCAGCTTCAGCTTCAGGTGTGTATGTTATTGAAAACTGTCTATCAATAAACTCTACGTCCTGGGTATTGGATACCGGATCAGGATCTCATATCTGTAATTCTTTGCAGGCGTTGAGAAAGCGTAGAGTTTTGAAGGCAGGTGACATGACCCTCAGAGTTGCAAACGGTGCTAGCATGGATGCTGAGGCCGTGGGGGACTATCACCTGGGATTGTCGGATGGACATTTTTTGGTTTTGCGTAGTTGTTATTATGTGCCAAATGCAACCTGTAATATCATTTCTGTATCTTTATTATCTAAAGAAGGTTATGAATTTGCATTTGTAAGTAATGTAGTGAACATTCACCTTAATCAAGTTTTGATTGGGTCAGGTACATTGAACAGCGGTATATACGTATTAAACCAGCCACAGATTTTCAATGTCCAGAATACACACAAAAGAAAGTCTCCAGAAATCGATAAAACTTTCTTATGGTATTGTAGACTGGGTCACATCAATGAGAGAAGGTTGACTAAGTTACATGCAGAAGGATATTTGGATTCGTTCGAATATCAATCGTATGCAACTTGTCAATCCTGTCTCAAGGGAAAGATGACAAAGACTCCGTTCACTGGACACGGAGTAAGAGCGAGCGAGCTCTTGGGACTCGTACACAGCGACGTGTGCGGTCCAATGTCTAAACATGCACGAAGCGGTTATTCATACTTCATTACTTTTACGGATGATTTCTCAAGGTTCGGACATGTCTTCTTAATGAAGCATAAATCCGAAGCTTTTGATAAGTTCCAGGAATATAAGAATGAAGTAGAAAAACAAACAGGCAAAAGTATCAAGGCACTGAGATCTGATCGAGGTGGTGAATACTTGAGTGCCGAGTTCCTGGGTTACTTAAAAGAGAATGGAATTCTCTCTCAGCTTACTCCTCCATACACTCCGCAACATAACGGTGTATCGGAGAGACGGAACCGAACCCTATTGGATATGGTACGGTCCATGATGAGTAATGCTGAGTTGCCGCGATCGTTCTGGGGATATGCACTAGAAACAGCTGCATACCTTTTGAACCGTGTTCCCACTAAGACTGTGCCTACCACACCATATGAGTTATGGAGTGGGAAGAAACCCTATCTTCAATACTTGAAGATTTGGGGATGTCCAGCTTATGTCAAAAAGAAGCATGCGGACAAACTAGAGGCACGCTCAGTACTGTGAAAGTTTGTGGGATACCCAAAGAACTCCAGGGGGTATCTTTTCTATTACGCAGAGGAACAAAAAGTCCTTGTTTCTCGTAATGCCCATTTTCTGGAACATCAGTTCTTAGAAAAAGAAATAAGTGGGAGCGCAATAGAACTGGAAGAAATTCCAGAACCACATGCTATTACTGAAAGCTTAGTAGAACCAGAGGGTTCGAAAGATCAGGACATTCCCACGCCACTCCGCAGGAGTAGTAGGCAGTCTCATCCGCCTGAGAGATACTACGGTTTTCTCATTGACGGGGATAGAGTGGATTGCATCATAGACTTTGATGAGCCTACTAGCTTCCAGCAAGCCATTCAGAGCGTCGACTCGGTAAAATGGCTGGATGCAATGCGGACCGAAATGGAGTCCATGTACACCAACAAAGTATGGACGTTGGACATTGCTCCAGATAGGGTAAAACCCGTAGGATGAAAGTGGATCTTCAAAAGGAAGATTGGTGTAGATGGACAGGTTGAGACCTATAAAGCTAGACTGGTAGCAAAGGGTTTTCGTCAGCGACCTGGTTTGGACTATGACGAAACCTTTTCTCCAGTAGCTATGCTGAAATCCATTCGGATCCTTCTTTCCATTGCTGCCTTCCACGATTATGAGATTTGGCAGATGGACGTAAAGACAGCTTTTCTAAATGGACATTTAGAGGAGTGTGTCTATATGGATCAGCCAGAGGGTTTCATTCAGAGTGGGAGCAGCGGAAAGGTGTGCAAGTTGCTTAAGTCCATTTATGGACTAAAGCAGGCATCGCGGAGTTGGAACATCTGTTTTGATGAGACGGTCAAGGAATTTGGCTTTATCAAAAATCCAGATGAACCATGCATCTATTATAGATTTGTAGCGAGAACTGTAGTATTCCTCGTTTTATACGTGGATGACATTCTCTTAATAGGAAATGACATTCCTATGCTACAATCTGTCAAGGGGTTCTTGTCACACAGGTTCTCCATGAAAGACCTGGGTGATGCCTCATACATTCTGGGTATCCGGATCTACCGTGACTGATCCAAGAGGATATTAGGACTTTCACAGTCCAGGTACATCGACACCATACTGAAGAGATTCAGTATGGAAGATTCTAAGCGCGGTAATCTACCGGCTTGTCACGGGATCACCCTCTCCAAAGAGATGTCTCCCAAGACTGATTTGGAGAGGGATCGCATGTCTATTATACCCTACGCTTCTGCGGTAGGCTCTATAATGTATGCGATGCTGTGTACCAGACCGGATGTGGCTTATGCACTGAGTGTGGTAAGCAGGTATCAGTCAAACCCTGGGGAGAAACATTGGATAGCAGTAAAGAACATTCTCAAGTACCTAAGAAGGACTAAGGAGATGTTCTTGGTGTATGGCGGAAAAGACCTGCAGATTGAGGCCTTTGCTGACTCCAGCTTCCAGAGTGACAAGGATGATTCCAAGTCCATGTCAGGTTTTGTATTTACCCTCAATGGATGGGCGGTGTGTTGGAAGAGCTCCAAACAGGAAACCGTTGCTGACTCGACTATGAAAGCGGAATACATCGCTGCATCTGATGCCGCAAAAGAAGCTGTCTGGATGAGGAAGTTCTTGAGAGAACTTCAGGTGGTTCCTTCCATTTTTGACCCAATACCTCTGTATTGCGACAACAACGGGGCTATAGCTTTAGCGAAGGAACCCAGGTCCCATCAGAAATCCAGACACATCTTAAGGCGGTATCACCTGATCAGGGAGATCGTAGATCGCCAGGAGATCGAGGTCCGGAGAGTTGCATCAGAGGATAACACTGCAGATCCATTCACCAAGGCCTTGCCCCAGACTCAGTTCGAGCGGCTGATCGAGACGATAGGTCTTCGATACGCAGGTACATGGCCTTAGTGCAAGTGGGAGATTATTAGTGTATATGCCCTAGAGGCCATTACTGTATCATACTAGTTTGTATATTACTTGATGGAAGCTTGGGATATTCACAGTTGTATATACAATCTTGCTCGAAATGGTAGTATGCTATTTGGTTTGTCTCTGCTTTAATATGTGCATGTGTTTCTTTTAGCATATTGCTGATATACATATTAGTAGAGCCCTTAGGATCTTTGCTTGATTACCAGCGTTGTGATGGCGCTCACACTCGTGGGAGCTGGGTGATCTTTAAGCACATCCTTATACAGGTCCCTAGTCGTTGGACTATCGAGACAGGGCATCGATATTCCGGAGTAGACTAGCGTATGCGCTTCTCATCCCAGCGTGGGAGACGGTCTGTCCCACAGCCGTCAGTACGTCGTACTTGAGATAGTATGCGGGTGCTCGTTAGGTTACGAGTACACTGGACAGGACTCGTCGGGGACTGTTGGTTGGTATTATACCTATCGTCAGTTATCAGTTCCCAGGTGACATGAGTACAGCTTAGTCCGCTGACTTGACACTGTCACTTCGCCTCGAGTGTGTTCCCACTGCACTTTGATCACTACCCTACCACGGCTCAAAGGAGTCGTGCAAACAGGTGGTTTTTGGGTGCAGTCCCGAAACACTTGGAGGCAGTGACGGTTAGACAGGATTCGTCTCTCCCGGTATTGGGGGTTGACATCGCGCTGTGTCTAGGAGAGCCATTACACGAGTAGTCCCTGGCCAGGGCAAGCGAGATATACTGGTAGGTTTCCAGTGTTATCTCAGGGTGTTCTGGGCTACACTCCGACACGACTTATACTGCTATTAGGGGACTGACGTTCACCGCCCCCTAGGCCCGCCATGCGATGTATCAGACGAACATACCGGACTGTACGGAGATTGTCACATACAGGCTCAGTAGGAGTTCGGATGGGGTTCACCTCGTCAGTCTTCTTATCGACATCTACCTGGGGACCGTTACGTACAGCTAGTGCCGCTTGCGGTCTGTGGTTAAACCCACTGCCAGCGTAGTGTCGAGTCTTTAGAGTCCCACACAGAGAGATATTCGCCTTTAGGCAAAATGAGTTGAGGTCGCATGGTTTTGCGACAGGGTTCGTTCACATTCGCGCACTTGTGCACGTTTGCTGTCCGGACAGTTTATACTAGCGGGCTTTGGTTTAAGCCGGATCCTAGTATATGATTTGGGATTGGTTTTTCTCATTGTATTCGTGTTCCTCGGATCACGAATACGGGTGCGTATGCACAGTTGCTTGAGACTGAGGGAGAGGACTTTGATTAGGGTTAATGACTATTGTCATTTTATTAACCCTAATGCTTATGTGTGTATTATTGTTAATTGATATTAGTTTAATAATTGTGCATTGTTATGGTTGTTGACCATTTGACCCACCTTGACTTGTTGACCTTGTTGACACTTTGACCATCATCATTTCATTTGGAAGATGCTCTTTGATCCTTGCAATTTGCATTAAAAATGAAATGATAATGGTCATGTCTTGATTTAGCCATGACAATTATCTCACTAATTATCTAATTACAATAATTCACATATATGAGAGAATGCTTCATATTATTCTCTCATTCTATCATATCCTTTCTCTCTCTTGTTCTTCCTCTCCCTCAAGTTCTCTCCCTCTCATGTGTTGAGAAACACTTGAGCTTGAGAAAAACACTCTCTTGATCATCTTTACTCTCATCTAGGGTTCAAGGACTAGCACTTCTTGCACCCTAGTTACTTCTAGCTTGGAGTTGAAGCCAAAGGTTGAGGCTTTCGGGTGGATCTTTCTTCGACGTGAGAAGACGACCAAGGTGACCTCCTTCCACCACTCCAAGGAGCAAGGAGAGAAGGACTTAAAGCCCAAGGTATAACCTTTCTAGCACTTAGCTAGTTACTAGTTAGCTTTAGCAAGTTTTTGTTTAGCAAAGATCCTTCTAGCTATAGTCCATGTTGCCTAAGCTCATAAAAATCCGATTTTTATTCCATTTTCCGCCTCCCCGTAAGCACCGGGATGGGCAACATGGACTTACAAAACTCCCACGACTAGGGACCACTTTAAGGTTGTGCTTATAGACTACCAAACTCCCACGTATATGATCACCATCATACTGCTGGCAGTCAAGCAAAAATCCTAAGGGCTCTATCAATGTGCAATAGTGACCTGTAATGTCACCTAAAGCATGTACACGATGATAAAGATAAACCAGATAGCATACTATTAACCCCGAGTAAGACTGTTTTTCCGGCATAGGTCCTCCCTCAATCATTGCAATCACGTGCCTCCAATCCAATAATTGACTTTGAGGGCACTATATCCAACACCGGTGTTAGGAGTTGATGTTGCGCTGTGTTCGATTGGCTATAACTGGAAATCCCTGGCCAGGGTTGCTGAGATTTGCTGATAAGTGTTATCAGTAGTTTCTCTAACTGTTATGGACCTCATATCGATACGACTTATCGGTTACTGGGGTCTGATGTTTACCACCCCTAGACTGGATATGCGACATATCAGACGAAGAGACCGGACTGTACTGGAGTGTTACTGATTAGATTCGCAGGAGAATGTACAGGCTTGATTATTGATCTTCTGATCGCTCAATACCTGGGAAGCTGTTACGTTTAGCCGACCGCTTGCAGCTTGTGGGTGTTTGATATGATCATCACCTACTGCCGGCGTATTGACGATTCTTTAGAGTCCTACACAGAGGTTTCCTGGCTCAGGCAAAACGGAGTAGGAGCACATATGTGATATGTGCGGGACCGAGAATAATACGATATGAGATACCGTATTCTATTCTCGCGATATGAGATATCGGCCGGGTATATGTGATATAGCTGGGTCCTCGGATCAAGTGTTGATTCGATGAATTGGTACATGTTATATTAGCCGGTTATATATATTATAACCGGGTTATCGGATCAAGTGTTGATTCGATAATTTAATGTATATTATATATGAGATATATTATATTACATTAACTAATATAAGCTCTCTTTATTGATTCATTTTCTCACGGGGTAATACATTGATGTATATGTGATATATGTTAATTGTATTATTTTCTTTTGTTACAAAATATATTATATATGTGATATATAATATTGTAACATGTTAGGGTTACAAATGCAACATGCTTTGTAGAGTTTAAACATGGTTAGTGTTTTGATTAGGGTTAAGCTTGGATGAAGCATCCATGAAGCTTCATGAAGCTTTGACTTTTGTCACTTGCTTTGATTTTTTGTGTAGATATTTCTTAACCCAACCCAAACCCTTTACCCTAGTTTATTCTCTACAAGGGTTAAGCCATCATGCTTAACTCATGGTTGATTTGTAACCACAACAATAATTCATTATTCATTAAAAAAGTATTTGCTTCTTCTTCTTCTTCTTTCTTCTTGGATGAAAACCTTCACTAGGTTTTTGATATGTGATGATAATGAGTGAGAATATGAAAACAAAAGAGAGCAAAATTCCTACTTCATCATCCTCATCTATTCTAGCCACTTAGATTAGGGTGTTTGCTTTACTAATACTTGATTAGTGAAGCAAGGGCTTGGGTTTGAGATTCTTCTAGGTAGATCATCTTGGATTGGTGAAGTCTTCAAGCATGGTGTAGGGTTCCTAGGCACTCTCAAGAGGTCTCACAAGGCATCAACCATGCCAATTTCAAAATTTAACGGTGCCGAGAAACCCTAATACGGATCGTTGGCTAGAAGTTTAGGCGAAAAACAAACTAGTTAACACTTAACTAAGAGTACGGAAATACAACCTTTGTAGATCCGGTGCTCCACCTCCACGGCTCCGTGATGAAGTCCTCTCCGCTGTCCAAATCAAAATCCGGGCTCTAGCGTCGGCTTCATCGGAGAAATGGGCGGGCAAGGTCGTCGGATTCGTGCCGAAGATGATCTACGTCGAGGCATCACTAGATTAAGCTCCACCTTCATCAAGCCTTGAAAACTTGTGAAGGAAACACACTCTACTACTTGGCAAGAGGTAGAGGATTAAGAAATAGGAAGTGGGTTCACTTTAGAATTGGATTTCTCACTCATTTTCATCAATCACCATTGATGAAGTGAAGCTTTCTTCAAGTGAAGAAGAAGAAGAAGCAAGAAAGAATATGATAAGTGTTAATTCTAAAATGAAAAGAATAATGAATTCTTATCATAATAGAACCATGGTTAGGTGTACAGAATTAATTAGGGTTAAGTGGAATGGTTAGGGTTAAGGATGAGACAAAGTGGTCACAAAGTCAAAGTATTCATGAAGCTTCATGAAAGAACAAAGAATGCCACCATTTTATCATTTCCTTTTCTTTTTCCAAAAGAATAAATAAATGAATAAAATGAATAAGCAAATAAAAAACCCTAACCATTTCATTAACCAAGGTTTAATTCTTTATACTTAACCAATTTTACATGCACCATCAAACATGATACAAGCATGTGCACAAAATCATATCACATATATAATGCGCACATCCGAGCGAGAAAATCCATTTAAAGTGAACCAATACTAGTTAATGCAAAGTAATATATCAAATATATAATTATACATTAAATCATTAAATCGATACTTGATTTAATGATCCGGTCATATCGCATATAACCGACTAATATCTACAGTAACAACTTATCGAATCAACACTTGATCCGATAACCCGGCTATATCGCATATAACCGATCAATGTCACAAATCGCGAGAATCGAATACAGTATCACATACTGGTATCATTCTCGGTCCCGCACATATCTCATATGCGCTCCTATTTCATTTCTCTTGAGCCAGGAAACCTCTGAGTAGGACTCTAAAGACTCGTCAATACGCCGGCAGCAGGTGATGATCATATCAAACACCCACAAGCCGCAAGCGGTCTGCTAAACGTAACGGCCACCCGGGTATTGAGCGATCAGAAGATCGACGAGCAAGCCCGTTCACACTCCTGTGAATCCAACCAGTAACACTTACCGTACAGTCCGGTCTGATCGTCTGATATGTCGCATATCTCGCCTAGGGGTGGTTAACGTCAGACCCCAGTTGCTCGATAAGTCGTGTCGATATGAGGTCTATAACAATTCGAGAAACTACTGGTAACACTTACCAGTAAATCTCAGCAACCCTGTCCAGGGATTTCCGGTTATAGCCAATCGAACACAGCGCAACATCAACTCCCTATACCGGGAGAGACGAATCCCCTCCTATCGCTCATTGCCTCCATGTGACTCGGGACTGTACCCAAAAACCACCGTTTTGCACGCCCTCTTGGACGTGGTAAGGTGGAAATCAAAGCACAGTGGGAACCACACAAGACTCTATGACGATCTCGGGTCTACAGACTAACCTGTACCAGTGTCACCAGAGAACTGCCATCTGACGTAAGGTATAATACCATCTGGGAATTCTCGGCGAGTCCGTCCAGTGTACCCAGTCTCCACTGAGCACCCGTATATCATCTCTGATGTCAAACACCAATGGATATGGGATCATCCATCGCCCATCTGTATGGGTCAAGAAGGTATACGCTAGTCTACTCTGGTATATCGATGCCCCGTCTCGATATACCCACGACTAGGGACCTTGAAGGATGTACTTATGGACTACCTTGTCCCCACTAGTATGATCCGCATCATAGTCCAGGTAGTCAAGTACACATCCTAAGGGCTTTACCAACATGTAACAGAGAGACTATCAGTGTACACGTTAAGGTAAAGATCAACCAGATAGCATACTATCATGTCGAGCAAGAAAGTCCTCCCTATATATGTCCCAGCATCCACTACAATATACATCCTATGTATAGTAATGGCCTCTAGGGCATACATATAACTAACAATCTCCCACTTGCACTAGGGCCATCTGATAGCAGTGGTTGCAGTATCTCATACTCAACCATCGCATAAAAGTCTCTCTCTGGGAAAAGGCCTTTGTGAGTGGATCCTCCATGTTGTCCTCTGAGTCTACTCTCCTAACCTCGATCACCCTGGAGATCAACTATCTCCATGATCAGGTGATACTGCTTTAGAATATGTCTGGATCACTGATGGGACGGACGTTCCTTGGCATAAGCCATCACTCCATTGTCACACAATGGGAGGAACTGAGTTCATCTCATGAACTAATATACACCCAGACTGTCTCTTTGGTAGCATCTTAAGTAGCGATGTATCCAGCCTTTATCGTCTAGTATGCCACGGTATCTAGCTTGGAACTTTTCCAACATACCGTCCCTCCACTGAGGGTAAAGATAATGCCTGCGACTGACTTTCAGTCGTCTTTATCACCCTGGAACCCTTCCAGTGATTCTCTCTAGGATCGATTGATACCATCTCATTACAGCTAGTGAGTATCCTAACATCCATTTAGATCTATCTCATAGATCCAAAATCCAGGATTTAGGAGGTATCACTTTGATCCTATATGGAGAATTATGGTGATAAGCGGAGATTGACCGAGCGTAGCATAGGAAACTCTTTCCCCATCAAGAGCATGACATCCACGTACTCTACGAGGATCGTTACTATACTCCCTACTACCCTTTTGTTTATACAAGGTTCATCTCCCATTTTGATGATGTCAAACTCTTTGACTAATACATCAAAACAGATGTTCCAATTCCGCGATACCTGCTTTATCCTATAAAGCATCTTGTACACATTTCCGCTGCTCCCACTGTCTACGAAGCCCTCTGGCTGTGTACTTATAGGCGCTCTCTTCTAAAACATCATTTAGAAAAGCAGTCATGGCATCCAACCGCCAGATATCGTAGTCATGGTACGTAGCCGTGGCAAGTAGGATCTGGATGGACTTAAGCATAGATACTGGAAAAAGGTTTCATCATTATCCACGCCTGGTCAATGACGAAAACCTTTAACAAGTCTAGCTTTGAAAGTCTCAACTTTTCCATCTACACCAAGTAATCTTCTCAAGATATACTTGCTCCTGATGGGGATTTAACCCTTCAGATATAGCAACCAAAGTCCATACTTTGTTGGGTATAAGGATTCCATCTCAGATCACTAAGCATCCAGCCATTCTTACAGAGTCCCACTCCAGATGGCCAGCTCGAAACTAGTTGGGTCATTATCTCATGATGCAATCCTCGCTCCTACTGTCATAGAGAAAGAGAAGTATCTCTCAGGTGGGTGAGAAACCCTACTAGATCGGCGGAGAGGCTGAGGTTCGTTGGTAACTATTGAATCCATTGGTTCTTTCAAATCATCAGCTGCAGTTTTGTATAGTTAGAACCTTTCCAGTTGTACATAACAGACCTTGCCTCGAGCTTGTCCGGATTATGCTTTTCAGACATAGGCTGGACAACCCATAAATCTTAACTAACTTAAGAGATGGGCTCTTCCCTTATCATATCAAGTATGAAATGGTAGGCAACTGATTTAATTGGAACCCTATTCAATAGGTATGCAGCTTCTCAAGTGCATAACTCCCAAAAAGGAAATAGGTAACTCAGTAGTACTCATCATAGAGCACACCTTATCATATATGGTGTGATTGCTCCACCCCGATATACCATCGTGCTATGTTGTATTCGGAGGAGTAATGCTGAGAGAGAATCTCATTCTCTTTTAGAATAATCCAGGATTTCCGTGCTCAAGTATTCTCCTCCTCGATCTCATCAAAGGACATAATACTTATACCCTTGTTGGTTCCCTACTTCTAACTTATATTCTGTGAATATCTCAAAAGGTTCGGACTTGTGTTTCAACAGGAACATAGGTCTGAATCTCGAAAGATCATCAGAGAATGTAATGAAGTATAAAGAACCGGTCTTAGCATATGTAGACAGGGGACCTTACATACATCAACATGTATCATCCCAAGAGTTCACTAACTCTTTCTCTGTTTCCAGTAAACGGAGCTATGGTCATCTTATCTTTGTGACATGACTGGCGAGTTTCATAAGATGTAAATTCAAACAGATTTAAATATGCATCTAAATGTAACTTCAGCCAGTCGGGTCGCATTGATATGACTTAGTCTACAATGCCTCAAGAAGGATTCGTTCATTTCTGAACTCTTCCTCTTGTGTTTGTTCCGTATACTAAGAACTGTAGTTTGATTTAGAACATTAATGCTTTTAGATAACGTGCCTGATCCGATCAACTTTTGATATAGGAAATGTTCAAAACATTATCCAACAATACAAAATTTTATCGTTTCTTTACTAATAAAGAGACAGATATGATTTTGTATATCAGGTTCGGTATCTAATAACATTCGTTCAGAATCAATGTATTTGTAATACAGGGTGACAGTGACCAACAGACTTGGCTGCAACACTTGCCCCGTTTTCTGTCTCATGAAACTTATCACCTGTTCTCAGTTTTTCTACCTTTTTGTAGCCCTATGTAACAGATTACATATCTCGGATCCTGATCCGGTATCATATACCCAGGATGCGGAGGATACTGAGAAACAGTTCTGTGTAACGAACACACCCGAAGAAGATGCATCCGCATGCACTCTCTTCGTTTGGGCGGTACGGGAATTCTGGTAATCCCCAATTTCCTGCTCTGTCTTATAACAATTATAATTTGGAGCGGGACCAATGTTCCCCAGCTCAGTATAACAAGCGGGTTCGGTCAATATCCGTATTATTATCTTGATTAAGGCGTGATATGGTCGCTACCTGGAGAGAGAGAGAAGAAAACACTCAGCGTGCGCTCTTGCAAGAATAGATTGGTTTTTATTTTATCTAATCAGGATGGCTCCCACTGCTTTTTATCAAATCTTCCTTCAAACCCTAAAAGGAAAGACTAGCCGGGATTAATTACACACTACAAGTTCGCCAATCTTTCAGCCAGGCCAGTGTCGGTACTTTGAGGGAGGTCCCCCGTGCTTTCGCACGAACCTAATTAATGTAAACCTCGTTTTCCCAGAGGCGTAACCTCGTTGACACCTTTCTAGACACCTACTTGATCGGCTAATTGTAATGTGTAAAACTCTCCCAGGAGTAACTCTTACTCGCAGCGGGTATCGGGATCCAACTATCTCATAGAAGGTATGCAATCTCATTGCAAATTTCAACACTTGAAATTCCCGATAATATTTTGCCCCGAACGATCTATGACCTTGACAAGGTCAACAAACCATAGACCGCAAGTCAAGTTCAACCCGTCATTTCTTGATTGAATCAAACCCACTCGCACGACCCTTGACAAGGTCAACAAGGCCGCACGACTACCCTAACCCAATCTGCATCATATGCATAAGCAGATAAATACTGGTTAGCTACCGCACACTGCGCCTTGACAAGGTCAACAAACGCAGCACGAATACTAAACAGGATTTATCTGAAATGACGGAGGGTTACGACAGGTTTTTCTGAAAACCTATTGCGTAATGAACTTGATATCGTTGTAGAATCAAATGATTTTAAAATGGAGTGCTTTTGAGGCTTCTCTAGTTTTGCTAAAGGAGTCACTCCCGGTGAAGGGATCGTCGGTCCTTTCCTCGTCGAATGAGGTGCGGGATATATCATATATATCACTGTGCAAAGCAAAAACTCTTAAAAGCAATCAAAAGACAAACCGAGTGTGTAGCATCTGCCAGTTATTGCTAAAGGAGTCACTCCCGGTGAAGGGATCTCGGTCCTTTCCTCATCGAATAAGGTGCAGGATATATCACATATACCTCTGTGCAAAGCAAGAACTGTAGCTACCTGTTTTATTTTGAAATTCGATTCTACAACATCTTAGGTTTCTTTTATTTCATTAATCACATTAATGAAGTCCCATCATTTAAAGTACCTAAACATCACAGATAAATACGACGTACACTTATGCCATCCGCGTTCGCCTTGATGTCCCCTCGTGCACCGTTAGGTTAGGTAACTAACGGCAGAGCGGGGCAGGGCTAGCGCGGGTGTAAAACATAAGTAACGTCTATATAATATATCATATATACTATATACTGTATCTATCATAGAACATCACATGATCACATCACAGATATCGCAGCAGAAGAAACATATGAAATATTGGATATACTAGGACGTCCGTGTTTTCAATAGGAGCCAGTATAAAACACGGATTCCACGGTCGTGATGAATAGCCAAACCCACACCCCTAGACCCCTACGAGAGCGGCAAGCAACCCTACCAATTCTAGAGTTAGGAGACCCGGACTCGACTCCTCGAGTTGGTCTCCCACTGGACTCCAGAACCCGGTTACTTGTGCTCCCCTCCTTGGGTCTATCCTAGTGCGGAAAAGTAAATAATATACAAAAGGTGACATCTTCCGCAACCTGGAAGTGCCCCAATAAAAGAATATTACATACAAGTTTTTACATGAATGAAAATGAAAAACACTCATCTCACATAAAAACCCCCGGCTATTCAAACACGACGATCCAATATAACATATCCAGCAACACATAACATCACATGTCATCAACGTAAGTAAATATGCGCATCCCAATTATCGTTGACATATAGCAACGAAACTGGCGATATCACATATTACACTTACGGTCACAGAAAAGAAAGTGTAAAACTACAACAGTTGGAATCCGCAATCTGCATAGACATCGCATGCCTAATCAAATGAATTCCTTAGACATCGCATGCCTAACAATTATAAACCCCGCATTTCAGTCTCATTATCGAAAATACTTTTCAATACCAAGTCGGGCAATTCAACAAGATTCCCGACATCCTGATCGAATGCTCGTCGCAAACTTCAGTAGACGGCCGCACCCCCTGACGCCGTCGACGAAGTGCACCAAGGCGGAACACCGCTGCCGCGAGCACCCGAACGGATGCTTTCGGCGACGGGGTTCTCCTACAGTCACTTGGTCAGGGCTATGGAGCGAGGCTGTCTATTAAGTTTACCCGGCGAGTATCCGCGTACCCTACGTGATTGCAACGGACTTTTGATCACATCAAAATTCCGTGGCAACCGATCAAGTGAGACTAAACTGCTATGTTTATAACATTCATTCAGTTATCTCATAACTTATTGTGAATTCCAATTATTGTATCCCATTCCAGATAAATAGAAAATGTTAAACTTTCCGATCGAACATTCAAACACCCAAGTTTTCCCGAAACAGATCAACACATGAAACAAGTCTAACAACATTCAGTTCGTGCCTTCGTTTCGTCCAAGCGGGGTCAGAAGTATCCGCCTTATTAGGGAACCAACGGTCCAGCCGTAGAAGGGTCAAGCCAACGCCTCACATGTGGCACGCCGTACTGCCCCAAACCCGAAGGTTCAAAGGGCAGTTCAAGACGGTCACATAATCGAGTTAAGGTTTGTTGTCTTCTAGAGGGACCATCGCGTTATTTGCACTACTTAGAACGTCGTTAAACTACGGAAAGATCCAACATTTGGAAATTTCCCGACAGGGGAAAAATTGGGTATTTATATCCGGTCGAACTTTTTAACATATTCTAAAATTTATCCGGAAAGCCACATAGACAAAATCTGATACTCCGATCGAAACACCGAATCCCCAAAACAACCCCAGAAAATTCAACTCTTGGAAAAATATTAAAAATTCCCAGAAAATCCAACTTCAGAAAATAGGAATTACTGTGCAAACAAGGGAAGCTGACGTCATCAATGGGCCGCGGAACCGCCGCAGAAGCTAGACTTCTGCCGCGGTTCCGCCGCAGTTTTGACTGTTCATGAGTAAAATTTTGCACCGTGATTCTTAGATTTCCCTGCTGAATTTTTTAAGTATTTTTAATCTGGAAAAATCCCAGTTTTTGGAAAAAGGACAGAGAGCAATTTTTGAGTTGGGTTTCGGGTTCGTTCGGGTTTCAAATTCCGTCTAGACTTCGCCTAAGGCTCTAGCTAGGCTCTGATACCACTGTAGGGTTCCTAGGCACTCTCAAGAGGTCTCACAAGGCATCAACCATGCCAATTTCAAAATTTAACGGTGCCGAGAAACCCTAATACGGATCGTTGGCTAGAAGTTTAGGCGAAAAACAAACTAGTTAACACTTAACTAAGAGTACGGAAATACAACCTTTGTAGATCCGGTGCTCCACCTCCACAGCTCCGTGATGAAGTCATCTCCGCTGTCCAAATCAAAATCCGGGCTCTAGCGTCGGCTTCATCGGAGAAATGGGCGGGCAAGGTTGTCGGCTTCGTGCCGAAGATGATCTACGTCGAGGCATCACTAGATCAAGCTCCACCTTCATCAAGCCTTGGAAACTTGTGAAGGAAACACACTCTACTACTTGGCAAGAGGTAGAGGATGAAGAAATAAGAAGTGGGTTCACTTTAGAATTGGATTTCTCACTCATTCTCATCAATCACTATTGATGAAGTGAAGCTTTCTTCAAGTGAAGAAGAAGAAGAAGCAAGAAAGAATATGATAAGTGTTAATTCTAAAATGAAAAGAATAATGAATTCTTATCATAATAGAACCATGGTTAGGTGTACAGAATTAATTAGGGTTAAGTGGAATGGTTAGGGTTAAGGATGAGACAAAGTGGTCACAAAGTCAAAGTATTCATGAAGCTTCATGAAAGAACAAAGAATGCCACCATTTTATCATTTCCTTTTCTTTTTCCAAAAGAATAAATAAATGAATAAAATGAATAAGCAAATAAAAAACCCTAACCATTTCATTAACCAAGGTTTAATTCTTTATACTTAACCAATTTTACATGCACTATCAAACATGATACAAGCATGTGCACAAAATCATATCACATATATAATGCGCACATCCGAGCGAGAAAATCCATTTAAAGTGAACCAATACTAGTTAATGCAAAGTAATATATCAAATATATAATTATACATTAAATCATTAAATCGATACTTGATTTAATGATCCGGTCATATCGCATATAACCGACTAATATCTACAGTAACAACTTATCGAATCAACACTTGATCCGATAACCCGGCTATATCGCATATAACCGATCAATGTCACAAATCGCGAGAATCGAATACAGTATCACATACTGGTATCATTCTCGTTCCCGCACATATCTCATATGCGCTCATATTTCGTTTCGCTTGAGCCAGGAAACCTCTGTGTAGGACTCTAAAGACTCGTCAATACGCCGGCAGCAGGTGATGATCATATCAAACACCCACAAGCCGCAAGCGGTCTGCTAAACGTAACGGCCACCCGGGTATTGAGCGATCAGAAGATCGACGAGCAAGCCCGCTCACACTCGTGTGAATCCAACCAGTAACACTTACCGTACAGTCCGGTCTGATCGTCTGATATGTCGCATATCTCGCCTAGGGGTGGTTAACGTCAGACCCCAGTAGCTCGATAAGTCGTGTCGATATGAGGTCTATAACAATTCTAGAAACTATTGGTAACACTTACCAGTAAATCTCAGCAACCCTGGCCAGGGATTTCCGGTTATAGCCAATCGAACACAGCGCAACATCAACTCACTATACCGGGAGAGACGAATCCCCTCCTATCGCTCATTGCCTCCATATGACTCGGGACTGTACCCAAAAACCACCGTTTTGCACGCCCTCTTGGACGTGGTAAGGTGGAAATCAAAGCACAGTGGGAACCACACAAGTCTCTATGACAATCTCGGGTCTACAGACTAACCTGTACCAGTGTCACCAGAAAACTGCCATCTGACGTAAGGTATAATACCATCTGGGAGTTCTCGGCGAGTCCGTCCAGTGTACCCAGTCTCCACTGAGCACCCGTATATCATCTCTGATGTCAAACACCAATGGATATGGGATCATCCATCGCCCATCTGTATGGGTCGAGAAGGTATACGCTAGTCTACTCTGGTATATCGATGCCCCGTCTCGATATACCCATGACTAGAGACCTTGAAGGATGTACTTATGGACTACCTTGTCCCCACTAGTATGATCTGCATCATAGTCTAGGTAGTCAAGTACACATCCTAAGGGCTTTACCAACATATAACAGAGAGACTATCAGTGTACACGTTAAGGTAAAGATCAACCAGATAGCATACTATCATGTCGAGCAAGAAAGTCCTCCCTATATATGTCCCAGCATCCACTACAATATACATCCTATGTATAGTAATGGCCTCTAGGGCATACATATAACTAACACATGGTGCATCATTCTTTTCATGGAGCCTCTCGAGAGTCGGAGTTCATGATGATCGCAGCGAAGGGACCTCAACACGGAGCTTATGAAGCGAAGGAACGGTCTACAAAGGTTGTAATCCCAAACTCTTAGATGTTAAAGTGTTAACATGCTAGTATTGTTTGATTCTCTAGTTAAAGTTCCTTTGTTTAGGGTTATCTATAATGGCAAAATTTGAAATTGGCATGAGAGATCCACCCGAAACCTTGCTGTTCTTGTAAGTAACCCAACAGTGGTATCAGAGCCTAGCTAGAGATTTAGACGGATAAGTGTAGGATTACGAAACTGAAAAAACTCCGAAACACCTGTTGCGAAACCCAACTTTCTGTCGAATTTAAATTGAGCTCTAAATTTTTTTCAAACAAGTGCAGAATCATGTATGAGATACATGGTGAACATACCCCAAACCTGGACCCATATGCTCTGATTTTGGCCGAGCACATGGCCCAGAATTCTGAGCAGGCCGGCCCCGCAGTAGGTATTGAGCTCCAGGTTTGGGTCATGTTCAAGTCTCTGGGGTTTCGTACTTTTGGTGTTGTTTATTTTGGCTAAATTTGCATGAGATGTTTATTTACTCAAAAGGTAATTTGGAGTGTTTCGTATTCTCAATTCTAGCTTGGTTTCTTGATTGTTTAGACAGTGTTAAAAAGTTCGAACGGATATCAATAACTCACTTTTTCCCCTGCCGGAAAATTTCCAAGTGTTGGATTTTTCCTTAGTTAAAGAACATTCAAAGTCATGCAAGTAACGCGGTGGATCCTCTAGAAGAACAAAACCTTAACTCGATTATGTGACCGTCTGAACCACCTCTGAACCCTAGGTTTCGTAGTAGTTCGGCGTTCCCACATGTGAGGCGTTGGTTTGACCCTTCTACGGCTGGACCATTGGTACTGTGGCATGTGATGGATGCTTTTAAACTAAGTTCAGAGTTGAGCAAAAAGGGAAATTTTTGGTGTTTGTTGATTCGATCGGAATGTTGAACATCATCTAACTTTTTCTGTATTATGATACAATATTTGGAATCCACATGTAGTTATGAGATAACTAATTTGAATGTTATAAATCTAGCGGTTTAGTCTCATTTGATCGGTTGCCACGGGATTTTGATGCGATCAAAAGTCCATCGCAATCACGTAGCGTACGCGGATACTCGCCGGGTAAACTTAATAGACAGCCACGCACCATAGCCCCGACCAAATGACTGTAGGAGAACCCCAACACCAAAAGCATCCGTTCGGGTGCTCGCGGCAGCGGTGTTCCGCCTTAGTGCACTTCGTCGACGGCATCGAGGGATACGGCCGTCTACTAAAGTTTCCGACGAGCATTCGATCAGGATGTCGGGAATCTTGTTGAATTTCCCGACTTTATATTGAAAAGTGTTTTCGAGATCGAGACTAAAATGCGAGGTTTATAACTGTTAGGCATGCGATGTCTAAGGAATTCATTTTGTTAGGCATGCGATGTTTAAGGTGGTTGCGGATTCCAGCTGTTGTAGTTTCACACTTTCTTTTCTACAACCGTAAGTGTAATATGTGGTGTATCGCCGGTTTCGTTGCTATACATCAACGTCAATTGGGATACGCATATTTACTTACGTTGATGACATGTGATGTTATGTGTTGCTTGGATATGTTATATTGGATCGTTGTGTTTTGAATAGCCGGGGATTTTATGTGAGATGAGAGTTTTTTTTATTTTCATTCATGTAAAATTCATTGTATGTAATATTCTTTTATTGGGGCACATCCGGGTTGAGGATGATGTCACCATTGTATATTATTTACTTTTCCGCATTAGGATAGACCCAAGGCGGGGAGCACAAGTAACCGGGTTCTACGGTCCAGTGGGAGACCACCTCGAGGAGTCGAGACCGGGTATCCTAACTCTAGAATTGGTAGGGTTGCTTGCCGTTCTCGTAGGGGTCTAGGGGTGTGGGATTGGCTATTTATCATGACCGTGGAATCCGTATTTTATACAGGCTCACATTAAAACATGGACCTCCAAGTATATCCAATATTTCATATGTTTCTTCTGCTGCGATATCTGTGATATGATCATTTGATATGTTGTGATGAATATAGGATATAGTATATAGACGTTGCTTATGTTTTACACCCGCGCTAGCACTGCCCCGCTCTGCCGTTAGTTACCTAACCTAACGGTGCACGAGAGGACATCGAGGCGAATGCGGATGGCATAAGCGTACATTGTATTTATCTGTGATGTTTAGGTAAACTTAAAATGATAGGACTTCATTAATGAAATTAATGAAATAAAAGAAACCTAAAGATGTTGTGGAATCGAATTTTCAAAAACAGGTAGCTCTAGCTGTTGCAATGTATAGCGGTGTTCCTCGTAGAACATCCAGTACCTTATTCGATAAGCAAAGAGCCGATATCCCTTCACCGGGAATGACCTCTTTAGCAATAACTGGTAGATGCTACAACCCTCGGTTTTGTCTTTTGATTGCTTTTCTAGTTCTTGCTTTGCATAGTGGTATTTATGAAATATCCTGCACCTTATTCGATAAGGAAAAAGCCGACGATCCCTTCACCGGGAGTGACCTCTTTAGCATAACTAGTAAAGGCCTAAAAAACACTACTTTTAAATCATTTGATTCTACAACGTTATCAAGTTCATTACGCAAAGGGTTTTCTTAAAAACCTGTCGTAGCCCTCCGTCATTTCAAATAAGTACTAATTAGTATTCGTGCTACATTTGTTGACTATGTTAAGGCGTAGTGTGCGGTAGCTGATTAGTGCTTATCTGTATAAACATATGATGTGATTGGATTAGGGTAGTCGTGCGACTTTGTTGACTATGTTAAGGGTCGTGCGAGTGAATTTAATTCAATCGGGAAATGACGGGTTGAACTTGACTAGCACTTATGATTTGTTGACTATGTTAAGGTCATATAGCTGCTAGGAGTAAAATATTATTGGGAATTTCAAATGTTGAAATTTGCAATGAGATTGCATACCTCGTATGAGATAGTTGGATCCCGATACCCGCTGCGAGTAAGAGTTACTCCTGAGAGAGTTTTACACATTACATTTAGCCGATCAAGTAGGTGTCTAGAAAGGAATCAACGGGGTTACGCCTCTGGGAAAATGAGTTTTATTTTAATTAGGTCCGTGCGAAAGCACGGGGAACCTCCCTCAAATTACCGGCACTGGCCTGACCAAAAAATTGGCTGTAACGTTTTGAAAATCGTTTCGGTGAAATTTCGAAAAAACCGTAAAATAAGGGGGTTTTCTGTAAAAAGTCAAAATACAAATATTTTATTATAAAAATTAAATATACATATTCTAGCTATGTAATTGCTATTATTTGGTGTTTATTGAGCCGCTGGTGAAATTTCAAATTTTCTAAAAAAATAATATTTTATTATTATTTTAAGCCGTCACTAATACATTTAATTAGGGAAAATTACAAATTGGAATGAGTTGAAACAAATTTTGTGCATCATAAAACATTAAATAAAATTTTATCATGTTGTTCTTGGAACGAAATCATTTCCCAAAACGGTTTAGAAATTATTGAAGAAAAATAGGCTTTTTTTTAGCGTAAATGGATGTTTGGGGTATTGTATTTATCATTTTTCATCACCCCACACCCGTACCCACACCCACAGACCCCCATTCACTTCTCCCCTTGGCTGAATTCAGCAGCCCCCTCTCTTTTCCCCACTTGGTTTGCAAAAGAAAGAAAAGAAAAGAAAAGTGTAGAAAATGATAAGAAATGAGTGGACTTTGACTTAATGCAACTTCCCCACCTCACTCTCTCTCCTCACTCACCCACCCCCCCCCCCCACTAATTCTGGCCGAAATTCATCCCTACAGCAGCAGCCCCCTCCCCAAGTTCTCACTCCATTTTTGCATCAAAAAAATTCCACAAAAATCACTTCAAATCCATACAAATTCAACTCTAAATCCAAATCCAACACTTACCCATTATTCCTTAGCATTTCAAGCATGGATCCTTATGAAAAGAGAGCATTTTAGGAGGCTAGATTTTAAGTTTGATCTCATGGTTTGAAGGTATAATCCTAACCCAAGTGTCTAGATTTTGATAAGCTACTTTAAATTAGTTTAATTAGCTAATTTTGTGATTTCCAATTTCAAGATTTAAATTGTGTGATGGTGTTTGAATCTAATTAGGGTTCTTATCATGTAATCATGGTTGCCAAGTATAGGCTATCATCTTAAGGAAGTGAAAACTTAATCTTTTGATGATATGTAGATTGCTAGATGTAAAATGTCCAACTTAAGCTTTTTTTTTCTAAACTAGGTTTTTGGAAATTATTGCAAATGTTAGACTAAAAATCTAATTAGGTTTTTCATGGCTTCATTAACTTTATTAAGTGTAGTTTAATGCTTTGGATCATGCAAATCTAAGCTAGATTGTAGTTTGTGCATTTTTGCTTTGAAATTGTTAAAATTTAAGTATTTTGTAAACTAGAATATTAGGGTTTTTGGAATTTAATGAGATTAAATTCCGGAAATTGTTTATATGACTTATTTAAGATATTTAATAAGTATATTGGCCGCTACATTCATTTAAACATCATGTTTTGTACGAAAACGGCGAATTGTGCTTGCTAGATTTTCGGAAAAATGACTTTTTAAGTGAAATTGTGGTTTTTGTGAGTTTTAACCTAGTTTATATTAAATTAGTGTTCGTGAATGTGCAAATGAGTGTGATTGGATTTTTCTCGATGGTTTGACGTTTGTACATCGACATCGAGGGTTGGTTTGACTATTCTTGCTTGCGTAGGTGATAAGTTTGGACCTATGCGTGTTACGCGTGCCGATTTGATTTTCGTATGCCGTTTCGATTTCGAATTTAGTTTTAATGCGATATGGTGCGTTATGGTATGTAGGTATCCCCATGTAGACTTCGAGACGACAAGCAAGCGCGTGGCGACGTCGGCACCGGCTAGCGAGGACCAGGTGAGTAGATTTATATTTACGGGGAGAAGTCGGGTGGATGGCGTATAGCACCCCCGCAGTCCGTGGTGGTGTATACGGATGCGTATACACACCAACAAGTATTATATGTTATTTGGGATTAATAACGATGCTTAGGATGGATATTGGTGTGTTGGATTATTTTAGCGTTGCGAACCCTAGGGTAGTGTTGCACTACACATACACACATACATACTTGCATACTTTCCTATTGATATGTGCTCATGGGATTCTTTATAGTTATGTGTTCACATGGGTATGGGACTATGTGTTCACATACGGATTGAGGATGATACTTGGGATTGAGCTGAGTCGATGAGATTTGATTCGAGGCCGTGAGATCGGTGATATAGCAGGGTTCGTATCATAGATACGACATGATGTTGTAGCGGGTCCTTGACGTAGTGTTTCACACACGTCCATGCATACGTTGGCGGTATCAGTATGGTACTAGACGTAGATCAGTACCCCGATCATGATAATTGATAAAGAGGATACCAGGTGAATAGGTTGATGAATGTGATATTGACCCGTACCCAGATTTGGGATGCCGTACGACGGATTTACGTACGAGCTATTTTGATGATTGATCCGCACTCTGGACTTGGGATGTCTGATTATGGATATAATATTATTGAGGCGGGATCACCGACTATACATATACAGGTATGTATATGTATCGACTCAGATGATAGGCGGTTTCCTTACCTGTAGTCCAGCTTGTTAGCTTAGCCCTTTAGTTTAGTTTAGTTGTTAGATTAGATTCGATTCTTACCTATTTCAAAACTAACGAATCGTGGGTATTTTAAAAGACAGCCCAAGGGATCCTACGGATATTTCAAAAGACGTATCTTTTCATAAAAATACCGTGGCCCCTATTTTCAAAACCCCATGATTCGTGTTATTTCAAAAGGCACCATTTATAGGACTTATATTAGATTAATGCAAATTAGTTATCGTTGTGTCTAGTTTTCAGCTCCCGCACATTATTGATGTTCGCTCTGCCTCGCATACTTATTTTGCTGCATATTCCATTATTGATATCATGCTGTTAGGACACCAGCACCATTACCGATGATTCGTATGTACCACGTACACCTACTTGCCGGCTCACACACATCTTCATCGGTAATTGCCATGTCACGTACACTTTAGAGAATATATTTGCTTGACTTAGCTTGTTAGCTAGTAGTTTTGACATGATATTAGTGTACTTCCCTTATATGCCATATTAGACATTGTAGTTATTACCTGCCACTTCATGCATACTGTTATTCAATTGTTCATGCCTAGTTTATTAATCATACATTGCAACTTGGTTATTGATACCATATGCATTCATTATCATTGACATATGCACTTGTGATGATTTCTTGAGATTTATGATATTTCTGGATTTCGAGGAAAGCCGAAAAATTTACAACTTACGATCTTTTAAAATATAAAATGTTGCGGTTTTCTAGTGATGTAAAGTGTCGTCCACCATGAGTTTGCTGTGGTTTTCGAGATCCGTGTCGAGGAGTGGAGGAACCGTCACGGGTACATGGTGGGCCCGGTATGGTACCCCGGGGCAAGAGGAATGTGTTGTTGACGTTGAGCCTGGCTGGGAAGCACTACCTACCGGTGATATTATCCGACGCGTCGGATATCCGGAGAATACCGTCATGGTCTTGAGATGGATGGTAGGGGCTGGTCTGGATTGACGGCGCTCTAGATAGTGTGATTGAGATATCGAGATATTTGGACACTTGTTTTGTGACGATGCTGGGCACTGTTTTATGCCGATTTCATATTTGGTACCTCATTTCTTTTAAAATACGAAGGAAATCTCACTAATTTATGAAAACAGTTTCTTCAGTACATGCATTCTGTTTCACGCATTCATACCTCATTCATATGATATATTCCTACCTGAGGCACTGACACGGGCACATGAGTTTACACTCGGGTTAGATATTTACCCTAGCCTTGTTATAGGCTACATGTTATATACATTTTTGAGGCTAAATTATGATCATTGACCTAGGATTGCGTTATTTATGCGATTTCTGTGCGTAGATGTTTTTCTATTCACGAGTTGGCAACTCACCCCCGTTGTGCCCCAGTTTCTTGCAGGTTTGCCGTACAGGTTTCATTATGGGTTTGCGGGCTCAGTTTCATTCGGGTGACTTGCTAGTAGGTAGGTTTTTCTTGTATCGTACCCATCATATTACCTTGTATAATATTATTCCGTTGTATCTAGTAAATTCCATCAACCAAACATGTATTTATTTTGAGTTAGAGACCAGTGATGTTTTCCTTTTGACCTTAGAGTCGCGCGTTTTATTTCTGTGGTTTTCTTGTGGTTTTGAGTTTTTGATCCTCGCCGTTGGCGTTGTATATTATATTGCTTGTGTGGTTGTGACCGTCGATTGACGAAGAGCTAGCTCCTGCTTGGGGATGCCTTTTTATTGATTTCGTATACTATTCATGTTGTATCCCGTTTGGGAGCCAGTATTTACAAAGGAGACTCTGCCGAAATTTTCAGTAAATTTTTGATATTTTTAAAAAACCACATAATTCGGCTTATGCTATTGAAATTACTTGCTTTAAGTTGGTTTTTCCTGCACTCTACTACTTTTCTTGGTTTGGATTTCTGAGTTTTCGGTTTACTTAGATTACGTACGCCTCGAGACGTTCGTAGTTTAAGTGCCGGTCATGTTCCGTACTTTCGGGTCGTGACAAAGTTGGTATCAAAGCGTTAGGTTTTAACCTTCGGAGCGTAGGATTTCCCTTGGTTGATGGAATAGGTGACTAAAGTAGAGTGATGTACCGTTGGTATGTTCCGCGGTATATTTACGACACGCCACTCCACTTATGAAGCCTTAGGATGTACATTTCCTTGTTCAGTATTATATTCCTTCCTGATCTAGCCTCATCGGTACCAGTTTGGTTTTGCTGCTACGGTTACGGGCCGGGAGAGCTACGGCTAGAGTTGCGGTCAGCACACGCTAGTCACGAACGAGGACTGACCAGGGCGAAATTCCGGCGACACACGATTGCAGAGATGTGTCTTCTTACCGTGTTTCCACGTCACGAGCGTTTGGCGGATCGCCTTTATGAGGTTACTCGGAGGTGCTGATCGACACTAGAGAATTGAGCCAATGATGGAGGCCAGCCAGATTTTGATGACCGTTGGTGTGTTGCTTACTCCTGATGATTGAGGCACTGTTCAGCGTGCAGACGAGCGAGCCAGTTGTTGCTGCGAGCGACGAGATATCGCCCCATATGTTGGAGCTATTGCGGGGCGAGTTGTACGAATAAATGTTAGAAGGTCGCTAGTCACCCGATGATGAATGACTAGGACAGGTGGTTCGTTCGCCTAACCCATGAGAGGTCATCAGATAGATTGATTCCAGCAAGAGACGACTTCACGCGGAGACGTTGAGAGTCGACAGAGACGATCGAATGTCAGAAACCTATTATTCCAAGTTTAAAGTAGTCGGAAAGACATGCAGGCAATTCTATGGTCCCTCTAGAAGAATGAAACCCTAACTCGAATTAATGACCGTGTGAAAGCCTTTGAACCTTCGGGTTTGCGGCAGTTCTACGGCGCCATTAGTGAGGCTTGGGTTTGCCCTTCTACGGCTGGACCACCGATGCTGTGGTATGTAATCGATACTATTAAACTGTGCCCAAGAGGTTGAGCTCTTGGGGGATTATGAGGTTTTGACGACTCGATCGGATGGCTCGACTTAATTCGGATGCTAGGTGGTGAGATGCATTCTTGGGAGACTCCAGATACGAGGATAGTCGTTGGAGCTCAGTCCATGCAGCCACGACGAGACGAGTCCAAAGCAGACGACATTAGAGAACAGTGAAGTAGGAGGTTCGTACCAGATCTAGCTGAGATGACATTCCACTCCGCCGACATCAGAGATGCGATGCGCATGCCGAGGCATGGTACTTGGACTTACCTTCCAGAAGGAGTTGCGATGAGTATGTAGCCGTTCCGGAACGAGAACAGATCTAGTAAGGGACGATGACTTCCGGACAGTTCGGCAGAGACGAGATTTGGGAGAGATTTCGACAGGACCTTTCTGGAATGATTTACGAGGAGACTTGGACCCAGGAGTGGTCAAGTTATGCACACCAGCAGGCCGGAATTCAGGTTCGTCGATGAGACATGCTATGAGTGACCACGACAGTTGGCCAGAGATTCTTGGAGTATGTGCTTGAGCGGTACTATTCTGCCATTATTAATTTTGATGTTTTGGGTGATTTATTCGTATGATTTGATTTTGATGATTGAGGATTTACGATTTTCGCACAGTCGTTGCACTTGATATCGTTTTCGTCCTTTGGTTTCACATGTTTGTGATTTTACGGTTTTAAACAGTTGAGTTGATTTTGTGCGTATGCACGCACGCGATTTGGATCCTGCACTCTGTATAGTTTATATATGCTGGCAGTGCAGTGACATGTATTTTGTGCACTTGGATACACTGGATTTCGATTTCGAGGGTGATGCTCGACATTTGTTTTGTGCATTTTATGCACCGGATTGGATTTTTAGCGCCTGTTGGACGCCTGTTACGAGATGCGATTTGGTGCACACCAGATGCACTAATTCGAGATTTTCGTGCATGTCAGATGCACCTGATTTTGCTGTCAGGCACACACGTTGCCTACGACAGATGCTTTGTGCACACCCGATGCACTTAGATCTTGTTTCTGTGCACTTGTATGGCACGTATATGGATTTTGATTTCCGTGCACACCAGACGCACGTAGTATTCATACGCGTATTTTGCGATTGATTTTTTTCTTATAGAGCAGTACGTTTTTATGATATTGCTATGTGTTTTCGTACTGAGCAGGACTAGTCAGAGGACAGTACTTGAATATATTTTGCATGCATTGATAGTTATTGAAGGGATTTCCAAAAAGCGAGCTATAGCCTCAGTATTTACCTACATGTCTGATATGACACGAAATGTTTAAAACAAGGAGACCCTTCTAAAATGTTTCCAAAACGGCGGAACGTACATTTCAAACAAAGGTATATATGTATATAGTTATTTTCTTATGGTAGACGTCCGCCACTGTGCAGTGTTATACGCGTGCACAGCGACTTAAAGAGATTTGGCATGCATTTCCGATTCGATATTTACATGTATAGATTCGATATTTACATGTATAGATTCGAGTTATATCATATTGGTTTTGCTTTGGATTTGGCATTGATGTCTTCCCCATGACTCCGATGATTGCGGGATACTTGACGGAGTTGTGATTTGAGTTATATGCTCATTTTTCATGCGCATGCGCTGCGCTACGATTTGTTTTATGTATTTACAATTTCGGAGCCCCGACGACTTGATGGTTTTGGTTTAGATGTTTTAGTATTTGGGGAGAGTTTTAATTTAAATTCGGGGACCGAATTTCTTTAAGGGGGGAAGATTGTAACGTTTTGAAAATCGTTTCGGTGAAATTTCGAAAAAACGATAAAATAAGGGGGTTTCTGTAAAAAGTCAAAATACAAATATCTTATTATAAAAATTAAATATACATATTCTAGCTATGTAATTGCTATTATTTGGTGTTTATTGAGCCGTTGGTGAAATTTCAAATTTTCTGAAAAAAATATTATTTTATTATTATTTTAAGCCGTCACTAATACATTTAATTAGGGAAAATTACAAATTGGAATGAGTTCAAACAAATTTTGTGCATCATAAAACATTAAATAAAATTTTATCATGTGGTTTTTGGAACGAAATCATTTGCCAAAACGGTTTAGAAATTATTGAAGAAAAAAGGCTTTTTTTTAGCGTAAATGGATGTTTGGGGTATTGTATTTATCATTTTTCATCACCCCACACCCGTACCCACACCCACACATCCCCATTCACTTCTCCCCTTGGCTGAATTCAGCAGCCCCCTCTCTTGTCCCCACTTGATTTGCAAAAGAAAGAAAAGAAAAGAAAAGAAAAGTGTAGAAAATGATAAGAAATGAGTGGACTTTGACTTAATGCAACTTCCCCACCTCACTCTCTCTCCTCACTCATCCCCCCCCCCCCACTAATTCTGGCCGAAATTCATCCCTACAGCAGCAGCCCCCTCCCCAAGTTCTCACTCCATTTTTGCATCAAAAAAATTCCACAAAAATCACTTCAAATCCATACAAATTCAACTCTAAATCCAAATCCAACACTTACCCATTATTCCTTAGCATTTCAAGCATGGATCCTTGTGAAAAGAGAGCATTTTGGGAGGCTAGATTTTAAGTTTGATCTCATGATTTGAAGGTATAATCCTAACCTAAGTGTCTAGATTTTGATAAGCTACTTTAAATTAGTTTAATTAGCTAATTTTGTGATTTCCAATTTCAAGATTTAAATTGTGTGATGGTGTTTGAATCTAATTAAGGTTCTTATCATGTAAACATGGTTGCCAAGTATAGGCTATCATCTTAAGGAAGTGAAAACTTAATCTTTTGATGATATGTAGATTGCTAGATGTAAAATGTCCAACTTAAGCTTTTTTTTTCTAAACTAGGTTTTTGGAAATTATTGCAAATGTTAGACTAAAAATCTAATTAGGTTTTTCATGTCTTCATTAACTTTATTAAGTGTAGTTTAATGCTTTGGATCATGCAAATCTAA
Organism: Agapanthus africanus; assembly: GCA_030015575.1. Lineage (NCBI taxonomy): Eukaryota > Viridiplantae > Streptophyta > Magnoliopsida > Asparagales > Amaryllidaceae > Agapanthus > Agapanthus africanus. The sequence continues at coordinate 159,384,520 of CM057347.1, forward strand.
GCTAGATTGTAGTTTGTGCATTTTTGCTTTGAAATTGTTAAAATTTAAGTATTTTGTAAACTAGAATATTAGGGTTTTTGGAATTTAATGAGATTAAATTCCGGAAATTGTTTATATGACTTATTTAAGATATTTAATAAGTATATTGGCCGCTACATTCATTTAAACATCATTTTTTGTACGAAAACGGCGAATTGTGCATGCTAGATTTTCGGAAAAATGACTTTTTAAGTGAAATTGGGGTTTTTGTGAGTTTTAACCTAGTTTATATTAAATTAGTGTTCGTGAATGTGCAAATGAGTGTGATTGGATTTTTCTCGATGGTTTGACATTTGTACATCGACATCGAGGGTTGGTTTGACTATTCTTGCATGCTTAGGTGATAGGTTTGGACCTATGCGTGATACGCGTGCCGATTTGATTTTCGTATGCCGTTTCGATTTCGAATTTAGTTTTAATGCGATATGGTGCGTTATGGTATGTAGGTACCCCTATGTAGACTTCGAGACGACAAGCAAGTGCGTGGCGACGTCGGCACCGGCTAGCGAGGACCAGGTGAGTAGATTTATATCTACGGGAAGAAGTCGGGTGGATGGCGTATAGCACCCCCGCAGTCCGTGGTGGTGTATACGGATGCGTATACACACCAACAATTATTATATGTTATTTGGGATTAATGACGATGCTTAGGATGGATATTGGTGTGTTGGATTATTTTAGCGTTGCGAACCCTAGGGTAGTGTTGCACTACACATACACACATACATACTTGCATACTTTCCTATTGATATGTGCTCATGGGATTCTTTATAGTTATGTGTTCACATGGGTATGGGACTATGTGTTCACATACGGATTGAGGATGATACTTGGGATTGAGCTGAGTCGATGAGATTTGATTTGAGGCCGTGAGATCGGTGATATAGCAGGGTTCGTATCTTAGATACGACATGACGTTGTAGCGGGTCCTTGACGTAGTGTTTCACACACGTCCATGCATACGTAGGCGGTATCAGTATGGTACTAGACGTAGATCAGTACCCCGATCATGATAATTGATAAAGAGGATACAAGGTGAATAGGTTGATGAATGTGATATTGACCCGTACCCAGATTTGGGATGCCGTACGACGGATTTACGTACGAGCTATTTTGATGATTGATCCGCACTCTGGACTTGGGATGTCTGATTATGGATATAATATTATTGAGGCGGGATCACCGACTATACATATACAGGTATGTATATGTATCGACTCAGATGATAGGTGGTTTCCTTACCTGTAGTCCAGCTTGTTAGCTTAGCCCTTTAGTTTAGTTTAGTTGTTAGATTAGATTCGATTCTTACCTATTTCAAAACTAACGAATCGTGGGTATTTTAAAAGACAGCCCAAGGGATCCTGCGGATATTTCAAAAGACGTATCTTTTCATAAAAACACCGTGGCCCCTATTTTCAAAACCCCATGATTCGTGTTATTTCAAAAAGCACCATTTGTAGGACTTATATTAGATTATTGCAAATTAGTTATCGTTGTGTCTAGTTTTCAGCTCCCGCACATTATTGCTGTTCGCTCTGCCTCGCATACTTATTTTGCTGCATATTCCATTATTGATATCATGCTGTTAGGACACCAGCACCATTACCGATGATGCGTATGTACCACGTACACCTACTTGCCGGCTCACACACATCTTCATCAGTAATTGCCATGTCACGTACATTTTAGAGAATATATTTGCTTGACTTAGCTTGTTAGCTAGTAGTTTTGACATGATATTAGTGTACTTCCCTTATATGCCATATTAGACATTGTAGTTATTACCTGCCACTTCATGCATACTGTTATTCAATTGTTCATGCCTAGTTTATTAATCATACATTGCAACTTGGTTATTGATACCATATGCATTCATTATCATTGACATATGCACTTGTGATGATTTCTTGAGATTTATGATATTTCTGGATTTCGAGGAAAGCCGCAAAATTTACAACTTACGATCTTTTAAAATAAAAAATGTTGCGGTTTTCTAGTGATGTAAAGTGTCGTCCACCATGAGTTTGCTGTGGTTTTCGAGATCCGTGTCGAGGAGTGGAGGAACCGTCACGGGTACATGGTGGGCCCGGTATGGTACCCCGGGGCAAGAGGAATGTGTTGTTGATGTTGAGCCTGGCTGGGAAGCGCTACCTACCGGTGATATTATCCGACGCGTCGGATATCCAGAGAATACCGTCGTGGTCTTGAGATGGATGGTAGGGGCCGGTCTGGATTGACGGCGCTCTAGATAGTGTGATTGAGATATCGAGATATTTGGACACTTGTTTTGTGTCGATGCTGGGCACTGTTTTATGCCGATTTCATATATGGTACCTCATTTCTTTTAAAATACGAAGGAAATCTCACTAATTTATGAAAACAGTTTCTTCAGTACATGCATTCTGTTTCATGCATTCATTCCTCATTCATATGATATATTGCTACCTGAGGCACTGACACGGGCACATGAGTTTACACTCGGGTTAGATATTTACCCTAGCCTTGTTATAGGCTACATGTTATATACATTTTTGAGGCTATATTATGATCATTAACCTAGGATTGCGTTATTTATGCGATTTCTGTGCGTAGATGTTTTTCTATTCACGAGTTGGCAACTCACCCCCGTTGTGCCCCAGTTTCTTGCAGGTTTGCCGTACAGGTTTCATTACGGCTTTGCGGGCTCAGTTTCATTCGGGTGACTTGCTAGTAGGTGGGTTTTTCTTGTATCGTACCCATCATATTACCTTGTATAATATTATTCCGTTGTATCTAGTAAATTCCATCAACCAAACATGTATTTATTTTGAGTTGGAGACCAGTGATGTTTTCCTTTCGACCTTAGAGTCGCGCGTTTTATTTCTGTGGTTTTCTTGTGGTTTTGAGTTTTTTATCCTCGCCGTTGGCGTTGTATATTATATTGCTTGTGTGGTTGTGACCATCGATTGACGAAGAGCTAGCTCCCACTTGGGGATGCCTTTTTATTGATTTCGTATACTATTCATGTTGTATCCCGTTTGGGAGCCAGTATTTACAAAGGAGACTCTGCCAAAATTTTCAGTAAATTTTTGATGTTTTTAAAAAACCGCATAATTCGGCTTATGCTATTGAAATTACTTGCTTTAAGTTGGTTTTTCCTTCACTCTACTACTTTTCTTGGTTTGGATTTCTGGGTTTTCGGTTTACTTAGATTACGTACGCCTCGAGACGTTCATAGTTTAAGTGCCGGTCATGTTCCGTACTTTCGGGTCGTGTCATTGGCGAACTTGTAAGCTGTAATTAATCCCGGCTAGTCTTTCCTTTTAGGGTTTGAAGGAAGATTTGACTAAAACAGTGGGAGCCATCCTGATTAGATATATTAATAACCAATCTAATCTTGCAAGAGCATACGCTGAGTGTTTTCCTCTCTCTCTCTCCAGGTAGCGACCATGTCACGCCTTAATCAAGATAATAATACGGATGTATTGACTGAACCTGCTTGTTATACTACGCTAGGGAATGTTGGTCCCGCTCCATCTTATAAATGTTATAAGACTGAGCAGGAAATAGGGGATTAACAGAATTCTCGTGCCGCCCAAACGAAGAAAGTGCATGCTGATGCATCTTCTTCGGGTGTGTTCATTACCGAGAACTGTTTCTCAGTATCCTTTACGTCCTGGGTAGAGATACCGGATCAGGATCCCACGTATGTAATATATTACATGGGCTACTAATAGGTAGAGAACTGAGAAAGGGTGATAAGTTTTAAGAGTTAAAAATGGTGCAAGTGTTGCAGCCAAGTCTTTTAGCAGTTATCACCCTGTATTACCAAATACATTGATTCTGAACGAATGTTATTAGATACCGAACCTGATATACAATATCATATCAGTCAATTTATTAGTAAAGAAGGATATAATTTTGTATTGTTGGATAATGTTTTGAACATTTTCCTATATCAAGAGTTGATCGGTTCAGGCACGTTATCTAAAAGCATAGACGTTCTAAATCGAACTACAGTTCTTAACGTACAGAACACACAAAAGAGGAAGAGTTCATAAATGAACGAATCTTTCTTGAGGCGTTGTAGACTAGGTCATATCAATGTGACCTGACTAGCTGAAGTTGCATAAAGATGCATATTTAAATCAGTTTGGATTTACATCTTGTGAAACTTGTCAGTCATGTCACAAAGATAAGATGACCACGGCTCCGTTTATTGGAAACAGTGAAAGAGTCAGTGAACTCTTGGGATTGATACATGATGATGTATGTAAGGTCCCCTATCTACATATGCCAGGACCGGTTCTTTATACTTCATTACATTCACTGATTAACTCTCAAGATTCGAACATATGTTCCTGTTGAAACACAAGTCTGAATCTTTTAAGAAATTCAATGAATATAAGTCAGAAGTAGAGAACTAAAACAGGTATAAGTATTATGTCCTTTGATGTGATCAGAGAGGAGAATACTTGAGCACGAAATTCCTGGTCTATTCTAAAAGTGAATGAGATTCTCTCTCAGCATTACTCCTCCGTATACACCATAGCACGTCGGTGTATCGGGGCGGAGCAAGCGCACCCTATGTAATATATTGTGCTCTATGATAAGTATTACTGAGTTGCCTATTTTTCTTTTGGGGGTTATGCACTTGTGAAGCTACATACCTATTGAATAGGGTTCTAATCAAATCAGTTGCCTACCACTCCAAATGTGATATGGTATGGGAAGAGCCCATCTCTTAAGGATGTTAAGATTTGGGGTTGTCCGGCCTATGTCAAAAGCATAATCCGGACAAGCTCGCGGCAAGGTCAGTTCTGTGGAAATTTGTTGGATATCCCAAGCATTAGCAAGGGAATATCTTCTACCGAACCGAGGAAAAAAAGTTGCTTTATTTCTCAGCATGCCACCTTTTTTGAGAAAAAGGGTATTTCTTATGAAGAAATTAGTGGTCATGAGGTAGAACTGGAAGGAGTTCCAGCTATACAAACTGCAGCTGATGATTTAGTAGAACCGGAGGATTCAATAGTTTCCAACGAACCTTAGCCTCTCCGCCAATCTGGTAAGGTTCCTCATCCACCTGAGAGATACTTCGGTTTTGTCTATGACAGTGGGAGCGAGGAATGCATCATGAGATGATGACCCAATCAGTTTCGAGCAGGCCATCAGGAGTGGGGACTCTGTGAGAATGGCTGGATGCTTTGCGATTTAAGATGGAATCCATATATACCAACAAAGTATGGACTTTGGTTGCATTATCTGAAGGGTTAAATCCCCATCAGGCGCAAGTATATCTTAAGAAGATTACTTGGTGTACATAAAAAAGTTGAGACTTTCAAAACTATGCTTAAGTCCATCCAGATCCTACTTGCCACTGCTACATATCATGACTATGATATCTGGCGGTTGGGTGTCATGACTGCTTTTCTAAATAATGATTTAAAAAATAGCGTGTATAAGTACATAGCCAGAGGGCTTCGTAGACAGTGGGAGTAGCGGAAACGTGTGAAAGTTGTTTTATAGGATAAATCAGGCATCGCAGAGTTAGAACATCTGTTTTTATATGGTAGTCAAAGAGTTGACTTCATCAAAATAGTAGATGAACCTAGTATATAAAAAAAGGTAGTAGGGAGTATGGTGCCGATCCACGTATAGTATGTGGATAATATACTCTTGATAGGGAAGGAGTTTCCTACGCTACGCTCGGTCAATCTCCTCTTATCACAAGGATTCTCCATATAGGATCAAGGTGATACCTCTTAAATCCTGGGTTTTTTGGATCTATGAGATAGATCTAATTGGATGTTAGGATTCTCACTAGATGTAGTGAGATGGTATCAATCGATCTTGGGGAGAATCACTGGAAAGCTTCCAGGGTGGTAAGGTCGACTGAATGTCAGTCGCAGGCATTGTCTTTACCCTAAGTAGAGGGATGGTATGTTGGAAGAGTTCCAAGCTAGATACCGAGGCAAACTAGATGATTAAAGGCAAGATACATCTTTACCAAGGATGCTACCAAAGAGGCGGTCTGGATATATATAAGTTCATGTGATGAACTTCGTTCCGACCATTGTGTGACAATGGAGCTGTGGCATATGCATAGGAACCCTCGTCCCATCAGAGATCCAGACATATTCTTAGGCAGTATCACCTGATCATGGAGATGGATGATCTCCAGGGAGATCGAGGTCAGGAGAGTAGATACAGAGGAAAACAGCGTGGATCCACTCACAAAGGCTTATTTCCCAGTAGGGACTTTTATGGGATTGTTGAGTATGAGATACTTCAACCACAGCTGATTGTTTGGTATGAGATACAACAACAGATGGCCCTAGTGCAAGTGGGAGATTGTTAGTGATATGAATTCCCTAGAGGCTATTACTGTACATACGATGTATATTGTAGTGGATGCTTGGACATATATATAGAGGACTTTCTTGCTCGACATGATAGTATGCTATCTGCTTGCTGTTTATCTTAATATGTACTCTGATTGTCTCTATGTTACATGTTGATAAAGCCCTTAGGATAAGTACTTGACTACTAGGACTATGATGTAGATCATACTAGTGGGAACAATGTAGTCGTTAAGTACATCCTTCAAATGTTCCTAGTCGTAGGTGTATTGAGATAGGGCATCGATATACCAGAGTAGATTAGCGTATGCTTCTTGACCCTTGTAGATGGGCGATGGATAGTACCATATCCATTGGTGTTTGATATCAGAGATAGTATACGGGTGCTCAGTGGAGACTGGGTACACTGGACGGACTCGCCGAGAACTCCCAGATGGTATTATACCACACGTCAGATGGCAGTTCTCTGGTGACACTGGTACAGGTTAGTCTGTATACCCGAGATCGTCATAGAGTCTTGTGTGATTCCTACTGTGCTTTGATTTCCACCTTACCACATTCAAGAGAATATGCAAAACGGTGGCTTTGGGGTATAGTCCTGAATCACATAGAGGTAATGAGCGATAGGAGGGGTTTCGTCTCTCCCGGTATTGGGAGTTGATGTTGCGCTGTGTTCGATTGGCTATAACTGGAAATCCCTGGCCAGGGTTGCTGAGATTTGCTGATAAATGTTATCAGTAGTTTCTCGAACTGTTATGGACCGCATATCGACAGGACTTATCGGTTACTGGGGTCTGACGTTTACCACCCCTAGACTAGATATGCGACATATCAGATGAAGAGACCGGACTGTACGGCAGTGTTACTGATTGTATTCGTAGAAGAATGTACATGCTTGCTTGTTGATCTTCTGATCGCTCAATACCTGGGTATCTATTACGTTTAGCTGACCGCTTGCAGCTTGTGGGTGTTTGATATGATCATCATGTACTGCCGGCGTATTTACAATTTTTTAGAGTCCTAGACAGAGGTTTCCTGGCTCAGGAAAAACGTAGTAGGAGCATGTAACGTTTTGAAAATCGTTTCGGTGAAATTTCGGAAAATCGGTAAAATAATGGGGTTTTCTGTAAAAAGTCAAAATATAAATATCTTTATTATAAAATTAAATATACATATTCTAGCTATGAAATTGCTAGTGTTTGGTGTTTATTGAGCCACTGGTAAAATTTCTAATTTTCTGAAAAATTTTCCGGAATTAATTATTTTAATATTATTTTAAGCCGTCACTATTATATTTAATTAGTGATAAATACAAATTGGAACGGGTTAATTAACAAAAAGTGAACCATGACATGTTGGAAACATAGTTTGTAACAGGTTTTAATTGGAAACTTGTCTCAAAGTTCTAGTTAGTTTTAAGCTAAGTAAATAATAAAAGAAAAATAAATTAATATAGGTAATAATGAAGCTTTCTACAATTAACCGCACATACCCACACTCTCTCTCCCCTCTTCATGGCCGGCGTTGCTACAGTGCAGCCCCCACCCCTCACTTCACCACTTCATTCTCCTCAAATTTAAAAGAAAAAAATAAAGAAAAGATTAAAGAATTGATTTAAATGAGGTATGGTGTGAGGTGATTGAAGTATGGGCTTTCTTTTCTTTGACTTGGAATTCTTTGCTACACTCAAACCTCACTCTCTCCCATCACCTTCCTGCTGGCCGAGCAAGGAAGCCCCCCAAATCCCCATTTTTCCCACTCCAATTATCATGAAAATCCTATAAAATTGATAAAAAAAAAATCAATGCTAAACCTCACCAATTCTTTACTTAATCCTCATCCAATTTTCCTTGGCCATTCAAGCGTGGATTTTGGTAGCAAGAGAGCATTTTGGGATGGTTAAGTTGCAAGCTAGATTTAAGGTTTGTGAGGTTTAATTCCTAACTAAATTGTTTAATGAGTTGCTAATTACTTCATTTTGTTTAATTTGGGTTCTAGCTCCAATCTTGAAATTCTAGAAAAGGGAAATTGTTACCAAGTGAGGGTTTTTATCATTGATCATGGTTTAATGGTGTAGTTATTATGCTAAGCTATAGAAAAATTAATCTAGTTGTTAATTTCCAAATTTGTAACATTTAAAATGTCCAAATTAAGCATTTTTGCTAACAAGGTTTAGAGAAATACATATATAATTGAGATTAAAATCTTATTAAGTTTTTCATGAAATTATTAACATTTTAATATGTTTTTTTGCAACTTAGATCATGCTAATCCAAACTAAATTGTTGTTGTGCATTTTTGCTATAAAATTGTTAAATTTGGTTAATTGTAAACTAGAATTTTGGGGTTAATGAAATTTAATGAGATTAAATTGTGGAAATGGTTTTTATGACTTATTTAAGATGTTTAATAAGTATTATTGCCATTAGAATTGTTAAAACATCAAGTTTTGTACTAAAACGGTAAACCTTGCTTGCTAGGTTTTCGGAAAAATAGCTTTTAAAGTGAGTTTGGGGCTTTTGTGAATTTGAACCTATTTCATATTATAATTAGTGTTTGTGAATGTGCAAATGAGTGTGTTTTGGTTTTTCTCGATGGTTTGATGTATGTACATCGACATCGAGGGTTGGTCTAGCTATTCTTGCATGCGTAGACGATATGTTTTGACCTATGCGTGATACGCGTGCCGAATTGGTTTTCGTATACCGTTTCGATTTCGGATTTGGTTTTTATACGTTACAATACGTGGCGACATGTAGGTACCCCAGGTGGACTTCGAGACGACAAGCAAGCACGTGACGACGTCGGCACCGGCGAGCTCAGATCAGGTGAGTAGATTTATATCTACGGGGAGAAGTCGGGTGGATTGCGTATAGCACCCCCGCAGTCCGTAGTATAGTTCATATATATATATGTTTATATAGGTGTTGTATGATACGAGAATGTTTATTCATGATATGATTATGTGTTCATGGATTAGATTTGGGTTAGTTGCGAAACCCTAGAGTAGTTGTTATACCCACATACGCACACACAGACTTGCATACATTACTTTCTTGTGCGTAGATGGGGATGTGTATATATGTATATACGAGTGGGTATGGGACTATGCATATATACATTCATATACACACACATGGATGATGAGGATAGTACTTGGGATTTGAGATGAGTCGATGAGATTTGATTTGAGGCCGTGAGATCGATGATATGGCAGGGTTCGTATTTGAGATACGACATGACGTTGTAGCGGGTCCTTGACGTAGTGTTTCACACACGTGCATGCATACTTAGGCGGTATCAGTATTGTACTAGACGTAGATCAGTAGCCCGATCAAGATATTTGATAAAGAGGATACCAGATGAATAGTATGATGAATGTGATATTGACCCGTACCCAGATTTGGGATGCCGTACGACGGATTTACGTACGAGATATATATTGATGATTGATCCGCACTCTTGACTTGGGATGTCTGATTATAGATATGGTATCGGTTATGATATTTTTGAGGCGGGATCACCGACTATACATATACATGTATGTATATGTATCGACTAAGATGATAGGCGGTTTCCTTACCTGTAGTTCATCTTGCTAGTTCAGCCGTATAGTTTAGTGTAGTTGTTAGATTAGATTAGACTCCTACCTATTTCAAAACTAGCGGATCGTGGGTATTTTAAAAGACAGGTCAAGTGATCTACGGATATTTCAAAAGACGTATCCTTTCTTAAAACCACCGTAGCCCTTATTTTCAAAACCCGATGATTCGTGTTATTTCAAATGGCACCATTGTTTAATATTTAGCTCCCGCTCATTATGGTTGCTCGCTCCACATCGCATATTTACATTGTTATTTCATATTGTATTGTTGATATTATGATGTTAGGACACCAGCACCATTACCGATGATGCGTATGTACCACGTACACTTACTTGCCGGCTCACACACATCTTCATCGGTAATTGCCATGTCACGTACACCTTAGAAAATATTATTACTTGACTTAGCTTGATAGCTAGTAGTTTAACATGATATTAATGTACTTACCTTATATGCCAGCTTAGATATTGTAGTTATTACTTGTTACTTCATGCATACTGTTATTCATTGTTATGTCGTATTCATGGATTCTCATGCCTATATTCATGGTTTTACATGCTATTGATGATTTGGATTCGGATTTCCATGAGATTTTCTGGATTTTGGGGGAAAACCGCAAAACTTGTATAAGCTTCTTTCCTCTCTTTTAAATAAAAAGTGCGGTTTTCCCATGATGTATGAGTCGTCCACCATGAGTTTGCTGATGGATTTCGAGACCCGATTCGAGAAGATGGATGAACCGTTTCGGGTACATGGTGGGCCCGGTGCGGTACACCGTGGCAAGAAGATCGTGTTGTTGACGTTGAGCCTGTGCAGGGGAGCACGACCGACCGGTGATTTTACCCGACACGTCGGATATCCGGAGGATACCGTCGTGGTCTTGAGATGGATGGTAGGGGCCGGTCTGGACTGACGACGCCCTAGATTTTGTGATTGAGACATTGAGATTTTAGGATATTGAGGTACAAAGATTGTGATATAGAGATATCGAGATATTTGGACACTTGTTTGTGTCGATGCTGGGCACTGTTTTATGCAGATTTCATTTATGGTACCTCATTTTTAAAATACAGAAATCTCACTGATTTATGAAAGCAGTTTTCTTCAGTACATGCATTCTGTTTCATACATTCATACATCATCCATATGATACATTGCTACCTGAGGCACTGACACGGGCATATAGGATTACACTTGAGTTAGATATTTGCCCTAGCCATGGTTATGGGTTGCTGGTTATATATTTGAGGATTATATATTATGATCGTATGACCTAGGATTGCGTCATACATGCGATTTGTATTCGTAGATGTTTTTCTATTCACGAGTTGGCAACTCACTCCCGTTGTGCCCCCGTTTCTTGCAGGTTTGCCGTATAGGTTTCACTACTGCTTTGCGGGCACAGTTTCGTTCGGGTGACTTGCTAGTATGTGGGTTTATTGGTATCGTACCCATCATATTACCTTGTATAATATTATTCAGTTGTATCTAGTAAATTTCATCAACCAAACATGTATTTATTTTTGAGATAGAGACCAGTGATGTTATTCTTTCGACCTTAGAGTCGTGCGTTGTATTTCTGTGGATTTCTTGTTGTTTTGAGTTTCCTTTTGAGTTTTGATCCTCGCCCTTTGCGTTGTATATTATATTGCTTGTGTGGTTGTGACCGTCGTTTGACGAAGAGCTAGCTCCCGCTTGGGGATGCCTTTTATTGATTTCGTATACTATTCATGTTGTATCCCGTTTGGGAGCCAGTATTTACAAAGGAGACTCTGCCGAAATTTTCAGGAAATATTTGATGTTCTTAAAACCGCATAATTCGGCTTAGGCTATTAAAACTACATGATTTTAAATTTGTTTTCCTTCACACTACTACTTTTCTTGGTTTGGATTTCTGGGTTTTCGGTTTACTTAAATTACGTACGCCTCGAGACGTTTCGTAGTTTAAGTGCCGGTCATGTTCCGAACTTTCGGGACGTGACAAAGTTGGTATCAGAGCATTAGGTTTACCTTCGGAGCGTAGGATGACCCATGGTTGATGGAATAGGTAGCTTGAGTAGAGTGACGTACCGTACGTATGTTCCGCGGCATATTTACGATACGCTACTCCGCTTAAGAAGTCTTAGGATGTACATTTCTTTGCTCAGTATTATATTCATTCCTGATCTAGCCTCACCGGTACCAGTTATGGTTTTGCTGCCACGATTATGGGCAGGGAGAGCTACAGCTAGAGTTGCGGTCAGCACGAGCTCGTTACGAACGAGGACTGACCAGGGCGTAATTCCGGCGACACACGATTGCAGAGATGTATCTTTTTATTGTGTTTTCGCGCCACGAGCATTTGATGGATCGCTGTATGAGATTACTCGGATGTGCCGATCAGTACCAGAGGATTGAGCCATTGATAGAAGCCAGCCAGATTTTGATGACCGTTGATGTATTGCTTATTCATGATGATCGAGGCACTGTTCAGCGTGCAGACGAGTGAGCCAGTTGTTGCTGCGAACGACGAGATATCCCCCAGATGTTGGAGCTATTGCAGTGCGGGTTGTACTAAGAGATGATAGAAGGTCGCTAGTCACCGAGGATGAATGACTAGGACATGCAGTTCGTTCGCTACCCCGATGCGAGGTCATCAGATAGATTGATTCCAACTAGAGACGACTTCACGCGGAGACGTTGAGAGTCGACAGAGACGATCGAATGTCAGCAACCTATTATTCCAAGTTTAAAGTATTTGGAAAAACATGCAGGCAATTCAATAGACCCTCTAGAAGAATGAAATCCTAACTCGACTTAATGACCGTGTGAAAGCCTTTGAACCTTAGGGTTTGCGGCAGTTCCGCGGCGCCATTAGTGAGGCTTGGGTTTGCCCTTCTACGGCTGGACCATCGATGCTGTGGTATGTACTCGATACTGTTAAACTGTACCCAAGATGTTGAGATCTTGGGGGATTATGAGGTTTTGACAAATCGATCGGATGGTTCGACTTCATTCGGATGCTAGGTGGTGAGATGCATTCTTGGGAGGCTCCAGATACGAGGATAGCCGTCGGAGCTCAGTCCATGCAGCCACGACGAGACATGTCTGAAGCAGTCGACATTAGAGGAAGTGGAGTAAGAGGTTCGTACGAGATCTTGATGAGACGACGTTCCACTCCGCCGACATCAGAGATGCGATACGCATGCCGAGGCATTGTACTTGGATATACCTTCCAGAAGGAGTCGCGATGAGTATGCAGCCGTTCTGGAAAAAGAAACAGATTTAGTAAAGGACGATGACTTCCGGATAGTTCGGCAGAGACATGATTTGGGGGAGACCTCGATAGGACCTTTCTGGAATAAATTACGAGAAGACTTAGACCAAGGAGTGGTCATGTTATGCACACCGGCAGGCCAGAGTTCAGGATCGTCGACGAGGCATGCTATGAGTGACCACGACAGTTGGCCAGAGATTCTTGGAGGATGTGCTTGAGCGGGACTATTACGCCATACTTGATTTCGGTATTTTGGGCGATCTATTCGCATGACTGATTTTGATGATTGAGTTTCAAGATATTTGTTTTCATACACCATGGTTGCACCTACTGAGTATTTACGATTTTTGCATAGTTGTTGCACTTGATGTCGTTTTCGTGCCTTGGTTTCTCATGTTTATGATTTTATGGGTTTTATACAGTGAGTTGATTTTGTGCGTATATACGCACTCGATTTGGTTTTTGCACTCGGTATAGTTTACATATGCTTGTAGTGCAGTGGTACGCATTTTGTGCACTTAGATGCACTGGACTTCGATTTCGATTGTGATGCTCGATATTGGTTTTGTGCACCTTGTGCACCTGATTGGATTTTACGCATGTTCGGCACTTGATATTGGATTTCATGAATTCGTGCATGATGGATGCACCTGATTTGGGTTTTCGCGCATGTTGGGCGCATGTTATGAGATGCGATTTTGGTGCACACCAGATGCACTAAATCGAGATTCTTCGTGCATGTCAGATGCACCTGTTTTGCTGTCAGGCACACCTGTTGCCCTTGACAGATGTTTCGTACACACCCGATGCACTTAGATGTTGTTTCTGTGCATATGTATGGCACATTCATGGATTTCGATTTCCGTGCGCACCAGACGCACATGGCATTCATATATATATATTTAGGACTGATTTATGTCGGAGCAGTATATTTTATGATGTTTGCTAATTGGTTTAGTACTGAGCAGGACTAGTCAAAACCTGAGTATATTTTTGCATGCATTGATAGTTATCGAAGGGATTTCCAAGGAAGAGCTATAGTCTTACTATTTACCTACGAGTCCGAGATGACACGAAACATTTTATAAAGGAAACCCTTCTGAAATTGCTTTCAAACGGCGGGAAGTGCATATTAAACAATGGATATATATATATATGTAGTTATTTTCTTACAATAGACGTCCGCCACTGTGCAGTGCTGCGAGCATCGCACAGTGATTTGAAGAAGTTTTGGCATGCATTGCTTCTAGAGGTTTTAATGATGTATATCATATTGATTTTCATTTTGGATTTAGACATTGTGTCTTCACCATGACTCCGATGATTGCGGGATGCTGGATGGAGTTTTGATTTTGAGTTATATGCTCATTTTTCATGCGCATGCGCTGCGCTACGATTTGTTTTATGTATTTATGATTTCGGAGCCCCGACGACTTGATGGTTTTGCTTAGATGTTTTAGTATTTGGGGGGAGTTTTAATTTAAATTCGGAGACCGAATTTCTTTAAGGGGGAAAGATTGTAACATTTTGAAAATCGTTTCGGTGAAATTTCGGAAAATCGGTAAAATAATGGGGTTTTCTGTAAAAAGTCAAAATATAAATATCTTTATTCTAAAATTAAATATACATATTCTAGCTATGAAATTGCTAGTGTTTGGCGTTTATTGAGCCACTGGTAAAATTTCTAATTTTCTGAAAAATTTTCCGAAACTAATTATGTTAATATTATTTTAAGCCGTCACTATTACATTTAATTAGTAATAAATACAAATTGGAACGGGTTAATTTAACAAAAAGTGAACCATGACATGTTGGAAACATAGTTTGTAACAGGTTTTAATTGGAAACTTGTCTCAAAGTTCTAGTTAGTTTTAAGCTAAGTAAATAATAAAAGAAAAATAAATTAATATAGGTAATAATGAAGCTTTCTACAATTAACCACACATACCCACACTCTCTCTCCCCTCTTCATGGCCAGCCTTGCTACAGTGCAGCCCCCATCCCTCACTTCACCACTTCATTCTCCTCAAATTTAAAAGAAAAAAATAAAGAAAAGATTAAAGAATTGATTTAAATGAGGTATGGTGTGAGGTGATTGAAGTATGGGCTTTCTTTTCTTTGACTTGGAATTCTTTCCTACACTCAAACCTCACTCTCTCCCCTCACCTTCCTGCTGGCCGAGCAAGGAAGCCCCCCAAATCCCCATTTTTCCCACTCAAATTATCATGAAAATCCTATAAAATTCATCAAAAAAAAAATCAATGCTAAACCTCACCAATTCTTTACTTAACCTTCATCCAATTCCTTGGCCATTCAAGTGTGGATTTTGGGAGCAAGAGAGGATTTTGGTATGGTTAAATTGCAAGCTAGATTTAAGGTTTGTGAGGTATAATTCCTAACTAAATTGTTTAATGAGTTGCTAATTACTTCATTTTGTTTAATTTGGGTTCTAGCTCCAATCTTGAAATTCTAGAAAAGGGAAATTGGTACCAAGTGATGGTTTTTATCATTGATCATGGTTTAATGGTGTAGTTATCATGCTAAGCTATAGAAAAATTAATCTAGTTGTTAATTTCCAAATTTGTAATATTTAAAATGTCCAAATTAACCATTTTTGCTAAAAAGGTTTAGTGAAATACATATATAATTTAGATTAAAATCTAATTAAGTTTTTCATGAAATTATTAACATTTTAATATGTCTTTAGCAACTTAGATCATGCTAATCCAAACTATATTGTTGTTGTGCATTTTTGCTGTAAAATTGTTAAATTTGGTAAATTGTAAACTAGAATTTTGGGGTTAATGAAATTTAATGAGATTAAATTGCGGAAATGGTTTTTATGACTTATTTAAGATGTTTAATAAGTATTATTGCCATTAGAATTGTTAAAACATCATGTTTTGTACTAAAACGGTAAACCTTGCTTGCTAGGTTTTCGGAAAAATAATTTTTAAAGTGAGTTTGGGGGTTTTTGTGAATTTTAACCTATTTCATATTATAATTAATGTTTGTGAATGTGCAAATGAGTGTGTTTGGGTTTTTCTCGATGGTTTGATGTTTGTACATCGACATCGAGGGTTGGTATAGCTATTCTTGCATGCATAGACGATAGGTTTTGACCGATGCGTGATACGCGTGCCGAATTGGTTTTCGTATACCGTTTCGATTTCGGATTTGGTTTTTATGCGTTACAATACGTGGCGACATGTAGGTACCCCAGGTGGACTTCGAGACGACAAGCAAGCGCGTGACGACGTCGGCACCGGCGAGCTCAAATCAGGTAAGTAGATTTATATCTACGGGGAGAAGTCGGGTGGATTGCGTATAGCACCCCCGCAGTCCGTAGTATAGTTCATATATATATGTTTATATAGGTGTTTTATGATACGAGAAAGTTTATTCATGATATGATTATGTGTTCATGGATTAGCATTGGGTTAGTTGCGAAACCCTAGAATAGTTGTTATACACACATACGCACACACAGACTTGCATACATTACTTTCTTGTGCGTAGATGGGGATGTGCATATATGTATATACTCGTGGGTATAGGACTATGCATATATACATTCATATACACACGCATGGATGATGAGGATAGTACTTGGGATTTTAGATGATTCGATGATATTTGATTTGAGGCCGTGAGATCGGTGATATGGCAGGGTTCGTATTTGAGATACGACATGACGTTGTAGCGGGTCCTTGAAGTAGTGTTTCACACACGTGCATGCATACTTAGCCGGTATCAGTATTGTACTAGACGTAGATCAGTACCCCGATCATGATATTTGATAAAGAGGATACCGGATGAATAGTATGATGAATGCGATATTGACTCGTACCCAGATTTGGGATGCCGTACGACGGATTTACGTACGAGCTATATATTGATGATTGATCCGCACTCTTGACTTGGGATGTCTGATTATAGATATGGTATCGGATATGATATTTTTGAGGCGGGATCACCGACTTTACATATACAGGTATGTATATATGTATCGACTCAGATGATAGGCGTTTTCCTTACCTGTAGTTTAGCTTGTTAGTTCAGCCGTATAGTTTAGTGTAGTTGTTAGATTAGATTAGACTCCTACCTATTTCAAAGCTAGCGGATCGTGGGTATTTTAAAAGACAGGTCAAGGGATCTACGGATATTTCAAAAGACGTATTCTTTCTTAAAACCACCGTAGCCCTTATTTTCAAAACCCCACAATTCGTGTTATTTCAAAAGGCACCACTGTTTAATATTTAGCTCTCGCTCATTATGGTTGCTCGCTCCACATCGCATATTTACATTGTTATTTCATATTGCATTGTTGATATTATGCTGTTAGGACACCAGCACCATTACCGATGATGCGTATATACCACGTACACTTACTTGCCGGCTCACACACATCTTCATCGGTAATTGCCATGTCACGTACACCTTAGAAAATATTATTTCTTAACTTAGCTTGATAGCTAGTAGTTTGACATGATATTAGTGTACTTACCTTATATGACAGCTTAGATATTGTAGTTATTACTTGTCACTTCATGCATACTGTTATTCATTGTTATGCCGTATTCATGGATTCTCATGCCTATATTCATGGTTTTACATGCTATTGATGATTTGGATTCGGATTTCCATGAGATTTTCTGGATTTGGGGGAAAACCGCAAAACTTGTATAAGCTTCTTTCCTCTCTTTTAAATAAAAAGTGCGGTTTTCCCATGATGTATGAGTCGTCCACTATGAGTTTGCTGATGGATTTCGAGACCCGATTCGAGGAGATGGATGAACCGTTTCAGGTACATGGTGGGCCCGGTGCGGTACCCGGGGCCAGAAGATCGTGTTGTTGACGTTGAGCCTGTGCAGGGGAGCACGACCGACCGGTGATTTTACCCGACGCGTCGGATATCCGGAGGATACTGTCGTGGTCTTGAGATGGATGGTAGGAGCCGGTCTGGACTGACGACGCCCTAGATATTGTGATTGAGACATTGAGATTTTAGGATATTGAGGTACAAAGATTGTGATACAGAGATATCGAGATATTTGGACACTTGTCTGTGTCGATGCTGGGCACTGTTTTATGCAGATTTCATTTATGGTACCTCATTTTTAAAATACAGAAATCTCACTGATTTATGAAAGCAGTTTTCTTCAGTACATGCATTCTGTTTCATGCATTCATACATCATCCATATGATACATTGCTACATGAGGCACTGACACGGGCATATAGGATTACACTTGAGTTAGATATTTGCCCTAGCCATGGTTATGGGTTGCTGGTTATATATTTGAGGATTATATAGTATGATCGTATGACCTAGGATTGCGTCATACATGCGATTTGTATTCGTAGATGTTTTTCTATTCACGAGTTGGCAACTCACTCCCGTTGTGCCCCCGTTTCTTGCAGGTTTGCCGTATAGGTTTCACTACTGCTTTGCGGGCACAGTTTCGTTCGGGTGACTTGCTGGTATGTGGGTTTATTGGTATCGTACCCATCATATTACCTTGTATAATATTATTCAGTTGTATCTAGTAAATTTCATCAACCAAACATGTATTTATTTTTGAGATAGAGACCAGTGATGTTATTCTTTCGACCTTAGAGTCGTGCGTTGTATTTCTGTGGATTTCTTGTTGTTTTGAGTTTCCTTTTGAGTTTTGATCCTCGCCCTTGGTGTTGTATATTATATTGCTTGTGTGGTTGTGACCGTCGTTTGACGAAGAGCTAGCTCCCGCTTGGGGATGCCTTTTATTGATTTCGTATACTATTCATGTTGTATCCCGTTTGGGAGTCAGTATTTACAAAGGAGACTCTGCCGAAATTTTCAGGAAATATTTGATGTTTTTAAAACCGCATAATTCGGCTTATGCTATTAAAACTACTTGATTTTAAATTTGTTTTCCTTCACTCTACTACTTTTCTTGGTTTGGATTTCTGGGTTTTCGGCTTACTTAGATTACGTACGCCTCGAGACATTTCGTAGTTTAAGTGCCGGTCATGTTCCGTAGTTGATTGATAGGATACGAGCGTGTTCAAGTTCTAGTTTAAATACCGCAATCAAGACGGTTTCGCACGTAGCTAGCCGGTTGAGTACGGGTCGTCCATAGGGAGATGGGAATCTTTTTCTATGTGTTTTTCGACGAGTTAAGTCCGGTTGTTCAGATTTTGTTTGTAGTTATCTAAGTGTTGAGTTGATATTTAAAGAGAGCATGTTAGGGTTAGGATTAGGTTAGTTTGAGTTAGGAGTCTCCACATCTTTCGTTGCCCTTCTTAATATCGTGTTACGGTAATCGGCAACAACGGGGATTAGCACGACTAGGAAGGACTTTGCGAGTATAAGCTAGGCTTTCCAACGCATAAGTCTTCCTTTTGGTGCTTGTCCGTCCGTTCTTGGCTCTTAGCCATAACCTCCGGTTAATCCAACCACAACCGGTCTCACTACGGAATCACCGCTATCATGTAGGATAGGGTGCCGTAAGGAGCGGATTGTGGTTCAATTAACGGGAGTTGATTTAAGATGTTGGGCAAGGAAAGAGTGAGAGAGATTTCCTTCTCTCAAACTTCCCTTATCCTACCCTAACAAGAATGAACTACTCACACATCATAATACGGAAAAATAAAACAACACAAAAGAGGAAGATAGAAAGAAGGAGATTAGAAGAATACGACTAACTATTTACGACCTCACCTTGGCGAGGATCGAGCGTAAGTATCATTGTCGTATGTAAGGATAAAGAAAAAGAGAGAAGAAACAAACAACAAGGAAATAACAAAAACTACTTAACAATTAAAATTAACAACAATTATAACAAGTAAAGAAAGAGACAAGCATGATAATAAAAATGGTCTTCTTTATTCATCACTCTTCACTCAAAAGCTCACTTACAAGTTTAATGGAGAAGAGGTGAGAAGAGGAAGAAGAACATGTAACTAAAACCTAGCAAAAGAAATACAAGATTATGGACCCTTTCCTTCACAAACTTCTGGGCTATTTATAGGCCAAAACATGAAACCCTAGGGCAACCAACAGAACATAAATGAAAAGACCAACCTACCCCCAAAAGCCCTGCATGTCTGGCGCCAGAACGGCCGCGGAAGCGCGGCCAATACCCCCCTTTGGCCGCGCTTTCGCGGCCATTTAGATGAGTTGGGCTTTGGTCCTTTTTGTGGTGGCCTGGTTTTCTTAGCACTTTCTTCTGGAATATGTATTTTCTCCAATTGTTTTCACGATTTTTCCAGAATTTCTGTTGAAGGAAAGGTGGACTTTTTGTTAAGATTTTGTCATGATTGTCTCGAGCTCCGCGTAGATCTCTTGGATCTTGTGCTACCATTGAGCCTTGTGCCTGAAAACGACATTGATTTGACATTTTGTCTTCCTAAACAGGTATCTGGCAGCATACGGACGGAGAGCGGAGACCGTGTTTTATCTGTGGTTGGCAGGAACCGGATTTTTGTCGTGTTTTCCATGAATTTCTCCGTTTGAGAACCGGGAACCTGTATTCTGCAATTGACTAGCAAACACGGCTCAAGAGTATCTACCGACATGCAATGTGATAAAAATTGGGCAGTATGAAAATGCAAAAATCTGATATGAACAAATACCCCCAAACTTATCATTTGCTCGTCCCGAGCAAAGTCCATTTATTCACAAAAAATTTCCTAACCTCACTTTCGCAGGGAACGCGATTGCACTGAGCATGTGCAACAAGCCGTTAAACCTCTAGGTGTCCCTAGCAGGAGGAGTGTTGTCTCCTGAGGGTTTTCAGCGGATACTACCCACAAAATCCGGTCAAGTTGGTTTGTAAAAATGACTAAGTTTCAAACCCTAAAGTTTTGTTTTAGAAAATAACAATTCTATAATCCTAAGTCTAGACTATCGAACCTTTATTTTTCACACCTCACATCTTATTTAACTACAGATTTTATATGTCTTTACGTTCAGTGCGGATAGTGTCGTTAAGTTCCAGAAGGATCGATTAGAGTCATCATGTCGCACAATAAAGCCCAGATAACAATTTAAAAAGGATCACATAAGTTTTATAAAGAGTTAAGCATTTTTTTTCAAGTTTCGTTTTCCAGTAAGGTTTCAACTTCAGAATTTCTATCTTCCTTAACAGGAAGCTAAGTCGTATTTTTCACTCCACTTTTTTCTTGTTTTCATTTCGTACACACCACTGTGAACGTGCAATAGTCTTTATCAAAGAGTAAAACCTTCATATCTCCGTTAAAATTTTTTTTAAAAGCCTGTCTTTTATCAAGATTATTCTCACACAAAGAACCGTTAGGAATTTTAACTCGGAGAGAACACTTGCTTGACTTTGTTTTAAACTGGACTTTCTAGGCTTCTTAGCGTGCTTTGGGCCAATGCACCCAAACCAGTTGATTTTAGGGCATTAGGTGTAGAAACACCCCAGCGGACTTAATTACTCAAGTTACCTAGGTCCAAAAACAAAAGACAGTTTGGTGTGAAAATCAGATGATTTAATACGAACGGAGATATAACCGGCAGTTCAAATATTTTTTTGGATAAAAGACGTGTCTAGTGGGTTTGGTGTGTAATCATTCCAATCAAGTTTTAGATGGGTTATTTTTCTGACTTAGCTCCAATTACGACATCAATAATATTCCTTCATATTCGCTTTACTTCATAAACTATTCTTGACATTACTTATTTTAGAACAAACCTATTTGATTCTCAGAAAATCATTTATCTGATAAAAAGTTTGAACATGAAAGACTTGTCATCTAATTCCCAAAACTCACGACACGTGCAGTGTGATGTAAAGACGTATATCAGCTATAGTTAACATCAAAGGAGAGTTATCTTTCAGGTTTTCAAAATCCAAACATAAGATCTAGTTATTCCTATTTTTTAAACAAAAACCGTCGAAATGTTGAATCAGAGTTTATTTCACAAGCTAACTTGACAGAAAAGTTTTTATGTTTTTAGAAAATTTTCAAATTTTTATGGATTTTATGGATATTAATATGCAGATGCAAAATATACATATGTATGCGAAGGTAAGAAATACGTACCGAGCGTACCCCCAAACTTAAACTGGACAGTGTCCTCACTGTCGTTGCATGAAGAGAGCAGTTTGAAGGTTCAAAATTGTCGGTTAGCGATATACAATTTTTATTTGGTTTTGGTTTTAAAGAAAAGAAAAAGAATATACACAAATATAAACAAAACTGGTTTGTACATACCCCCAAACTTATTTGGAACAGTGTCCACTGTTCTTGGCTGGATAACCGAAGTTTGGAGGTAGGCAGAGGAAGATCATGCAAGGTAAACCGGCTCCTGTAAGAACAGGAGCTCCTCTGTTGGTTCGGCGCTAAGGTACGGTTTGCATCGGTGTCCGTTCACTTTGAAAATTGAACCGTCCTTTGGATTCTCCAAATCCACAGCGCCCTGCGGATACACATTCCGCACAAAATACGGCCCTTTCCAGCGAGATCGGAGCTTTCCAGGATGGAAGTGAAGTCGGGTGTCGTAAAGAAGTACCTGCTGACCAGGTACGAAGGTTTTGCGCAAAAGGTGTTTATCATGAAACACCTTCGTTCGATTCTTAACGACAACTGCGTTGTCGTAAGCCTCATCCCTAAGCTCGCTCAGTTCGCTCAGCTGCAGCTTCCGATGGCTGCCCGCGTCCTCCAGAGACAGATTCAGCTCCTTTATCGCCCAAAACGCGCGATGCTCGATTTCGACAGGAAGGTGGCAGGCCTTTCCGTACACAAGCCGATAGGGAGACATGCCAAGGTCGGTCTTATAAGCGGTTCTAAATGCCCAAAGGGCATCAGTGAGTTTCAAAGACCAATCCTTACGGTTCTTGGAAACCGTCTTCTCCAGTATCTGCTTGATTTGCCGATTTGAAACTTCGGCCTGCCCGCAGGTTTGGGGGTGGTAGGGCGTAGAAAGCTTATGATTAATGGAGTATTTCCGCATCAAGGCCTCGAAAGTCCTATTGCAGAAATGACTTCCATTGTCGCTAATGATCGCTCGGGGGTGCCCAAACCGGGAGAAAATGTTTTCTTTAAGGAACCTAACGACAACCTTGTTGTCGTTAGTCCGGCTGGGCACAGCCTCGACCCATTTAGAGACGTAATCAACAGCTAGAAGGATGTACAAGTTCCCAAAAGAGCTGGGAAACGGCCCCATGAAGTCTATCCCCCAAACATCGAAAATCTCCACAACCAAGATTGGTTGGAGCGGCATCTCATTTCTCCGGGATATCCGGCCCATGTGTTGGCACCGGGAGCAAGTCTTGCAATAATCGTGAGCGTCTTTGAAAAGTTGTGGCCAGTAGAAACCACATTGCAAGATCTTCTCAGCTGTCTTCCTGGGCCCAAAATGCCCGCCACATGCTTGATCGTGGCAAAATGACAGCACACTCTTGAATTCCTCATCAGGGACACACCGACGAATAATCTGGTCGGGACAGTACTTGAACAAGTAGGGTTCGTCCCAGTAAAAGTGTTTTACTTGGGATAAGAAGCGAAGTCTGTCCTGACGTGACCATTCGGTCGGTAGCAATCCCGTGGCCAAATAGTTCACAATATCTGCGAACCAGGGTTCGCAAGATACTGCCAAGAGCTGTTCATCCGGGAAAACGTCATTGATCGGAATTGGAAGCGAAGGCGAAGAAGGAAGTCATGAGAGATGGTCGGCAACCACGTTTTCACATCCTCGTTTGTCCTTAATGACAAGGTCAAACTCTTGAAGCAAGAGGATCCAACGGATTAACCGAGATTTTGCATCTTTCTTCGCAAAAAGATGGCGCAAAGCTGAATGGTCCGTGTAGACAATGACTGGAGAGCCGATGAGGTAGGGCCTGAACTTTTCTAGAGCAAATACAACAGCTAAGAATTCCTTCTCAGTCGTTGTATAATTGAGTTGTGCGTCGTTCAGGGTCCGGCTCGCGTAATAGATTACGTGCGGCATCTTGTTGATGTGCTGTCCAAGGACAGCACCGATGGCAAAGTCGGATGCATCGCACATAATCTCGAATGGGTGCGTCCAGTCAGGAGAAGAAAGAACGGGAGCAGAAGTAAGTGAGCGTTTTAGTGACTCGAATGCAGTCACACAGCTCGAGTTGAAGTCGAAAGGCGTGTCCTTGGCCAGCAAAAGCGTCAAGGGCCTAGCAATCTTGCTAAAGTCCTTGATAAACCGTCTATAGAAACCGGCATGGCCAAGGAAGGCTCGGATATCTCTGACGCATCGGGAAGGAGGCAGATTGGAAATGACCTCAATCTTTGCTTTGTCAACCTATGCCATTTTGCGAGATGATATGTCCTAAGACAATACCTTCGCGCACCATGAAGTGGCATTTCTCCCAGTTCAAAGTGAGATTCTTGTCCTTACATCTGGTAAGGACAGCGTCGAGATGCAGCAGACACTCGTCAAAAGAATCGCCAAAGATGGAGAAGTCGTCCATGAAGATCTCCAGAAATTTCTCCACCATGTCTGAGAAAATTCCCATCATACACCGCTGGAAGGTAGCGGGCGCATTGCATAACCCAAAGGGCATGCGACGATATGCAAACGTGCCGAAAGGACAAGTGAAAGTGGTCTTGTCCTGGTCTTTTTCGGCGATGGGAATTTGATTATAGCCAGAGTAGCCATCTAGAAAGCAATAGTACTCATGTCCGGCCAATCGTTCGAGCATCTGGTCAATAAAAGGTAGCGGAAAGTGGTCTTTCCGTGTTGCAGCGTTGAGTTTTCTGTAATCAATGCAAACTCGCCACCCGGTTTGGGTGCGAGTAGGGATTAACTCATTCGCCTCGTTGGTTATGACCGTGATGCCCGACTTCTTGGGGACAACGTGAATGGGGCTAACCCACTGGCTATCAGAGATAGGGTAAATGATACCACTATCTAGACATTTGACGATCTCCTTCTTCACAGCCTCCTTCATGACTGGATTAAGACGTCTTTGTGGATCCCGGGCTGGTTTGGCATCATCCATCAGATGAATGTGATGCTCAACGATGAGGGGACTAATCCCCTTGATGTCCGCTATGGACCAGCCAAAAGCTTGCCTGTTGCTGTGCAAGACCGCGAGAAGGGCTTTCTCTTGCTCTGGAGCTAGAGAAGCCGAGATGATGACAGGAAGGGTCTCGTTCTCACCTAAGTAAGCATACTTAAGGTGAGACGGCAACGGCTTGAGTTCGAGCGTTGGAGGTGAAATGATGGAAGGAAAGACTGGTGCAAAGGTCTCAAACTCAAAGGACTCCAGCAAAGGTTCAAAACGAGTGTAGGCAACCGAGTCGGATGGTTCAGGTAACTCATCCGAAAAGTCGAAAGATTCAAACTCGGGTTGTGCGCGGCTAAGATCGTTCGTGAACGTGAAACACTCGTAGTCGTTATCGGGCGCAGAAACAGCAGCAGGTTCGAAGAGACACGCACTAGTGGCGTCAAGATTATCGTGTTCAAATAGAAACTCCTCGAATTCACACTCTTCGGGGGTGATCTCCTGGATCGAGCAAACATCCAGTATATGAGCATTAGGTTCGGCGGGCTGATTCCCCAACCTAAAAATGTTGAGTTCAATTGTCATATTTCCAAAAGAGAGGTTCATTGAACCATTGCGACAATTGATCACAGCATTTGAGGTTGCGAGAAATGGGCGACCGAGTATCACCGGAATTTGATTCCGGGGGTTAGCTACAGGCTGTGTATCTAAAACAATGAAGTCGACGGGGAATATGAAGTCCCCGACTTTGATTAACACATCCTCTAGCTCACCCCTAGGATGGGTGATCGATCGGTCGGCCATCTGGAGAGTGCAGTGTGTGGGTTTCAGCTCTCCGACGCCTAATTGCTCGTATACTGAATACGGAAGCAAGTTAACACTGGCACCAAGATCTAATAGTGCGCGGTTGATGTTCTTATCCCCAATAGTAATTGAAATCGTAGGACAGCCAGGGTCCTTCCGTTTTTGCGGTAAAGATTGGGTAAGGGCATCACTCACAGCACTAGCCAAGAAAACTTTCTTGGGTACCTGAGACTTCCACTTTTTCGTGCACAAGTCCTTTAAGATTTTCGCGTAAGACGGGACTTGTTGGACAGCATCTAAAAGAGTAATGTTAATGTTAACTTTCTTGAATAACTCCAAAATCTTCTCCATTTGTGGATTTTGTTTGTTAGACCTCAACCGGTTTGGAAATGGAACATTTTGAAAATTGGTTGAGTCTAAAGCTGGAGGAGGAGATTTTGGAGTTGGAACAGATCCCAGAATAGGTGTTTTCGTGGAGTGAGAAGCGGGTCGGTTTAGAGAAGAAGAGGAAGGAGAGCCTTGTGAAGAACGGAGAATAGGCTCAGAAGACGAAGAAGAAGAAGCAGGAGAAGAAGAAGAAGAAGCGGCCGGGGTGTCATCGTTGATTCGCTTGCCAATGTCGTTTTGCAGCACCCTCCCCGATCTCAGTGTGGTCACGGCACTCACATTATGGTTTTGTTGTTCAAGAGCAACATGTGCATTATGTGGGTGGCCGGGATTTGGAAGTGGCTGGGACGGGAGCTTCCCCTTCTCTCGCTCGCTCAAGGCTGCGTTCAGCTGTGCAATCTGGGCCTCGATGGTCTTGATGCTTTGCCCGTGTGCGGCGGTGTGTTGCACTAAAGATTGGATCGAAGACTGGATGTTGGCGGTGGATTGAGTCGATTGTTTAAGAAACGCCTCCAGACTTCGCTCGAGCGAGGAAACCTTATCGTTGTTAGACGGAACAAGGTTGTTTGGTGGAAAAGAATTGTTCGGTGCAAAGTTGTTCGTCTGGTTTTGGTAAGGTTGGGGTTGGAAGGGCTGCAGATACTGAGTTTGTTGTTGCGCTTGTTGTTGCGGTGGAGGGGCCCTTTGGAAATTGTTGCCCTGGAATTGATTCTGATTCTGATTCCAGGTGAAATTGGGGTGGTTCCTCCAACCGGGATTGTAGGTGGAAGAGTATGGATCATTCCTCGGTCTTTGCTGGAATGCATTAACCTGATCCTGTCCTTACGAGGGTGGATTGTAAGGACACTCTTCAGTCAAGTGGGACGGATCGGAATAACAAGCGCAGATGGTACGAAGGGGGAGAACAGGGGCAGGAGTAGGAGAAGAAAATTTGCTCTCTATTGCTTCAAGCTTTTTTGTTATTGCAGCCATTTCAGCTCTCATCGCAATAGAGACATCAAGCTGGTGAATTCCTACCCTAGACTGACCGGTAGAAGTGGAGGTAGAAGAAGAAGAAGGAGTCGGTCTGGTGCTCTCCCACTGTAGCGTTTGCTCCGCAAGATCGTCAAAGAACTGCCACGCTTCTTCGTCAGATTTGGATAGGAAGTGGCCCTGATAGATGGTTTCCAGCAACTGCTTCGTTGCTGGGTTCAGTCCCTCGTATAAGGTTTGGCAGAGCTGCCATTTCTCTATACCGTGGTGAGGACACTGAACAAGAAGGTCTTTGTATCGGTCAAAGCACTTCCAGAAGGGTTCAGAAGGAAGCTGGGAGAATTGGTTGATCTCATTTCGAATTCTTGCGGTCTTATGATTTGGGTAGAATTTTTTCAGAAACGCTTTAACAAACTCGTCCCAGCTGGTGATTGAGTGGGAAGCGGTGCTATACAGCCATTTTTCTGCGAGATCGCATAAAGTGAACGGAATGACCCGTAGACGTATAGCATCGTCCGTCAGCTGGGTTGTTTTCATCATGGCACAGACATTTTGAAATTTGTTAATGAAGATATAGGCATCTTCAGATTCAAGCCCATGAAAACGTGGAAGCATGTTGATGAAATGGGGCTTAATTTCAAAGTTGTCCCCATTGGCCGGAGGAAGAGAAAGGCAGGTTGGAAGTGCAGAACGGGTAGGGTAGAAACGATCCTGGAGCGCAATTCGCTGCGGCGCTACAACAGGCGGAGGTGGTGGAAGATTGGTCTCCGTAGGAGGTGGAGCCAATCTAGGGGTGGTCAAAGAGATGTTCGGATTAAATCCCGACATCGCGGAAGAAGAGGTTGGTGAAGGTGAGGGTGAAGATGTATGAACAGAATTCCGGTCAACGTCGGAGTTGGCCGGCAAAGGAAGGGGAGAAAGAGGAGTGGACGGAGTATCGACTTCGGAGTCGATCGCGTAGTCGGTCGCGACTAACGTAACGCGGACTAGACGGGCGCTAGTGTCCCGAGTCCAAGCGGACATACACTAAACGAGTTTAGTATAGTCAAAGCGGAGAAGGTGAGGGTAAGAAAACGTCAATGAAGAAAGGCGATGGGTGGTGGGTGAAAATGGATTTGGCGACAAAAGGGCAAGTTTTTATAAAAGTTTTTGATTTTTTTTCTTTTTTATTTTGTTTTTAGAAAGAGATTTACAGAAGTATGTACGGAAATACGGTTTAAGCAATCACAAACAAGATATGCACAATCACACCTAGATCTAGGGTAACCTAGGTCTACTAGACCTGCTCCTGAACTTGATTGTCGAAGTTAAACAGTGTCGAGAAACAGGCTTAAAAATACACTGATCACGAGGCCAGGTAAGTGCAGAGATAAGGGGAGGTTGTCCAACGCTTTCGCGAAGTTCCTTAATTAAATAACCCTTTCTCTTTCGGCGGTTGCGCCTTTAACACTTTCCTAGACACCCCGTAAACAATATACGGTTAAGCAAGGTTCTAAACAAGGTTTATCTTCTCCTAATGAGCGCGAAGTCCTTAGGGCTGAAGTCTAGTATTTTTTTAATTTACAATGGACAATGCATATTCTTTAGTGATTTCCGGGGTCCTGGGAAGGGTGATGAAATCCCCACCCAATCTGGATTGGTTTCAAGCCCCTTAAGTCCGTATTAAAAGAATGCAAAACAGTAACAATATCAACAGCAAACAATTTTTATTTGCGGCGCAAAGAATTCTGCACAAGAACAGTTTATTGGAAGGGGGAGAAGAATTTGCGCAAAGAAGGCTGCAGAAAACACAATTTATTGGAGCTCAGAGGAGTGGAGAGAAGGAGAGAGACTTACAGAGAGAAAATAGCATCCTGACCCCACCAATCGGCCGCTGTTCCGCGGCAATAAGGCCCTAATGCCGCGGTTCCGCGGCGGAAATGAGGAGTTGATGCACCATATTTCTTGTGTGGGCTCTGTTGGGTGTCCTCTGGTTGTCTGGATGTTCTGAATTTGGATTTGCTCACTGAAACAACTCCAGATTTGTACAGTAGACCGTATGCTTTGTTTTTGTACGTCGCGGTGTAGCCGCGAAAATGTGGGTCTATCTTCCCACGTCTTTGGCACTGTACTTGAACTCCGTATTTCCAACGTCTTTGGAGTCGATCTTGAGCTTCGTATTTCCTGCACACTTGCACAAAAACTAATCAAGAATAACAAGATGATTTTTACAAAGTATATTATTTTTTTTTTGGTTTTTGGTTGTTTTTATATTCACAAATTAACCCGAAATTTCACTTAGAAATAGACTACCGTCTCCCCGGCAACGGCGCCATTTGATTGATAGGATACGAGCGTGTTCAAGTTCTAGTTTAAATACCGCAATCAAGACGGTTTCGCACGTAGCTAGCCGGTTGAGTACGGGTTGTCCGCAGGGAGATGGGAATCTTTTTCTATGTGTTTTTCGACGAGTTAAGTCCGGTTGTTCAGATTTTGTTTGTAGTTATCTAAGTGTTGAGTTGATATTTAAAGAAAGCATGTTAGGGTTAGGATTAGGTTAGTTTGAGTTAGGAGTCTCCACATCTTTCGTTGCCCTTCTTAATATCGTGTTACGGTAATCGGCAACAACGGGGATTAGCACGACTAGGAAGGACTTTGCGAGTATAAGCTAGGCTTTCCAACGCATAAGTCTTCCTTTTGGTGCTTGTCCGTCCGTTCTTGGCTCTTAGCCATAACCTCCGGTTAATCCAACCACAACCGGTCTCACTACGGAATCACCGCTATCATGTAGGATAGGGTGCCGTAAGGAGCGGATTGTGGTTCAATTAACGGGAGTTGATTTAAGATGTTGGGCAAGGAAAGAGTGAGAGAGATTTCCTTCTCTCAAACTTCCCTTATCCTACCCTAACAAGAATGAACTACTCACACATCATAATACGGAAAAATAAAACAACACAAAAGAGGAAGATAGAAAGAAGGAGATTAGAAGAATACGACTAACTATTTGCGACCTCACCTTGGCGAGGATCGAGCGTAAGTATCATTGTCGTATGTAAGGATAAAGAAAAAGAGAGAAGAAACAAACAACAAGGAAATAACAACAACTACTTAACAATTAAAATTAACAACAATTATAACAAGTAAAGAAAGAGACAAGCATGATAATAAAAATGGTCTTCTTTATTCATCACTCTTCACTCAAAAGCTCACTTACAAGTTTAATGGAGAAGAGGTGAGAAGAGGAAGAAGAACATGTAACTAAAACCTAGCAAAAGAAATACAAGATTATGGACCCTTTCCTTCACAAACTTCTGGGCTATTTATAGGCCAAAACATGAAACCCTAGGGCAGCCAACAGAACATACATGAAAAGACCAACCTACCCTCAAAAGCCCTGCATGTCTGGCGCCAGAACGGCCGCGGAAGCGCGGCCAATACCCCCCTTTGGCCGCGCTTTCGCGGCCATTTAGATGAGTTGGGCTTTGGTCCTTTTTGTGGTGGCCTGGTTTTCTGAGCACTTTCTTCTGGAATATGTATTTTCTCCAATTGTTTTCACGATTTTTCCAGAATTTCTGTTAAAGGAAAGGTGGACTTTTTGTTAAGATTTTGTCATGATTGTCTCGAGCTCCGCGTAGATCTCTTGGATCTTGTGCTACCATTGAGCCTTATGCCTGAAAACGACATTGATTTGACATTTTGTCTTCCTAAACAGGTATCTGGCAGCATACGGATGGAGAGCGGAGACCGTGTTTTATCTGTGGTTGGCAGGAACCTGATTTTTGTCGTGTTTTCCATGAATTTCTCCGTTTGAGAACCGGGAACCTGTATCCTGCAATTGACTAGCAAACACGGCTCAAGAGTATCTACCGACATGCAATGTGATAAAAATTGGGCGGTATGAAAATGCAAAAATCTGATATGAACAGTAGTTTCGGGACGTGACAGAGCACATATGTGATATGTGCGGGACCGAGAATAATACGATATGAGATACCGTATTCTATTCTCGCGATATGAGATATCGGCCGGGTATATGTGATATAGCCTGGTCATCGGATCAAGTGTTGATTCGATGAATTGGTTCATGTTATATTAGTCGGTTATGTGTATTATAACCGGGTTATCGGATCAATTGTTGATTCGATAATTTAATGTATATTATATATGAGATATATTACTTTACATTAACTAATATAAGCTCGCTTTATTGATTCATTTTCTCACGGGGTAATACATTGATGTATATGTGATATATGTTAATTGTATTATTTTCTTTTGTTACAAAATATATTATATATGTGATATATAATATTGTAACATGTTAGGGTTACAAATGCAACATGCTTTGTAGAGTTTAAATATGGTTATGGTTTGGATTAGGGTTAAGCTTGGATGAAGCATCCATGAAGCTTCATGAAGCTTTGACTTTTATCACTTGATTTGATTTTTTGTATAGATATTTCTTAACCCAACCCAAACACTTTACCCTAGTTTATTCACTACAAGGATTAAGCCTTCATGCTTAACTCATGGTTGATTTGTAACCACAACAATAATTCATTATTCATCAAAAAAGTATTTGCTTCATCTTCTTCTTCTTTCTTCTTGGATGAAAACCTTCACTAGGTTTTTGATAAGTGATGATAATGAGTGAGAATATGAAAACAAAAGAGAGCAAAATTCCTACTTCATCATCCTCATCTATTCTAGCCACTTAGATTAGGGTGTTTGCTTTACTAATACTTGATTAGTGAAGCAAAGGCTTGGGTTTGAGATTCTTCAATGTAGATCATCTTGGATTAGTGAAGTCTTCAAGCATGGTGCATCATTCTCTTCATGGAGCCTCTTGAGAGTCGGAGTTCATGATGATCGCAGCGAATGGACCTCAACACGGAGCTTATGAGGCGAAGGAATGGACTACAAAGGTTGTAATCCCTAACTCTTAGATGTTAAAGTGTTAACATGCTAGTATTGTTTGATTCTCTAGTTAAAGTTCCTTTGTTTAGGGTTATCTATAATGGCAAAATCTGAAATTGGCATGAGAGATGCCACCCGAAACCTTGCTGTCCTTGTAGGTAACCCAACATAAGCATGATACTTTTAACCCTTGGTTACATTTCTAACCTCAACACAATTCATTCTCACTTGAGCTTGAGCTTCATCTTCTTCTTGCACTTGATTCTTGCTCCCTTGATTTCTTTATGTGATGAAAAATTAGTGAGAAATAAAATACTAAAGTGAGCAAAATTCCTACTTCATCATACTCATCTATTCTAACCACTTAGATTAGGGTGTTTGCTTCACAAATACCTCATTAGTGAAGTGAAAGCTTGGGTTTGTGTTGCTTCGACGTAGATCATCTTGGATTGTGAAGACTACAAGCACGGATGCCTCATTCATCTCATGGAGCTTCTCTAGATTCTGGGAGCATGATGATCGCAGCGAAGGGACTTCAACTCGGTGCTTTAGAAGTGAAGGAGAGGACTACAGAGGTTGTAATCCCTAATCACTTAGATGTTAAGTTGTTAACTTGTAGTTTAGTTTGATTCTCTAGTTAAAGATTCATGGTTAGGGTTATCTAGAACGGAAAAAATTTAAACTTGGCATGGATGATGCTACCCGAAACCTTGCCGACGTCCTAGGTATCCCAACAACAGTGACAATATCCGTACAGTCCGGTCCGTCCGTCTATGATTATCGCATATCGAGTCTAGGAGGGTGGATAAAGTCAGAACCATAATAACGCGACATTTAGTGTCGGTATGAAGCCCATCACCACTTAAGAAACTACTGATCCGAATCGGTAATTCTCGACTACCTTGGCCAAGGATTTCTGGTAATGGCCACCCGTGCACACCGCGACATCAATCCCCAATACCGGGAGAGACGAATAAGACTGTCCTACCGGTATAGGTCCTCCCTCACTCATTGCAATCACATGCCTGCGATTCAATAATTGACTTGAGGGCACCTTAGCCAACAGTCAAGTACATATCCTAAGGGCTTTATCAACATGTAAGAGACAGACAGTATAAATACCAGTCTACATGTTAAGATAAAGGTAACCTGATAGCATACTATCATGTCGAGCAAGAAAGTCCTCTATATATATTTCCAAGCATCCACTATATCAACCATAATGGCTCTAGGGCATACATATTCCTAACATATATGTGTATATATATATATAGGTATGTGGGTATGTGTATATATATATATATACACATATACACGGGTGATGAGGGTAGCATGTGATATGTTAAGATGAGTCGATATGATCAGGCATGATGCCGTGAGATTTGATATGCGCTTGAGTCATGATATGATATTATAATAGATCGTTGGGCGATATGTATTCAAACATGTAACATGTGATTTGATAAAATAATAGATTGTACAAGACCTTAGATCCGTACCACTGATTATGATATTGATATTGTACGGCAATTGATACTGTATGATTGATGATTCATATGATATTTGACCCGTACCCTCGATTTTGAGGATGCCCTACGATGGATATTACCGTACGAGGTTCATATGATGATTGATCCGCACTATTGACTCCAGGATGTCGTACTATGTATTATACAGTACGTGACGCTATGAGGCTGGATGCTGACTGCTAGGTATATCGACTCGGAATATATATATATTTAGATTTTCTTTTCGTTCCGACTAATTTCATAGTTAGTCTCTTAGTTGTTTAGGTAGATGCTAGACCTGGCTTGAGTCATACCTATTTTCAAAACTAATGAATCGTTAGTATTTTCAAAAGACAACCCGAGAGATGCTACGGATATTTCAAAAGACACATCTTTTCTAAAAAACACCGTAGCCCCTACTTTTAACCTCGATTCTTGATATTTTAAAACACTAAAACCGTATGACTCGTAAACTAATATGTCTATTTTATAATGTTACGTTTACTATTTGTTTTTATGTTATATTTATGTTCTCATCGCATTGCATATTTATTACATGTGTTTCTTTAGCTATTATGAATCCCGTCTGTTAGGACACCAGCACCATTACCGATGATGCGTATGTTCTGTTGGGTTGTCTAGCACGGCAACATGGTTTCGGGTGGCATCGTCCATGCCAATTTAAAAAATTTGCTGTTCTATCTAACCCTAACCTAGAATCGATACTAGAGAATCATGCGGAAACATAAAGCAAACAACATAACTTCTAAGTGATAGGGATTACAACATTTGTAGTCCGTTCCTTTGCTTCATAAGCTCCAAGTTGTGCTCCCTTCGCTGCGATCATCAAGCTCCCGGACTCTAGAGAGGCTCCATGAGGTGAATGATCCGTGCTAGCTTGAAGTCTTCACAATCCAAAATGATCTACCTTGAGTCACAAACCCAAGCTATCTCTTCACTAATTAGGGATTAGTGAAGCTAACACACTAATCTATATGGCTAGTATAGAAGAGGATGATGAAGTAGAAATTTTGCTCACTTTTGTTTTCTTTTTCTCACAATCTTTTCTCACTTACGAAAAAGCTAGTAAAGCTTTTGAGGAAGAAGAATATGAAGTGATAAAAGAATTATATGTTTTGGTTAGAAATGCAACCAAGGGTTAAGAATGCCATGCTTAACCTTTGTAGAGACTTAACCATGAGATAGGGTTAAAGATTAGGTCAAAAAATATCTTAAGCAAGACAAAAAGAGTGGACAAAGTCAAAGAAGCCTACAAGCTTCTATAAGCTTTCACCAAATATCAACCATGACAAAATCCACAATATTTGAATTACTTAATGATAAATATAAACCCTAATCTTAATCCTAGCATGGTTTAATTCTCATAAACCCTAGTTGGATTTATAACCTAGCATGTTACATTTATACATATCACATATATATAATATTGTAACAAAAGAAAAGAATACATTTAACATATATTACATATATATATCAATGTATCCAAAATGAGAAAATGAAATACTTAATTGAGAAAATATATTAGTTAATGTAATTTAATATATCAAATATATAATTATACATTAAATTATCGAATCAACACTTGATCCGATAATCCGGCTATATTACATATAACCGACTAATATAAAATGTATCATTTCATCGAATCAACACTTGATCCGATGACCCGGCTATATCACATATAACCGGCCGATTTCATATATCGCGAGAATAGAATATGGTATCACATATCTGTTGGAGATAGTGCCCTCAGAGTCAATTATTAGGTCACAGGTACGTGATTGTAATGATTGTGGGAGGACCTATCCCGGTAGGACAGTCTTACTCGAGATGATAGTATGCTATCTGGTTTACCTTTATCATCGTGTACTGTTTTAGGTGACCTGACACGTCGCTATTACACGTTGATAGAGCCCCTAGGATTCTTGCTTGACCACCAGCAGTATGAGGGCGATCATATAAGTGGGAGCTGGGGGTCTACAAGCATATCCTTAAAAGGTCCCTAGTCGTGGGAGTTTCGAGACCGGGCATCGATACTCCATTAGTAGACTAGTGTATACAGTCGAGACCCCGACGAGGGGCGGTGGCCGGTCTCACAAGCCACTGGTGTCAGTTGGATCACCTAAGATGTATACAGGTGCTCATTGGGTTATGAGTACACCGGACAGGACTCGCCGGGAACATGCTAGTTGGTCATATACCAGACGTCAGATGGCAGTTCCCTGGTGACATGTGTGCAGGTTAGTTCATCGACCTGGGGATCGTCATTTGTCTCGTGTGAGTTCCCACTGTACTTTGATTACTACCCTACCACGGCTCAAAGGAGTCGTGCAAACAGGTTTTAGTTGGGTACAGTCCCGAGCCACATGGAGGCAGTGAGCGTATCTTCAGGGGTTCGTCTCTCCCGGTATTGGGGGTGAGGTCGTGCTGTGTCTAGGAGAGCCATTACACGAAGTCCTTGGCCAAGGCAAGGAGATTTACTGGTAGGTATTCCAGTAGTATCTCAGGGTGTTCTGGGATACACTCCGACACGACTTGTACCGCTTTTGGGGGTCTGACTTTTACCAACCCCCTAGGCCCGCCATGCGATACTCATAGACGAACGGACCGGACTGTACGGATATTGTCACTGACAGGCTCAGTAGGGTTGTCAGGCTGAGTTCACTTACAGACATCCCTTTTAGTCAATACCTGGTAGCCCGTTACGTATTGGCTTATACCTCTGACGTGCTAGTGGTTAAATCCACAACCAAGGTGTTGACGAGTCTTTAGAGTCCCCCACATTCAGTTACTCAGCTTTCGGGCGAAACGCTGTAGAGGCCGTATGGAGATATGGCAGGGTGCGATCAGATACGTGCGGTATTGCACGGATCGTGATCGGACGGATTTTACTAGCCGGCTTTGGCTTAAGCCGGATTCTAGTTTTAGATAGTGTAGATTTTGTCTCATTGCATTTGTATTTCGGTCGAAATACAGATGCGGGTGTGTATGCACAGTATCGGGGTTTTCCTGTAATTTATTACGGGACCAGTTTTCTGGAGTTGCCAGTTTGCTTTTAGTTTCGGCCGATTTCCTTTGTTCCGTTCATTGGCCGAAGTTTGGTGGAGGAGGGCTTATTTGCATTGTTGCAAATAAGCTTTAGTGGAGGGGGTCTTTGCATGTTTCCTTGTATCATGATGGTTTCATGATGGAGCCTATCCTTTGACTCTTTCTTTTCCATGATGGCTTGACCATTGTAGGTTATGATTGGCTTTGAGAGGGTATGGGTTTTGATGTGATATTGTGATGGAAATTGGAGTGGGCCGGCCACTGTTTGCAGTATGGAGTGAGGATTAATGTATAGTGGAATGATTTTAAGATGAGGGATTAATTTAATAATATGTGGGTGCTGGAATGATTTTTTGAGTGCTGAGGATTTTATTTGAAGCATGTTATTAATCATTTGACTTCATCCATGCACACTTTCTGAATTCATTTTCCAGTGAGCAAAATGTGTGGTTGCTTCATTCATTCTTCAAGTGAGGGCTTGCTTCATTTTTCCAGTGAACAAAAATGCCCTGGCCGAGCTCATATCTTTGTCTGCTCCATTTATCTAGCAAGTTAAATGGAAAAACATTGTGCTCAAATTCCTCCATCTTGGCAACCTCATTAACCCCAAAGAGACAACGATTCTACATTATTCTACAGCAAATCTTGGGCGCGTCGGCTAGCCAACTTCGCGCCCGAGTTGCCTCGGTATTGAGGTGGGAGCCCGTAAAAGAATCCGGCTTCGTGGTGCCCTTCCGGCGAGGAGGCGACCACCGGAGTTTCCGCAGGAGATCGGGACGACGACGAGAAGACCGGAGGACTCGGATCACTCGGTATATCTCTTCCCCATCTTCTAGTTAGCTTAGACTTGTTAATGGTTACGATCCGGATGTTTAGTGCGCGGTGGTGCCGGTTTACTAAGTCCGCAAAATTATAGTTTTTCACCGCTTCCGCATTCCGGCGTCGGATTGACGGCCGGGGCGCCGCCGTGCACTTACAGTGGTATCAGAGCCTCGCCATTAACTTAGTCTAGCTTTGTGTGATGTGTTTTTCAGTTCCGATCGACCAAAATTCCGAAAACCCAATTTGTGTTCACATCAGTTTTCTGTTAAGATTTTTTGGTGTCCAAAAATTTTTCAGGTGACAGAAAAGTGATCTACCAAAAGATATAAGAATTCTGCAAAAATACGATATAGTGATTCATCTACAGGAGCGCGGAAGCGCCGCGAAAACCCACTTCCCGCCGTCCTTCCGCCGCACTGTAGCTTCATCATGTTATCATATTTTTCCAGTTTCTTTCTGGGTTAATTTCTGGGGTTTTGGAATATTAAAATTGGGCCCAGGTTTTCTGTGAGTGCTACAGTTTTGATTGGGGGCCCACTTGTTTATTTTTGATCGATCGGATATTTTAAACACATTTTTCACAGTATTTACATTATATCTGCGACCGTGAATGTCACTTGATCGGTAAATCCGGTCTAACTGCTATAGCCCGGTTAGACGGATTTGCGAACGTGACTTTCACGTTGATGTTTTGTTTTTGCTGTGATGTTGCGGATCGGTCGTGGGGGATAGCCTGGATGCAATGCTAGTACAGTTGTGGTTGTATTATGTACATTTGATATTGCGGGGCGAGCGTCCGACATGTGGACTGCCGTCACTGCCTGATTGTATTATTATTTTGGGGCACGACCTGGTTGCGGTCGATGTACCCGGTGTATGTATATTTTACTTTCTGTACTAGGATTGCCCCGCGGAGGGGTGCACGGATAGCCGGGTTCTGGAGGGCAACAAGCCCGCATCTCATGGCATTGAGACGGAGGGGGCTTCACTCTAGGATTGGCGGGCTATTCGCCGCACTCGTAGGGGGTACAGGTTGACCCAGGAGGGGTGCCCAAGTTACCGGATTCCGTGAAGTGCTGGGTGGTCCATTCACGTTGCTGAAGGGGGCTGCCTCACTTCAGGTTTTGGCGGGTAACTTGCCGCGCCCGTAGGGGTCTAGGATTTCATTGCACAGGCTATCCACACGACCAGGGGAACGTCGGGTTTCAGCAGTGGCTCTGTGAAACCCGGGGATCCCAGATATCTGTATTGTTTCTGTGATGCTGTTCATTCTCTGTGATGTTGCATTTTATTCATGCCTTGAGCGAATATAATATATTGGTATATATATTAGTAGATGTAGTATATGTTTTGCATCCGCGCTAGTCCAGTCCCCGCTCTGTCGTTAGTAAGCTAACCTAATGGGTAATGACGGGACCCAGTGGCGAATGCGGATGGCATATACGTACATCAGTATATTTTCGTTCTTTTTGGTGTGATCAATTGATGGGACTGCATTGATTCGGATCAATGCAAGTTAAAAACAAACCTAATCTGATGTTGTTGGAACACTTTTCAAAAAGCTGTTATTGCAAGGACGTTCTCTTTTGTTTT
Source organism: Agapanthus africanus (assembly GCA_030015575.1). Lineage (NCBI taxonomy): Eukaryota > Viridiplantae > Streptophyta > Magnoliopsida > Asparagales > Amaryllidaceae > Agapanthus > Agapanthus africanus. The sequence goes on from CM057347.1 coordinate 159,423,799, forward strand.
GCATCGTGGTATTCAGTTGGAATATCCTGCTCCTCAGTCGACGAGGCAAGGGCCGAGATCCCTTCACCGGGAGTGACCCCTTGGACAGAAGTTTGCGTCAGGGCATTGACTTCACTATAGCCGATTACTTTTGCTTTGCACCGTGGTATTCAGTTGGAATATCCTGCACCCCATTCTACGGGGAAAGAGCCGAGATCCCTTCACCGGGAGTGACCTCTTTAGCAACGGTTTTCGTCACTATATTTTTAAAAAGCTATCCGTTCCTTCAACGATATCAAGTTCATTACGTTAAAGGTTTTCGCCAGAAACCATTCGTAGCCCTCCGTCGTTTCATATGGATAGTCAATAGTATTCAAGCTGTGTTTGTTGGCCAAAGTCAAGGCACAGTGTTTGGTAGCTGTTGGTTATTCATATGCAGCATAGATAGATGCGTTGGTTTGGAACAGTCGTACTGCCTTGTTGGCCAAAGTCAAGGGTATGTACGGGTGGATTCAAAACAACCTGGAGAATGACGGGTAGAACTTGACATGTGACTTATGATTTGTTGGCCAAAGTCAAGGTCATAAGAGCATGGGGCAGAAATCACATCGGGAGTTTCAAAAGAACTGAAACTTGCCAGATATGCGCATACCTTCTGGAGTGTGATACCGTGAGTGGATTCCGTCACATTGTCATGCGATGATAGTTGGATCCCGATTTCCACTGATGAGTTAGTTTACTCCTCGGATAACCCCGACTAATTCTTCTTTCAGGTTTGGAGGAGAATTTGAGGTACAGTGGGAGGTTTCCAGATTAGATAAATTGGTGACCATTCTGATCTAGGTTAGAGTGCACGCTGAGTGTTTCTTTTCTCTCTCTCTTTGGCAGCGACCATTGACCCGACCCTAAGACTTTGACTCAGTGACCAAGTTGACCGAACCTTCTTAAACACCGGCTTTTGGATTGTCAGAGTTGCAAACCTCATTGCCACTCCTACTTTTACCCTTTTCTCCAGGACACCCCGTTTTACTACGAACGTCCACTTCCATTGGACAAAACCATCGTATGGTTAGATACGAACTCGAAAGAATTTATTCGAGGATGGTTTCCGGTTCTGGAGAAAACGGATAGGATTATTCAGTTGTCTTTTCCTTTTACCCTCTCTCAGGTTACGAGTACTCCTTGGTTTAGGGGTAGTACACCTATTACGCAAATTGGATTGTCTTCTTCCAAACCTTAGGCTGGTGCCGACCGGTAGGGAATGAAGAAAACCAATTAGCATAACGATGGTGTGCAGAAGGTATTAAGTTCAGACAAAGCAAGGGATTAGTAAGAGGGCAAAGTAAATTGCGACAGATATTCACGACCAAACCAAATATTTCGTTACCACTCCCACGTCACCTTTGTATTTCTCCAGGACACTCCGTATCACTACGAAGATCCACAGTTTATTTGGATACTCCATCGTATGGTTATATACGAACTCGAATGGAACTGGTTCCAGTTCGGGGATGGATTCTGGTTCAGGAGAAATAGGAATAAGGTTTATTCAGGTGTCTTTTATCTTCACCTTCTCTCGCATTGAGAGTGTTCCTAGGATTAGGACAGTACACCCATTATGCTTATTGGATAGTCTTCTTCCAAACCATAGGCTGGTGCCGAACGGTAGGGAAGGAAGAAAACCATTTGGCCTAAAGGGGTGTGCAGAAGTTAATGACTAAAGACATATGAAGGGATGTGGAGAGATGGCAATGAATTATACGGTTGTAGTTGTGAATCTGGATAATGGAAGAGGCATTACTATGAATATCGGGATACCCCACGAAACATTTCAATGTTTCAGTTTCACTGTGTACAGTTAAAGGAAAACTGATTTCCCGATTAGATACTTACTCCAGGGTATGTATTTACCAGGTACGATTCTCACATCAGTATGGTTTTACAGATGATGAGTGGGAGTAAGTTATTGGGAATTGGGTGATCATCCTCATTATATCGGGATTCGTTGTAATCGGTGATATTTGAGGAAATCACCTGAGCTGTTTGCCAGTCGGCAAATATTTGGTTTTGAATATCTGCAGTTATGCACCAATTTCAAATTGATATATCTGTACGTCTATCTTCATAGAGTAAGATATACCTTTTTGAAATTATGTCTGTGACATCTACCTATATCAGTGGATGGTTAGGTAAGGAGCATTAAACAGCGGTGTAATTCTTCTTAACCATAAGTACAGTTTTCAACCTACGACACACAGTGAATGAGTTATCAGACTCAAGGGACTTGTACAGAGTATTGTATGTTGTCCAGGGTCCATCAGGACAGAGGGGTTGGTCCTCGTACTATATTCGGTTTACTTATGACTTCTCTAGTTTTTAGACAGGTGTTTCGTGGAAACACAGGGTCCGAATTTTGAGAAGTTATAGGTATTTGAATAGAGTAGAGAACCAGGTATAGCAAGTATCGGGATTCTTCAAAGAGATCGAAGACGTAGATACTTATGTATTGTATTCAGTTGATAGTGATGATAAAGAGATCTTGCTTCTTTTTCAGGTTACTCATAATTGGAAGCATTCCTAAGTTGAGTAACGCTGATCGGCCTCCTTCCATTTAGTTGACATGCGCTGGAGACAGCTGCATGATTTGAATCTGGTTCAATTGAATCAGTGCCTCTGGTCCTATATGGGATATAGAACAGTTCGTATCTTAACGATGTTAAGGTACGGGGAGTTGTCCGGTTTATGATTAAAACCAGACACGGGACAACTCAAGGCACGTTTCTGTAATGGCTGTTTGTGGGTTGACCCAGGCTTTGACGAGGGTTGACTTTCTACCATCTGGATGAACAATAGCAATATTGTTCTAGACTCTCCACAGTTTTAATAAAAATGGATTTTTTCAGAAAACAGTAGTGGGAGTATGGTAGAACTGGAAGTGATTCCAGAACCACAAACGATTACTGAAGATTTGATAAGGAACCTAAAGATTCAATCTGGATTGACATTCCATTGGCCACTCCGCAGATAAGGTGGGTAACTTTAGGCACCCGAGAGGTACTACGGTAGCCTCAAGGACGGTGACAGGGAAGTTCTTGTTTACCCACAATTGCCATTGCTGTTGTTCCAGGTTACGAGACCCGGCGGGAGGATGAGTATAGCGTCGTTCTAAACCAGTTTCAGAAGTGTACGTCTATATGACTCTGCCAGAGGGTTGTCGTAGTCAGTGGGAGCAGCGGAAGCATTGGTGGACAGGTTGCTTATGTCTATTTATAGACTAGAGCAGATGTAGCGGAGATAGATCATCTATTTCTGACGTGACAGTCATGGGTTTGACTTCATCAGAATAGGGGATGGATCTGTTGAGAAGGTAGTAGGGTGTGATATCCTGGTATTTGGATGATATACACAGAGTAGGAAAGGAAACTCCTACACTACGATCGGTTATAGTTTGGTCGTCACACAGTTGTTTCTCCACAAAGGAAATGGATTTTATATCAGACATACTGGTTACTAGATCTATGGTCTTAGATCTAGATTTGGGTGGTTTCCCAATCAGGGTACTTGACAGCGTTCTAAGAGTATTTAGGATGGACGACTCCTGGCACGGTAGTGTACCTGCAGGTAATGGAGTCACCCTCTCCAAAGGTGTCTTACAGACTAAAGGGGAGAGGGACGGGCATGATTGGCAGATCACTTGCTCAGGCAATTGAGTCAATCGTGAGATGTCAAGTACCACACCAGATGTTGTTCTTGCACTAGATGCAATAAGTTGACATTAATCCAATCCTGGAGAAACAGTCGGAAGCAGTTTTAGAACATAAGTGGATGTTCGAGGGAGATGATAACGACAGCCTCATTCAGGAGACAGTTATCATTCCAGGCTTTCAAGGTGACATGGACGACAAGGAGGTTGTCAGAGTTATAGTTTTCCTTCTGATGAGGGGCAGTATTTTGGACAGGTGGTCTAAGGCAATACTGAGGGAGGCATGGCGCGCAGGATACTGATTAAGTTCAGTTGACGATACAGTCTAAGAAGTTTGGATTTGGAGTTCATTTATGAGCTAGGTCCCATCAGACATCCAGACATATTCTGAGACAGGTATTGCTCTTTTCGGGAGATGGCTTTCTCCGCGAACTTGAGATATAGAGAGACATAGAAAGAAACAACTAAGCGGATCCACCCACTGAGACTATTCCTCGAACGTAATAGTTCCGCAAACGAGCTTTGTGAGACTGACTAGTAGAGGAGTTGGATGTTCGGTATCACACGGGCTGTGAGTATGCGACATCGCAATAATTAGCCTTGAGTGCAAGTGGGAGATTGTTGGAGATAGTGCCCTCAGAGTCAATTATTAGGTCACAGGTACGTGATTGTAATGATTGTGGGAGGACCTATCCCGGTAGGACAGTCTTACTCGAGATGATAGTATGCTATCTGGTTTACCTTTATCATCGTGTACTGTTTTAGGTGACCTGACACGTCGCTATTACACGTTGATAGAGCCCCTAGGATTCTTGCTTGACCACCAGCAGTATGAGGGCGATCATATAAGTGGGAGGTGGGGGTCTACAAGCATATCCTTAAAAGGTCCCTAGTCGTGGGAGTTTCGAGACCGGGCATCGATACTCCATTAGTAGACTAGTGTATACAGTCGAGACCCCGACGAGGGGCGGTGGCCGGTCTCACAAGCCACTGGTGTCAGTTGGATCACCTAAGATGTATACAGGTGCTCATTGGGTTATGAATACACCGGACAGGACTCGCCGGGAACATGCTAGTTGGTCATATACCAGACGTCAGATGGCAGTTCCCTGGTGACATGTGTGCAGGTTAGTTCATCGACCTGGGGATCGTCATTTGTCTCGTGTGAGTTCCCACTGTACTTTGATTACTACCCTACCACGGCTCAAAGGAGTCGTGCAAACAGGTTTTAGTTGGGTACAGTCCCGAGCCACATGGAGGCAGTGAGCGTATCTTCAGGGGTTCGTCTCTCCCGGTATTGGGGGTGAGGTCGTGCTGTGTCTAGGAGAGCCATTACACGAAGTCCTTGGCCAAGGCAAGGAGATTTACTGGTAGGTATTCCAGTAGTATCTCAGGGTGTTCTGGGCTACACTCCGACACGACTTGTACCGCTTTTGGGGGTCTGACTTTTACCAACCCCCTAGGCCCGCCATGCGATACTCATAGACGAACGGACCGGACTGTACGGATATTGTCACTGACAGGCTCAGTAGGGTTGTCAGGCTGAGTTCACTCACAGACATCCCTTTTAGTCAATACCTGGTAGCCCGTTACGTATTGGCTTATACCTCTGACGTGCTAGTGGTTAAATCCACAACCAAGGTGTTGACGAGTCTTTAGAGTCCCCCACATTCAGTTACTCAGCTTTCGGGCGAAACGCTGTAGAGGCCGTATGGAGATATGGCAGGGTGCGATCAGATACGTGCGGTATTGCACGGATCGTGATCGGACGGATTTTACTAGCCGGCTTTGGCTTAAGCCGGATTCTAGTTTTAGATAGTGTAGATTTTGTCTCATTGCATTTGTATTTCGGTCGAAATACAGATGCGGGTGTGTATGCACAGTATCGGGGTTTTCCTGTAATTTATTACGGGACCAGTTTTCTGGAGTTGCCAGTTTGCTTTTAGTTTCGGCCGATTTCCTTTGTTCCGTTCATTGGCCGAAGTTTGGTGGAGGATGGCTTATTTGCATTGTTACAAATAAGCTTTAGTGGAGGGGGTCTTTGCATGTTTCCTTGTATCATGATGGTTTCATGATGGAGCCTATCCTTTGACTCTTTCTTTTCCATGATGGCTTGACCGTTGTAGGTTATGATTGGCTTTGAGAGGGTATGGGTTTTGATGTGATATTGTGATGGAAATTGGAGTGGGCCGGCCACTGTTTGCAGTATGGAGTGAGGATTAATGTATAGTGGAATGATTTTAAGATGAGGGATTAATTTAATAATATGTGTGTGCAGGAATGATTTTTTGAGTGCTGAGGATTTTATTTGAAGCATGTTATTAATCATTTGACTTCATCCATGCACACTTTCTGAATTCATTTTCCAGTGAGCAAAATGTGTGGTTGCTTCATTCATTCTTCAAGTGAGGGCTTGCTTCATTTTTCCAGTGAACAAAAATGCCCTGGCCGAGCTCATTTCTTTGTCTGCTCCATTTATCTAGCAAGTTAAATGGAAAAACATTGTGCTCAAATTCCTCCATCTTGGCAACCTCATTAACCCCAAAGAGACAACGATTCTACATTATTCTACAGCAAATCTTGGGCGCGTCGGCTAGCCAACTTCGCGCCCGAGTTGCCTCGGTATTGAGGTGGGAGCCCGTAAAAGAATCCGGCTTCGTGGTGCCCTTCCGGCGAGGAGGCGACCACCGGAGTTTCCGCAGGAGATCGGGACGACAACGAGAAGACCGGAGGACTCGGATCACTCGGTATATCTCTTCCCCATCTTCTAGTTAGCTTAGACTTGTTAATGGTTACGATCCGGGTGTTTAGTGCGCGGTGGTGCCGGTTTGCTAAGTCCGCAAAATTATAGTTTTTCACCGCTTCCGCATTCCGGCGTCGGATTGACGGCCGGGGCGCCGCCGTGCACTTACAATATCGTATTAATCTCGGTCCCGCACATATCACATATGTGCTCCTACTCCGTTTCGCCTGAGCCAGGAAACCTCTGTGTAGGACTTTAAAGACTGGTCAATACGGCGGTAGTAGGTGATGATCATATCAAACGCAAAAAATCTGCAAGCGGTCAGCTAAACGTAACAGCCACCCGGGTATTGAGCGATAAGAAGATCAACAAGCAAGCCTGGACACACTCCTGTGAATCCAATCAGTAACACAACCGTACAGTCCGGTCTCTTCGTCTGATATGTCGCCTATCCAGTCTAGGGGCGGTAAACGCCAGACCCTAGTAATCGATAAGTCGTGTCGATGTGAGGCCCATAACTGGTCAAGAAACTACTGATAACACTTACCAGTAGGTCTCTATATCAGCCCTGGCCAAGGACTTCCAGTTATAGCCAATCGAACACAGCGCAACATCAACCCCTAATACCGGGAGAGACAAAACCCCTCCTATCGCTCATTGCCTCCTTGTGATTCGGGACTGTACCCAAAAGCCACCGTTTTGCACGTTCTCATGAACGTGGTATGGTGGAAATCAAAGAACAGTGGGAATCACACAAGACTCTATGACGATCTCGGGTCTACAGACTAACCTGTACCAATGTCACCAGAGAGCTGCTATGTGACCATAGGTATAATACCATTTAGAAGTTCTCGGCGAGTCCGTTCAGTGTACCCAGTCTCAACTGAGCACCCGTACACCATCTTTGATGTCAAACACCAATAGATGTTGGATCATCCATCGCCCATCATATGGGTCAAGATGCATATACGCTGGTTTACTCTGGAGTATCGATGCCCAGTCTTGATACACCCTCGACTAGAAACAATTATAGGACATACTCTTGTACTACCCTATCCCCACTAGTATGATCTTCATCATAGTCCTAGTAGTCAAGTACATATCCCAAGGGCTTTATCAACATGTGAGAGCATGACAGTAAACCAATACAAGTCAACATGTTTAGACAAAGTGAAACCAGATTGCATACTATCATATCGAGCAAGAAAGTCCTCTCTATATATATCCAAGCATCCACTATAATATACATCATATTTACAACAAAGGCCTCTAGGGCATATACATAACTAACAATCTTCCACTTGTACTAAGGCCAGCTGTTGTGGTATCTTATACCCAACATCCCGAAGAGTCTCTCAAATTGTATCTGGGGTATGGCCTTTATGAGTGGATCTGCAGTGTTGTCCTTCGTGTCAACTCTCCTGATCTCGATCTCTCGGCGATCAACTATCTCCCGGATCAGGTGATACCGCCTCAGAATATGCTTGGATCTCTGATGGGACCTGGGTTCTTTGGCCAAAGCTACAGCTCCAATGTTATCACAATACAAAGGTATTGGATGCTCAATGGACGGAACCACACCAAGTTTAGTTATGAACTTCTTCATCCAGACAGCCTCTTTGGCAGCGATGTATTCAGCCTCCATCATCGAGTCTGCCACGGTTTCCTGCTTGGAACTCTTCCAACAAACCGCCCCTTCATTAAGGGTAAAGGCAAATCCCAAGTGCGAATTAGAGTCGTCCTTATCACTTTGGAAGCTCGAATCGGTAAAGGACTCCACCTGGAGTTCTCCATTACCATACACCAAGAACATCTCTTTAGTCCTTCTCAAGTACTTGAGAATGTTCTTCACAGCTGTCCAGTGACTCTCTTCTGGATCTGCTTGATACCTACTCACTACACTTAGTGAGTATGCTACATTGGGTCTGGTACATAGCATCGCGTACATGATAGAGCCTACTGCCGAAGCATAGGGTATCCCTTGCATGCGAGCTCGTTCAAAATCAGTCTTAGGAGACATCTCTTTGGAGAGAGTGAGTCCAGAGATCGTGGGTAGATTCCCACGCTTGGATTCTTCCATACTAAACCTCTTTAGTATGTGTCAATGTACCTGGATTGGGGCAATCCCAGTATCCTCTTAGATCTATCTCTATAGATCTTAATTCCCAAGATGCATGAGGCATCACCTAGATCTTTCATTGAGAATCTATATGATAAGAAGAGCTTGACCGAGTGCAGCATAGGAACATCATTTCCTATAAAGAGTATGTCATCCACGTACAATACGAGGAAGACAACCTTACTCTCTGCCACCTTCTTGTATATACAAGGTTTTTCTATGTTCTTGATGAAGTCAAACTCTTTGACTACCACATCAAAACAGATGTTCCAACTCCGCGATGCTTGCTTTAACCCGTAGGTGGATTTAAGAAGCTTGCACACCTTCCCGCTGCTCCCACTGTCTACGAAGCCCTCTGGAGGAGTCATTTACACGCACTCCTCTAAATCACCATTTGGAAAGGCAGGCTTAACATCCATTTTCCATATTTCGTAGTCATGGTATGCAACAATGGCAAGTAGGATCCGGATGGACTTAAGAATAGACACTGGAGAAAAGGTTTCATCATAATCCACACCTGGTCGTTGACGAAAACCTTTTGCAACAAGTCTAGCTTTGAAAGTCTCAACTTTTCCATCTACACCAAGTTTCTTCTTAAAGATCCATTTCCTCCCAATCGGTTTTACCCCTTCAGGAGCAACTTGCGAAGTCCATACTTTGTTGGTGTACATGGATTCCATCTCAGATCGCATTGTATCCAGCCACTTCACAGAGTCCCCACTCATGATGGCCTGCTCGAAGCTAGTTGGGTCATCATTTTCCATGATGCAATCCTCGCTCGCACCATCAATGAGAAAACCGTAGTATCTCTCAGGTGGATGTGTAACCCTACTAGATCGGCAGAGCAGCTGAGGTTCGTCGGGAACTGCTGAATCCTCTGGTTCTAATAAATCATCAGTTGTAGTTTGTGCCGCTGGAACTTCTTCCAGCTCTACCTCTTCGCCACTAATTTCTTTTACGAGAAATTCCTTTTCTAAAAAGGTGGCATATTGAGAAACAAACACTTTTTGTTCCTCACTGTGGTAGAAGATATATCCATAGGAATCTTTTGGATATTGCACAAACTTACATAGACCTGATCTTGCCTCGAGCTTGTCCGGATTTTGCTTTTTAATATAGGCCGGACAACCCCATATCTTAACTCGTTTAAGAGATGGTCTCTTTCCATTCCATATCTCATATTGAGTGGTAAGGACCGATTTGGTTGGAACTCTATTCAATAGGTATGCGGCCGTCTCCAGCGCATAACCCCAAAAGGAAATAGGTAACTCAGCGGTGCTCATCATTGAGCGCACCATATCTAATAAGGTGTGATTCTTCCGTTCCGATACACCTTTGTGATGTGGTGTACTGGGAGGAGTAACCTGAGAGAGAATCCCATTCTCTTTTAGATAGTCCCGGAACTCATTGCTCAAGTATTCTCCTCCTCGATCAGATCGAAGGATCTTAATACTTTTACCTGTTTGGTTCTCGACTTCGTGCTTATATTCTTTGAAATTTTCAAAAGCTTCAGACTTGTGTTTCAACAGGAACACATGTCCGTATCTTGCGAGATCATCAGTGAATGTAATGAAGTACGGGGAACCATTCCTGGCATGTGTAGACATGGGACAACATACATCACTATGTATCAGTTCCAAGAGTTCTGTAACTCATTCTCCGTGTCCACTAAACGGAGTTTTGGTCATTTTGCCTTTGATACATGACTGGAAAGTGTCATAAGATGAAAATTCGAACAGATTCAAATATCCAACCATTTGTAACTTAGCTAGTCATGTCGCATTGATATGACCCAGTCTGCAATGCCACAGGAAGAATTCGTTCATTTCTGAACTCTTCCTCTTGTGTGTGTTTTGTACTTTAAGAACCGTGGTTTGATCTATAATGTATATGCCATTATTTAACGAGCCTGATCCAATCAACTTATGATTCGGGAAGATGTTCATAACATTATCCTGTACTACAAAATTATATCCTTCTTTACTTAATAAGGAAACTGATATAAGATTACATATCAGGGTCGGAATGTAATAGCATTCGTTCAGAATCAATGTATTACCATTTGGTAATACAAGGTGATATTCGCCAATAGAGTTGGCTTCAACATTTTCACCATTCCCTACTCTTATGGAATGATCACCGATTCCCAGTTCCCAACCTTTCCTTAGCCTATGTAACATATTACATTTGTGGGATCCCGATCCGGTATCAAATACTCAGGATGTAGAGTGAATTGAGAAACAGTTCTTGATAACAAACACACCTGAAGAAGATGCATCAACATGCTTGTTCTTCATTTGGGCGGCGAGAGAATCCGAATATTCTCCTATTCCCTGCTCGGACTTATAACAATTATAAGTTGGAGCGGTACCAACGTTCCCCTACTCAGTATAACAAGCGGGTTCGGTCAATACATCCATGTTATTATCATGATTAAGGCCTGACATGGTCGCTACCTGGAGAGAGAGAGTGAAAAAAATACTTTACTGTATGCTCTTGCAAGATTAGATTGGTTATTATCTTATCTAATCAGGATGGCTCCCTCTGCTTTTATCAAAACTTCCTTCAAACCCTAAAAGGTAAGACTAGCCGGGAATTAATTACACTTTACAAGTTCGCCAATCTTTCAGCTAGGCCAGTGTTGATACTTTGAGGGAGGTTCCCCGTGCTTTCGCACGGACCTAATTAAAATAATCCTCATTTTCCCATAGGCATAACACCGTTAACACCTTTCTAGACACCTACTTGATCGGCTAAATGTGATGTGTAAAATTCTCTCAGGAGTAACTCTTACTCGCAGTGGGTATCGGGATCCAACTATCTCATAGAAGGTATGCAATCTCATTGCAAATTTCAACACTTGAAATTCCCGATAATACTTTTACCCCTAGTGTCTTATGACCTTAACTATGGTCAACAAATTATAAGCAATAGTCAAGTTCTACCCGTCATTTCTTGATTAATTAGACCCACCCACATGACCCTTAACTATGGTTAACAATGTCATATGACTGTCCTAATTAATCACATCATATGCTATATAGGAAGACATCACTCAGCTACCATACACTGCGCCTTAACCATGGTCAACAAACGCAGCACGAATACTAAGTACTCTATTTCCAAAAATAACGGAGGGTTACGACAGGTTTTTCAGAAAAACTTTTGCGTAATAAACTTGATATCCTTGTAGAAACAAGTGATTTTGAAAAGAAGTGCTTTTTAGGCTTTTACTAGTTTCGCTAAAAAGGTCACTCCCGGTGAAGGTATCTCGGCTCTTTCCTTATCGAATATGGTGCATGATATTTCACAAATACCGCTATGCAAAGCAAGAACTATAAAAGCAATCAAAAACAAAACCGAGTGAGTTGTAGTATCTGCTAGTATCGCTAAAGAGGTCACTCCCGGTGAAGGGATCTCGGCTCTTTCCTTATCGAATAAGGTGCTGGATATTCTACAAGGAATACCGCTATTCAAAGAAAAAACTAGAGCTACCCTTTTTGAAAATTTGATTCTACAACATCTTTTAGGTTTCTTTTCTTTCATTAGTCTCATTAATGACGTCCCATCATTTATGCTTCCCTAAGCATCACAGAAGAAACAAAAATACAACGTACGCTTATGCCATCCGCATTCGCCACAGTGTCCCGTTATGCACCGTTAGGTTACTTAACTAACGACATACCGGGGCGGAACTAGCGCGGGTGCAAAACATAAGCAACGTTTATTATATATCATATATATAAAATAATAAAGCATTCGTGACACGCATATAAAATGATCACATCAAAGAATATCAGCAGCAGAAGATAACATATGATATATTGGATATACTAGGAGGTCCGTGTTTTATTTTGAGCCTGTATAAAACACGGATTCCACGGTCGCGATGAATAGCCAAACCCACATCCCTAGACCCCTACGAGAGCGGAAGTAACACTCCCAATTCTATGGTTAGGAGACCCGGTCTCGACTCCTCGAGATGGCCTCCCACTGGACCCTAGAACCCGGTTGCTTGTGCTCTCTTCCTTGGGTCTTTCCTAATGTGGAAAAGTAAATAATATACAATGGTGACATCATCCTCAACCCGGAAGTGCCCCAAAAAAAATATTACATACATTGAATTTTACATGAATGAAAATGAAAAACTCTCATCTCACATAAAACCCCCGGCTATTCAAATCACGACGATCTAATATAACATATCACAGCAACACATAACATCACATGTCATCAACGTAAGTAAATATGCGTATCCCAATTGTCGTTGATGTATAGCAACGAAAACCGGCGATACACCACATATTACACTTACGGTCGCAGAAAAGAAAGTGAAAAACTATAACATTTGGAATCCACAATCACCTTAGACATCATAAACCCGAAATATCACATATTACGGATTTTATACCTAACTATATGAATTCCACATATTGTATCACATTTCAGAAAAAGATAGACGACGTTAAACATTCCGATCGAATCAACAAACACCAAAAATTTCCCAAAAGCTCAACACTTGACCGTAGTTTAAAATTACTCAGTAAATGCCACAGTATCTATGAACCATCCATAGAAGGGTCAACCAATGCCTCACCTATGGCACCGCTGAACCACCACAAACCCTAGGGTTCAGTGGCGGTTCTGACGGTCACAGAATCGAGTTAAGGTTTCATTATTCTAGAGGATCCACCGCATCACTTGCACGATATTTGAATGTTCTTAAACTAAGGAAAAATCCAACTCTTGAAAATTTTCCGGTAAGGGTTAAAATGGGTATTTGATATCTGTTCGAACTTTTTAACACTGTCTAAATTAACCTAAAAACAAACTAGAACTACGAATACGATACACTCCGAATTTCCTCTGTAAAAGATAACATCATATGCAAATATAGAAAAAACAAACAACACATGAAATACCAAACCCCAGAGACTGGAACAAAGTAGAAATTCGAAGCCTAAAATCTTTAAAAGAACCGACCAGGCCGGTTTTTGCCTTGATATGCTTGGCCATTTTCCGAGAAAAGTTGCCCGAATTTCTTCTGTGTTCATATTGTATCACAAACAACACTCTGCAGTTGTTTAAAATTTTTTTGACACCTGAAAAAATTAGACAGAAACTAGGGTTTTGTAACGGGTGTTTCGGAGTTATTTCAGTTTCGTAATCCTACACTTAACCGTCTAATTCTCGAGATAGGCTCTGATACCACTGTTGGGCTGTCTAGCACGACAACAAGGTTTCGGGTGGCATCGTCCATGCCAATTTAAAAAAATTTCCGTTCTATCTAACCCTAACCTAGAATCGATAGTAGAGAATTAAGCCGAAACTTAAAGCAAACAACATTACTTCTAAGTGATAAGGATTACAACCTTTATAGTCCGTTCCTTCGCTTCATAAGCTCCAAGTTGTGGTCCCTTCACTGCGATCATCAAGCTCCCGGACTCAAGAGAGGCTCCATGAGATGAATGATCATTGCTAGCTTGAAGTCTTCACAATCCAGAATGATCTACCTTGAGGAGTCACAAACCCAAGCTATCTATTCACTAATTAAGGATTAGTGAAGCTAACACACTAATCTATATGGCTAGTATAGAAGAGGATGATGAAGTAGGAATTTTGCCCTCTTTTTTTCTTTTTCTCACAATCTTTTATCACTTATGAAAAATCTGTAAGTCTACGGTAGCGCCCCGGCCGTCTGTCCGAGGCCAAAATGCTGAAACGAAAACTTTTTCAAACTAGAAAAATGGCGCTATCGTATGCTTAAAACCCGGATCGAACCATTAACCTACTACTAGCTACAAAAGAGAGGGTTGGAAAGGCTATACCGATCGATCCGTGTCCTTCTGTCTTCGGCCACCATCCCAAGCTCCTCGCGGCATCTCCGGTCTCGACCTCCTCATCGGAAAGGGCACCACATCATCGATTCCTTTTATGGGCTCCCGCTTCATCCGAAGCAACTCGGGCACGAAGTGTGCTAGCCGACGTGTCCAAGGTATTGTAGAGTATGTTTGTGATCACTTTGTCTCTTGCATCCATTGATTTGGATGGAGGTTGAAGGTGTTGCCATTAATAAAAATGGGGAGCTAAAGAAGAAAGAGGAAGAAGAAGAAGAAGAGAAGGCTTTCTCTCCTTTTTCTTTTGTTGTGATGGAATGAGAGTGAGAGAGTTAGAAAAAGAAATACAAGAGCTAACATATCATATGGCAGCCCCCTTCTCTCACCTCCCATCATCTCAACACAAAAACATCATATAATGTGACATTAACACATAAAAAGAGACCATGAGTCACTAATGCATCCATGTCACATTTAATGCATGTCATGATGAAATCTAGCTCACAATTTCCATTTGTAACATTAAACCAAATGTTTACAACAATAAAAAGATACGGCAACATCTAAAGTAAACTCGTGACGGATCACAAGGATACCCCTCACCTGTATATACATACCTGCATCCGCATTCCGACTGAATGCGAATGCGATGAGACTAAAGTAATCCAACAAATCTAATACTAGGATCTGGCTTAAACCAAAGCCCACTAGTATGATCCGTCCGATCATGATCCGTGAAATACCGCACGTATATGATCGAACCATGCCATATATCTTACGGCCTCTACAACGTTTCGCCCGAAACTTGAGAAACTGTCTGTGGGGGACTCTAAAGACTCGTCAATACATTGGCTGTGGATTTATCCACTAGCACGTCAGAGGTACTAGCTATACGTAACGGGCTACCAGGTAATAACCAAAAGGGAGGTCGACGAGCGAACTCATCCTAACACCCTACTGAGCCTGTCAGTGACAATATCCGTACAGTCTGGTCCGTTCGTCTATGAGTATCGCATGGCGGGCCTAGGGGGTTGGTAAAAGTCAGACCCCCAAAAGCGGTACAAGTCGTGTCGGAGTGTAGCCCAGAACGCCATGAGATACTACTGGAATACCTACCAGTAAATCTCCTGCCTTGGCCAAGGACTTCGTGTAATGGCTCTCCTAGACACAGCGCTATCTCACCCCCAATACTGGGAGAGACGAAACCCCTGCCGATCCGCTCACTGCCTCCATGTGGCTCGGGACTGTACCCAACTAAAACCTGTTCGCACGACTCCTTTGAGCCGTGGTAGGGTAGTAATCAAAGCACAGTGGGAACTCACACGAGGCAAATGACGACCTCAGGTCAATGAACTAACCTGTACACATGTCACCAGGGAACTGCTTTCTGACGTCAGGTATAATACCAACTAGCATATTCCTGGCGAGTCCTGTCTGGTGCACTCATAACCCAATAAGCACCTGTATACATCTTAGGTGATCCAACTGACACCAATGGCTTGTGAGACCGGCCACCGCCCCTCGTCGGGGTCTCGACTGTATACACTAGTCTACTAATGGAGTATCGATGCCAAGTCTTGAAACTCCCACGACTAGGGACCACTTTAAGGATGTGCTTATAGACTACCCAACTCTCATGTATATGATCGCCATCATACTGCCGGTAGTCAAGAAAGAATCCTATGGGCTCTATCAACGTGCAATAGTGACCTGTAAAGTCACCTAAAGCAGTACACGATGATAAAGACAAACCATGGTAGCATACTATCCTCTATCAACGTGTAATAGTGAACTACAATGTCACCTAAAGCTTGTACACGATGATAAAGACAAACCAGATAGTATACATATCTCTCGAGTAAGACTGTCCTACCGGTATAGGTCCTCCCTCAATCATTGCAATCACGTGCCTGCGATCCAATAATTGACTCTGAGGGCACTATATCCAACAATCTCCCATTTGCACTCAAGGCTAATATTGCGATGTCGCATACTCACAGCCCGTGTGATACCGAACACCCAACTCCTCTACTAATCAGTCTCACAAAGCCCGTTCACGAAACTATAGCGTTCGAGGAATAGCCTCAGCTAGTGGATCCGCCTTAATGTTTCTTTCTATGTCTCTCTTTATCTCAAGTTCGCAGAGAAAGCCATCTCCCGAAAAGAGCAAAACCTGTCTTAGAATATGTCTGGATATCTGATGGGACCCAGTTCATAAATGAACTCCAAATCCAAAACTTCTTAGACTGTATCGTCAACTGAAATTAATCAGTATCCTGCGCCATGCCTCCCTCAGTATCCGCTTGGACCACCCGTCCAAAATACCGCCCCTCGTCAGTGAGAAAACTATAACTCTGACAGTCACTCTGTCATCCTGGTCACCTTGGAAGCCTGGAATGATAACTGTGTCCCGAAGGAGAATGCCGTTATCATATCCCTAGAACATCCACTTATGTTTTAAAACTGCTTCCGAACGTTTCTCCAGGATTGGATCAATATCAACTTATTGCAGCTCGTGTAAAAACAACATTTGGTGTGGTACTTAACATCTAATGATCAACTCAATTGCCTAAGCAAGTGATCTGCCAATCAAGCACATCCCTCACCCCTTTAGTCTGTAAGACACCTTTAGAGAGGGTGACTCCATCACCTGCAGGTATACTACCGTGCCAGGAGTCATCCATTCTAAAACACCTTTAGAATGCTGTCTAAGTACCCAGATTGGGACACATCTCAAATCTAGATCTAAAACCATAGATCTAGTAACCAGAATATCAGATATTATATCTATATCCTATGTGGAGAAACCACTGTGTGACAACCAAAGCATAACCGATCGTAGTGCAGGAATATCACTTCCTACTATGTGTATGTCATCCAAATACCAGGACATCACAGCCTACTATCTTCTTAACAGATCCACCCCCTATTCTGATGAAGTCAAGCCCATGACTGTCACATCAGAAATAGATGATCTATATCCGCTATATCTTCTTTAGTCTATAAATATGTAGGGTTCCTAGGCACACCTATGAGGTTCTACAACTGATCAAACTTGTCCAATTCAAAATTTTTCTATGTGCCAAAGAACCCTAAACTAGATCGTAACTAGAGGTAAGGCGAAACGAAATGCGAGCAAACAACTTTGCTATGAGTGAAAGTGACTACAACCTTTGTAAATCCGGTCCTCCACCTCTTTAGCTCCGTGATGACGTCCCTCCGCTACGATCATCGGATTCCGGACTCTAGCGATGGTTTCGTCGGAGAAATGATCGGGATAGGGCGTCGACTTCGATGCCGAAGATGATCTACGTCGAGGCAACTCAAGATCAAGCTCCATCTTCACTTGGTCATAGAACTTGTGAAGATAACACACTCTACTACATGGAAAGTGGTAGAGGATGAAGAAATAGGAAGTGGGTTCACTTTGGATTTGGATTTCTCACTCTTTTGATCATGGCACCATTAGAGGTAGCAAGGTTTCTTCTTCTTGAAGAAGAAGAATAAGAAGAAAAAGAATATGATAAGAATAATAAAATCAATTGATGAATAATAATAAATCAAGTGATCTTATCATAATGCAACCATGGGTTAGTGTAACTAGTGTAGAGACTAAACTAGGGTTTAGGTGAATGGTTAGGTTAAGGAAAGAAACAAAATGGTCAAAGTTTTCAAAGCTTCATGAAGTTTCAAGAATGAAACAAAGTTAGCCACCATTTTATTCTTGCCAAAATAAATAAGTAAATGAATAAATAAATTAAAACCCTAACCATTTACCTAAACATGGTTCAATGCATATACACACCTAAGTTTGCATGTATCATCAAACATGATACAAACTAGTGCACAAAACTATATCATATATACAATGTGCACATCAAGTGAGAAAATCCATCTTAAGTGAACAAATACTAGTTAATGTAAAATAATATATCAAATATATAATTATACATTAAATCATTAAATCAACACTTGATTTAATGATCCGGTCATATCGCATACAACCGACTAATATCAAGTGTATCAATGTATCGAATCAACACTTGATTCTGTAACCCGGCTATATCATATATAACCGTCCAATGATACAAATCGCGAGAATAGAACACAGTATCACAAACTGGTATTATTCTCGGTCCGGTACATATCTCATATGCGCTCCTATTTCGTTTCGCTTGAGCCAGGAAACCTCTTGTCACGTCCCGAAAGTACGGAACATGACCGGCACTTAAACTACGAAACGTCTCGAGGCGTACGTAATCTAAGTAAACCGAAAACCCAGAAATCCAAACTAAGAAAAGAAGTAGAGTGAAGGAAAACCAATTTAAAACAAGTAGTTTTAATAGCATAAGCCGAATTATGCGGTTTTTAAGAACATCAAAATTTACTGAAAATTTCGGCAGAGTCTCCTTTGTAAATACTGGATAAACGGGATACAACATGAATAGTATACGAAATCAATAAAAAGGCATCCCCAAGCGGGAGCGAGCTCTTCGTCAATCGACGGTCACAACCACACAAGCAATATAATATACAACGCCAACGGCGAGGATCAAAACGCAAAAGGAAACTCAAAACCACCAGAAATATAACGAGCGACTCTAAGGTCGAAAGAATAAATAACACTGGTCTCTATCTCAATAAATACATGTTTGGTTGATGGAATTTACTAGATACAATGGAATAATATTATACAAGGTAATATGATGGGTACGATACAAGAAAAACCCACCTACTAGCAAGTCACCCGAAAGAAACTGAGCCCGCAAAGCCGTAATGAAACCTGTACGGCAAACCTGCAAGAAACTGGGGCACAACGGGGTGAGTTGCCAACTCGTGAATAGAAAAATATCTACGCACAGAAATCGCATAAATAACGCAACCTAGGTCAATGATCATAATATGTCCTCAAATATATGAATAACACGTAGCCTATAACAAGGCTAGGGTAAAAATCTAACCCGAGTGTAAACTCGTGTGCCTGTGCCAGTGCCTCAGGTAGCAATATATATCATATGAATGAGGTATGAATGCATGAAAACAGAATACATGTAAATGAAGAACTGTTTTCATAAATTAGTGAGATTTCCTTTGTATTTTTGAACTGAGGTATCATAAATGAAATCAGTATCAACAGTGTCTAGCATCGACACAAAACATAAATCTCAATGTCTCGAAATATCAATGTCTCAATCTCAATATCTAGGGCGCCGTCAGTCCAGACCGGCCCCTACCATCCATCTCAAGACCACGACGGTATCCTCCGGATATCCGACGCGTCGGGTAATATCACCGGTCGGTAGTGCTCCCCTGCCGGGCTCAACGTCAACACCACATTCCTCTTGCCCCGGGGTACCGCACCGGGCCCACCATGTACCCGAAACGGTTCCTCCACTCCTCGAATCGGGTCTCGAAATCCATCAGCAAACTCATGGTGCACGACTCATACATCATAGGAAAACCGCACTTTTTATTTTAAAAGGGAGAAAAGGTTTATTTATGTTTTTGCGGTTTTCCTCCAAATCCAAGAAATCTCATGAAATCCGAATCCAAGTCATCAATAGCATGTAAACAGTGAATATAGGCATGAGAATCCATGAATGCGACACAACAGTGAATAATAACATGCATGAAGTAGTAGGCAATAACTACAATGTCTAACTAGCATATAAGGCAAGTACACTAATATCATGTCTAAACTATTAGCTAACAACCTATGTCAAATGAAATAGTATTTTCTAAAGTGTTCGTGACATGTCAATTACCGATGAAGATGTGTGTAAGCCGGCAAGTAAGTGTACGTGGTACATACGCGTCATCGGTAATGGTGCTGGTGTCCTAACAGCATGATATTAATAATGCAATAAGAATTTATAATATAAGTATGCGATGCGGAGCGAACAGTAAAAATGAGCGGGAGCTGAATACTAGACACAACGATAACTAATCAGTATTAATCTAATATAAGTCCTACAAATGGTGCCTTTTGAAATAACACGAATCATGGGGTTTTGAAAATAGGGCTACGGTGTTTTTATGAAAATATACGTCTTTTGAAATATCCGTAAGATCCCTTGGGCTGTCTTTTAAAATACCCACGATTCGTTAGTTTTGAAATAGGTAAGAATCGAATCTAATCTAACAACTAAACTAAACTAAAGGGCTAAGCTAACAAGCTGGACTACAGGTAAGGAAACCGCCTAACATCTGAGTCGATACATATACCTACATGTATATGTGTAGTCGGTGATCCCGCCTCAATAATATCATAGCCGATACCATATCTATAATCAGGCATCCCAAGTCAAGAGTGCAGATCAATCATCAATATAGCTCGTACGTAAATCCGTCGTACGGCATCCCAAATCTGGGTACGGGTCAATATCACATTCATCATACTATTCACCTGGTATCCTCTTTATCAATTATCATGATCGGGGTACTGATCTACGTCTAGTACCATACTGATACCGCCTAAGTATGCATGCCGGTGTAAGAATCACTACGCCAAAAGACCCGCTAAAACATCATGTCGTATCTCAATACGAACCAAATCACATCACCGATCACCTGGCCTCAAGCCCAATCTCATCGACTCATCTCAAATTCCAAATACTATTCTCAAATCCAGTATATGAACACATAGTCCCATACCTATGTGAACACATAAATATATATTCCCATATACGCACATATAAAAGAAAGAATGTATGCAAGTATGTGTGTGCGTGCGGGTGTAAGTGCGACCACTACTCTAGGGTTTCGCAACTACACTAAACCAATCCAAAACATACCAAATATCCATCTTTATCATCGTTATTAATCCCAAATAACATATAATAATTGTTGGTGTGTATACGCATCCGTATACACCACCACGGACTGCGGGGGTGGTATACGCCATCCACCCGACTTCTCCCCGTAGATAGAAATCTACTCACCTGGTCCTCGCTCGCCGGTGCCGACGTCGCCACGCGCTTGCTTGTCGTCTCGAAGTCCGCATGGGGTACCTACATATCATAACGCACCATATCGCATTAAAACTAAATTCGAAATCGAAACGGCATACGAAAATCAAATCGGCACGCGTATCACGCATAGGTCCAAACCTATCGCCTACGCATGCAAGAATAGTCAAACCAACCCTCGATGTCGATGTACAAACGTCAAACCATCGAGAAAAATCCAATCACACTCATTTGCACATTCACGAACACCAATTTTAATATAAACTAGGTTAAAACTCACAAAAACCCCAACTTTACTTAAAAAGTCACTTTTCCGAAAATCTAGCAAGCACAAATCGCCGTTTTTGTACAAAACAGGATGTTTAAATGAATGTAGCGGCCAATATATTTATTAAATATCTTAAATAAGTCATAGAAACAATTTCCGGAATTTAACCTCATTAAATTCCAAAAATCCTAATATTCTAGTTTACAAAATACCCTTTTTTTAACAATTTCATAGCAAAAAGATGCGCAAACTACAATTTAGGTTGGATTTCCATGAACTAAAGTGTTAAACTACACTTAATAAAGTTAATAGTATGATAAAAACCCTAACCATATTTTTAATCTCACATATAAATGCATTTCATAAAACCCTAGTTTGCACAAAAAAGCTTAATTTGTACATTTTTCAAGTAACAACTTGTAATATGCAACTAGATAAATTTTAACAATTTTTCAAGATGTTAGCTCACATCACAAACCATGCACAAGTGATCACAACCCAATTTCAAAACAAAACCCTAACTAGAATTCCTTAATCATACAATTGAACCCACATAAAACTAAATTAACACTTAATTAAGCTAACTACAAGCAATTAACAACAATTTAAGCAAAAGGGTTAGAATTTACCCAAACAAATTGAAGATCCCACAAGCACACATAGCCCTCCAAAATTCTCCCTTGTCACCAAAATCCATGCTATACGGGCTAAGCTAAAATGGGTAGGAGTCGGATTTTGATTTGGATTTTTGCTTGATTTTTAGTGGATTTTTCTTTGGATTTTCTTTGATGGAACAAAGAGAGGAGAAGAGGAAAAAGGGGGCTGTTGGGGGTTGCTGGTTTCGGCCAGATTGTGGGGGGGGTTGGGTGAGGGAGGAGAGAGAGTGAGGTGGAGAAAGTTAGTTCAAGTCAAAGTCAACTCAAATTATATCATTTTCTACTCTTTTCTTTTCTTTTCTTTCATTTCATTTCCTTTGAAATCCAAGTGGGGACAAAAGAGGGGGCTGCTGAATTCTTCAAGGGGATAAGTGAATGGGGGTGTGTGGGTGTGGGTACGGGTGTGGGGTGATGAAAAATGATAAATACAATACCCCAAACATCCATTTACGCTAAAAAAAGCCTTTTTTCTTCAATAATTTCTAAACCGTTTTGGCAAATGATTTCATTCCAAAAACCACATGATAAAATTTTATTTAATGTTTTATGATGCACAAAATTTGTTTCAACTCATTCCAATTTGTAATTTTCCCTAATTAAATGTATTAGTGATGGCTTAAAATAATAATAAAATAATATTTTTTTCAGAAAATTTGAAATTTCACCAGCGGCTCAATAAACACCAAATAATAGAAATTACATAGCTAGAATATGTATATTTAATTTTTATAATAAGATATTTGTATTTTGAATTTTTACAGAAAATACCCTTATTTTACCGATTGTTTTTGAAATTTCACCGAAACGATTTTCAAAACATTACACCTCTGCGTAGGAATCTAAAGACTCGTCAATATGCCGGCAGCAGGTGATGATCATATCAAGCATCCACAAGCCGCAAGCGGTCTGCTAAACGTAACGGCCACCTGGGTATTGAGCGATCAGAAGATCAACGAGCAAGCCCGCTCACACTCCTATGAATCCAAACAGCAACACTTACCGTACAGTCCGGTCTGTTCGTCTGATATGTCGCATATCTCGCCTAGGGGTGGTAAACGTCAGACCCCAGTAGCTTGACAAGTCATGCCGATGTAAGGTCCATAACAAGCGTGAAACTACTGATAACTCTTACCAGTATATCACAGCAACCCTGGCCAGGGATTTCAAGTTATGCCCAGTCGTGCATAGCGCAACATCAACCCCCAATACCGGGAGAGACGAATCCCCTCCTATCGCTCATTGCCTCCATGTGAATCGGGACTGTACCCAAAAACCACCTGTTTGCATGACTCAGTAGAGCCGTAGTAGGGTGGAAATCAAAGCACAGTGGGAGACACACAAGACTCTATGATGATCTCGAGTCAACAGACTAAGCTGTACCAGTGTCACCAGAGAACTGCCATCTGACGTGAGGTATAATACCATCTGGGAGTTCTCGGCGAGTCCGTTCAGTGTACCCAGTCTCCACTGAGCACCCGCATACCATCTCTGATGTCAAACACCAATGGATATGGGTTCATTTATCGCCCATCACATGGGTCGAGAAGATATACGCTAGTCTACTCTGGAATCTTGATGCCCCGTCATGATATTCCCACGACTAGGAACATTGAAGGACGTACTCATGGACTACCCAGGCCCCACTAGTATGATCTACATCATAGTCCTGGAAGTCGAGTACATATCCTAAGGGCTTTATCAACATGTAACAGAGAGACAGAAAGTATACATGTTAAGATAAAGAGCAATCAGATAGCGTACTATCATGTCGAGCAAGAAAGTCCTACCTATATATGTCCCAGCATCCACTACAATATACATCCAATGTACAGTAATGGCCTCTAGGGCATACATATAACTAACAATCTCCCACTTGCACTAGGGCCATCTGTAGCAGTGGTTGTAGTATATAATACTCAACCATCCCATATAAGTCTCTCTCTGGGAAAAAGCCTTTATGAGTGGATCCGCCGTGTTGTCCTCTGAGTCTACTCTCCTAACCTCGATCACCCTGGAGATCAACTATCTCCATGATCAGGTGATGCTGCCTCAGAATTTGTCTGGGTCACTGATGGGACCAGGGTTCCTGGGCCAATGCCACACTTCTATTGTCACACAATGGTAGGAACCTAGTTCATCTCATGAACCAATATACACCCAAACTGCCTCTTTGGTAGTATCTTTAATAGCGATGTTACCAGCCTTTATCGTCTAGTCTGCCACGGTATCTAGCTTAGAACTCTTCCAACATACCGTCCCTCCACTGAGGGTAAAGACGTTGCCTGCGACTGACATTCAGTCGTCTTTATCACCCTGGAACCTTTCCAGTGATTCTCCACAGGATCGATTGATACCATCTCACTAAACCTAGTGAGAAGCCTAACATCCATTTATATCTATCTCATAGATCCAAATCCCAGGATTTAGGAGGTATCACCTTTATCCTATATGGAGAATCTTTGTGATAAGCGGTGATTGACCGAGCGTAGCATAGGAAACTCCTTTCCTATCAAGTGTATGTCATCCACGTACTCTATAAGGATCATCACCATACTCCATACTACCTTTTTGTACATACAAGGTTCATCTACCATTTTGATGAAGTCAAACTCTTTGACTACCACATCAAAACAGATGTTCCAACTCCGCGATGCCTGCTTTATCCTGTAAAGCAACTTGCACACGTTTCCGCTGCTCCCACTGTTTACGAAGCCCTCTGGCTGTGTTCTTATAGGCATTCTCTTCTAAATCATTATTTAGAAAAGCAGTCATGGCAGCCAACAACCAGATATCGTAGTCATGGTATGCAGCAATGGCAAGTAGAATCCGGATGGACTTAAGCATCGTCCCTGGAAAAGGTTTCATCATTATCAATGCCTGGTCGATGACGAAAACTTTTAACAAGACTAGCTTTGAAAGTCTCAACTTTTCCATCTACACCAAGTAATCTTTTCAAGATATACTTGCTCCTGATGGGGATTTAACCCTTCAGATATAGCAACCAAAGTCCATACTTTGTTGGTGTACATGGATTCCATCTCAGATCGCTAAGCATCCAGCCATTCTTACAGGGTCCCTACTCTTGATGGCCTGCTCGAAACTAGTTAGGTCATCACCTCATGATGCATTCCTCGCTCCACTGTCATCGAGAAACCGAAGTATCTCTCAGGCAGGTGAGGAACCCTGCTAGTTCGGCGGAGAGGCTGAGGTTCGTCGGGGACTATTGAATCCTTTGGTTCCGTCAAATCATCAGCTGCAGTTTGTATAGCTGGAACCTTTCCAGTTATACAGAACTGACCTTGCCTCGATCTTGTCCGGATTTTTCTTTTGACATAGGCCGGACAATCCCAAATCTTAACTTACTTAAGAAATAGATTCTTCTCATACCATATCTTATATGGAGTGGTAGGCACTGATTTGATTCGAACCCAATTCAATAGGTATGCAGCTTCTCAAGTGCACAACCCCCAAAAAGAAATAGGTAACTCAGTAGTACTCATCATAAAGCACACCATATCTAATATGGTGCGATTGTTCCGCCTCGATACACCGTTGTGCTGTGGTGTATTCAGAGGAGTAATACGGAGAGAGAATCTCATTCTCCTATAGAATAGTCCAGGAATTCTATGCACAAGTATTCTCCTCCCTGATCTTATCATAGGACATAATACTTATACCCGGTTTTTGGTTCTCTATTTCTATCTTATATTCTGTGAATATCTCAAATGGTTCGGACTTGTGTTTCAACAGGAACATATGTCTGAATCTTGAGAGATTATCAGAGAATGTAATGAAATACAAAGAACCGGTCCTGGCATGTGTAGACAGGGGACCTTACATACATCATCATGTATCAGTCCCAAGAGTTTACTAACTCTTTCTCTGTTTCCAATAAACAGAGCTAAGGTCATCTAATTCTTGTGACATGACTGGCAAGTTTCACAAGATGTTAATTCAAACTGATTTAAATATGCATCTAGAATGTAACTTAAGCTAGTCGGGTCGCATTGATATGACCTAGTCTACAATACCTTAAGAAGGAATCGTTCATATCTGAACTCTTCCTCTTGTGTGTGTTCTGTATACTAGGAACTGTAGTTTGATTTAGAACGTCAATGCTTTTAGATAACGTGCTTGAACCAATCAACTTTTGAAATGTTCAAAACAATATACAACAATACAAAATTATATCCTTCTTTAATAAATAAAGAGATTCATATGATTTTGTATATCAGGTCGGTATCTAATAGCATTTGTTCAGAATCAATGTATTGGTAATACAGGGTGACAGTGACCAACAGACTTGGCTGCAACACTTGTCCCGTTTTCTGTCTTATGAAACTTATCACCCGTACTCAGTTCTCTACCTTTCTGTAGCCCTATGTAACATATTACATATCTGGGATCCTGATCCGGTATCAGATAACCAGGATGCAGAGGATACTGAGAAACAGTTCTGTGTAACGAACACAACCGAAGAAGATGCATCATATGCACTTTCTTCGTTTGGGCGGCATGGGAATCTTTGTATTCCCCTATTTTCTGATCGGTCTTATAACAATTATAAGTTAGAGCGGGACCAACGTTCCCCAGCTCAATATAACAAGCGGGTTCGGTCAATACATCCATATTATTATCTTGATTAAGGCGTGATATGGTCGCTACCTGGAGAGAGAG
Organism: Agapanthus africanus; assembly: GCA_030015575.1. Taxonomy (NCBI): domain Eukaryota; kingdom Viridiplantae; phylum Streptophyta; class Magnoliopsida; order Asparagales; family Amaryllidaceae; genus Agapanthus; species Agapanthus africanus. The sequence goes on from CM057347.1 coordinate 159,450,749, forward strand.
TGAGAAGAAAACACTCTGCCTGCACTCTTGCAAGATTAGATTGGTTATTTATTTTATCTAATCAGGATGGCTACCACTGTTTTTATCAAATCTTCCTTCAAACCTGAAAAGGAAAGACTAGCCGGGATTAATTACACTCTACAAGTTCGCCAATCTTTCAGCCAGGCCAGTGTCGGTACTTTGAGGGAGGTTCCCCGTGCTTTCGCACGGACCTAATTAAAGTAAACCTAGTTTTCCCAGAGGCGTAACCCCGTTGACACCTTTCTAGACACCTACTTGATCGGTTAATTGTAAAGTGAAAAACATTCCCAGGAGTAACAATTACTCGCAGTGGGTATCGGGATCCAACTATCATATAGAAGGTATGCAATCTCATTGCGAATTTCAACACTTGAAACTCCCGATAAAGGTTTTTACCCCTAGCACCTATGACCTTAACTATGGTCAACAAATCATAAGCAGTAGTCAAGTTCTACCCGTCATTTCGTGATTAATTAGACCCACCCACATGACCCTTAACTAAGGTCAACAAAATCATTGCCTCTATGGTGGACGAACTTTTTAACATATTCTAAAAATATCCGGAAAGTCAAATAGACAAAATTTGATACCCCGATCGAAACACCGAATCCCCAAAACAATCCCAGAAAATACGACTCTGGAAACAATATTAAAAATTCCCAGAAAATCCAGAATAAAATAATAAGAGTTACTGTGCAAATAGTGGAGGATGACGTCATCAAGGTGCGGCGGAACCGCCGCAGAATGCAGGCATCTGCCGCGCTTCCGCCGCGGAATTTACAGTTCATCCAAAAAGATTTACATGGTAATTCTTATTTTTCTCTGCTGAATTTTTTAGCAATTTTTAATATGGAAAAATCCACGTTTTACGAAATCGTCCAGAGAGCATATTGCCGGGTGGGTTTCGGGTTCGTTCGGGCTTCAAATTCCGTCTAGACTTCGCCTAAGGCTCTAGCTAGGCTCTGATACCACTGTAGGGTTCCTAGGCACTCTAGTGAAGTCTCACAAGTGATCAAACATGCCAATTTATAAAATTCTAGGTGCCGAGAGACCCGACTACGGATCGTTTGCTAGAAAACTAGGCGAAAAAGCTAACTAGTTAACAATTAACTAAGAGATACGGAAATACAACCTTTGTAGATCCGTTTGTCCACCTCCATAGCTCCGCAACGAAGTGCCTTCGCTGTCCAAGTGAACTCCGGGGCTCTAGCGTCGGCTTCGTCGAAGAATAAGCGAGCTAGGTCGTCCATGTCCATGCCGAAGATGATCTACGTCGAGGCATCGCTAGATCAAGCTCCACCTTCACCTAGTCGGAAAAACTTATGAAGGAAACACCCTATACTACTTGGCAAGAGGTAGAGGATGAAGAAATAGGAAGTGGGTAAACTTTAGTTTTGGATTTCACACACTTTTTCATCAATCACCATTGATGTAGCAAGCTTTTTTCATGGAGAAAGAAGATGAAGAAGAAGAAGATGATATGATAACCTTTTTAAAAAGAAAAGAAAATATAATACTTATCATATCATTAACCATAGTTAGGTGTAGAGAATTGACCAAGGTTAATTTGAAGAGTTAGGGTTAAGAAAGAAGACAAAATGGTTACTTAGTCAAAGTTTCAAGAAACTTCAACTACAAACAAAATAAGCCACCATTTCATTTTCTTTATTATTTTCTTTTTCCAAAATAAATAAATAAATAAATAAGAAAAAGAAAACCCTAATCATAATCTTAACCATGGTCAAATTCTTTACACTAACCCTAGCTTGCATGTATCATCAAACATGATACAATCATGTGCACAAAATATATCACATATGCAATATGCACAAACTAAGTGAGTGAATCCATTTAAAGTGAACCAATACTAGTTAATGCAAAGCAATATATCAAATATATAATTGTACATTAAATCATTAAATCAACACTTGATTCAATGATCCGGTCATGTCGCATATAACCGGCTAGTATCCAATGTATCGGCTTATCGAATCAATCCTTGATTCGATAACTAGGTTATATCGCATATAACCAATCGATACATTCGTCGCGAGAATGAAATACGGTATCATATACACGCATTATTCTCGGTCCCGCACATATCTCATATGCGCTCCTATTTCGTTTCGCTTGAACCAGGAAACCTCTGTGTAGGACTCTAAAGACTCGTCAATACGCCGGCAGCAGATGTTGATCATATCAAACACCCACAAGCCGCAAGCGGTCTGCCAAACGTAACGGCCACCCGGGTATTGAGCGATCAGAAGATCGACGAGCAAGCCCGCTCACACTCCTGCGAATCCAACCAGTAACACTTACCGTATAGTCCGGTCTGTTCGTCTGATATGTCGCATATCTCGCCTAGGGGTGGTAAACGTCAGACCCCAATAGCTCGATAAGTCATGCCGACTTGAGGTCCATAACATTCGTGAAACTACTGATAACTCTTACCAGTATATCACTGCTACCCTGGCCAGGGATTTCCTGTTATGGCCAGTCGAGCATAGCACAACATCAACCCCCAATACCGGGAGAGACGAATCCCCTCCTATCGCTCATTGCCTCCATGTGAATCGGGACTGTACCCAAAAACCACCTGTTTGCACGACTCAGTAGAGCCGTGGTAGGGTGGAAATCAAAGCACAGTGGGAGACACACAAGAATCTATGACGATCTTGGGTCTACAGACTAAGCTGTACCAGTGTCACCAGAGAACTGCCATCTGACGTGAGGTATAATACCATCTGGGAGTTCTCGGCGAGTCCGTTCAGTGTACCCAGTCTCTACTGAGCACCCGCATACCATCTTCGATGTCAAACACCAATGGATATGGGATCATCCATCGCCCATCGCATGGGTCGAGAAGATATGCGCTAGTCTACTCTGGAATATCGATGCCCCGTCTCGATATTCCCTCGACTAGGAACAATGAAGGATGTACTCATTGACTACCCAGGCCCCACTAGTATGATCTGCATCATAGTCCTGGAAGTCGAGTACACATCCTAAGGGCTTTATCAACATGTAATCAGAGAGACAGAAAGTATACATGTTAAGATAAAGAGCAACCAGATAGCGTACTATCATGTCGAGCAAGAAAGTCCTTCCTATATATGTCCCAGCATCCACTACAATATACATCCAATGTACAGTAATGGCCTCTAGGGCATACATATAACTAACAATCTCCCACTTGCACTAGGGCCATCTGTAGCAGTGGTTGCAGTATCACATACTCAACCATCCCCTAAAGGTCTCTCTTTGGGAAAAAGGCCTTCGTGAGTGGATCCGCCGTGTTGTCCTCTGAGTCTTCTCTCCTAACCTCGATCACCCTGGAGATCAACTATCTCCATGATCAGGTGATGCTGCCTCAGAATTTGTCTGGGTCACTGATGGGACCAGGGTTCCAGGGTCGAAGCCACGCTTCCATTGTCATACAATGGCAGGAACCTAGTTCATCTTATGAACCAATATACACCCAAACTTCCTCTTTGGTAGTATCTTTAATAGCGATGTTACCAGCCTTTATCGTCTAGTTTGCCACGGTATCGAGCTTGGAACTCTTCCAACATACCGTCCCTTTACTGAGGGTAAAGACAGTGCCTGTGACTGACATTCAGTCGTCTTTATCACCCTGGAACACTTCCAGTGATTCTCCCCAGGATCGATTGATACCATCTCACTATACCTAGTGAGAACCCTAATATCCCTTTAGATCTATCTCATAGGTCCAAATCTCAGGATTTGGGAAGTATCATCTGTATCCTATTTGGAGAATCCTTGTGATAATAGGAGATTGACCGTTCGTAGTATAGGAAACTCTTTTCCTATCAAGAGTATGTTGTCTACGTACAATACGAAGATGACCACCTTACTCTCTACTACCCTTTTGTATATACAAGGTTCGTCTACAATTTTGATGAAGTCAAACACTTTGACTATCACATCAAAACAGACGTTCCAACTCCGCGATGCCTGCTTCATTATGTAAAGCAACTTGCACACGTTTCCGCTGCTCCCACTGTTTACGAAGACCTCTGGCTGTGTTCTTATAGACGTTCTCTTCTAAATCAGTATTTAGAAAAGCAGTCATGGCACCCAACCGCCAGATATCGTAGTCATGGTATGTAGCCGTGGTAAGTAGGATCTGGATGGACTTAAGCATAGTCCCTGGAAAAGGTTTCATTATTATCCGTGCTTGGTTGATGACGAAAACCTTTAACAAGTCTAGCTTTGAAAGTCTCAACTTGTCCATCTACACCAAGTAATCTTCTCAAGATATACTTGCTCCTGATGGGGATTTAACCCTTCAGATATCACAACCAAAGTCCATACTTTGTTGGTGTATAAGGATTCCATCTCAGATCACTAAGCATCCAGCCATTCTTACAGAGTCCCTACTCTCGATGGCCTGCTCGAAACTGGTTGGGTCATCATCTCATGATGCAATCCTCGCTCCCACTGTCATCGAGAACCCAAGGTATCTCTCAGGCGGATGAGGAACCCTACTAGATCGGCGGAGAGGCTGAGGTTCGTCGGAAACCATTGAATCCTTTGGTTCTACCAAATTATCTGCAGTTTTGTACAGCTGGAACCTTTCCAGTTCTACAGAACTGATCTTGCCTCGATCTTGTCCGGATTTTGCTTTAAACATAGGCCGGACAACCCCAAATCTTAACTTGCTTAAGAGATGGGTTCTTCCCATACCATATCTTATATGGAGTGGTAGGTAGCGATTTGATTCAAACCTAATTCAATAGGTATGCAGCTTCTCAAGTGCATAACCCCAAAAGGAAATAGGTAACTCAGTAATATTCATCATAGAGCACATGATATCTAATATTGTGTGATTGCTCCGCCCCGATACACCGGTGTGCTGTGGTGTAGTCAGAGGAGTAATACTGAGAGAGAATCTCATTTTCCTTTAGAATAGTCCAAGGATTCCATGCACAAGTATTCTCCTCCCTGATCTCATCATAGGACATAATACTTATACCCGGTTATTGGTTCTCTACTTCTAACTTATATTCTGTGAATACCTCAAAAGGTTCGGACTTATGTTTCAACAGGAACATATGACTGAATCTTGAGAGATTATCAGAGAATATAATGAAGTAAAAAGAACCAGTCCTGGCATGTGTAGACAGGAGACCTTCCATACATCATCATGTATCAGTCCCAAGAGTTTACTAACTCTTTCTCTGTTTCCAGTAAACAGAGCTGGTGTCATTATATCTTTGTGACATGACTGGCAAGTTTCACAAGATGTAAATTCAAACTGATTTAAATATGCATCTAAATGTAATTTCACCTAGTCGGGTCGCATTGATATGACTTAGTCTACAATACCTCAAGAAGAATTCGTTCATTTCTGAACTCTTTCTCTTGTGTGTGTTCTGTATACGAGGAACTGTAGTTTGATTTAGAACGTCAATGCTTTTAGATAACGTGCCTGAACCGATCAACTTTTGATATAGGAAATGTTCAAAACATTATCCATCAATACAAAATTATATCCTTTCTTTACTAATAAAGAGACTGATATGATTTTGTATATCAGGTTCGGTATCTAATAGCATTTTTTCAGAATCAATGTATTCGTCATACAGGGTGACAGTGACCAACAAACTTGGCTGCAACACTTGCCCCGTTTTCTGCCTCATGAAACTTATCACCCGTTCTCAGTTCTCTACCTTTCTGTAGCCCTATGTAACAGATTACATATCTGGGATCCTGATCTGGTATCACATACCCAGGACGTAAAGGATACTGAGAAACAGTTCTCTGTAATGAACACACCCGAAGATGATGCATCAGCATGCACTCTCTTCGTTTGGGCGGCACAGAAATTCTGGTAATCCCCTATTTCCTGCTCTGTCTTATAACAATTATAAGTTGGAGCGGGACCAACGTTCCCCAGCTCAGTATAACAAGCGGGTTCGGTCAATACATCCGTATTATTATCTTGATTAAGGCGTGATATGGTCGCTACCAGGAGAGAGAGAGAAGAAAATACTCTGCGTGCGCTCTTGCAAGATCAGATTGGTTATGTATTTTATCTAATCAGGATGGCTCCCACTGTTTTTATCAAATCTTCCTTCAAACCTTAAAAGGAAAGACTAGCCGGGATTAATTACACTCTACAAGTTCGCCAATCTTTCAGCCAGGCCAGTGTCGGTACTTTGAGGGAGGTTCCCCGTGCTTTCGCACGGACCTAATTACTGTAAACCTCGTTTTCCCAGAGGCGTAACCCCGTTGACACCTTTCTAGACACCTACTTGATCGGCTAATTGCAAAGTGCAAAACTCTCCCAGGAGTAATAATTACTCGCAGTGGGTATCGGGATCCAACTATCATATAGAAAGTATGCAATCTCATTGCAAATTTCAACACTTGAAACTCCCGATAAAGGTTTTTACCCCTAGCACCTATGACCTTGGCTAAGGTCAACAAATCATAGGTACTAGTCAAGTTCTACCCGTCATTTCGTGATTAATTAGACCCACCCACATGACCCTTGGCTAAGGTCAACAAAGCCACATGACTGTCCTAACTAATCGCATCATATGAGGTGTAGGAAGACATCACTTAGCTACCGTACACTGTGCCTTGACTATGGTCAACAAACACAGCACGAATACTAAGTACTCTACTTCCTAAAATGACGGAGGGTTGCGACTGGTTTTTGTGAAAACCTTTAACGCTTTGAACTTGATCTCGTTTCGGAATCAAATAGTTTTAAATGGAATGTTTTCGAGGCTTTTCTAGTTTTGCTAAAGGGGTCACTCCCGGTGAAGGGATCGTCGGCCCTTTCCTCGTCGAATGAGGTGCGGGATATATCATATATATCACTGTGCAAAACGGAAACTATAGAAGCGATCAAAGACAAACCGAGGGTTGTAGTATCTGCCAGTTATTGCTAAAGGAGTCACTCCCGGTGAAGGGATCTCGGTCCTTTCCTCATCGAATAAGGTGCAGGATGTTCTATAATGAACACCTCGATGCAAAGCAAGAACCGTAGCTACCTGTTTTATTTCGAAATTCGATTCCACAACATCAATTAGGTTTATTTTCTTTCATTAATCTTATTAATGAATATCCCATCATATAAGTCCACCTAAACATCACAGATAAATATAACGTACGCTTATGCCATCCGCATTCGCCTCGATGTCCCGTCTGCACCGTTAGGTTAGGTAACTAACGGCAGAGCGGGGCAGGGCTAGCGCGGGTGTAAAACATAAGCAACGTCTATATAATATATCATATATACTATATATAATATCTGTCACAGAACATCACATGATCTTAGATAAATCACAGCAGAAGAAACATATGAAATATTGGATATACTAGGACGTCCGTGTTTTCAATACGAGCCAGTATAAAACACGGATTCCACGGTCGTGATGAATAGCCAAGCCCACACCCCTAGACCCCTACTAGAGCGGCAAGCAACCCTACCAATTCTAGGGTTAGGAGACCCGGACTCGACTCCTCGAGTTGGTCTCCCACTGGACCCCAGAACCCGGTTACTTGTGCTCCCCTCCTTGGGTCTATCCTAGTGCAGAAAAGTAAATAATATACAAACGGTGACTACTTCCGCAACCTGGAAGTGCCCCAATAAAAGAATATTACATACAAGTTTTTACATGAATGAAAATGAAAAACACTCATCTCACATAAAAAACCCCGGCTATTCAAATACGACGATCCAATATAACATATCTAGCAACACATAACATCACATGTCATCAACGTAAGTAAATATGCGCATCCCAATTGTCGTTGACATATAGCAACGAAAACGGCGACATCACATATTACACTTACGGTCACAGAAAAGAAAGTGTAAAACTACAACAGTTGGAATCCGCAACCACCTCAGACATCGCATGCCTGACCAAATGAATTCTTTAGACATCACATGCCTAACAATTATAAACCCCGCATTTTAGTCTCATTATCGAAAACTCTTTTCAATATCAAGTCGGGCAATTCAACAGGATTCCCGACATTCTGATCGAATGCTCGTCGCAAACTTCAGTAGACGGCCGCACCTCTGACGCCGTCGACGAAGTGCACCAAGGCGGAACACCGCTGCCGCGAGCACCCGAACGGATGCTTTCGGCGACGGGGTTCTCCTACAGTCACTTGGTCGGGGCTATGGAGTGAGGCTTTCTATTAAGTTTATCCGGCGAGTATCCGCGTACGCTACGTGATTGCAACGGACTTTTGATCACATCAAAATTCCGTGGCAACCGATCAAGTGAGACTAAACTGCTACGTTTATAACATTCATTTAGTTATCACATAACTTATTGTGAATTCCAAGTATTGTATCACATTCCAGATAAATAGAAAATGCTAAACTTTTCGATCGAACAATCGAACACCCAAGTTTTCCCGATACAGCTCAACACATGAAATAAGTCTAACAACATTCAGTTCGTGCCTCGGTACCAACGGTCCAGCCGTAGAAGGGTCAAGCCAACGCCTCACATGTGGCACGCCGTACTGCCCCAAACCCGAAGGTTCAAAGGGCAGTTCAAGACGGTCACATAATCGAGTTAAGGTTTGTTGTCTTCTAGAGGGTCCATCGCGTTACTTGCACTACTTAGAACGTCGTTAAACTTCGGAAAAATCCAACACTTGGAAATTTCCCGACAGGGGAAAAATTGGGAATTTATATCCGGTCGAACTTTTTAACATATTCTAAAAATATCCGGAAAGTCAAATAGACAAAATTTGATACCCCGATCGAAACACCGAATCCCCAAAACAATCCCAGAAAATACAACTCTGGAAACAATATTAAAAATTCCCAGAAAATCCAGAATAAAATAATAAGAGTTACTGTGCAAATAGTGGAGGATGACGTCATCAAGGTGCGGCGGAACCGCCGCAGAATGCAGGCATCTGCCGCGCTTCCGCCGCGGAATTTACTGTTCATCCAAAAAGATTTACATGGTAATTCTTATTTTTCTCTGCTGAATTTTTTAGCAATTTTTAATATGGAAAAATCCACGTTTTACGAAATCGTCCAGAGAGCATATTGCCGGGTGGGTTTCGGGTTCGTTCGGGCTTCAAATTCCGTCTAGACTTCGCCTAAGGCTCTAGCTAGGCTCTGATACCACTGTAGGGTTCCTAGGCACTCTAGTGAAGTCTCACAAGTGATCAAACATGCCAATTTATAAAATTCTAGGTGCCGAGAGACCCGACTACGGATCGTTTGCTAGAAAACTAGGCGAAAAAGCTAACTAGTTAACAATTAACTAAGAGATACGGAAATACAACCTTTGTAGATCCGTTTGTCCACCTCCATAGCTCCGCAACGAAGTGCCTTCGCTGTCCAAGTGAACTCCCGGGCTCTAGCGTCGGCTTCGTCGAAGAATAAGCGAGCTAGGTCGTCGATGTCCATGCCGAAGATGATCTACGTCGAGGCATCGCTAGATCAAGCTCCACCTTCACCTAGTCGGAAAAACTTATGAAGGAAACACCCTATACTACTTGCCAAGAGGTAGAGGATGAAGAAATAGGAAGTGGGTAAACTTTAGTTTTGGATTTCACACACTTTTTCATCAATCACCATTGATATAGCAAGCTTTTTTCATGGAGAAAGAAGATGAACAAGAAGAAGATGATATGATAACCTTTTTAAAAAGAAAAGAAAATATAATACTTATCATATCATTTACCTTAGTTAGGTGTAGAGAATTGACCAAGGTTAATTTGAAGAGTTAGGGTTAAGAAAGAAGACAAAATGGTTACTTAGTCAAAGTTTCAAGAAACTTCAACTACAAACAAAATAAGCCACCATTTCATTTTCTTTATCATTTTCTTTTTCCAAAATAAATAAATAAATAAATAAGAAAAAGAAAACCCTAATCATAATCTTAACCATGGCCAAATTCTTTACACTAACCCTAGCTTGCATGTATCATCAAACATGATACAATCATGTGCACAAAATATATCACATATGCAATGTGCACAAACTAAGTGAGTGAATCCATTTAAAGTGAACCAATACTAGTTAATGCAAAGCAATATATCAAATATATAATTGTACATTAAATCATTAAATCAACACTTGATTCAATGATCCGGTCATGTCGCATATAACCGGCTAGTATCCAATGTATCGGCTTATCGAATCAATCCTTGATTCGATAACTAGGTTATATCGCATATAACCATTCGATACATTCGTCGCGAGAATGAAATACGGTATCATATACACGCATTATTCTCGGTCCCGCACATATCTCATATGCGCTCCTATTTCGTTTCGCTTGAACCAGGAAACCTCTGTGTAGGACTCTAAAGACTCGTCAATACGCCGGCAGCAGATGTTGATCATATCAAACACCCACAAGCCGTAAGCGGTCTGCCAAACGTAACGGCCACCCGGGTATTGAGCGATCAGAAGATCGACGAGCAAGCCCGCTCACACTCCTGCGAATCCAACCAGTAACACTTACCGTATAGTCCGGTCTGTTCGTCTGATATGTCGCATATCTCGCCTAGGGGTGGTAAACGTCAGACCCCAATAGCTCGATAAGTCATTCCGACTTGAGGTCCATAACATTCGTGAAACTACTGATAACTCTTACCAGTATATCACTGCAACCCTGGCCAGGGATTTCCTGTTATGGCCAGTCGAGCATAGCACAACATCAACCCCCAATACCGGGAGAGACGAATCCCCTCCTATCGCTCATTGCCTCCATGTGAATCGGGACTGTACCCAAAAACCACCTGTTTGCACGACTCAGTAGAGCCGTGGTAGGGTGGAAATCAAAGCACAGTGGGAGACACACAAGACTCTATGACGATCTCGGGTCTACAGACTAAGCTGTACCAGTGTCACCAGAGAACTGCCATCTGACGTGAGGTATAATACCATCTGGGAGTTCTCGGCGAGTCCGTTCAGTGTACCCAGTCTCCACTGAGCACCCGCATACCATCTTCGATGTCAAACACCAATGGATATGGGATCATCCATCGCCCATCGCATGGGTCGAGAAGATATGCGCTAGTCTACTCTGGAATATCGATGCCCCGTCTCGATATTCCCTCGACTAGGAACAATGAAGGATGTACTCATTGACTACCCAGGCCCCACTAGTATGATCTGCATCATAGTCCTGGAAGTCGAGTACACATCCTAAGGGCTTTATCAACATGTAATCAGAGAGACAGAAAGTATACATGTTAAGATAAAGAGCAACCAGATAGCGTACTATCATGTCGAGCAAGAAAGTCCTTCCTATATATGTCCCAGCATCCACTATAATATACATCCAATGTACAGTAATGGCCTCTAGGGCATATATATAACTAACAAAGTAAACAGAACATAGTACGAGGACCTACCCCTTTGTCCTGAACGACACTTGGACAATATACAATACTCTATATAAGTCCGCTGAGTTAAACAACTTATAACCTGTGCGTCGTAGGTTGAAAACTGTACCCTGGCGATTTCCTCAAATATCACCAATTACAACGAATTCCGATATAATGAGGATGATCACCTAATTCCCAATAACTTACTCCCACTCATCATCTGTAAAACCATACAGATATGAGAATGAAACCTGGTAAATACATACCCTTGGAGTAAGTATCTAATCGGGAAAACAATTTTCCTTTAACGATGCACTGAAACATGAAAATGTTTCGTAGGGGTATCCTGGTATTCATAGCAATGCCTCTTCCATAATCCAATTCATGACTATAACCGTATATCTCTTTGCCATCTCTCCAAATCCCTTTATTTGTCTTTAGTCGTTACCTTCTGTACACCATCGTTAGGCTAAATGGTTTTCTTCCTTCCGTACCGTTCGGCACCAGCCTATGGTTTGGAAGAAGACTATCCAGTAAGCATAATAGGTGTACCCTCCTAAACCAAGGAGTACTTATATCTTGAGAGAAGGTGATGATAAAAGACAACTGAATAATACCTTATTCCTTTAAAAGTGAAATAGGAGTGGCGATGAAGTACGCGGTTTTGGTCGTGAATGATATCAGTCGCAATTTACTTTTCCCTCTTTCTAATCCCTTTATTTTGTCTTTAGTTATTGCCTTCTGCACACCCTACTTAGGCTAATTGGTTTTCTTCATTCCCTACCTTTCGGCACCTGCCTATGGTTTGGAATAAGAATATCCAATAAGCGTAATATGTGTACTCTCCTAAACCAAGGAGCTCTCGCAAACTGAGAGAAGGTGATAATAAAAGACAACTGAATAAACCAATTCTATTTCTCCTGAACCTTGATCCATCCTCGAAGAAGTCCCTTCGAGTTTGTATATAACCATACGATGGATCTATCCACTGGAAGTGGATGTCCGTAGTAATACGGGTGTTCCGAGAAATACAAAGGGTAAAAGAAGGAGTGGCAATGATTTATGCAACTAGGACAATCCAGAAGCCAGTATTTTAAGAAGGTTCGGTCAACAAGGTCACTGAGTCATAGTCTAGGGTCGGTCAAAGGTCGCTGCCAAAGAGAGAGAGAAAAGAAACACTCTGCGTGCACTCTAACCTAGATCAGAATGGTTATCACTTTATCTAATCCGGAAACCTCCCACTGTCCTGTCAAATTCTCCTCCAAACCTGAAAGAAGAATCAATCGGGATCACCCGAAGAGTAAACCAACTCATCAGTGGGAATCGGGATCCAACTCTCATCGCATGATAACGTGATGGAATGCATCCACGTTACTCATACTCCAGAAGGTATGCGCATACTTGGCAAGTTTCAGTTTCTTTAGAAACTCCCGATATGATTTTTGCCCCATACTCTTATAACCTTGGCGTTAGGTCAAAATGTCATAAGTCACATGCCAAGTTCTACCCGTCACTATCTTGTTATTTTGAACCCACCCGCACATGCCCTTGGCGTTAGGTCAAAATGGCAGAACGGCTGTCCCAAACCAACTCATCTATCTATGCAACAATTGAATACCCAGCAGCTACCAAACACTATGCCTTAGCGTTAGGTCAAAATACATAGCTTGAATACTACTGAATACCCAAAAGAAATGACGGTGGGCTACGGCTGGTTTTTGGCGAAAAACCTTTAACGTAGTGAACTTGATATCGCTGAAGGAACCTAATAGCTTTTTTTAAAATATAGTGGCGAAAACCTTTTGCTAAAGAGGTCACTCCCGGTGAAGGGATCTCGGCTCTTTCCTCGTGGAATGAGGTGCAGGATTTTCCACTGAATACCGCGATGCAAAGCAACTTGTAATCGACTATAGTGATGTTATTACCATGACGCAAACTTCCGCCCAAGGTGTCAGTCCCGGTGAACGGATATCGGCCCTTGCCTCGTCGAATGAGGTGCAGGATATTCCACTGAATACCGCTATGCAAAATAAAAGGAAATGTCTTTGTAATAACACTTTTTAATTTTGTTCCAACAACTGCAAACAGGTTTGTTTTACTTTGCAATGATCAGAATCAACGCAGTCCCATCAATTAATCACACCAGAAAAGAACGAAAATAAAATGTATGTATATGCCATCCGCATTCGTCACTGGGTCCCGTCATCACCCGTTAGGTTACTTAACTAACGACAGAGCGGGGACTGGACTAGCGCGGGTGTAAAACATATACAACATCTAATAGTATATAAACCAATATAAAATAATCGCTCCTGGCGTGATAATATGCAACATTACAGAAAAGTAATAAGCATCACAGAACAATACAGATAATCTGGGATCCCTGAGTTTCACAGAGCCGCTGCTGAAACCCGACGTTCCACTGTCGTGTGGATAGCCTGTGCAATGAAACCTAGACCCCTACGGGTGCGGCAAGTTACCCGCCAAAACCTGAAGCGAGGCAGCCCCCTACAGCAAAGTGAATGGACCACCCAGCACTTCACGGAATCCAGTATTCTTGGGCACCCCTCCTTAGGTCAACCTGTACCCCTTACGAGTGCGGCGAATAGTCTGCCAATTCTAGAGTGAGGCCCCTCTGCCTCTCAAAGCCATGAGATGCGGACCCGTTGTCCTCCAGAACCCGGCTATCCGTGCACTCCGTCGCGGGGCAATACCTAGTACGGTAATGAAATATAGTACAACAGGTACATCGACCGCAACCTGGTCGTGCCCCAAAAGAATATTATACAATAGGCAGTGACGGCAGTCCAGAAGTTGGACGCTCGCCCCGCAATATCAAATTTACAAATAAATCCAAACTGCACTATCATTGCACACTGCTATCCACCACGACAAATCCGCAACATCACAGCACAACACAGAACATCAACGCGAATGTCACGTTCGCAAACCCATCTAAAAGAACTATAGCAATCAGACGCGGTTTACCGATCAAATGACATTCCCGGTCGGAGATATAATGCAAGTACTGTAAACTAACATGTTTAAATTTCGATCGACTAAATATCACAAAGTGGGCCCCACGAACAACTGGTGAACAGTAACAAAATCTGGGCCCAAAAGATATGTACCAAAAACCCCAATTTCCAGAGAAGAATACACTGTGCAAGTTTGTGGGCATGATCACTCAGAACGGCCGCGGATGCGCGGCCAAACCATGGGTTTGGCCGCGATTCCGCGGCAGTCTTGTCGATTCATGAGCCTAAATTTGTACGGCATTCTTATAAAACCCTGCACAATTTTCTGAGATATGTAGAATAATTTTAGGACATCATTTAAAATCGACAGAAACTGTGAAACTTGAAAATTATGTTTTTCGATATCCGGTTCGATCGATGTTTTAAACGCGTTAGCACAAGTTAGTATAGCAAAATGGTGAGGCTCTGATACCACTGTAAGTCTACGGTAGCGCCCCGGCCGTCTACAGACGCCAAATGCGGAACAAAAACTTTTTAACTGGCGCTATCGTATACTTTAACCCGGATCTGCCATTATTGCTAAACTAACAAACTGTAAAGAGTGTAGAAAGGTTATACCGAACGATCCGAGTCCTTCGTTCTTTAACCATCATCCCACGCTCCGTTGCGGCTGCTCTGATTTCTTCGATCTCCGATCTGCTCGTCCAGGTGGCACCACGTCGACGATTCTTTAAACGGGCTCCCGCCTCTGACTCGAGGTAACTCGGTCGTCAAGTTTGCTAAAAGAGACGACCAAGAATGATGTAGAGAATGAATAGATTGCTTTGTCTCACTTCGTCCAAAGCCTGTGGACGATCGGTAAATGAAGTTGCCACTCGGATCGGGTGATGGAATGAAATGAGCTGTGAAATTCCATACACCCCAAAATCTATCATATCTTTTTAGCAAATGAAACATCAAGTAAGAGTGAGAGGGGGAAGGGGCCGGCCATATATATAGAAATGGGGGGGGGGTGAGTGTAGGAGAGGGGAGGTAACCTTAAGAGAAAATATCATGTGTGAACACAAACAAATATCTAGTGTGAACACAAAAAAATATCTAGTGTGAACACATAGTGTGAACACAAAGAAAGCAACCAATGAAACAATAACACCTCACCGCGTCTAGAACCTTCTAGAAGTATCCACACTCTTCCAAAGAAAAGATAAATCCGTCATTAACCGAATGTTAAAAGACGGCTGATAGAAAACTGGAAACTGGCAACTTCCAAAAGTGATCCTGAAGCGACTTTCAGGATAACCCCGTAACTGTATAAATATACCCGCATTTGTATTACGACCGAATACAAATGCAACTGAGACAAAGATATTATATCTACACAATATAATACTCGGATCCGGCTTAAACCAAAGCCGACCAGTATCATCTGCCCGAAAACTGATACGTGCGTAAACGCACGTGCATTTTCCGAAACCTGCCATAAAACCATACGGCCTCTACAACGTTTCGTCCGAACTTGGGAAACTGTCTGTGGGGGACTCTAATGACTCGTCAGTACCCTGGCAGTGGGTTTAACCACAAACCGTCAGCGGCACTAGCAATCCGTAACGGCTGCCCATGGACTGACCTCAAGGGAGGCTGATGAGCGAACTCATCCAGAAAGCCTACTGAGCCTAACACTGACAATGTATATACAGTCCGGTCCGTTCGTCAATGTGTATCGCATATCTACCTAGAGGGCTAGTAACGTCAGACCCCCAATAGCAGTATAAGTCGTGTCGGAGTGTAGCCCAATAACACTCTGAGATACTACTGGAGTACCTACCAGTAAATCTCCTGCCACGGCCGTGGGCCTTGTGTAATGGCTCTCCTAGACACAGCACGATCTCGCCCCCAATACCGGGAGAGACGAATCCCCTGCCGATCCGCTCACGTGCCTCCATATGGCTCGGGACTGTACCCATAAGCTACCTGTTTGCACGACTCCTTTGAACCGTGGTAGGGTAGAAATCAAAGCACAGTGGGAACTCACACGAGACAAATGACGACCTCAGGTCGATGAACTAACCTGTACACATGTCACCAGGGAACTGCTATCTGACGATATGTATAATACCAACTAGCAGGTGTTGGAGATAGTGCCCTCAGAGTCAATTATTAGGTCACAGGTACGTGATTGTAATGATTGAGGGAGGACCTATCCCAGTAGGACAGTCTTGCTCGAGATGATAGTATGCTATCTGGTTTACCTTTATCATCGTGTACTGCTTTAGGTGACATGACACGTCGCTATTACACGTTGATAGAGCCCCTAGGATTCTTGCTTGACCACCAGCAGTATGAGGGCGATCATATAAGTGGGAGCTGGGGGTCTACAAGCATATCCTTAAAAGGTCCCTAGTCGTGGGAGTTTCGAGACCGGGCATCGATACTCCATTAGTAGACTAGTGTATATACAGTCGAGACCCCGACGAGGGGCGGTGGCCGGTCTCACAAGCCACTGGTGTCAGTTGGATCACCTAAGATGTATACAGGTGCTCATTGGGTTATGAGTACACCGGACAGGACTCGCCGGGAACCTGCTAGTTGGTCATATACCAGACGTCAGATGGCAGTTCCCTGGTGACATGTGTGCAGGTTAGTTCATCGACCTGGGGATCGTCATTTGTCTCGTGTGAGTTCCCACTGTACTTTGATTACTACCCTACCACGGCTCAAAGGAGTCGTGCAAACAGGTTTTAGTTGGGTACAGTCCCGAGCCACATGGAGGCAGTGAGCGTATCTTCAGGGGTTCGTCTCTCCCGGTATTGGGGGTGAGGTCGTGCTGTGTCTAGGAGAGCCATTACACAAAGTCCTTGGCCAAGGCAAGGAGATTTACTGGTAGGTATTCCAGTAGTATCTCAGGGTGTTCTGGGCTACACTCCGACACGACTTGTACCGCTTTTGGGGGTCTGACTTTTACCAACCCCCTAGGCCCGCCATGCGATGCTCATAGACGAACGGACCGGACTGCACGGATATTGTCACTGACAGGCTCAGTTGGGTGTCGGGGTGAGCTTCCTCATCGACGTCCCTTTTGGTCAATAGCTGGTGGCCCGTCACGTATTGGCATATACCTCTGACGTGCTAGTGGTTAAATCCACAGCCATAGTATTGACGAGTCTTTAGAGTCCACCACATTTACAGTTACTCAAGCTTTCGGGCGAAAGGTTGTAGAGGCCGTATGGAGATATGGCAAGGTCCGATCAGATACGTGCGGTATTGCACGGATCAGGATCGGACAGTTTGTACTATAGGCCGTATGGTTATATGGCAGGGTTCGATCAGATACGTGCGGTATTGCACGGATCAGGATCGAACAGATATTACTAGCCGGCTTTGGTATAAGCCGGATCCTAGTATAGTACAGTGTAGATTTTGTCTCATTGCATTTGTATTTCGGTCGAAATACAGATGCGGGTGTGTATGCACAGTATCGGGGTTTTCCCGTAATTTATTACGGGACCAGTTTTCTGGAGTTGCCAGTTTGCTTTCCGTTTCGGCCAATTTCCTTTGTTCCGTTCATTGGCCGAAGATTGGTGGAGGAGGGCTTATTTGCATTGTTGCAAATAAGTATTTGTGGAGGGGGTATTTGCTTATTGTTGTATCATGATAGCACCATCCTTTGACTTGATTTCTTCATGATGACTTGACTTCACAACCTCATCATGGCTTGACTTATGTATGATGATGGAGGGACATGATGGTTGATGATGATGAGGGGTGAGGTTGGTGGAGTGTTAGTTTACACTTGTGATCATATTCTTTCATGATTGGTTTTTGGATGCTTGGGATTATTGTTATGGTTGCACCACTCCTTCCTTGGCTCTCTCTCTCTCATTCTCTCCACTCTTGAAGTCATGGCCGGCCCAAGCTCTTTGGGGCTGTCCAAATTTTTGAAGTGGGAAAAATGTTGTTCATTTCATGCACCAAAGTTCTCCTAGCTCCTCCATATACTTCTTGTATCCATCCCTCCACCAAAGGCAATTCCTACAACCCCAAATGAGATCTCTACACTACATTCTACAGCGAATCTTGGGCACGTCGAGTAGCCGGCTTCGTGCCCGAGTTGCCTCGGCATTGAGGTGGGAGCCCGTAAACATAGTAGGCGATGTGGTGCACTTCCGGCGACGAGGAGGAGACAGGACTTTCCGCAGGAGATCGGGACCATGACGAGAAGACCGGAGGACTTGGATCGTCGGTATATCTCTATTCCCTTTCTTGTAGTTAGCTTAGACTAGTTAATGGTAACGATCCGGGTGTTTAGTGCGCGGTGGTGCCGGTTTGCAAAGTCCGCAAAATTTAAGTTATTCACCGCTTCCGCATTCCGGCGTCGGATTGACGGCCGGGGCGCCGCCGTGCACTTACAGTGGTATCAGAGCCTCCCCATTAACTTAGTCTAGCTTTGTGTAATGTGTTTGCATTTCCGATCGATCAAAAAGTTCCAAAACTGCATTTTACCCACGACAGTTTCTGTTGAAATTTTTCAGTCTCGAAAAAATTTTCAGGTTGTAAAATATTGATGTACTGGAAAATCTAAGAGTTCTGTAAAAATTTGACGAAGTAACTCCACAGTTGGAGCGCGGAACCGCCGCGAAAACCACCTTTGTGCGGCCCTTCCGCCGCGCACTATTCACATCACTTCACCATTTTTTTACAGAGGCCCTCTGGGCTTAAAATATGGGCTTTGGAATATTAAAGTTGGGCCAATTGTTTCTGTGAGTGCTACAGTTTTCTTTGGGGCCCACTTGTTAATTGTTTGATCAATCGGAAATTTTTTAAACACATTTTTCACAGTATTTACATTATATCTGCGACCGTGAATGTCACTCGATCGGTAAATCCGGTCTAACTGCTATAGCCCGGTTAGACGGATTTGCGAACGTGACTTTCACGTTGATGTTCTATGTATTTGCTGTGATGTTGCGGATCGGTCGTGGGGGATAGCCTGGATGCAATGCTAGTACAGTTTTGTTGTATTATGTACATTTGATATTGCGGGGCGAGCGTCCGACATGTGGACTGCCGTCACTGCCTGATTGTATTATTATTTTGGGGCACGACCTGGTTGCGGTCGATGTACCCGTTGTATGTATATTTTACTTTCTGTACTAGGATTGCCCCGCGGAGGGGTGCACGGATAGCCGGGTTCTGGAGGGCAACAAGCCCGCATCTCATGGCATTGAGACGGAGGGGGCTTCACTCTAGGATTGGCGGGCTATTCGCCGCACTCGTAGGGGGTACAGGTTGACCCAGGAGTGGTGCCCAAGTTGCCGGATTCCGTGAAGTGCTGGGTGGTCCATTCACGGGGCTGAAGGGGGCTGCCTCGCTTCAGGTTTTGGCGGGTGACTTGCCGCGCCCGTAGGGGTCTAGGATTTCATTGCACAGGCTATCCACACGACCAGGGGAACGTCGGGTTTCAGTAGTGGCTCTGTGAAACCCGGGGATCCCAGATATCTGTATTGTTTCTGTGATGCTGTTCATTCTCTGTGATGTTGCATTTCTTTCACGCCTTGAGCGAAATATAATATATTGGTATATATATTAGTAGATGTCGTATATGTTTTGCATCCGCGCTAGTCCAGTCCCCGATCTGTCGTTAGTAAGCTAACCTAACGGGTAATGACGGGACCCAGTGGCGAATGCGGATGGCATATACGTACATCAGTATATTTTCGTTCTTTTTGGTGTGATCAATTGATGGGACTGCATTGATTCGGATCAATGCAAAGTTAAAAACAAACCTAATCTGATGTTGTTGGAACACTTTTTCAAAAAGCTGTTATTGCAAGGACGTTTACTTTTGTTTTGCATCGTGGTATTCATTAGAATATCCTGCTCCTCAGTCGACGAGGCAAGGGCCGAGATCCCTTCACCGGGAGTGACCCCTTGGACAATAAGTTTGCGTCAGGGCATTAACTTCACTATAGCCGATTACTTTTGCTTTGCACCGTGGTATTCATTTGGAATATCCTGCACCCCATTCTACGGGGAAAGAGCCGAGATCCCTTCACCGGGAGTGACCTCTTTAGCAACGGTTTTCGTCACTATATTTTCAAAAAGCTATCCGTTCCTTCGACGATATCAAGTTCATTACGTTAAAGGTTTTCGCCAGAAACCATTCGTAGCCCTCCGTCGTTTCATATGGGTAGTCAATAGTATTCAAGCTGTGTTTGTTGGCCTTAGTCAAGGCACAGTGTTTGGTAGCTATTGGGTATTCATATGCTGCATAGATAGATGCGTTGGTTTGGGACAGTCGTATAGCCTTGTTGGCCCTAGTCAAGGGCTTGTACGGGTGGATTCAAATTAACCTGGATAATGACGGGTAGAACTTGACATGTGACTTATGATTTGTTGGCCTTAGTCAAGGTCATAAGAGCATGGGGTAAAAATCACATCGGGGTTTTCAAAAGAACTGAAACTTGCCAGATATGCGCATACCTTCTGGAGTGTGGTAGCGTGAGCGGATTCCGTCACGTTGTCATGCGATGAGAGTTGGATCCCGATTCCCACTGATGAGTTGGTATACTCCTCGGGTAACCCCGACTAATTCTTCTTTCAGGTTTGGAGGAGAATTTGAGGTACAGTGGGAGGATTCCAGATTAGATAAATTGGTGACCATTCTGATCTAGGTTAGAGTGCACGCTGAGTGTTTCTTTTCTCTCTCTCTTTGGCAGCGACCATTTGACCCGACCCTAAGACTTTGACTCAGTGACCAAGTTGACCGAACCTTCTTAAACACCGGCTTTTGGATTGTCAGAGTTGCAGACCTCATTGCCACTCCTACTTTTACCCTTTTTCTCCAGGACACCCCGTATTACTACGAACGTCCACTTCCATTGGACAAAACCATCGTATGGTTAGATACGAACTCGAAGGAATTCGAGGATGGTTTCCGGTTCTGGAGAAAACGGATAGGATTATTCAGTTGTCTTTTCCTTTTACCCTCTCTCAGGTTACGAGTACTCCTTGGTTTAGGGGTAGTACACCTATTACGCAAATTGGATTGTCTTCTTCCAAACCTTAGGCTGGTGCCGACCGGTAGGGAATGAAGAAAACCAATTAGCATAACGATGGTGTGCAGAAGGTATTAAGTTCAGACAAAGCAAGGGATTAGTAGGAGGGCAAAGTAAATTGCAACAGATATTCACGACCAAACCAAATATTTCGTTACCACTCCCACATCACCTTTGTATTTCTCCAGGACACTCCGTATCACTACGAAGATCCACAGTTTATTTGGATATTCCATCGTATGGTTATATACGAACTCGAAAGGAACTTGTTCCAGTTCGGGGATGGATCCTGGTCCAGGAGAAATAGGAATAAAGTACATTCAGGTGTCTTTTATCTTCACCTTCTCTCGTGTTGCGAGTGTTCCTAGGATAGGGACAGTACACCCATTATGCTTATTGGATAGTCTTCTTCCAAACCATAGGCTGGTGCCGAACGGTAGGGAAGGAAGAAAACCATTTGGCCTAAAGGGGTGTACAGAAGGTAATGACTAAAGACATATGAAGGGATTTGGAGAGGTGGCAAAGAATTATACGGTTACAGTTGTGAATTTGGATAATGGATGAGGCATTACTAGGAATACCAGGATACCCCAACGAAACATTTCAATGTTTCAGTTTCACTGTGTAATGTTAAAAGAGAACTGATTTCCCGATTAGATACTTACTCCAGGGTATGTATTTACCAGGTACGATTCTCACATCTGTATAGTTTTACAGATGATGAGTGGGAGTAAGTTATTGGGAATTGGGTGATCATCCTCATTATATCGGGATTCGTTGTAATCGGTGATATTTGAGGAAATCACCTGGGTTGTTTGCCGGTCGGCAAATATTTGGTTTTGAATATCCGCTGTTATGCACCAATTTCAAATTGATATATCTGTACGTCTATTTTCATAGAGTGAGATATACCTTTTGATATTATGTCGATGACATTTACCTATATCAGTGGATGGTTAGGTAAGGAGCATTAAACAGCGGTGTAATTCTTCTTAACCATAAGTACAGTTTTCAACCTACGACACACAGTGAATGAGTAATCAGACTCAAGGGACTTTTACAGAGTATTGTATGTTGTCCAGAGTCCATCAGGACAGAGGGGATGGTCCTCGTACTATATTCGGTTTACTTATGACTCCTCTAATTTTTAGACAGGTGTTTCGTGGAAACACAGGGTCCGAATTTGGAGAAGTTATATGTATTTGAATAGAGTAGAGAACCAGGTATAGCAAGTATCGGGATTCCTCAAAGAGATCGAAGATGTAGATACTTGTGTATGGTGTTCAGTTGATAGTAATGATTAAGAGAAATTGCTTCTCTTTCAGGTTACTCATAATTGGAAGTATTCCTAAGTTGAGTAACGCTGATCTGGCCTCCTTCCATTTAGTTGACATGCGCTGGGGACAGCTGCATGATTTGAATCTAGTTCAATTAAATCAGTGCCTCTGTTTCTATATTGGATATAGAACAGTTCATATCTTAACGATGTTAAGGTACGGGGAGTTGTCCGGTTTATGATTAAAACCAGACACTGGACAACTCAAGGCACGTTTCTGTAATGGCTGTTTGTGGGTTGACCCAGGCTATGACGCGGGTTGACTTTCTACCATCTGGATGAACAATAGCAATATTGTTCTAGACTCGCCACAGTTTTATTAAAAAATAGATTTTTTCAGAAAACAGAAGTGGGAGTATGGTAGAACTGGAAGTGATTCCAGAACCACAAACGATTACTGAAGATTTGATAAGGAACCTAAAGATTCAATCTGGATTGACATTCCATTGGCCACTCCGCAGATAAGGTGGGTAACTTCAGGCACCCGAGAGGCACTACGGTAGCCTCAAGGACGGTGACAGGGAAGTTCTAGTTTACCCACAATTACCATTGCTGTTGTTCCAGGGTGCGAGACCCGGCGGGAGGATGAATATAGCGTCGTTCTAAACTAGTTTTAGAAGTGTACGTGTATATGACTCTGCCAGAGGGTTGTCGTAGTCAGTGGGAGCAGCGGAAGCATTGGTGGACAGGTTGCTTATGTTTATTTATAGACTGAAGCACCAGTAGCGGAGATAGATCATCTATTTCTGACGTGACAGTCATGGGTTTGACTTCATCAGAATAGGGGATGGATCTGTTGAGAAGGTAGTAGGGTGTGATATCCTGGTATTTGGATGATATACACAGAGTAGGAAAGGAAACTCCTACACTACGATCGGTTATACTTTGGTCGTCACACAGTTGTTTCTCCACAAAGGAAATGGATTTTATATCAGACATACTGGTTACTAGATCTATGGTTTTAGATCTAGATTTGGGTGGTTTCCCAATCAGGGTACTTGACAGCGTTCTAAGAGTATTTAGGATGGACGACTCCTGGCACGGTAGTGTACCTGCAGGTAATGGAGTCACCCTCTCCAAAGGTGTCTTACAGACTAAAGGGGAGAGGGACGGGCATGATTGGCAGATCACTTGCTCAGGCAATTGAGTCAATCGTGAGATGTCAAGTACCACACCAGATGTTGTTCTTGCACTAGATGCAATAAGTTGACATTAATCCAATCCTGGAGAAACAGTCGGAAGCAGTTTTAGAACATAAGTGGATGTTCTAGGGATATGATAACGACAGCCTCATTCAGGAGACAGTTATCATTCCAGGCTTCCAAGGTGACATGGACGACAAGAAGGTTGTCAGAGTTATAGTTTTCCTTCTGATGAGGGGCAGTATTTTTGGACAGGTGGTCCAAGGCAATACTGAGGGAGGCATGGCGCAGGATACTGATTAAGTTCAGTTGACGATACAGTCTAAGAAGTTTGGATTTGGAGCTCATTTATGAGCTATGTCCCATCAGACATCCAGACACATTCTAAGACAGGTATTGCTCATTTCGGGAGATGGGTTTCTCCGCGAACTTGAGATTCAGAGAGACATGGAAAGAGACAACTAAGCGGATCCACTCACTGAGGCTATTCCTCGAACGCAATAGTTTCGCAAACGAGCTTTGTGAGACTGACTAGTAGAGGAGTTGGGTGTTCGGTATCACACGGGCTGTGAGTATGCGACATCGCAATAATTAGCCTTGAGTGCAAGTGGGAGATTGTTGGAGATAGTGCCCTCAGAGTCAATTATTAGGTCACAGGTACGTGATTGTAATGATTGAGGGAGGACCTATCCCAGTAGGACAGTCTTGCTCGAGATGATAGTATGCTATCTGGTTTACCTTTATCATCGTGTACTGCTTTAGGTGACATGACACGTCGCTATTACACGTTGATAGAGCCCCTAGGATTCTTGCTTGACCACCAGCAGTATGAGGGCGATCATATAAGTGGGAGCTGGGGGTCTACAAGCATATCCTTAAAAGGTCCCTAGTCGTGGGAGTTTCGAGACCGGGCATCGATACTCCATTAGTAGACTAGTGTATACAGTCGAGACCCCGACGAGGGGCGGTGGCCGGTCTCACAAGCCACTGGTGTCAGTTGGATCACCTAAGATGTATACAGGTGCTCATTGGGTTATGAGTACACCGGACAGGACTCGCCGGGAACCTGCTAGTTGGTCATATACCAGACGTCAGATGGCAGTTCCCTGGTGACATGTGTGCAGGTTAGTTCATCGACCTGGGGATCGTCATTTGTCTCGTGTGAGTTCCCACTGTACTTTGATTACTACCCTACCACGGCTCAAAGGAGTCGTGCAAACAGGTTTTAGTTGGGTACAGTCCCGAGCCACATGGAGGCAGTGAGCGTATCTTCAGGGGTTCGTCTCTCCCGGTATTGGGGGTGAGGTCGTGCTGTGTCTAGGAGAGCCATTACACAAAGTCCTTGGCCAAGGCAAGGAGATTTACTGGTAGGTATTCCAGTAGTATCTCAGGGTGTTCTGGGCTACACTCCGACACGACTTGTACCGCTTTTGGGGGTCTGACTTTTACCAACCCCCTAGGCCCGCCATGCGATGCTCATAGACGAACGGACCGGACTGCACGGATATTGTCACTGACAGGCTCAGTTGGGTGTCGGGGTGAGCTTCCTCATCGACGTCCCTTTTGGTCAATAGCTGGTGGCCCGTCACGTATTGGCATATACCTCTGACGTGCTAGTGGTTAAATCCACAGCCATAGTATTGACGAGTCTTTAGAGTCCACCACATTTACAGTTACTCAAGCTTTCGGGCGAAAGGTTGTAGAGGCCGTATGGAGATATGGCAAGGTCCGATCAGATACGTGCGGTATTGCACGGATCAGGATCGGACAGTTTGTACTATAGGCCGTATGGTTATATGGCAGGGTTCGATCAGATACGTGCGGTATTGCACGGATCAGGATCGAACAGATATTACTAGCCGGCTTTGGTATAAGCCGGATCCTAGTATAGTACAGTGTAGATTTTGTCTCATTGCATTTGTATTTCGGTCGAAATACAGATGCGGGTGTGTATGCACAGTATCGGGGTTTTCCCGTAATTTATTACGGGACCAGTTTTCTGGAGTTGCCAGTTTGCTTTCCGTTTCGGCCAATTTCCTTTGTTCCGTTCATTGGCCGAAGATTGGTGGAGGAGGGCTTATTTGCATTGTTGCAAATAAGTATTTGTGGATGGGGTATTTGCTTATTGTTGTATCA
Source organism: Agapanthus africanus (assembly GCA_030015575.1). Classification (NCBI taxonomy): domain Eukaryota; kingdom Viridiplantae; phylum Streptophyta; class Magnoliopsida; order Asparagales; family Amaryllidaceae; genus Agapanthus; species Agapanthus africanus. Next base: position 159,476,769 of record CM057347.1, read on the forward strand.
TGATAGCACCATCCTTTGACTTGATTTCTTCATGATGACTTGACTTCACAACCTCATCATGGCTTGACTTATGTATGATGATGGAGGGACATGATGGTTGATGATGATGAGGGGTGAGGTTGGTGGAGTGTTAGTTTACACTTGTGATCATATTCTTTCATGATTGGTTTTTGGATGCTTGGGATTATTGTTATGGTTGCACCACTCCTTCCTTGGCTCTCTCTCTCTCATTCTCTCCACTCTTGAAGTCATGGCCGGCCCAAGCTCTTTGGGGCTGTCCAAATTTTTGAAGTGGGAAAAATGTTGTTCATTTCATGCACCAAAGTTCTCCTAGCTCCTCCATATACTTCTTGTATCCATCCCTCCACCAAAGGCAATTCCTACAACCCCAAATGAGATCTCTACACTACATTCTACAGCGAATCTTGGGCACGTCGAGTAGCCGGCTTCGTGCCCGAGTTGCCTCGGCATTGAGGTGGGAGCCCGTAAACATAGTAGGCGATGTGGTGCACTTCCGGCGACGAGGAGGAGACAGGACTTTCCGCAGGAGATCGGGACCATGACGAGAAGACCGGAGGACTTGGATCGTCGGTATATCTCTATTCCCTTTCTTGTAGTTAGCTTAGACTAGTTAATGGTAACGATCCGGGTGTTTAGTGCGCGGTGGTGCCGGTTTGCAAAGTCCGCAAAATTTAAGTTATTCACCGCTTCCGCATTCCGGCGTCGGATTGACGGCCGGGGCGCCGCCGTGCACTTACAGCAGGTTCCCGGCGAGTCCTGTCCGGTGTACTCATAACCCAATGAGCACCTGTATACATCTTAGGTGATCCAACTGACACCAGTAGCTTGTGAGACCGGCCACCGCCCCTCATCGGGGTCTCGACTGTATACACTAGTCTACTCCGGAGTATCGATGCCCTGTCTCGAAACTCCCACGACTAGGGACCACAATTAAGGATATGCGTATAAATTACCCAACTCTCACGTATATGATCGCCATCATACTGTTGGTAGTAAAGCAAGATCCTAAGGGCTCTATCAAAGTGTAACATGTAAACAGTCACCTGAACATGTACACGACTGATAAAGGCAAACCAGATAGCATACTATCATTTCGAGTAAGATTGTCCTACCGGTATAGGTCCTCCGCAATCATTGCAATCACGTACCTGCGATCCAATAATTGACTCTGAGGGCACTATCTCCAACAGTGATGACGTCCCTCCGCTGCGATCATCGGATCCCGGACTCTGGCGATGGTTTTGTCGGAGAAATGATCGGGCTTGGTCGTCGACTTCGATGCCGAAGATGATCTACGTCGAGGCAACTCAAGATCAAGCTCTATCTTCACTTGTTCATAGAACTTGTGAAGATAACACACTCTACTACATGGCAAGTGGTAGAGGATGAAGAAATAGGAAGTGGGTTCACTTTGGATTTGGATTTCTCACTCTTTTGATCATGGCACCATTGGAGGTAGCAAGGTTTCTTTTTCTTGAAGAAGAAGAAGAAGAAGAAAAAGAATATGATAAGAATAATAAAATCAATTGATGAATAATAATAAATCAAGTGATCTTATCATAATGCAACCATGGGTTAGTGTAACTAGTGTAAAGACTAAACTAGGGTTTAGGTGAATGGTTAGGTTAAGGAAAGAAACAAAATGGTCAAAGCTTTCAAAGCTTCATGAAGTTTCAAGATTGAAACAAAGTTAGCCACCATTTTATTCTTGCCAAAATAAATAAGTAAATGAATAAATAAATTAAAACCCTAACCATTTACCTAAACATGGTTCAATATATACACACACCCAAGTTTGCATGTATCATCAAACATGATACAAACTAGTGCACAAAACTATATCATATATACAATGTGCACATCAAGTAAGAAAATCCATCTTAAGTGAACAAATACTAGTTAATGTAAAATAATATATCAAATAAATAATTATACATTAAATCAACACTTGATTTAATGATCCGGTCATATCGCATACAACCGACTAATATCAAGTGTATCAATGTATCGAATCAACACTTGATTCGGTAACCCGGCTATATCATATATAACCGTCCAATGATACAAATCACGAGAATAGAACACAGTATCACATACCGGTATTATTCTCGGTCCCGCACATATCTCATATGCGCTCCTATTTCGTTTCGCTTGAGCCAGGAAACCTCTGTGTAGGACTCTAAAGACTCGTCAATACGCCGGCAGCAGGTGATGATCATATCAAGCACCCACAAGCAGCAAGCGGTCTGCTAAACGTAACGGCCACCCGCGTACTGAGCGATCAGAAGATCAATGAGCAAGCCCTCTCACACTCCTGTGAATCCAACCAGCAACACTTACTGTACAGTCCGGTCTGTTCGTCTGATATGTCGCATATCTCGCCTAGGGGTGGTAAACGTCAGACCCCAGTAGCTTGACAAGTCATGCCGATGTAAGGTCCATAACAAGCATGAAACTATTGATAACTCTTACCAGTATATCACAGCAACCCTGGCCAGGGATTTCCAGTTATGGCCAGTCGTGCATAGCGCAACATCAACCCCCAATACTGGGAGAGACGAATCTGTTAGTTGTATGTATGCCCTAGAGGCCAGTATTGTACAGATGATGTATATTATATTGGATGCTTGGACATATATAGAGATGACTTTCTTGCTCGATATGATAGTATGCTATCTGGTTGCTCTTTATCTTAACATGTACACTTGTCTCTTTAAACTGTCTTATAGTTACATGTTGGTAAAGCCCTTAGGATGTGTACTTGACTACCTTGACTATGATGCAGATCATACTAGTGGGGACATGGTAGTCCATAGGTACATCCTTCAAGGTCCCTAGTCGTGGGTGTATCGAGACGGGGCATCGATATACCAGAGTAGACTAGCGTATACGCTTCTCGACCCATGAGATGGGCGATGGATGATCCCATATCCATTGGTGTTTGACATCAGAGATGGTGTACGGGTGCTCAGTGGAGACTGGGTACACTGGACGGACTCGCCGAGAACTCCCAGATGGTATTATACCTCACGTCAGATGGCAGTTCTCAGGTGACACTTGTACATGTTAGTCTGTAGACCCGAGATCGTCATAGAGTCTTGTGTGATTCCCACTGTGCTTTGATCTCCACCTTACCACGTACATGAGGGCGTGCAAAACGGTGGTCTTTGGGTACAGTCCCGAGTCATATGGAGGCAATGAGCGATAGGAGGGGTTTCGTCTCTCCCGGTATTGGGAGTTGATGTTGCGCTGTGCTCGATTGGCCGTAACAGGGAAGTCCCTGGCCAGGGCTGATCAGAGATTTGCTGGTAAGTGTTACCAGTAGTTTCTCGACCCGTTATGAGCCTCACATCGGCACGACTTATCGGTTATTGGGGTCTGACGTTTACCACCCCTAGACTTGATATGCGACGTATCAGACGAACAGACCGGACTGTACGGTTAAGTGTTACTGGTCGGATTCGCAGGAGTGTGAGCGGGCTAGCTCGTCGATCTTCTGATCGCTCAATACCCGGGTGGCCGTTACGTTTAGCAGACCGCTTGCGGCTTGTGGGTGCTTGATATGATCATCATCTGCTACCGGCGTATTGACGAGTCTTTAGAGTCCTACACAGAGGTTTCCTGGCTCAAGCGAAACGAAATAGGAGCGCATATGAGATATGTGCGGGACCGAGAATGATGCGTGTATATGATACCGTATTTGATTCTCGCGATTAATGTTTCGATTGGTTGTATGAGATATGACCTAGTTATCGAATCATTGATTCGATAAATCGATGCATTGAATACTAGTCGGTTATGTGCGACATGACCGGATCATTGAATCAAGTGTTGATTTAATGATTTGATGTATAATTATATATTTGATATATTACTTTGCATTAACTAGTATAGGTTCACTTTAAACGGATTTTCTCACTTGATTTGCACATTGTATATGTGATATGCTTTTGTGCACATATTTGTATCATGTTTGATGATGCATACTCATTTGGTTAAGTGTAAAGGATTAAACCTAGGTTAAGTAAGTAATTAGGGTTTTTATTATCCATTCTTTTCATTTATTTATTTTAGAAAAAGAATGGCATATGAATACAAAATGGTTGCTTTCTTTCTTGAACCTTTGTGAAGCTTCATGAAGCTTTGACCCAAGTGACCAATTTGTCTTCATGCTTAACCCTAACTACTCTTTTAAACTTGGTCAATTCTCTACACCTAACCATGGTTCCCATTATGATAAGTATTGTTTTATTATTCATATTTACGAGACTTATCATAATTCAAGCTTCATCTTCTTCTTCACTTCAAAAAGGAAAAGCTTGATGCCATCAATGGCAACTTCATTTCTAGAGTGAGAAATCCAAATCTAAAGTGAACCCACCTCCTATTTCATCATCCTCTACCTCTTGCCAAGTGGTTTTGGGTGTTTTCTTCACAAGTTTCACAACTTGGTGAAGTCGGAGCTTGAACTTGTGCAACCTCGACGTAGATCGTCTTTGACACGAAGCCGACGACCTTGCTCGCCCATTTTTCCGATGAAGCCGACGAATGAGTCTAGGATTCATGATGGACAGTGAGAGCACACCCACGTGGAGCTAAGGAAGTGGGGAACCGGATCTACAAAGGTTGTAGCATCTAACTTTTAGTTAAGTAGTTAACTAGATTCTCATTTCGCCTAAACATCTAGTCAACGATCCGTGTTAGGGTTTCTCGGCACCAATAATTTTTGAAATTGGCATGGTTGATGCCTTGTGAGACTTCATTAGGATGCTTAGGAACCCTACAGTGGTATCAGAGCCTAGCTAGAGCCTTAGGCAAAGTCTAGACGGAGTTTGAAGTCCGAACGAACCCGAAACCCTAATTCCAAGGTGCTCTCTGGAAATTTTCTGAAATTTTGGATTTTTGTCAATTAAAAATATGCAGGGTCTTATATGAAATACTGTGAAATACGAGGGCCTGATTCAACTTTTCCACCGCGGAACCGCGGCATGAGCTATGCATGCGCGGCGGTTCCGCGGCCTTACTGTCCCCTTGTCTGGTGATTTTTTCACAGTAATTCATGAATTCAGATATTATATTTTCTGGGTATTTTTATTGTGACTCTACAGAAGAGTATTTTGGGGATGCTTTGGGGATTCAATTATTCATTCGGGTTATCAAATTTTGTCTCTGTGGCTTTCCGGATAACTTTAGAATATGTTAAAAAGTTCGACCGGATATAAATACCCAACTTTTCCCCTGTCGGGAAATTTCCAAGTGTTGGATTTTTCCGTAGTTTAACGACGTTCTAAGTAGTGCAAGTAACGCGATGGACCCTCTAGAAGACAACAAACCTTAACTCGATTATGTGACCGTCTTGAACTGCCCTTTGAACCTTCGGGTTTGGGGCAGTACGGCGTGCCACATGTGAGGCGTTGGCTTGACCCTTCTACGGCTGGACCGTTGGTACTGAGGCACGAACTGAATGTTGTTAGACTTATTTCATGTGTTGAGCTGTATCGGGAAAACTTGGGTATTCGACTGTTCGATCGGAAAGTTTAACATTTTCTGTTTATCTGGAATGTGATACAATAATTGGAATTCACAAACAGTTATGAGATAACTAAACGAATGTTATAAATCTAGCAGTTTAGTCCCACATGATATTGAAAAGAGTTTTCGATAATGAGATTAAAATGCGGGATTTATATCTGTTAGGCATGAGATGTCTAAGTATTTCAATGGATTAGGCATGCGATGTCTAAAGAAGTTGCGGATTCCAATTGTTGTAGTTTAACACTTTCTTTTCTGTGACCGTAAGTGTAGTATGTTCATATCGCCGGTTTCGTTGCTATACGTCAACGACAATTGGGGTATGCATACTTACTTACGTTGATGACATGTGATGTTATGTGTTGCTAGATATGTTATATTGGATCGTCGTGTTTGAATAGCCGGGGGGTTTTTATGTGAGATGAGTGTTTTTCATTTTCATTCATGTAAAAACTTGTATGTAATATTCTTTTATTTGGGGCACTTCCAGGTAGCGGAAGTTGTCACCCTTTGTATATTATTTACTTTTCCGCATTAGGATAGACCTAAGGAGGGGAGCACAAGTAACCGGGTTCTGGGGTCCAGTGGGAGACCAACTCGAGGAGTCGAGTCCGGGTCTCCTAACCCTAGAATTGGCAGGGTTGCTTGCCGCTCTCGTAGGGGTCTAGGGGTGTGGGATTGGCTATTCATCACGACCGTGGAATCCGTGTTTTATACTGGCTCGTATTGAAAACACGGACGTCCTAGTATATCCAATATTTCATATGTTTCTTCTGCTGCGATATCTGTGTTGTGATTCTGTGATGGATATAGTATATAGTATATATGATATATTATATAGACGTTACTTATGTTTTACACCCGCGCTAGCCCTGCCCTGCTCTGTCATTAGTTACCTAACCTAACGGTGCACGAGGGGACATCGAGGCGAATGCGGATGGCATAAGTGTACGTCATATCTATCTGTGATGTTTAGGTATTTAAATGATGGGACTTCATTAATGTGATTAATGAAAGATAAGAAACCTAAGAGTTGTGGAATCGAATTTTAAAATAAAACAGGTAGCTACAGTTCTTGCTTTGCACAGCGGTATATATGATATATCCTGCATCTTATTCGATGAGGAAAGGACCGAGATCCCTTCACCGGGAGTGACTCCTTTAGCAATAACTGGCAGATGCTACACACTCGGTTTGCTTTTGATTGCTTCTATAGTTTATGCTTTGCACAGTGATATATATGATATATCCCGCACCTCATTCGACGAGGAAAGGGCCGACGATCCCTTCACTGGGAGTGACCCCTTTAGCAAAACCAGAAAAGCCTCAAAATCACTCCATTTTTAAAACTTCATTTGATTCTACAACGATATCAAGTTTATTACGCAATAGGTTTTCAGAAAAACCTGACGTAGCCCTCCGTCATTTCAGATAAATCCTACTTAGTATTCGTGCTACGTTTGTTGACCTCCGTCAAGGCGTAGTGTGCGGTAGCTAACTAGTATTTGTCTGCTTATGCATATGATGCATATTGGATTAGGGTAGTCGTACGACCTTGTTGACCTCCGTCAAGGGTCGTGCGGGTGGGTTTGATTCAATCAAGAAATGACGGGTTGAACTTGACTTGCACCCTGTGGTTTGTTGACCTCCATCAAGGTCATAGGATGCTTGGGGCAAAATATTATCGGGAATTTCAAGTGTTGAAATTTGCAATGAGATTGCATACCTTCTATGAGATAGTTGGATCCCGATACCCACTGCGAGTAAGAGTTACTCCTGGGAGAGTTTTACACATTGCAATTAGCTGATCAAGTAGGTGTCTAGAAAGGTGTCAACGGGGTTACACCTCTGGGAAAACGAGGTTTACATTAATTAGGTTCGTGCGAAAGCACGGGGGACCTCCCTCAAAGTACCGACACTGGCCTGGCTGAAAGATTGGCGAACTTGTAGTGTGTAATTAATCCTGGCTAGTCTTTCCTTTTAGGGTTTGAAGGAAGATTTGATAAAAAGCAGTGGGAGCCATCCTGATTAGATAAGATAATAACCAATCTGATCTTGCACGAGCATACGCTAAAGTGTTTTCTTCTCTCTCTCTCCAGGTAGCGACCATTTCATGCCCTAATGAAGATAATAATATGGATGTATTGACCGAACCCGCATGTTATACTGTGCTGGGGAACGTTGGTTCCGTTCTTTCTTATAAGAGTTATAGGAATGAACAGGATATAGGGGAATACCAGGATTCCCATGCCACCCGATTGAAGAAATTACATGTTGATGCATTTTCTTCGGGTGTGTTCGTTACTGAGAACTGTTTCTCTATTTGCTCTACGTCCTGGGTATTAGATACCGGGTCAGGATCCCATATATGTAATCAGTTACATGGGCTCAGGAAAGGTAGAGAACTTGGAGAAGGTGATAAAGACATTAGAGTTGGAAATGGTGCAATTGTTGCAGCTAAGACTGTCGGGGAATATCACCTTGTATTACCAACTGGTAATACATTGGTTCTGAACGAATGCTATTACATGCCGAACCTGATATGCAACATTATATCGGTTTCTTTATTAAGCAAAAAAGGATATAATTTTGTATTACAGGACAATGTCATGAACATTTTCCGTAACCAAAAGTTGGTTGGATCAGGCACGTTATGCAATGGCATTTATGTTCTAAATCAATCAACAGTTCTGAGCTTAACAAACACACACAAGAGGAAGAGTTCTGAACTCAACGAATCCTTCTTATGGCATTGTAGACTGGGTCACATCAATGCGACACGACTAGCTAAGTTGCATAAAGATGGATATTTAAATCCTTTTGAATTTTCATCTTATGACACTTTCCAGTCATGTCTCAAAGGCAAGATGACCAAAACTCCGTTTACGGGACACGGAGAAAGAGTTACCGAACTCTTGGGACTTATACATAGTGATGTATGCGGTCCCATGTCTACACATGCCAGGGATGGTTCTTCGTACTTCATTACATTCAATGACGATCTCTCTAGATTCGGATATGTGTTCCTGATGAAACAAAAATCAGAAGGTTTTGAGAAATTTAGAGAATATAAACAAGAAGTTGAGAACCAAACCGGAAAAAGTATTAAAATCCTACGATCTGATCGAGGACGATAATACTTGAGCATTGAATTCCTGGACTTCCTAAAAGAGAATGGGATTCTCTCTCAGCTAACTCCTCCATATACACCACAGCACAATGGTGTATCGGAGCGGAGAAACCGCACCCTATTAGATATGGTGCGCTCTTTGATGAGTGTAGCTGAGTTACCTGTTTCCTCCTGGGGATATGCACTGGAAACGGCAGCATACCTACTGAACAGGGTTCCCACCAAATCTGTGCCTACCACACCATATGAGATATGGGAAGGGAAGAGACCATATCTTAATTTTATAAAGATATGGGGTTGCCCGGCCTATGTCAAAAGACAAAAACCGGACAAACTCGAGGCAAGATCTGTTTTGTGTAAGTTTGTTGGATATCCCAAACATTCGCGAGGGTATATCTTCTACCACAGTGAGGAACAAAGAGTATTTGTTGCTCAACATGCCACCTTTTTAGAAAAGAAATTTCTTGCAAAAGAAATTAGTGGCTCTGAGGTAGAACTGGAAGAGGTTCCAGCTGAACAAAACACAACAGAAGATTTAGTGGAACCAGAGCATTCAGTAGCTTCCGACGAACCTCAGCCTCTCCGCCGATCTAGTAAGGTTCCTCGCCAACCTGAGAGATACTACGGTTTTCTCATGGATGGTGGAAGCGAGGATTGCATCATGGAGGATGATGACCCAACTAGCTTCGAGCAGGCCATCACGAGTGGGGACTCAGTGAAATGGCTGGATGCTATGCGGTCCGAGATGGAATCCATGTACACCAACAAAGTATGGACTTTGGACATTGCTCCTGAAGGGGTAAAACCCATTGGGAGCAAGTGGATCTTCAAGAAGAAACTTGGTGTAGATGGGAAAGTGGAGACTTTCAAAGCTAGACTTGTAGCAAAGGGTTTTCGTCAAAGACCAGGTGTGGACTATGACGAGACCTTTTCTCCAGTGGCTATGCTTAAATCCATCCGGATCATGCTTGCCATCGCTGCATATCATGATTACGAAATCTGGCAAATGGATGTTAAGACCGCCTTTCTAAATGGTGATTTAGAAGAGTGCGTGTACATGACTCAGCCAGAGGGCTTCGTAGACAGTGGGAGCAGCGGGAAAGTGTGCAAGCTGCTTAAATCCATTTATGGATTAAAGCAAGCATCGCGGAGTTGGAACATCTTCTTTGACGTCGTTATCAAAGAGTTTGATTTCGTCAAAAATCCAGATGAACCTTATATCTACAAGAAGGTGGCAGAGAGTAAGGTTGTCTTCCTCGTATTGTACATGGACGACATACTCTTGATAGGAAATGATATTCCTATGCTGCAATCGGTCAAGCTCTTCTTATCACAAAGATTCTCAATGAAAGATCTTGGTGATGCCTCCTGCATATTGGGAATTAGGATCTATAGAGATAGATCCAAACGGATTTTGGGATTGTCCCAATCCAGGTACACTGACACCATACTAAAGAGGTTTAGTATGGAAGAGTCCAAGCGTGGGAACTTGCCCACGATTTCTGGAGTCACTCTCTCCAAAGAGATGTCTCCCAAGACTGATTTGAAGAGAGCTCGCATGCAAGGGATACCCTATGCTTCGGCAGTAGGCTCTATCATGTATGTGATGCTATGTACCAGACTCGATGTAGCATACTCACTAAGTATAGTGAGCAGGTATCAAGCTGATCCTGGAGAGAGTCACTGGACAGCTGTGAAGAGCATTCTCAAGTACTTACGAAGGACTAGAGATATGTTCTTGTTGTATGGTAACGGAGAGCTCCAAGTGGAGTCCTTTACCGATTCGAGCTTCCAGAGTGATAAGGACGACTCTAAGTCGCAGTCGGGCTTTGTCTTTACCCTTTACGGAGGGGCGGTTAGCTGGAAGAGTTCCAAGCAGGAAACCGTGGCAGACTCGACGATGGAGGCTGAATACATCGCTGCCAACGATGCTGCCAAAGAGGCTGTCTGGATCAAGAAGTTCATTACTGAACCTGGAGTGGTTCCATCCATTGAGCATCCAATACCTTTGTATTGCGATAACAACGGAGCGGTGGCTTTGGCCAAGGAACCCAGGTCCTATCAGCGGTCCAGGCATATTCTGAGGCGGTATCACCAGATCCGGGAGATAGTTGATCGCCGGGAGATCGAGGTCAGGAGGGTTGACACGAAGAACAACACGGCGGATCCACTCACGAAGGCCATTCCCCAGATACAGTTTGAGAGACTCTTCGGGATGCTCGGTATGCGATACTACAGCAGCTGGCCTTAGTGCAAGTGGGAGATTGTTAGTTGTATGTATGCCCTAGAGGCCAGTATTGTACAGATGTTGTATATTATATTGGATGCTTGGACATATATAGAGATGACTTTCTTGCTCGATATGATAGTATGCTATCTGGTTGCTCTTTATCTTAACATGTATACTTGTCTCTTTAAACTGTCTTATAGTTACATGTTGGTAAAGCCCTTAGGATGTGTACTTGACTACCTGGACTATGATGCAGATCATACTAGTGGGGACATGGTAGTCCATAGGTACATCCTTCAAGGTCCCTAGTCGTGGGTGTATCGAGACGGGGCATCGATATACCAGAGTAGACTAGCGTATACGCTTCTCGACCCATGAGATGGGCGATGGATGATCCCATATCCATTGGTGTTTGACATCAGAGATGGTGTACGGGTGCTCAGTGGAGACTGGGTACACTGGACGGACTCGCCGAGAACTCCCAGATGGTATTATACCTCACGTCAGATGGCAGTTCTCAGGTGACACTTGTACAGGTTAGTCTGTAGACCCGAGATCGTCATAGAGTCTTGTGTGATTCCCACTGTGCTTTGATCTCCACCTTACCACGTCCTTGAGGGCGTGCAAAACGGTGGTCTTTGGGTACAGTCCCGAGTCACATGGAGGCAATGAACGATAGGAGGGGTTTCGTCTCTCCCGGTATTGGGAGTTGATGTTGCGCTGTGCTCGATTGGCCGTAACAGGGAAGTCCCTGGCCAGGGCTGATCAGAGATTTGCTGGTAAGTGTTACCAGTAGTTTCTCGACCCGTTATGAGCCTCACATCGGCACGACTTATCGGTTATTGGGGTCTGACGTTTACCACCCCTAGACTTGATATGCGACGTATCAGACGAACAGACCGGACTGTACGGTTAAGTGTTACTGGTCGGATTCGCAGGAGTGTGAGAGGGCTAGCTCGTCGATCTTCTGATCGCTCAATACCCGGGTGGCCGTTACGTTTAGCAGACCGCTTGCGGCTTGTGGGTGCTTGATATGATCATCATCTGCTACCGGCGTATTGACGAGTCTTTAGAGTCCTACACAGAGGTTTCCTGGCTCAAGCGAAACGAAATAGGAGCGCATATGAGATATGTGCGGGACCGAGAATGATGCGTGTATATGATACCGTATTTGATTCTCGCGATTAATGTTTCGATTGGTTGTATGAGATATGACCTAGTTATCGAATCATTGATTCGATAAATCGATGCATTGAATACTAGTCGGTTATGTGCGACATGACCGGATTATTGAATCAAGTGTTGATTTAATGATTTAATGTATAATTATATACTTGATATATTACTTTGCATTAACTAGTATAGGTTCACTTTAAACGGATTTTCTCACTTGATTTGTACATTGTATATGTGATATGCTTTTTGTGCACATATTTGTATCATGTTTGATGATGCATACTCATTTGGTTAAGTGTAAAGGATTAAACCTAGGTTAAGTAAGTAATTAGGGTTTTTATTATCCATTCTTTTCATTTATTTAGTTTAGAAAAAGAATGGCATATGAATACAAAATGGTTGCTTTCTTTCTTGAACCTTTGTGAAGCTTCATGAAGCTTTGACCCAAGTGACCAATTTGTCTTCATGCTTAACCCTAACCACTCTTTTAACCTTGGTCAATTCTCTACACCTAACCATGGTTCCCATTTTGATAAGTATTTTTTTATTATTCATATTTACGAGACTTATCATAAATCAAGCTTCATCTTCTTCTTCACTTCAAAAAGGAAAAGCTTGATGCCATCAATGGCAACTTCATTTCTAGAGTGAGAAGTCCAAATCTAAAGTGAACCCACCTCCTATTTCTTCATCCTCTACCTCTTGCCAAGTGGTTTTGGGTGTTTTCTTCACAAGTTTCACAACTTGGTGAAGTCGGAGCTTGAACTTGTGCAACCTCGACGTAGATCGTCTTTGACACGAAGCCGACGACCTTGCTCGCCCGTTTTTCCGATGAAGCCGACGAATGAGTCTAGGATTCGTGATGGACAGCGAGTGCACACCCACGTGGAGCTAAGGAAGTGGGGAACCGGATCAACAAAGGTTGTAGCATCTAACTTTTAGTTAAGTAGTTAACTAGATTCTCATTTCGCCTAAACATCTAGTCAACGATCCGTGTTAGGGTTTCTCGGCACCAATAATTTTTGAAATTGGCATGGTTGATGCCTTGTGAGACTTCATTAGGATGCCTAGGAACCCTACAGAATCCCCTCCTATCGCTCATTGCCTCCATGTGAATCAGGACTGTACCCAAAAACTACCTGTTTGCACGACTCAGTAGAGCTGTGGTAGGGCAGAAATCAAAGCACAGTAGGAGACACAAGACTCCATGACGATCTCGGGACAACAGACTAAGTTGAACCAGTGTCACCAGAGAACTGCCATCTGACGTGAGGTATAATACCATTTGGGAGTTCTCGGCGAGTCCGTTCAGTGTACCCAGTCTCCACTGAGCACCCGCATACCATCTCTGATATCAAACACCAATGGATATAGGATCATCCATCGCCCATCACATGGGTCGAGAAGATATACTCTAGTCTACTCTGGAATATCGATGCCCCGTCTCGATATTCCCATGACTAGGAACATTGAACGACGTACTCATAGACTACCCAGGCCCCACTAGTATGATCTACATCATAGTCCTGGAAGTCGAGTACATATCCGAAGGGCTTTATCAACATGTAACAGAGAGATAGAAAGTATACATGTTAAGATAAAGAGCAACCAGATAGCATACTATCATGTCGAGCAAGAAAGTCCTACCTATATATGTCCCAGCATCCACTATAATATACATCCAATGTACAGTAATGGACTCTAGGCATACATATAACTAACAAAATAGACATAAGCCACTTGTCCACTATGCTTCCGCTGCTCCCACTGACTACGACAACCTTCTGGCAGAATAATATACACGTGCACTTCTAAAGCCAGTTCAGAACGACGCTATATTGATCCTCCTACCGGGTCTCATAGTCTGGAACAACAGTAGTGTCAAGTCTGGGTAAACAAGAACCTCCCTGTCACCGTCCTTGAGCATACCGAAGTACCTCTCGAGTACCTAAGGTTACCCACCATATCTGCGGAGTGGCCAATAGATTGTCAAACCAAATTGAATCTCTAGGTTCTTATTAAATTTTCAGTAATCGTTTGCGGTTCTGGAATCACTTCCAGTTCTACCATACTCCCACTACTGTTTTCTGAAAAAGTCCTTTTTACTAAAACTGTGGCGAGTCAAGAACAATATCACTATTGATCTTCCAGATGGTAGAAAGTTAACCCTCGTCATTGTTGGATATACGTATGCCCTAGAGGCCATTATATGATAGTGGATGTATCTATACATGTATATATATATTCAGTATGCATTCTTGCTCGACATGATAGTATGTTATCTGGTTCTTCTTTATCTGACATGTTGATTTGACCATGCTTTTATTCATTCATACATGCTGATAAAGCCCTGAGGATATCGGCTTGACTGCTCAGATTATGATAGAGATCATACTAGTGTGACATCTGTAGTCTATAAGCATATCCTGGAAAGTCCCTAGTCGTAGGTATATCGAGACGGGGCATTGATATACCAGAGTAGACTAGCGTATATGATACTAGACCCATACGATGGGCGATGAATGTTCCCACATTCATCGATGTTTGACATCAAGATCATATACGGGTGCTCAGTGGTGACTGGGTACACTGGACGGACTCACCGAGAACTCCTATATGGAATTATATCTATCGTCGGATAGCAGTTCTCAGGTGACACTGGTACAGATTAGTCTGTAGACCCGAGATCGTCATAGAGTCTTGTGTGCTCTCCCATTGTACTTTGATTGCTACCTTACCACGGCTCTACTGAGTCGTGCAAACAGGTGGTCCCGAGACACACGAAGGCAATGAGCGATAGGAGGGGTTTCGTATCTCCCGGTATTGGGAGTTGATGCTGTGCAGTGCCCGACTGGTTATATCAGTAAGTCCCTGGCCAGGGCTGCTGAGATTTGCTGATAAGTGTTATCAGTAGTTTCTCGATATGTTATATATCATTCACCAGCACGACTTATTGAGTTATTAGGGTCGACGTGACCATCCCTAGGCTCGATATGCAGCATATCTGACGAAGAGACCGGACTGTACGGTAGTGTTGCCGGTTGGCTCGACGTGAGTTGTAGCAGGTTCGCTTGTTTTCTTCTGATCGCTCAATACCCGGATGGCCGTTACGTTTAGCTGACCGCTTGTGGCTTGGGGGTGTTTGATATGATCATCACCCTCTGCCGGCGTATTGACGCGTCTTAGAGTCCCACACAGGAGTTACCTAGTCCAGGCAAAACGTTGTGGTGCGCGTATGCGATATGCGCATGGACCCGATTAAAATGCGCGTATAGGATACCGAACATTGATCGGGCGGCTTGCTTTTGGTAGGGTCATATGTGATATGGCCGGATTGATAAATCAAGTGTTGATTTATCATTTAACCATTAGTTTTCTCACTTAAAACCTTTCTTGAATATGATAGATGTATGCATGCATGTATGTGTTTCTTTCTTTCTAGTTTCATGCACATATGGATGTGCATACATACTTACATACATATCTATCATGGTTATTACACATGGAAATGGTGGCAATATAAGACTCACACCATGGATAAATCTATGGATTATTATTTGATTTTAGGTTTAAAACAAAATAGAAAAAGGAAAGGATAATTCTTCACTTGCTTCTACATTCTTCTTTAACCTAACCATTCTCACCTACCCTTAACCTTGGATTAACCTTTCCTTACATGTTTTAAACCCTAATCAAATAACAACAAAAAGGATTTAACCATGGTTTGTAGTGAGAAGAAATAAAATATATATAGATATATTTCATTTCTTTTCAATGGTGGTCATATTACTCTTGTTAAAAAGAAAGCCTCCATCTTCTTCCTCCTTCACTATTTGCTCTCTAGTTTCTTCTAGTGAGTAAAATACACATAAAGAAAGGTTTTTGAACTGAGAATCTTAACCACAACATCATTCTACACAAGTTTAGCCAACTTGTTTAGAGTGTTCTCTTCGATTCTCGAAGTTGCGAGCTTGGACGGGGAACTCCGGGTGGATCGTCGTGGACGCGAGAGGACTTCAAGAGGACCTTCTTCCAACACCCAAGAGACCAAGGAGTCCAGCAAAAGGGAGCTACAAAGGTTGTAGTATCGAAACCCTAATTTTATTAGCTTTAAGTTTTGTAACCCTAATTTTCTAGGATCGATTCCTTTGCATGCTTGTTTAGCACCATCAAAATCCAAACTTTGAGACATGTGATGCTTCAAAACTCATTATAGGGTGCTAGGCAAACCTTTCATTGGTATCAGAGCCGACCTAGAACATTAGGCGACGCTTTTACGAAGTAAAAATCCCGATCGGACAAAAATACGCCTTTTTAGACCCTCTCTGGACAAATTTTAAAATCTGGCCTTTTTCAGAATTAAAAATACTTAAAAAATACAGCAGGGAAAAATAAGAAATATGGTGAAATTCGATGCCATGAACAGTTCAAATGGCCGCGGAACCGCGACAATTACTTGCTTAGGCCGCGGCTCCGCGGCCGTACAGTGGTATCATTGCATGAAAATTACACTATAATTCTTATGTCTGCTTGTACAGTGTTTTAGGTATGTTTAATCTGAATATAGTACTGTATTTTCTGGAGATGGTTTTGGACGCGTAGATTCGATCAGAATTTTCATTTCGTTGTTTATCCGGGTAAATTAGAAAGTATTGAAGTGTTTGAACGAGTGTCATTTGCTCACTATTCACGGGGTTTAAATACTTTGGAGATACGTGCAAGTATTTTTGTGGTGGACCCTCTAGAAGACAACAAACCTTAACTCGATTATGTGACCGTCTTGAACTGCCCTTTGAACCTTAGGGTTTGGGGCAGTACGGCGTGCCACATGTGAGGCGTTGGCTTGACCCTTCTACGGCTGGACCGCTACTACTATGTCACACTTTGGAATTTTTTAAACCCTGCTCAAGTGTTGAACTTTAGTGAATCTTGGGTACTTGATCGTTCGTTCAAAAACTTTAATACTGTCTGTTTATCTGGAATGTGATACAATATGTGGAATTCATATAGTTTAGGCATGAAATACGAAATATGTGATATTTCGCATTTATGATGTCTAAAGAGAATGTGGATTCCAAATATTGTAGTTTTACACTTTCTTTTCTGTGACCTTAAGTGTAGTATGTACGATATCGCCGGTTTCGTTGCTATACATCAACGACAATTGGGGTATGCATACTTACTTACGTTGATGATATGAGATATTATGTGTTGCTGAGATATGATGTACTGGATTGTCGCGATTGAATAGCCGGGTTTTTTTTATGTGAGATGAGAGTTTTATATTTTTATTCATGTAAATTCAAATGTAATGTAATATTCTTTTATTTGGGGCACTTCCGGGTTGAGGTTGTGTCACCAGTGTTGTATATTATTTACTTTTCCGCATTAGGATGGACCTAAGGAGGGGAGCACAGGTGACCGGGTTCTGGGGTTCAGTGGGAGACCATCTCGAGGAGTCGAGACCGGGTCTCCTAAACTCCAGAATTGGTAGGGTCACTTGCCGCTCTCGTAGGGGTCCAGGGTGTGGGCTTGGCTATTCATCGTGACTGTGGAATCCGTATTTTCTATTCTGGCTAAATACTAAATACGGACGTCCTAGTATATCCCACTTTATATCTATGTTTCTGCTGCCTGTGTTCTGTGATATCTGAGATGAATGACATATTATATATATGATATATAGTAGACGTTGCTTATGTTTTACACCCGCGCTAGTCCCGTCCCGGTATGCCGTTAGTTAAGTAACCTAACGGTGCATAACGGAACATTGCGGCGAATGCGGATGGCATAAGCGCACGTGTTATTTTCGTTTCTTTTCTGTGATTGGCTTAAGGACTTAAATGATGAGATTACATTAATGTGATTAATGTAAAGAAAATAAACCTAAAAAGATGTTGTAGAATCGGATTTGAAAACCACTCGGCTATTTATGAAAAAGCTATATTTCAAAACTGCGGAGCTTAAGCCACTCCTTTTGAAAACCATTTGATTCTACAACGATATCAAGTTCAAAGCGTTAAAGATTTTCTTAAAAATCATCCGCAACCCTCCGTCATTTTAGGAAGTAGAGTACTTAGTATTCGTGCTACGTTTGTTGACTATAGTTAAGGCGTAGTGTACGGTAGGTAAGTGATGTTGATTTAATGCGATTCTCGGATGTGTTTGTAGAAAGTAAGTATCGAATCAATTGTTTCCCGATAACGGTTTCATTTGATCGATAATAGTATTTTGTATCGGTATTTAGAAAATTGTATAAAGAACTCACTATCAAAGAATTATATTTGACCGCAATCAACTACGGTGTCAGTTGTAGATCGTATGCGAGTGCGGATCGTCCACAGGGATTGTGCGATTCGTTTCAATGTTTAATTTGTTTGAATCGAAAAGTTAATTGAAAAGAAAAGAAAACATGATTCAAGAATTTATCAATTGATTCAGGTGTCACGATGTTTAATCAAGAATCAAGAAACTGATAAACAATCAAGAATTGTGTTTCGATAATATTTCCAACCAAAAATGCCAAGAATCTAAATGAGGCTCGTAGGAATCGATCGGATCTATAGACGTGATGTAATATCAAGATTTCGTGTTCTTGTCCTTCGAAGGATTGATACTAGATCGATGATGGTCGATGAGAGTTAGGGCTTTCTTGATGAAACTAGGGTTTCATCGTTTAACCCTTGTTCTTTCATCGATTATCATTCACATTCTAGCCTCTAGCAATTTCAAGAAACAATCGTAACTCCCCAATCTCGAGCGATATCAATCAAGAAAGCAACGCAATGAATTGTGTTGTCGATTCTTGATCTTGCTAGGGTTTACAAAACTCGTGGGATTCAAGAATCGATTTACAGTATATTACATCATCATTCTATTGATCGTCACAACTCCTCGACGAGCGGAGTTTTACTTAGACATCACAACAAGAATTATAACTAGAAATTTAGATTGACTCATGATGCAAGAATTTAAAGAAAACAAGATAAAAGAATATCACCTTTTATTTATATCAACAATTTGATTACAGTCGCTCAAGAACTACAAGAGAAAGAATTAAATTGTCGACTTGGCTTTGCTCGGCTCCTTGAGTCGCGAATCGGCTTGGACCACTTGCTCTGTTGAAGACCGGCTCGGCTCCTAAAAGGTTGCAAGGCTTCTTGCTTGAATGGGTACTCGGGATCTTGGCTTTTGATTGGAATTAGGGTTAGGGTTTCACACAAATCCTCTCACTAGATTTGTGGAAGAAAGAGAGTGATAGAATGGCTCTAAATTGACTACTAAAATCAACTAATCAAAAGATCAAGTCTCTCCTTCTCCTACAAGTGAGCCTAGGGTCTTATTTATAGATCTTCCAAACCCTAAGTCTTTGAGTTCCCTCCAAAAGTTTGTTGAAAGACTTCTAGAAAGAGTTTGTTAGGCTTAGCTTAGGGTTTAAGCTAGGGTTTAGGGAGTAGGTTCTAGAATGATAGGCTAGTTTACTGTAGATCCCAAAGTTTGCTGATCTGGCAGAAGTCTCTGGAGTCTTCTGGAACTTGAGGTATATTTCTGAACTTCAGCCACTATGAGAAGCATTGTGCACTAAAATTGAGAGGGTGACGTGGCAAGATGTCCGCGGAACCGCGGCGCAAGCAGGCTCCGGCCGCGGTTCCGTGGCCATGTTGGATCCTTGGGGCTTGAGCTCTTTGCAGTGGTCTTGGGTTGACATTTTGGGCTTCCTCTGATATGTTGATTTGTATTTTCCTTTTTGGATTGATACCAGATTTGAAATTATTGAGTTGGCGTAACGTTTTAGCTGTACCCGGTAAGTTTTGGCCTTTCTGCTGGATTTTCCTGCACAGATCTCAAAACAAGTGTTGCGCAAATGTAGGGATGATGCGATGCCATGAAATGCGGTCAATTTCCTTTATAGTGTCGGTTTAAGAGTCTAATACATGTAATTTGATATTTTGCGACAGTTTTGCTAATATGTGTAATATGAATGCCGAACACTTCTATATGAATGCAAATGATGAGGAAATTGCCGTGTAAAATATGCATTATTTTCGACTAATCAAATTCCCCCAAACTT
Source organism: Agapanthus africanus (assembly GCA_030015575.1). Classification (NCBI taxonomy): domain Eukaryota; kingdom Viridiplantae; phylum Streptophyta; class Magnoliopsida; order Asparagales; family Amaryllidaceae; genus Agapanthus; species Agapanthus africanus. Next base: position 159,496,929 of record CM057347.1, read on the forward strand.
AATTTCGATCGTCTCGAGTGAACTGTTTTATTAAAAAGAGAAGGAGAAAATAAAGAAAGAGAAAAACTATCTAGCACACTTTCGTTGGCAACACGATTGCACTGAGCATGTGCAACAAGCCTTTAAACCTCTAGGTGTCCCTAGTAGGAGGAGTGTTGTCTCCTGAAGGTTTTCAGCGGATTGCACCCACAAAATCCAATAATAAAAGAAAGATCATGAATATTACATTTAAAGAAAAGAATTGTAAAAGAAAAGCTTTGAAAATTAGGGTTTACAACTAAGCTAGCTTTTCGGTTGTCATGAGCCCTATCTTAATGGTCATGAAAAGATGTCAGAAATCACGTCCTCCCTCAATAAAACATCGTCTTATTCTTCATTCCTATCTTTCTTCCAAACATCGATCATATAACCCTGCGTGTGTGTAAAGACATCCCTACACCCGGAGAATTCAATTCAAGCTATCATACTCTTGCCCATCAGCCTCAGTACTTTTTAATTAATGAATATTTAGATGAGATTGCTCACACACTTTCATGCGACCGTTAATACTTCTTGAGGTACTAACCGACCGATTACTCATTTGCTTGCGTATTTGGTGTATTTTCCTCGTCTTGCACCACCTCAGGCATAGAAGTGACTCCCAGACCAGTTGGCCTTAGGGCACTAGGTGAAGAAGCACCCTCGCTATATATTTTTTTTATTGCCCTTGGTGATAACAAAACCAGTGTTCATTTTTCTCACCACTTATATTTTCTTTATTCATCATTTTTTTCTTTTTATTTCCTTCATACATCGGCTTAAAGGCAAGAGCATTTCAAGGTATCCTCTACTATCCCAGGCTTTAAGACGTGTGTAAGTGCGAATAGCAGGGTAGCCACGTTCAAAATGTTTGGCTTCCAGAATAGAAACTATTTTCAGACTTATTTTTATTCTCAGATTAGTGACGTCCTTCATCTTACTAACCCTTGGGACAACAGCTCATAACTACTTATTACTAGTTCGTATAAGAAAACTTCTAATTTTCTTAGTTTTCTAAAAATTTTCTAATCTCATGGATGTAATTTTTCACTATCTAAACTTTTATTATCTTATTTATGTACAAAAAATATTTTTATTTTTGAAAATTTTTAAATTTTTATGGGTTTTGAAATTTTTTCAATTTTTATAGATTTTTAAAGAAATGTATTGTGCTTATGCAGATGATATGCAAATGATGCGAAAATAAGCACAAACCTCCCCCAAACTTGTTTTCAACAGTGTCCTCACTGTTGCCAAACGCTATACCTACAAAAAACTGTAAGCGTGGGGGGAATTATTAGTGGGGGCAAAATATATAAGTGAAGAACTTCCCCCAAACTTACTCTTTTCACTCACCTTCATTCAAAAAATGATGCAATGATATACTGGACATGAAGGTGAGACGGAGGAATTTTAATCCAAATAAACTGGCTCTTGTAAGAACAAGAGCTCCTCCGTGGGGTCAGTGAAAAAATACGGCTTTAGTCTATGTCCGTTTACTTTGAAAAAGGTGCCGTTTTTAACATTTTCTACTTCTACTGCCCCGTGCGGGTATACAGACCGCACAACAAAAGGTCCCTTCCATCGAGATCGGAGCTTACCCGCGTGAAGGTGTAGTCGTGAATCATAAAGAAGGACTTGTTGACCAGGTGAAAATGTTTTCCTCAAAATGTTTTTATCGTGAAAAACCTTAGTCCTATTCTTTATGATACAGCGTTATCATAAGCTTCATCGCGGAGTTCGCTTAGCTCATTAAGTTGCATCTTCCGAAAGTTGCAAGCAAGGTTTAGATCAAAATTTATTTCTTTTATAGCCCACAATGCTTTATGCTCTATCTCGACGGGTAAATGACATGCTTTTCCAAACACTATCCTATATGGAGACATTCCTAGGTCGGTTTTAAATGCAGTTCTGAATGCCCAAAGAGCATCCGTCAATTTTGTCGACCAGTCTTTTCTATTTTTAGCAACAGTTTTCTCCAGGATAAGTTTGATTTGTCTGTTTGAGATTTCAGTCTGCCCGCTTGTTTGGGGATGATAGGGTGTAGATGTAAGTGCACGGCGGCGCCCCGGCCGTCAATCCGACGGCCAAACGCGGAAGCGGTGATAAACTTAAATTTTTGCGGACTTAGCAAACCGGCACCACCGCGCACTATAACCGGATCGTAACCATTAACAAGTCTAAGCTAACTAGAAGATGGGTTAGAGATATACCGACGATCCAAGTCCTCCGGTCTTCTCGTCATCGTCCCGATCTCCTGCGGAATGTCCCGTCTCCTCCTCGTCGCCGGAAGTGCACCACATCGCCTGCTTTGTTTACGGGCTCCCACCTCGATGCCGAGGCAACTCGGGAACGAAGCCGGCTACTCGACGTGCCCAAGATTTGCTGTAGAATGTTTGGTAGAGCTTGTGTCTCACTTTTGGGGTATTGGAGATGCCATTGTGGTGGAGGGATGATGCAAGGAGTTTTTGTGGAGGAACTTGGAGAATTTTGGTGTATCAAAATGAACAACATTTTTTCCCACCTCAATTTTGGACAGCCCATTCAAGGGGGAGGCCGGCCATGCTCTAGTGAGGGAGGGAGAGAATGAGAGTGTGTGCCAAATAAAATGAGTGGAGCAACCATCATATCCAAGAGAGAGAGAGAGAGGAATGGTTATGATGCAAAAGGGAATGATCACAACAATAAACCCACACTCAACCAACCTCACCCCTCATCATCATCAACCATCATGCCCGCTAAAAGTCAAGCCATCATGAGAAGGAGAAGTCAATGATGGTGCACATCATGAAAACCATCATGATGCCAAAATAAGCAAAGACCCCCTCCACAAAAAGCCTATTTGCAACAATGCAAATAAACCCTCCTCCACCAATCTTCGGCCAATGAACGGAACAAAGGAAATTGGCCGAAACGGAAAGCAAACTGGCAACTCCAGAAAACTGGTCCCGTAATAAATTACAGGAAAACCCCGATACTGTGCATACACACCTGCATCTGTATTTCGACCGAAATACAAATGCACTGAGACAAAATCTACACTGTACTATACTAGAATCCGGCTTATATCAAAACCGGCTAGTAATATCTGTTCGATCCTGATCCGTGCAATACCGCACGTATCTGATCGAACCCTGCCATATAACCATACGGCCTATAGTACAGACTGTCCGATCTTGATCCGTGCAATACCGCACGTATCTGATCGGACCTTGCCATGTCTCCATACGGCCTCTACAACCTTTCGCCCGAAAGCTGAGTAACTGAATGTGGGGGACTCTAAAGACTCGTCAACACCTTGGTTGTGGATTTAACCACTAGCACGTCAGAGGTATAAGCCAATACGTGACGGGCTACCAGGTACTGACTAAAAGGGACGTCTGTGAGCGAACTTAGCCCGACAACCCTACTGAGCCTGTCAGTGACAATATCCGTACAGTCCGGTCCGTTCGTCTATGAGTATCGCATGGCGGGCCTAGGGGGTTGGTAAAAGTCAGACCCCCAAAAGCGGTACAAGTCGTGTCGGAGTGTAGCCCAGAACACCCTGAGATACTACTGGAATACCTACCAGTAAATCTCCTTGCCTTGACCAAGGACTTTGTGTAATGGCTCTCCTAGAAACAGCACGACCTCACCCCCAATACCGGGAGAGACGAACCCCTGAAGATACGCTCACTGCCTCCATGTGGCTCGGGACTGTACCCAACTAAAACCTGTTTGCACGACTCCTTTGAGCCGTGGTAGGGTAGTAATCAAAGTACGGTGGGAACTCACACGAGACAAATGACGATCCTCAGGTCGATGAACTAACCTGCACACATGTCACCAGGGAACTGCCATCTGACGTCTGGTATATGACCAACTAGCATGTTCCCGGCGAGTCCTGTCCGGTGTACTCATAACCCAATGAGCACCTGTATACATCTTAGGTGATCCAACTGACACCAGTGGCTTGTGAGACCGGCCACCGCCCCTCGTCGGGGTCTCGACTGTATACACTAGTCTACTATGGAGAATCGATGCCCTGTCTCGAAACTCTCACGACTAGGGACCTTTTAAGGATAAGCTTATAGACCCCCAGCTCCCACTTATATGATCGCCCTCATACTGCTGGTGGTCAAGAAAGAATCCTAGGGGCTCTATCAACGTGTAATAGCGACGTGTCAGGTCACTTAAAACAGTACACGATGATAAAGGTAAACCAGATAGCATACTATCATCTCGAGTAAGACTGTCCTACCGGGATAGGTCCTCCCTCAATCATTACAATCACGTACCTGTGACCTAATAATTGACTCTGAGGGCACTATCTCCAACAATCTCCCACTTGCACTCAAGGCTAATTATTGCGATGTCGCATACTCACAGCCCGTGTGATACCGAACATCCAACTCCTCTACTAGTCAGTCTCACAAAGCTCGTTTGCGGAACTATTGCGTTCGAGGAATAGCCTCAGTGAGTGGATCCGCTTAGTTGTTTCTTTCTATGTCTCTCTATATCTCAAGTTCGCGGAGAAAGCTATCTCCCGAAAAGAGCAATACCTGTCTCAGAATATGTCTGGATGTCTGATGGGACATAGCTCATAAATGAACTCCAAATCCAAACTTCTTAGACTGTATCGTCAACTGAACTTAATCAGTATCCTGCGCGCCATGCCTCCCTCAGTATTGCCTTGGACAACTTGTCCAAAATACTTCCCCTCATTAGAAGGAAAACTATAACTCTGACAACCTCCTTGTCGTCCATGTCACCTTGGAAGCCTGGAATGATAACTGTCTCCTGAATGAGGCTGTCGTTATCATATCCCTAGAACATCCACTTATGTTCTAAAACTGCTTCCGACTGTTTCTCCAGGATTGGATCAAAAGTCAACTTATTGCATCTAGTGCAAGAACAACATCTGGTGTGGTACTTGACATCTCATGATTGACTCAATTGCCTGAGCAAGTGATCTGCCAATCATGCACGTCCCTCTCCCCTTCAGTCTGTAAGACACCTTTAGAGAGGGTGACTCCATCTTCTGCAGGTACACTACCGTGCATGGAGTCGCCCATTCTAAATACTCTTAGAATGCTGACTAAGTACCCTGATTAGGAAACCACCCAAATCTAGATCCAAAGCCATAGATCTAGTAACCAGTATGTCTGATATAAAATCCATTTCCTTTGTGGAGAAAACACTGTGTGACGACCAAAGTATAACCGATCGTAGTGTAGGAGTTTCCTTTCCTACTCTGTATATATCATCCAAATACCATGATATCACACCCTACTACCTTCTCAACAGATCCATCCCCTATTCTGATGAAGTCAAACCCATGACTGTCACGTCAGAAATAGATGATCTATCTCCGCTACATCTGCTCTAGTCTATAAATAGACATAAGCAACCTGTCCATCAATGCTTCCGCTGCTCCCACTGACTACGACAACCCTCTGGCAGAGTCATATAGACGTACACTTCTAAAACTGGTTTAGAAAGACGCTATACTCATCCTCCCGCCGGGTCTCGTAACCTGGAACAACAGCAATGGCAATTGTGGGTAAACAAGAACTTCCCTGTCACCGTCCTTGAGGCTACCGGAGTACCTCTCGGGTGCCTGAAGTTACCCACCTTATCTGCGGAGTGGCCAATGAAATGTCAATCCAGATTGAATCTTTAGGTTCCTTATCAAATCTTCAGTAATCGTTTGTGGTTCTGGAATCACTTCCAGTTCTACCATACTCCCACTATTGTTTTCTGAAAAAATCCATTTTTAATAAAACTGTGGCGAGTCTAGAACAATATCGCTATTGTTCATCCAGATGGTAGAAAGTCAACCCTCGTCATAGCCTGGGTCAACCCACAAACAGCCATTACAGAAACATGCCTTGAGTTGTCCAGTGTCTGGTTTTAATCATAAACCGGACAACTCCCCGTACCTTAACATCGTTAAGATATGAACTGTTCTATATCCAATATAGAAACAGAGGCACTGATTTAATTGAACCAGATTCAAATCATGCAGCTGTCTCCAGTGCATGTCAACTAAATGGAAGGAGGCCGATCAGCGTTACTCAACTTAGGAATACTTCCAATTATGAGTAACCTGAAAGAGAAGCAAGATCTCTTTATCATTACTATCAACTGAATACCATACACAAGTATCTACATCTTCGATCTCTTTGAAGAATCCCGATACTTGCTACACCTGGTTCTCTACTCTATTCAAATACCTATAACTTCTCAATATTGGACCCTGTGTTTCCGCGAAACACCTGTCTAAAAACTAGAGAAGTCATAAGTAAACCGAATATAGTACGAGGACCAACCCCTCTGTCCTAATGGACACTGGACAACATACAATACTCTGTATAAGTCCCTTGAGTCTGATAACTCTTTCACTGTGTGTCGTAGGTTGAAAACTGTACTTATGGTTAAGAAGAATTACACCGCTGTTTAATGCTCCTTACCTAACCATCCACTGATATAGGTAAATGTCGTAAACATAATTTCAGAAAGGTATATCTCACTCTATGAAAATAGACGTACAGATATACCAATTTGAAATTGGTGCATAACAGCGGATATTCAAAACCAAATATTTGCCGACCGGCAAACAGCCCAGGTGATTTCCTCAAATATCACTGATTACAACGAATCCCGATATAATGAGGAAAATCACCCAATTCCCAATAACTCACTCCCACTCATCATCTGTAAAACCATACAGATGTGAGAATCGTACCTGGTAAATACATACCCTGGAGTAGGTTTCTAATCGGGAAATCAGTTTTCCTTTAACATTACACAGTGAAACTGAAACATTGAAATGTTCCGATGGGGTATTCTGGTATTCCTAGTAATGCCTCTTCCAGATTCACGACTGTAACCGTATAGTTCTTTGCCACCTCTCCAAATCCCTTCATATGTCTTTAGTCTTTACCTTCTGCATACCCTTTTAGGCCAAATGGTTTTCTTCCTTCCCTACCGTTCGGCACCAGCCTATGGTTTGGAAGAAGACTATCCAATAAGCATAATGGGTGTACTGTCCCAATCCTAGGAACACTCGCAATGAGAGAGGGTGAAGATAAAAGACAACCGAATAAACCTTATTCCTATTTCTCCTGAACCAGAATCCATCCCCGAACTGGAACAAGTTCCATTCGAGTTCGTATATAACCATACGATGGAGTATCCAAATAAACTGTGGATCTTCGTAGTGATACGGAGCGTCCTGGAGAAATACAAAGGTGATGTGGGAGTGGTAACGAAATATTTGGTTTGGTCGTGAATATCTGTTGCAATTTACTTTGCCCTCTTACTAATCCGTTGCTTTGTCTGAACTTAATACCTTCTGCACACCATTTTTATGCTAATTGGTTTTCTTCATTCCCTACCGGTCGGCACCAGCCTAAGGTTTGGAAGAAGACAATCCAATTTGCGTAATAGGTGTACTACCCCTAAACCAAGGAGTACTCGTAACCTGAGAGAGGGTAAAAGGAAAAGACAACTGAATAATCCTATCCGTTTTCTCCAGAACCGGAAACCATCCTCGAATAAATTCTTTCGAGTTCGTATCTAACCATACGATGGTTTTGTCCAATGGAAGTGGACGTTCGTAGTAAAACGGGGTGTCCTGGAGAAAAGGGTAAAAGTAGGAGTGGCAATCAGGTTCGCAACTCTGACAATCCAAAAGCCAGTGTTTAAGAAGGTTCGGTCAACTTGGTCATTGAGTCAAAGTCTTAGGGTCGGGTCAATGGTCGCTTCCAAAGAGAGAGAGAGAAAAGAAACACTCAGCGTGCACTCTAACCTAGATCAGAATGGTTACCAATTTATCTAATCTGGAATCCTCCCACTGTACCTCAAATTCTCCTCCAAACCTGAAAGAAGAATTAGTCGGGAACACCCGAGGAGTAAACCAACTCATCAGTGGGAATCGGGATCCAACTCTCATCGCATGATAATGTGACGGAATCCGCTCACACCATCACACTCCAGAAGGTATGCGCATATCTGGCAAGTTTCAGTTCTTTTGAAACTCCCGATGTGATTTCTACCCCATGCTCTTATGACCTTGGCGAAGGTCAACAAATCATAAGTCACATGTCAAGTTCTACCCGTCATTATCCAGGTTAATTTGAATCCACCCGTACAAGCCCTTGACGAAGGTCAACAAGGCTATACGACTGTCCCAAACCAACGCATCTATCTATACAGCAGAAAGGTAACAAGCAGCTACCATACACTATGCCTTGACGAAGGTCAACAAACATAGCATGAATACTACGTGCTACCCGTCTGAAACGACGGAGGGCTACGAATGGTTTCTGGCGAAAACCTTTAACGTAATGAACTTGATATCGTCGAAGGAACGGATAGCTTTTAAAAATATAGTGACGAAAACCGTTGCTAAAGAGGTCACTCCCGGTGAAGGGATCTCGGCTCTTTCCCCGTAGAATGGGGTGCAGGATATTCCAAATGAATACCACGGTGCAAAGCAAAAGTAATCGGCTATAGTGAAGTTAATGCCCTGACGCAAACTTCTGTCCAAGGGGTCACTCCCGGTGAAGGGATCTCGGCCCTTGCCTCGTCGACTGAGGAGCAGGATATTCCAACTGAATACCACGATGCAAAACAAAAGTGAACGTCCTTGCAATAACAGCTTTTTGAAAAGTGTTCCAACAACATCAGATTAGGTTTGTTTTTAAACTTGCATTGATCCGAATCAATGCAGTCCCATCAATTGATCACACCAAAAAGAACGAAAATATACTGATGTACGTATATGCCATCCGCATTCGCCACTGGGTCCCGTCATTACCCGTTAGGTTAGCTTACTAACGACAGAGCGGGGACTGGACTAGCGCGGATGCAAAACATATACAACATCTACTAATATATATACCAATATATTATATTCGCTCAAGGCGTGAATAGAATGCAACATCACAGAGAATGAACAGCATCACAGAAACAATACAGATATCTGGGATCCCCGGGTTTCACAGAGCCGCTGAAACCCGACGTTCCCCTGGTCGTGTGGATAGCCTGTGCAATGAAAATCCTAGACCCCTACGGGCGCGGCAAGTCACCCGCCAAAACCTGAAGCGAGGCAGCCCCCTTCAGCTCCGTGAATGGACCACCCAGCACTTCACGGAATCCGGTAACTTGGGCACCCCTCCTGGATCAACCTGTACCCCCTACGAGTGCGGCGAATAGCCCGTCAATCCTAGATTGAAGCCCCCTCCGTCTCAATGCCATGAGATGCGGGCTTGTTGCCTTCTAGAATCCGGCTATCCGTGCACCCTTCCGCGGGGTAATCCTAGTACAGAAAATAAAATATACATACACCGGGTACATCGACCGCAACCAGGTCGTGCCCCAAAAAAAATAATACAAACAGGCAGTGACGGCAGTCCACATGTCGGACGCTCGCCCCGCAATATCAAATGTACATAATACAACCACAACTGTACTAGCATTGCATCCAGGCTATCCCCCACGACCGATCCGCAACATCACAGCAAAAACAAAACATCAACGTGAAAGTCACGTTCGCAAATCCGTCTAACCGGGCTATAGCAGTTAGACCGGATTTACCGATCGAGTGATATTCACGGTCGCAGATATAATGTAAATACTGTGAAAAATGTGTTTAAATTTTTCCGATTGATCAAACAATTAACAAGTGGGCCCCAAAGAAAACTGTAGCACTCACAGAAACAATTGGCCCAGCTTTAATATTCCAAAACCCCTAATTACAGCCCATGAGCCCACTGCAAAAAAATTTCCACACGAGCCCATACTCCTGCGGCGGAAGCGCGGCCAGAAGGGGGTTTTGGCCGCCCTTCCGCGGTCGTACGGAGGAATTGTGTGACCAAATTTTTCCAGTGTTCTAATAACTCCCTGCGCATCATTCTGAGATGACCTGAAAAATTTTTAGACTCCAAAAAATTTCGACAGAAACTGATGCGAAGGCAATACGGGTTTTGGAACTTTTTGATCGATCGGAAATGCAAACACATTACACAAAGCTAGACTAAGTTAATGGGGAGGCTCTGATACCACTGTAAGTGCACGGCGGCGCCCCGGCCGTCAATCCGACGGCCAAACGCGGAAGCGGTGATAAACTTAAATTTTTGCGGACTTAGCAAACCAGCACCACCGCGCACTATAACCGGATCGTAACCATTAACAAGTCTAAGCTAACTAGAAGATGGGTTAGAGATATACCGACGATCCAAGTCCTCCGGTCTTCTCGTCATCGTCCCGATCTCCTGCGGAATGTCCCGTCTCCTCCTCGTCGCCGGAAGTGCACCACATCGCCTGCTTTGTTTACGGGCTCCCACCTCGATGCCGAGGCAACTCGGGCATGAAGCCGGCTACTCGACGTGCCCAAGATTTGCTGTAGAATGTTTGGTAGAGCTTGTGTCTCACTTTTGGGGTATTGGAGATGCCATTGTGGTGGAGGGATGATGCAAGGAGTTTTTGTGGAGGAACTTGGAGAATTTTGGTGTATCAAAATGAACAACATTTTTTCCCACCTCAATTTTGGACAGCCCATTCAAGGGGGAGGCCGGCCATGCTCTAGTGAGGGAGGGAGAGAATGAGAGTGTGTGCCAAAGAAAATGAGTGGAGCAACCATCATATCCAAGAGAGAGAGAGAGGAATGGTTATGATGCAAAAGGGAATGATCACAACAATAAACCCACACTCAACCAACCTCACCCCTCATCATCATCAACCATCATGCCCGCTAAAAGTCAAGCCATCATGAGAAGGAGAAGTCAATGATGGTGCACATCATGAAAACCATCATGATGCCAAAATAAGCAAAGACCCCCTCCACAAAAAGCCTATTTGCAACAATGCAAATAAACCCTCCTCCACCAATCTTCGGCCAATGAACGGAACAAAGGAAATTGGCCGAAACGGAAAGCAAACTGGCAACTCCAGAAAACTGGTCCCGTAATAAATTACAGGAAAACCCCGATACTGTGCATACACACCTGCATCTGTATTTCGACCGAAATACAAATGCAATGAGACAAAATCTACACTGTACTATACTAGAATCCGTCTTATATCAAAACCGGCTAGTAATATCTGTTCGATCCTGATCCGTGCAATACCGCACGTATCTGATCGAACCCTGCCATATAACCATACGGCCTATAGTACAGACTGTCCGATCCTGATCCGTGCAATACCGCACGTATCTGATCGGACCTTGCCATATCTCCATACGGCCTCTACAACCTTTCGCCCGAAAGCTGAGTAACTGAATGTGGGGGACTCTAAAGACTCGTCAACACCTTGGTTGTGGATTTAACCACTAGCACGTCAGAGGTATAAGCCAATACGTGACGGGCTACCAGGTACTGACTAAAAGGGACGTCTGTGAGCGAACTTAGCCCGACAACCCTACTGAGCCTGTCAGTGACAATATCCGTACAGTCCGGTCCGTTCGTCTATGAGTATCGCATGGCGGGCCTAGGGGGTTGGTAAAAGTCAGACCCCTAAAAGCGGTACAAGTAGTGTCGGAGTGTAGCCCAGAACACCCTGAGATACTACTGGAATACCTACCAGTAAATATCCTTGCCTTGGCCAAGGACTTTGTGTAATGGCTCTCCTAGACACAGCACGACCTCACCCCCAATACCGGGAGAGACGAACCCCTGAAGATACGCTCACTGCCTCCATGTGGCTCGGGACTGTACCCAACTAAAACCTGTTTGCACGACTCCTTTGAGCCGTGGTAGGGTAGTAATCAAAGTACAGTGGGAACTCACACGAGACAAATGACGATCCCCAGGTCGATGAACTAACCTGCACACATGTCACCAGGGAACTGCCATCTGACGTCTGGTATATGACCAACTAGCATGTTCCCGGCGAGTCCTGTCCGGTGTACTCATAACCCAATGAGCACCTGTATACATCTTAGGTGATCCAACTGACACCAGTGGCTTGTGAGACCGGCCACCGCCCCTCGTCGGGGTCTCGACTGTATACACTAGTCTACTATGGAGAATCGATGCCCTGTCTCGAAACTCTCACGACTAGGGACCTTTTAAGGATAAGCTTATAGACCCCCAGCTCCCACTTATATGATCGCCCTCATACTGCTGGTGGTCAAGCAAGAATCTTAGGGGCTCTATCAACGTGTAATAGCGACGTGTCAGGTCACTTAAAACAGTACACGATGATAAAGGTAAACCAGATAGCATACTATCATCTCGAGTAAGACTGTCCTACCGGGATAGGTCCTCCCTCAATCATTACAATCACGTACCTGTGACCTAATAATTGACTCTGAGGGCACTATCTCCAACAGTAGAAAGTCGGTGGTTGATTGAGTATTTTCGCATCAGAGTCTCGAAAGATCTGTTGCAGAAATGTGTCCCATTATCGCTAATGATAGCGCGTGGGTGTCCAAATCGCGAGAAGATATTCTCTTTCAAGAACTTAATGACAACTTTCTTGTCATTAGTGCGACATGGAATGGCTTCTACCCACTTTGAGACATAATCAACCGCCAGCAAAATGTACAAATTCCCAAAGGAGTTGGGAAAAGGACCCATAAAATCAATGCCCCAAACATCAAATATTTCAACAACCAAGATGGGTTGCTGAGGCATTTCATTCCTCTGGGATATTCTACCCGTATACTGATATTGTGTACAGGTTTTGCAATACTCAAATGCGTCCTTGAATAAGGTCGGCCAATAAAATCCACATTGCAAAACCTTTTCCGCTGTCTTTCTAGGACCAAAGTGACCCCCACAGGCCTGATCATGACAAAGTGAAAGAACACTCTTGAACTCTTCATTCCGGACACACCGGCGAATGATCTGATCAGGACAATATTTAAACAAATAGGGCTCGTCCCAGTAAAAGTGTTTTACTTGGGAAAGAAAACGATATTTGTCCTGTTTTGACCAATCGCTCGGTATTAGTCCCGTGGCATGATAGTTCACAATATCCCTGAACCATGGTTCAGCGGATATGCTCAAGAGTTGTTCATCAAGGAATGAATCATTGATCGGCAGGGTCACAGGGGAAGAAATGATGCGTGAAAGATGGTCAGCTACTACGTTTTCACATCCGTTCTTATCTTTGATAACAAGATCAAATTCTTGTAACAGTAGGATCCAACGTATTAGTCGACCTTTTGCATCTTTCTTCGCCAGAAGTGTTTTAAAGCGGAATGGTCAGTATACACAACTATAGGAGAGCCAATTAAGTAAGGCCTGAATTTTTCTAATGCAAATACAACCGCTAAGAGTTCTTTTTCTGTGGTTGTATAATTGATTTGCGCATCATTCAGGGTCTTACTTGCATAGTATATTACGTGTGGCATCTTTTCAATGTGCTGTCCTAAGACTGCACCTACTACAAAATCAGATGCGTCACACATCAGCTCAAAGGGATAGTCCCAGTTTGGTGATGATAGCACGGGGGCTGAAGTGAGTGAGTGTTTAAGTGAGTCGAAAGCTGTCTCGCAGTCCGAGTCAAAATAGAAGGTCGTATCCTTGGCCAGGAGAAGAGTTAAAGGTCTAGCAATTTTGCTAAAGTCCTTAATGAATCTCCTATAAAAGCCCGCATGGCCAAGGAAAGATCGAATATCTTTGACGCTTTTGGGATGAGGGAGGTTTTGAATGACATCTATCTTAGCTCTGTCAACCTCAATGCCTTTTTGTGAAATGACATGTCCAAGTACTATTCCTTCTTGGACCATAAAATGACATTTTTCCCAGTTCAAAGTCAAGTTCTTCTCTTTGCAACGAGTAAGAACAGCGTCAAGATTCGCTAGGCAATCGGAAAAAGAGTCTCCAAAAATCGAGATCGTCCATAAAGATCTCCAGAAAATTCTCTACCATATCAGAGAATATCCCCATCATACACCGCTGAAAGGTAGCGGGAGCTTTGCATAACCTAAAGGGCATGCGACTGTAAGCAAAGGTATCAAAAGGACAAGTAAAAGTGGTTTTATCTTGATCCTTTTTGGTGATGGGGACCTGATTATAGCCTGAGTATCCATCCATAAAATAATAATACTTTCGTCCCGCTAAGCGTTCCAGCATCTGATCAATGAATGGTAGAGGAAAGTGGTCTTTCCTCGTGGCAGCATTGAGTTTTCTATAATCAATACACACACGCCACCCTGTTTGGGCGCGTGTCTGAATCAACTCATTTGCCTTATTGGTTATAACAGTGATGCCGGATTTCTTAGGAACGACATGTATAGGTCTCACCCACTGGCTATCGGAGATGGGGTATATAATACCATTATCTAAGCATTTGACGATCTCTTTCATGACCGCTTCCTTCATGACGGGATTTAACCATCTCTGTGGTTCTCGGGTTGGTCTGGCATCATCCATCACATGTATATGATGTTCAACTATCAAGGGACTAATCCCTTTGATGTCCGCCATACTCCAACCAAACGCCTCTTTGTTAGATCTCAATACCGATAAAAGTGCATTTTCTTGCTCTGATGCAAGAGAAGCAGATATGATAACCGGTAAAGACTCATTCTCACCTAGATATGCATATTTAAGGTGAGAAGGTAAAATTTTGAGATCTAATTCAGGCGGAGAAATGATAGAAGGAGGGATCATTGAGCGATTTTTGGATTTACAAAGAAGCTCAGAGCCTGTGAAAGATACAGACTCGGGTGGAGAAAAGTCAGGAGTGCAGGACTCAAGTGTAGAGAAAGTGTCCTCACTAAGATCATGTGTGAAATCAAACAGAGATGTGGTAATGTCATCGAGATCAGTAAAGCAAAGTTCCTCGGCTCCACAACTATCGGGAGCGATCTCATGGACAGAGCACACATCTAAAATATGAGCAGAGGGTTCTGATGGCTGACTTCCAACTTTGTAGATATTTAGTTCAATGGTCATATTTCCAAATGATAAATTCATTGAACCATTTCTACAGTTTATAACAGCGTTGGAAGTGTCAAGGAAAGGACGACCCAGAATCACCGGAATTTGGCCCCGGGGGTTTGCTACAGGATGTGTGTCGAGCACAATGAAGTCTACAGGGAAAACAAATTCCCCGACCTTTATCAATACATCCTCTAATTCACCCCTTGGTTTGGTGATAGATCGGTCTGCCATCTGGAGAGTGCAGTGAGCAGGTTTCAGCTCTCCAATCCCTAATTGCTCATAGATAGAATAAGGGAGCAGGTTAACACTTGCGCCAAGGTCTAAAAGAGCACGATTTATATTTTTACCCCCAATCGAAATCGATATTGTAGGACATCCTGGGTCCTTTCGTTTCTTTGGTAGTTGGGGTATAAAAGCAGTGCTAATATTATTAGACATGAAGACCTTCTTCGGCACTTGAGTCTTCCTCTTCCGAGTGCACAAGTCCTTAAGAATTTTCGCATAAGCGGGGACTTGTTGAATTGCATCTAGGAGAGGGATATTGATGTTAACCTGTTTGAACATTTCTAAATTTTTCTCCATATGAGGACTCGTTCTATTACCCCTTAACCGGTTCGGGTAAGGAGCTTTTGCAATAAGCGCAGGGTCCATCACAGGAGAAGGAAGAGGGGGTAGACGTGGTCCCAAAAGAGGTGTGGGGACCGTCTGTGGAGAACTATAAGGGTTGGGAGAAGGTGTCGAGCCTAGTGGAAAATGGAGAATAGGCTCGCGAGAAAGTGGTGTGGTAGAAGAAGAAGGATCAGAAGGAGAAGTGTGTGTGTGTGGAAAGGTCTCAGCCGGGGTATGGATATGATTTTCAGTATCATCAATACCTTCCCCGACATGATTGCTCAGCACTCTTCCCGATCTCAACGTTGTGACGGCATTTACATTGTAATTCCCAGGATTCTGTAGGGGTTGAGAGGGAAGTTTCCCTTTTTCTCTCGCACTCATTTCGGCTTTTAAGCGTGCGATTTCAGCTTCCATCGATTTGATACTCTCAGCTTGGGACGCTGAGTTTTTCTTTATCTCACTGACGGAAGATCTAACCTCAATCGAAACCTCTATGAAATTTGATAAAAGTGATTTCATGGTTTGAGTGAATTGAGAGAACTCGTCAGAACAGGACTGCATAGAATTAGACTGTGCAGGAGTGTTGCCCTGGTTTTGGAAATTTTATGACTGATAAGGGTGCTGAGTGAGTTGAAGGGTTGCTGTTGTGGTGGAGGAAGAACCCTTTGAAATTGATTTGTGTTTGGAACCGTGTTTTGAGATTGGTTTTGGTTCCAAGCAAAATTCGGGTGATTCCTCCAACCCTGATTGTACGTGGAAGAATATGGATCGTTTCGAGGTCTTTGAAATGCGGCATTAGAATGCTCGTGACCTTGAAACCCAGAGTTTAATGGACATTCTTCCGTTAAATGAGACGGATCAGAACAGCACCCACAAACAGTTTTGGGGAGTGACACTGGGTTTAGGGAGGCTGCTGCAAATTTGTGTTCCATAGCGTCGAGCTTCTTTTGCATTGCTACCATTTCAGCTCGAACACCTATGGACACATCTATTTGGTGTACGCCACCCCTATTCAATGGTTGGGTTCCACTCTCCCACTGTAGTGATTTTTCAGCGAACTCTTCTAAATACTTCCAAGCTTCCCCATCATCTTTGGTCATGAAAGTACCTTGACAAATGTTTTCAAGGCTCTGTTTAGTGTTTGGGTTAATGCCCTCATAAATGATTCGGCAAAGCTCCCATCTCGGGATGCCATGATGAGAACACTGAACCAATAGATCCTTGGAACGTTCAAAGCATTTTGAAAATGGTTCAGCAGGGAGCTGGGCAAATTGATTCAGTTCGCTACGGATTCGAGCTGTCTTTTGTATTGGGTAAAATTTCTTAAGGAATGCAGCGACGAATTCTTCCCAATTCGTAATAGAGTGTGCGGTAGTGTTATATAGCCACTTCTCGGCTATATCGCACAATGTAAATGGAAGAAGTCGTAGACGCATAGCATCCACTGAAAGTTGTGACGTACCCATCATCGCGCATACGTTTTCAAATTTGGTAATGAAAACGTAAGCGTCCTCAGTCTCGAGTCCGTGGAATTTGGGTAAAAGATTGATATACTGGGGCTTAATCTCAAAGTTATCCCCATTGGCTGGTGGTGTGGATAAGCAGGTCGAAAGAGGACCTCGAATAGGGTAGCACCTCTCCTGGAGAGAGATGCGGGGTGGATTCTACGCACCAACGGACGGCGGCAGATTAGGGTTAAAGAAGTTTGATGGATTCGGATCCATCGGTGTGGGTGTGGTAGTGGGTAAAGAAAAGGTAAAGGGAGAAATATCGACTTCGGAGTCGATAAAGGGTACGCGGACTAAACAGGCACTAGAATCCCGTGTCCAGCCTATCTTGCACTAAAATGGGTTAGTATAAGTGGCAGCGTTGACTTATAATTAGGGATAATGAATAAATGCGGTGCTTGCTTTGAAAAAGGGACGGATTTTTTAAAAAAATGATGCGACAAAACAAATGCAGCACACCAACCCTAGAATCTAGTGGTCACCTAGGTCCGGCTCTAGGTCGCTCCTAACTGCCAAAAGACAAGTCGCAGGATAGAATCCTCCACTGCCTCTTTGTCCCCCTGTGGCCGGATAAGTGCCAGGTAAGTGGGAAGGTACTCCACTACGTAAGTAGTGGGCCTAATTAAAAACCATTAGCCTTAGACACACTCGCCTAGGCACCACAAGAAAACGCGGATAAGCAATGAATTACCCACGACCTTCTCTTGTCCTAATTGAGCGCGACAGTCCTTAGAGTCATCTCTAGATTTCTTTTAGTTAATGTGGGTCAATGCGGATGCAAGTTTTGTGGTTTTCGGGGCCTAGGAAGGGTAATGAAATCCCCACCTAATTTGGATTTGGCCATGCCCCTTAATATCCGTATTTAGAATGCAAACAACCAAGAAATCAAAATCACGCACAAATTTAATTTTTCTTTTGCGGCGCTGCGATTATTTGCAAAGAATCCTGCAGCAAAGTATTAGTTGGAGCTAAAAAGAGGAGAGAGGAGAAGGTAAGGAATCACCTGAGGAATTTTTGCACAGAGATCCCTTCAGGTAGCCGCGGAACCGCCGCTATTGGGCACTCCCACCGCGGAAACGCGGTTGAATGGTGAGATCACTCCACCAAAATTCTTCAAGGAGCTTCTGTAGACTCCCTATGCTCTTTGGTATATTCCAAAAATTTTCTCCAATTTCCAAACAGCTCTAGATTTCCTTGCAATGAACAGCAGCAAATCGTTTAGGGTTTGCATGAATTTTGATCTCAAAAACAACAATGGAATAATTCTTTCAATACAAACTATAATATGAAACGAATTAGCGCGCGATCCCCGGCAGCGGCGCCATTTGATTTAATGCGATTCTCGGATGTGTTTGTAGAAAGTAAGTATCGAATCAATTGTTTCCCGATAACAGTTTCATTTGATCGATAATAGTATTTTGTATCGGTATTTAGAAAATTGTATAAAGAACTCACTATCAAAGAATTTTATTTGACCGCAATCAACTACGGTGTCAGTTGTAGATCGTAAGCGAGTGCGGATCGTCCACAGGGATTGTGCGATTCGTTTCAATGTTTAATTTGTTTGAATCGAAAAGTTAATTGAAAAGAAAAGAAAACATGATTCAAGAATTTATCAATTGATTCAGGTGTCACGATGTTTAATCAAGAATCAAGAAACTGATAAACAATCAAGAATTGGGTTTCGATAATATTTCCAACCAAAAATGCCAAGAATCTAAATGAGGCTCGTAGGAATCGATCGGATCTATAGACGTGATGTAATATCAAGATTTCGTGTTCTTGTCCTTCGAAGGATTGATACTAGATCGATGATGGTCGATGAGAGTTAGGGCTTTCTTGATGAAACTAGGGTTTCATCGTTTAACCCTTGTTCTTTCATCGATTATCATTCACATTCTAGCCTCTAGCAATTTCAAGAAACAATCGTAACTCCCCAATCTCGAGCGATATCAATCAAGAAAGCATCGCAATGAATTGGGTTGTCGATTCTTGATCTTGCTAGGGTTTACAAAACTCGTGGGATTCAAGAATCGATTTACAGTATATTACATCATCATTCTATTGATCGTCACAACTCCTCGACGAGCGGAGTTTTACTCAAACATCACAACAAGAATTATAACTAGAAATTTAGATTGACTCATGATGCAAGAATTTAAAGAGAACAAGATAAAAGAATATCACCTTTTATTTATATCAACAATTTGATTACAGTCGCTCAAGAATTACTAGAGGAAGAATTAAATTGTCGACTTGGCTTTGCTCGGCTCCGTGAGTCGCGAATCGGCTTGGACCACTTGCTCTGTTGAAGACCGGCTCGGCTCCTAAAAGGTTGCAAGGCTTCTTGCTTGAATGGGTACTCGGGATCTTGGCTTTTGATTGGAATTAGGGTTAGGGTTTCACACAAATCCTCTCACTAGATTTGTGGAAGAAAGAGAGAGATAGAATGGCTCTAAATTGACTACTAAAATCAACTAATCAAAAGATCAAGTCTCTCCTTCTCCTACAAGTGAGCCTAGGGTCTTATTTATAGATCTCCCAAACCCTAAGTCTTTGAGTTCCCTCCAAAAGTTTGTTGAAAGACTTCTAGAAAGAGTTTGTTAGGCTTAGCTTAGGGTTTAAGCTAGGGTTTAGGGAGAAGGTTCTAGAATGATAGGCTAGTTTAGTGTAGATCCCAAAGTTTGCTGATCTGGCAGAAGTCTCTGGAGTCTTCTGGAACTTGAGGTATATTTCTGAACTTCAGCCACTATGAGAAGCATTGTGCACTAAAATTGAGAGGGTGACGTGGCAAGATGGCCGCGGAACCGCGGCGCAAGCAGGCTCCGGCCGCGGTTCCGCGGCCATGTTGGATCCTTGGGGCTTGAGCTCTTTGCAGTGGTCTTGGGTTGACATTTTGGGCTTCCTCTGATATGTTGATTTGTATTTTCCCTTTTGGATTGATACCAGATCTGAAATCATTGACTTGGCGTAACGTTTTAGCTGTACCCTGTAAGTTTTGGCCTTTCTGCTGGATTTTCCTGCACAGATCTCAAAACAAGTGTTGCGCAGATGTAGGGATGATGCGATGCCATGAAATGCGGTAAATTTCCTTTATAGTGTCGGTTTAAGAGTCTAAAACATGTAATCTGCTATTTTGCGACAGTTTTGCTAATATGTGAAATATGAATGCCGAACACTTCTATATGAATGCAAATGATGAGGAAATTGCCGTGTAAAATATGCATTATTTTCGACTAATCAGATGTCTTCCTACATTGCATATGATGCAGATTAATTAGGACATTCTTATGACTTTGTTGAACATAGTTAAGGGTTATATGAGTAGGTCTAATTAATCAAGAAATGACGGGTAGAACTTGACTGGTACTTATGATTTGTTGACCCTAGTTAAGGTCATAAGTACTAAGGGTAAAAACAACATCGGGAATTTCAATAGTTGAAATTTGCAATGAGATTGCATACCTCCCATATGATGGTTGGATCCCGATCCCACGGTGGGCAATAGTTGCTCCTAGGAGTGTTTTACAGTTTACAATTAGCTAACTCATTAGGTCTCTAGAAAGGTGTTAACGGGGCTCCGCCTCTGGGAAAACGAGGTTTACTTTAATTAGGTCCGTGCGAAAGCACGGAGAACCTCCCTCAAGTAACGACGCTGGCCTGGCTGAACGGTTTGCGAAGTTGTAGACTGTAATTAATCCTGGCTAGTTTTTCTTTTTTAAGTTTGAAAGAAAAACTCGATAAAAGCAGTGGGAAACATCGATTAGACAAGATAATAACCAATCTGATCTATGCAAGAGCTTTCGCTGAGTGTATTCTTTTCCCTCTTTTAATAGCAGATACCAATGACTGGACTCAAGCTTTTACTAGATAAAAACAAACTAAATGGGACCAACTATAAAGACTGGCTGAGGAATCTGAAAATCGCCTTGACTTATGATAAAGTATCATATGTCATCACGGCTTCAGCCCCGCCCGTCCCAGGTCCAAAATCTTCAGTTGCGGACATTGAAGTCCGCAAGACATGGGACGCTGACTGTACCACGGCCAAATGCCTCGCGCTTGCATCGATGGACAACACACATCAAAAGCAGCATGAGGACATGGACATTCACGGTATATTGCTTCATACAAAGGAGTTGTATGGAGAGCAATCCCGCGTATTATGATACGAAGCATCAAAGAAATTGTTTCAGATGTGAATGGCCCTTGGCACACAAGTAGGGGACCATGTTGTGAAGATGATAGCTCTTATAGAAGAGCATGAGGACCTTGGATGGACGATGGACAATGAACAATATATAGATATTATTCTGCAGTCCCTTCCCTCCACCTTTGCTCAGTTCATAGTGAACTTCAACATGCATGGCATGGAGAAGGAACTCCCTGAACTCTTTAATATGTTAAGGAGTGCAGAGAGCACTATGAAGTCAGCAAGAACTCCCGTTATGACTATTGGACAATCTTCTTCTTCTCGCCCGAAAGCTAAAGCCAAGGGAAAGAAAAAGAAGAAGCCCACCAATCCTAAAGGTGGAGTTAAAAAGGTGAAGGGAAAGGGAAAGTCCAAGGCTGGAGACTCGGGGAAGGGCGAATGTTTTCATTGCCACAAGACAGGACATTGGATGCGCAACTGCATGGAGTACTTAAGTCTCAAGAAGAAGCATGGTGATGCTTCTGCTTCAGGTGCGTTTGTGATAGAAAACTGTTTTTCAATAAACTCTGCTTCCTGGGTATTGGATACCGGTTCAGGTTCTGACATTTGCAATTCTATGCAGGGGCTGAGAAATAGCAAGGTTTTGAAGACAGGTGACCATACTCTCCGCGTTGGAAATGGTTCCAATGTACATACAGTCGCAGTGGGAGAGTATCACTTGGGGTTGCCATCTGGATGTATTTTGGTTTTGAATCCATGTTATTTTGTACCAAGTATGCTATGTAATATAATATCCGTTTCTTTGTTGGACAATGAAGGATATAATTTTGTATTGCAGAACAATGTTATGAACATTCACCTGAATCAAATGTTGGTTGGGTATGGTACGCTTAATAATGGAATATATGTCCTAAATCAACACACAGTTTTCAGTATACAACACACTAATAAAAGAAAACTTTCAGAATTAAATGAAGCTTTTCTCTGGCACTGTAGACTTGGTCATATTAACGAAACAAGACTAAACAAGTTACACAAAGATGGATATTTAAACTCTTTTGAATGTAAATCTTATGCGACTTGCCAGTCTTGTATCAAGGGTAAAATGACCAAAACTCCGTTTACCGGACACGGAGAAAGAGCTACTCAGCTCCTAGGCCTCATACATAGTGATGTATGTGGGCCAATGTCTACACAGGCTAGAGGCGGTTTTTCATACTTCATTACATTCACTGACGATTTCTCAAGATTCGGTCATGTATTTTTATTAAAGCACAAGTCCGAAGCTTTCGAGAAATTCATTGAATATAAACAAGAAGTAGAAAAACAAACCGGCTTGAGTATCAAAATGCTTCGATCAGATCGAGGTGGTGAGTATCTCAGTACAGAATTTGCAAACTTCCTAAAAGAGAATGGGATTCTCTCTCAGCTCACTCCTCCTTACACACCACAGCACAACGGTGTGTCAGAACGACAGAATAGGACCCTATTAGATATGGTCCGGTCCATGATGAGTGACGCTGAGTTACCAGTCTCGTTTTGGGGGCATGCATTGGAGACTGCAGCGTTTCTGCTAAACAGGGTTCCAACCAAAGCCGTGTCTACCACGCCATATGAGATATGGCATGGGAAGAGACCATCTCTTAAGATATTAAGATTTGGGGTTGCCCGGCCTATGTTAAAAAGCAGAATCCGGACAAACTCGAGACACGGTCAGTCATGTGTAACTTTGTGGGATATCCAAAGAACTCTTATGGATATCTATTCTACCACAAAGAAGAACAAAAAGTGTTTGTTTCTCAGTATGCCACATTCTTGGAAAAAGAGTTTTTCACAGATAAAGATAATGGCAAGGTGGTGGATCTAGAAGAGGTTCTGGAGACACAAACTACAAATGACAATTTGGTTGAACCGGCTGTTACAACAGAAACTGAAGAACCTCGGCCACTCCGTAGGTCTGATAGGACTTCTCGCCCACCGGAGAGGTACTACGGTTTCCTCATTGATGGTGACGGAGAAGACTGTATCATGGATGATGATGATCCTACCAGTTTTCAGCAACCAATCACGAGTAGAGACTCTGTGAAGTGGCTGGATGCCATAAGATCCGAAATGGAGTCTATGTACACCAAAAAAGTATGGACTTTGGACGTTGTACCCCCTGGGGTAAAACCTGTGGGGTGCAAATGGATCTTTAAAAGAAAGATTGGTGTAGATGGGCAGGTGGAGATCTATAAGGCAAGACTTGTGGCGAAGGGTTTTCGTCAAAGATTAGGTTTGGACTATGATGAGACTTTTTCGCCCGTAGCCATGCTTAAATCCATTCGGATCCTACTTGCTATTGCTGCTCAATACGACTATGAAATCTGGCAGATGGATGTTAAAACTGCATTTCTAAATGGAAATTTAGAAGAATGTGTTTGTATGGATCAGCCAGAGGGCTTCATTGACAGTGGGAGTAGTGGGAAAGCATGTAAATTGCTTAAATCCATATATGGGTTAAAGCAGGCATCACGGAGTTGGAACATCTGTTTCGATGATGTCATCAAAGAGTTTGATTTCATCAAAAATTCAGATGAACCTTGTGTTTATAAGAAGGCTGTAGGGAGAGCTGTCACATTCCTCGTATTGTACGTGGACGACATTCTTCTGATAGGAAATGATATTCCTATGCTACAGTCGGTCAAATCTTTCTTATCACTGAGGTTCACCATGAAGGACCTGGGTGATGCCACATACGTTCTGAGCGTAAGGATCTATAGGGATAGATCCAAAAGGTTATTGGGATTATCCCAAACCAGGTACATTGACACCATCCTAAAAAGGTTTAGTATGGAAGACTCCAAGCGGGGTGCCTTACCCGCTTGCCATGGGGTCACTCTCTCCAAGGATTCTTGTTCAAAGACCGATGAAGAGAGAGCTCGCATGAGTATTATACCCTATGCTTCGGCAGTAGGATCTATAATGTATGCGATGTTATGTACACGCCCAGATGTAGCTTATACACTTAGTGTTGTAAGCAGGTATCAATCTAACCCAGGGGAGAATCACTGGACAGCTGTGAAGAACATTCTTAAGTACTTGCAAAGGACTAAAGAATTGTTCTTGGTGTATGGTAATGGAAATCTCCAAATGGAGGCCTTTACCGATTCGAGCTTCCAGAGCGATAAGGACGACAGCAAATCTATCTCTAGGTTTGTATTTACCATCAATGGAGGGGCGGTGACTTGGAAGAGTTCCAAACAAGATACCGTTGCAGACTCTACGATGGAAGCTGAGTACATTGCTGCAAATGATGCTGCCAAGGAAGCCGTCTGGATGAAGAAGTTCGTCTCGGAGCTAGGACTAGTTCCAACCATTATTGATCCAATACCTTTGTATTGTGATAATAATGGGGCTATGGCGTTAGCCAAGGAGCCCATAACCCATCAGCGGTCCAGACACATCCTGAGACGTTTTCAGTTGATCCGGGAGATCGTAGATCGCTGCGAGATCGAGATTAGGAGAGTAGACACAAAGAATAACGCCGCGGATCCATTCACCAAGGCCCTCCCTCAGCCGCAGCATGAGCGACTTTTTGAGATGTTGGGTATGAGATACGCCAATAACTGGCCATAGTGCAAGTGGGAGATTGTTGGATATATGTATGCCCTAGAGGCCATTATATGATAGTGGATGTATCTATACATGTATATATATATTCAGTATGCATTCTTGCTCGACATGATAGTATGCTATCTGGTTCTTCTTTATCTGACATGTTGATTTGATCATGCTTTTATTCATTCATACATGCTGATAAAGCCCTGAGGATATCGGCTTGACTGCTCTGATTATGATAGAGATCATACTAGTGGGACATCTGTAGTCTATAAGCATATCCTAGAAAGTCCCTAGTCGTAGGTATATCGAGACAGGGCATTGATATACCAGAGTAGACTAGCGTATATGATACTATACCCATACGATGGGCAATGAATGTTCCCACATTCATCGATGTTTGACATCAAGATCATATACGGGTGCTCAGTGGTGGATGGGTACACTGGACGGACTCACCGAGAACTCCTATATGGAATTATTTCTATCGTCGGATAGCAGTTCTCAGGTGACACTGGTATAGATTTGTCTGTAGACCCGAGATCGTCATAGAGTCTTGTGTGCTCTCCCACTGTACTTTGATTGCTACCCTACCACGGCTCTACTGAGTCGTGCAAACAGGTGGCCGTTGGGTACAGTCCCGAGACACACGAAGGCAATGAGCGATAGGAGGGGTTTCGTCTCTCCCGGTATTGGGAGTTGATGCTGTGCAGTGCCCGACTGGTTATATCAGTAAGTCCCTGGCCAGGGCTGCTGAGATTTGCTGATAAGTGTTATCAGTAGTTTCTCGATCTGTTATAGACCATTCACCAGCACGATTTATTGAGTTATTAGGGTCGACGTGACCATCGCTAGGCTCGATATGCAGCATATCTGACGAAGAGACCGGACAGTACGGTAGTGTTGCCGGTTGGCTCGACAGGAGTTGTAGCAGGTTCGCTTGTTTTCTTCTGATCGCTCAATACTCGGGTGGCCGTTACGTTTAGCTGACCGCTTGCGGGTTAGGGGTGTTTGATATGATCATCACCCTCTGCCGGCGTATTGACGAGTCTTAGAGTCCCACACAGGAGTTACCTAGTCCAGGCAAAACGTTGTGGTGCGCGTATGCGATATGCGCATGGACCCGATTAAAATGCGCGTATAGGATACCGAACATTGATCGGGCGGCTAGCTTTTGGTAGGGTCATATGTGATATGGTCGGATTGATAAATCAAGTGTTGATTTATCATTTAACCATTAGTTTTCTCACTTAAAACCTTTCTTGAATATGATAGATATATGAATGCATGTATGTGTTTCTTTCTTTCTAGTTTCATGCACATATGGATGTGCATACATACTTACATACATATCTATCATGGTTGATTACACATGGAAATGGTGGCAATATAAGACTCACACCATGGATAAATCTATGGATTATTATTTGATTTTAGGTTTAAAACAAAATAGAAAAAGGAAAGGATAATTCTTCACTTGCTTCTACATTCTTCTTTAACCTAACCATTCTCACCTACCCTTAACCTTGGATTAACCTTTCCTTACATGTTTTAAACCCTAATCAAATAACAACAAAAAGGATTTAACCATGGTTTGTAGTGAGAAGAAATAAAATATATATAGATATATTTCATTTCTTTTCAATGGTGATCATATTACTCTTGTTAAAAAGAAAGCCTCCATCTACTTCCTCTTCACCATTTGCTCTCTAGTTTCTTCTAGTGAGTAAAATACACATAAAGAAAGGTTTTTGAAGTGAGAATCTTAACCACAACATCATTCTACACAAGTTTAGCCAACTTGTTTAGAGTGTTCTCTTCGATTCTCGAAGTTGCGAGCTTGGACGGGGAACTCCGGGTGGATCGTCGTGGACGCGAGAGGACTTCAAGAGGACCTTCTTCCAACACCCAAGAGACCAAGGAGTCCAGCAAAAGGGAGCTACAAAGGTTGTAGTCTCGAAACCCTAATTTTATTAGCTTTAAGTTTTGTAACCATAATTTTCTAGGATCGATTCCTTTGCATGCTTGTTTAGCACCATCAAAATCCAAACTTTGAGACATGTGATGCTTCAAAACTCATTATAGGGTGCTAGGCAAACCTTTCAGTCATACCCCGGGTCAACCCACAAACAGCCATTTCAGAAATGTGCCTTGAGTTATCCAGAGTCTGGTTTTAAGCATAAGCCGGACAACTCCCCTTACCTTAACAATGTTAAGATATGAACCGTTCTATATCCAATATAGAAACAGAGGCACTGATTTAATTTGAACCAGATTCAAATCATGCAGCTGTTTCCAGTGCATGTCAACTAAATGGAAGGAGGCCGATCAGCGTTACTCAACTTAGGAATGTATCCAGATATGAGTAACCTGAAAGAGAAACAAGTTTCTCTTAATCATTACTATTAACTGAATACCAAATACAAGTATCTACATCTTCGATCACCTTGAAGAATCCTGATACTTGCAACACCTGGTTCTCTACTTTATTCTTACACCTATACCTTCTCAAAACTTAGATCTCGCATTTCAACGAAACACATGTCTAAGAACTAGAGAAGTCATAAGTAAACAGAATATATTACGAGTACCAACCCCTCTGTCGTCATGGACACTGGACAACATACAATACTCTGTATAAGTTTCTTGAGTCTAATAACTTATTCCCTATGTGTCGTAGGTTGAAAACTGTACTTATGGTTCAGAAGAATTACACCGTTGTTTAATGCTCCTTACCTAACCATCCACTGATATAGGTAAATTTCATGGACATAATTTCAAAAAGTTATATCTCACTTTATAAAAATAAACGTACAGATATATCAATTTGAAATTGGTGCATAACAACGGATATTCAAAACCAAATATTAGCCGTCCGGCAAACAACCCAAGCGATTTCCTCAAATATCACCAATTACAACGAATCCCGATATAATGAGGATGATCACCCAATTCCCAATAACTTACTCCCACTCATCATCTGTAAAAACCATACAGATGTGAGAATCAAAACTGGTAAATACATACCCTGGAGTAAGGACTAATTGGGAAATCAGTTTTCCTTTAACAATACACAGTGAAGCTGAAACATATAATTATTTCAAAGGGGTATCCGGGTATTCTTAGTAATGCCTCTTCCATTATCAGATTTACAACTGTAACCGTATATTTTTTTTTCCATCTCTCCAAATCGCTTTATATGTCTTTAGTCATTACCTTCTGTACGCCCCTTTAGGCCAAATGGTTTTCTTCCTTCCCTACCGTTCGGCACCAGCCTATGCTTTGGAAGAAGACTATCCATTAAGCATAATGGGTGTACTCTCCTGATCCTAGCAGTACTCGCAACCCGAGAGAAGGTGAAGATAAAAGACAACTGAATAGAACCTTATTCCTATTTCTCATGAACCAGAATCCATCCCCGAACTGGAACAAGTTCCTTCGAGTTCGTATATAACCATACGATAGAGTATCCAAATAACTGTGGATCTTCGTAGTGATACGGAGTGTCCTGGAGAAATACAAAGGTGAAGTAGGAGTGGCGATGAAATACTTAGTTTGGTCGTGAATAGCAGTCTCAGTTTACTTTGCCCTCTTACTAATCCCTTTATTTGTCTTTACTTAATACCTTCTGCACACCTTCGTTAGGCTAATTGGTTTTCTTCATTCCCTACAGTTCGGCACCCGCCTATGGTTTGGATGAAGACTATCCAATAAGCGTAATAGGTGTACTGTCCTAATCCAAGGAACACTTGTTAGTGTATATGCCCTAGAGGCCATTACTGTATCATACTAGTTTGTATATTACTTAATGGAAGCTTGGGATATTCACCTTGTATATACAATCTTGCTCAAAATTGTAGTATGCTACTTGGTTTGTTTCTACTTCAATGTGTACATGTGTTTATTTTAGTATATCGCCTATACACATTAGTGGAGCCCATAGGATCTTTGCTTGATTACCAGCGTTGTGATGGCAGTCACACTAGTGGGGCTGGGTAATCTATAAGCACATCCTTATGCAGGTCCCTGGTCGCAGGACTATCGAGACAGGGCATCGATACTCCGGAGTAGACTAGCGCATGCGCTTCTCATCCTAGTGTGGGAGATGGTCTGTCCCACAGCCGTCGGTACGTCGTACTTGAGATAGTATGCGGGTGCTCGTTGGGTTACGAGTACACTGGACAGGACTCGTCGGGAACTGACTAGTTGGTATTATGCCTATCGTCAGTTATCAGTTCCCAGGTGACATGAGTACAGCTTAGTCCGCTGACTTGACACTGTCACTTCGCCTCGAGTGTGTTCCCACTGTACTTTGATTACTACCCTACCACGGCTCAAAGGAGTCGTGCAAACAGGTGGTAGTTGGGTGCAGTCCCGAAGCACTTGGAGGCAGTGACGGTTAGACAGGATTCGTCTCTCCCGGTATTGGGGGTTGACATCGCGCTGTGTCTAGGAGAGCCATTACACGAGTAGTCCCTGGCCAGGGAAAACGAGATATACTGGAGGCTTCCAGTGTTATCTCAGGGTGTTTTAGGCTTCACTCCGACACGACTTGTACCGCTATTGGGGGACTGACGTTTACCGCCCCCTAGGCCCGCCATGCGATGTATCAGACGAACAGACCGGACTGTACGGAGAATGTCACATTCAGGCTCAGTAGGAGTTCAGATGGGTTTCGCCTCGTCAGTCTTCTTGTCGGCATCTACCTGGGACCGTTACGCACAGCTAGTGCCACTTGCGATCTGTGGTTAAACCCACTGCCAGCGTAGTGTCGAGTCTTTAGAGTCCCACACAGAAAGCTATTCGCCTTTAGGCAAAAGAGTAGAGGTCGCATGGTTTTGCGACAGGTCGCATGGTTTTGCGACAGGGTTCGGTCACATCCGTGCACTTGTGAACGTACAGTGTCCGGACAGTTCACATTAGCGGGCTTTGTTTTAAGCCAGATCCTAGTGTACCTTTTGGGATTGGTTTTATCCAGTATGCATTCGTGTTCCTCGGAACGCGGATGCGGGTGTGTATGCACAGTTGATGGAGAGACAGAGGCAGAGGATTCTCATTAGGGTTGTTGACCGTTGACAGTTGACTATTGACTTTTTGCTCAACCCTAATGAGAATATGATATGTGATTAACAATTATATTATTTAAGTATTATGGTGACATGGTTGTTGATGGATTGACTTTGTTGACTTGTTGACTTTGTTGACCGGTTGACTAGGCTTGACTAGTTGACCATCATGATAACTATAGCTATCATTTCATGGCAAAGACTTTTGCTTGCTTGCTCTTTTGTGCAAAATGAGTGCATGAAATGATATGGCTATGGTTGCTTAAACCATCACATAATACTTGATTGATATGAGGTGTTATGATTGTTTTGGATTATGAGAGCAAAATGAGAAAAGTCTTCTCTCATTCTTTCATGCTCATTCTCTCTCTTGTTCTTGAGCTCTCATCTCCTCCTCTTGCTCTCCCTCTCTTGACTCTATGGTTCACTTGTCTAATGAGTTGAGAACCAAGAACCGTAGATAAAATCCCATACAAACTCTTCTCTACTCACTCTAGTTCACAAGGTTTAGCAAACCGAGTGAACTAGTTTCTTCAAAGTTCGAAGAAGGAGCCAAAGGTTGAAGCTTTCAGGTGGATCTATCTTCGGCGCAAGGAGACGACGGGGATAAGCCGATTCGGACGACCATCGAAGCTTGAAGACGAAGGAGTTCGAGAAAAAGAAAGGTATAACCCCCTAACCGAGTAGTTAGCAACTCGTAGTTAGGTTGTTACTTAGATGTTTAACAAAGATCCGGGTCTTTAAGTCCATGTTACCACCTCTAAGAAAATCGTTTTTTATCAAATTCCGCTTGCCCGAAAGTACCGGGAGAGGTAGCATGGACTTACAGTTGTGGCAGAGCCTAGTTGAACTCTATCTAACAAGTTAGCAAAGTAGCTAGAAGATCGATCAAAGAAAAAGTCCCGAAATGAACCCCGTTTTCAAGCTTGCTGTCGATTTTTTATGTCCTGTAAAAAAGATAAATCATGCATCAAAAATTGACTCAGGGTTTTTAAAATATACTGTAGAAAAATGATCACCTGATCTCTTCATTGCGCCGCGGAAACGCGGCAATAGCTTTCTGTTGCCGCGGTTCCGCGGCCGTCCTGGCTCCTCTCTGGTTGTTCTTTGCTACAGTGTGCTTATGGGGTTATTTTGGGAATTTTGCTATATGTATTTTCATCCCAGATTTTCCAGAACGAAAATTTTATTTTTGGGGTCCTAAAAATTCGTATTTTTGATCGAACTTCTAAAAGACTTTAGCTGATGGGTTTTTCTGTAATGTGATTTTTGTATTGAACATCTACTAATCGCTATATGTCGATTAGTGGGGGTTATACAAATCTGTGATCTGTAATGTTATTGGAATGTGTATATGAATTCATTGGATTGTCGCGGGTGAATAGCCGGGGGTTGTGAGACGAGAGTTTTCTTTTCTTTCAATTCATGTAAATTTGTAAATTGATGTAATAATTATTTGTATGGCCGCACAACCGGGTCGGGGTTGTAGCCGTCATTTTATAATTTCTTTTTACTGTTTTTGCTTCTAGGATAGACCCATGGAGGGGGTACACAAACTACCGGGTATGCCGAAGTGCCGAGTGGCCTACTCACGGAGTTGAGGGAGGTTGCTTCGCTTTGGGTACTTGGCGGGTAGTTTGCCGCACCCGTAGGGGTCTTGGGTGGGGTATTGGCTATTCACCGCGACCGTGTAATCTGCTTTTCGTTACAGGCTCGTACGAATTGCGGATTCCTAGTATATCCAATGTGTTCATCTGTGATCTGAAATGGCTATCATTGCAATATATCTATATATGATATTATTTAGGCGTTGCTTATGTTTTACAGCCGCGCTATCCCAGCCCCCGCTCTGTCGTTAGTTAAGTAACCTAATGGGTAATGACGGGGCCCCGTGGCGAATGCGAATGGCATAAGCGTACGTCATATTTTGGTTGTTTTCTGCAATGGTAGGATTAAATGATGGGACGCATCGGAAAACCACTCGGTTCTTTTCAAAACTAACTTTTAAATGCGGAGCTTGAGCCACTCCTTTTAAAAGCTATCTCGTTCCATCGATTATATCAAGTTCACTACGTTCACGGTTTTGCCAAAACCATTCGTAGCCCTCTATCATTTCAGTTAAATATTCGGTAGTATTCAAGCTATGTATTTTGACCTCACGCCAAGGCATAGTGATTGGTAGCTGCCGGATATTTATCTGTTGCATAGATAGAATGCGTTGGTTTGGGACAGCCGTACTACCATTTTGGCCTACGTCAAGGGTAGGTACGGGTGGATTCAAATTAACCTGGATAATGATGGGAAGAACTTGACATGTGACTTATGACATTTTGACCTCACGCCAAGGTCATAAGAGCATGGGGCAAAAATCCACATCGGGAGTTTCAAAAGAACTGAAACTTGCTAGTGTTGCATACCATTTGGAGTGTGATGATTCTGGTAGGATTCCTTCAGTTTCGTCACGCGATGATATTTGGATCCCGATCCTACTGTGAGTATATGCTACTCCTCGGGAAATTTCTCACTAAACGATCAATGCTATAAACCTAGTAGGGGTTTAGAAAGGTGTTAGCGGGGCTACGCCCCCAGGGAAAAGAGGTTATTTAATTAAGGAACTTCGCGAAAGCGTTGGAAAACCTCCCTCGAAGCACCGACACTGGCCTGGCTGAACGGCTGAGCAAATATTGTACGGTGAGATTGATCCTGACTAATTCTTCCTTTTTGGTTTGAGGAGGGATTCGAGAAACAGTGGGAGCCATCCTGTTTAGACAAATTAAAAACCATTCTAAAACTTGCTAGAGCATCAAGCTGAGTGTTTCTTCTCTCTCCTAATTGCAGCGACCAATCGACATGACTGGACTTAAGTTACTTCTAGATAAAAACATACTGACATGGCCAAACTACAAAGATTGGCTCAGGAATGTCAAGATGGCAATCACTTACGACAAGCTGGGGTATCTTCTTACCACCAAAGCTCCCCTTGTCCCTGGTCCCACTTCCAGCGTCGCGGATAAGGAAATCCGTAAGACTTGGGAGATTGATAGCGCGAAGGCCAAGTGCCTCGTACTTGCCTCTATGGACAATGAACATCAGAGGAGGCACGAGAATATGGACTTGGAATCCATATTTCTTCATACAAAAGAACTGTATGGAGAGCAATCTCGTATCGCAAGATACGAAACGTCGAAAAAGTTATTTTCGGCAAGGATGGCCGTCGGATCATTAGTAGCAGAACACGTGCTTAAGATGATCGGCTACATTGAGGAGCTCGCGGACCTAGGGACCACATTGGAGAGTGAGCTCTATACGGACTTAGTTCTCCAGTCCCTTCCTTCCACTTACGCCCAGTTTATACTGAACTTCAACTTACAAGAAAAAGAAGTTGAACTTTCAGAGCTCCTCAACATGCTGAGGAGCGCAGAGGGCACCCTACAGAAAGGTAGGGAAACATCCACTTTGTTTGTAGGAGGATCATCTTCTTCTAGGTCCAAGGCGAAAGCCAAGGGAAAGAAGAAGAAAGCCCCCGCCAAACCAAGAGGCGGTGTTAGTAAAGTGGATACGAAGGGAAAAGCTAAAGCAACAAAGAAAGCGGGGAAGCTTGTGGATAAGGAAGAATGCTTCTATTGTCATAAGAAAGGACACTGGAAGAATGATTGCAGGGCCTGGAAGGCCAGAACACAGGAATTGAAGCAGGTTGCAGCTTCAGCTTCAGGTGTGTATATTATTGAAAACTGTCTTTCAATAAACTCTACTTCCTGGGTATTAGATACCGGATCAGGATCTTATATCTGTAATTCTTTGCAGGCGTTGAGAAACCGTAGTGTTTTGAAAGCAGGTGACATGACCCTCAGAGTTGCGAACGGAGCTAGCATGGATGCTAAAGCCGTGGGGGACTATCACCTGGGAATGTCAGATGGACATGTTTTGGTTTTGCGTAATTGCTTTTTTGTACCCAACGCAACTTGTAATATCATTTCTGTATCTTTGGTTTCTAAAGAAGGTTATGAATTTGCGTTTGTAAGCAATGTTGTAAACATTCACCTTAATCAAGTTCTGATTGTGTCAGGTACATTGAGCAATGGTATATACGTATTAAACCAACCACAGATTTTCAATGTCCAGAATACACACAAAAGAAAGTCTCCGGAAATAAATCAGACTTTCTTATGGCATTGTAGACTGGGTCACATCAATGAGAGAAGGTTGACAAAGTTACATACAGAAGGATATTTGAATCCGTTCGAATATCAATCGTATGCCACTTGTCAATCCTGTCTCAAAGGAAAGATGACAAAGTCTCCGTTCACTGGACACGGAGTAAGAGCGAGCGAGCTCTTGGGACTCGTACACAGCGACGTGTGCGGTCCAATGTCTACACATGCGCGAAGCAGTTTTTCTTACTTCATTACTTTTACGGATGACTTTTCAAGGTACGGTTATGTCTTCTTAATGAAACATAAGTCCGAAGTCTTTGGAAAATTCCAGGAATATAAGAATGAAGTAGAAAAACAAACCGGAAAAAGTATCAAGATTCTAAGATCGGATCGAGGTGGTGAATACTTGAGTGCCGAGTTCCTGGACTATTTAAAAGAGAATGGAATTCTCTCTCAACTTACTCCTCCATACACTCCACAACATAATGGTGTATCGGAGAGACGGAACCGAACCCTATTGGATATGGTACGGTCCATGATGAGTAACGCTGAGTTACCGCGATCATTTTGGGGGTATGCGCTAGAATCAGCTGCATACCTTTTGAACCGAGTTCCCACTAAGTCTGTGCCTACCACACCTTATGAGTTATGGAGTGGGAAGAAACCCTATCTTCAATATCTGAAGATCTGGGGATGTCCAGCTTTTGTCAAAAAGCAGCATGCGGACAAACTCGAGGCACGCTCAGTACTGTGCAAGTTTGTGGGATACCCAAAGAACACCAGGGGGTATCTTTTCTACCACGCAGAAGAACAAAAAGTCCTTGTTTCTCATAATGCCCACTTTCTAGAACACCAGTTCTTAGAAAAGGAAATTAGTGGGAGCGCAGTAGAACTGGAAGAAATTCCAGAACCACGAGCTATTACTGAAAGCTTAGTGGAACCAGAGGGTTCAAAAGAACAGGACATTCCTACGCCGCTCCGCAGGAGTAGTAGGCAGTCTCATCCGCCCGAGAGATACTACGGTTTTCTCATAGACGGTGATAGAGAGAATTGCATCATAGATTATGATGAGCCTACTAGCTTCCAGCAGGCCGTTCAGAGCGTTGACTCAGTAAAATGGCTGGATGCAATGCGGACAGAAATGGAGTCCATGTACACCAACAAAGTATGGACGTTGGACATTGCTCCAGACGGGGTAAAACCCGTAGGATGCAAGTGGATCTTCAAAAGGAAGATTGGTGTAGATGGACAGGTTGAGACCTATAAAGCTAGACTTGTTGCAAAGGGTTTCCGTCAAAGACCTGGCTTGGACTATGACGAAACCTTTTCTCCAGTGGCTATGCTAAAATCCATTCGGATCCTTCATGCCATTGCTGCCTTCCACGATTATGAGATCTGGCAAATGGACGTAAAGACCGCTTTTCTAAATAGAAATTTAGAGGAGTGTGTCTATATGGACCAACCAGAGGGTTTCATTCAGAGTGGGAGCAGCGGAAAGGTGTGCAAGTTGCTTAAGTCCATCTATGGACTAAAGCAGGCATCGCGGAGTTGGAACATCTGTTTTGATGAGACGGTCAAGGAATTTGGCTTTATCAAAAATCCAGATGAACCATCCATCTATTGTAGATTTATAGCGAGAACTGTAGCATTCCTCGTTTTGTACGTGGATGACATTCTCTTAAAAGGAAATGACATTCCTATGCTACAATCTGTCAAGGGGTTCTTGTCACACAGGTTCTCCATGAAAGACCTGGGTGATGCCTCATACATCCTGGGGATCCGGATCCATCGTGATAGACCCAAGAGGATATTAGGACTTTCACAGTCCAGGTACATCGACACCATACTGAAAAGATTCAGTATGGAAGATTCCAAGCGCGGTAACCTACCGGCTTGTCACGGGATCACCCTCTCTAAAGAGATGTCTCCCAAGACTGATTTGGAGAGGGATCGCATGTCTATTATACCCTACGCTTCTGCGGTAGGCTCTATAATGTATGCGATGTTGTGTACCAGACCGGATGTAGCTTATGCACTGAGTGTGGTAAGCCGGTATTAGTCAAACCCTGGGGA
The DNA here is from genome assembly GCA_030015575.1 of Agapanthus africanus. Classification (NCBI taxonomy): domain Eukaryota; kingdom Viridiplantae; phylum Streptophyta; class Magnoliopsida; order Asparagales; family Amaryllidaceae; genus Agapanthus; species Agapanthus africanus. The sequence continues at coordinate 159,532,995 of CM057347.1, forward strand.
GAAACACTGGATAGCAGTAAAGAACATTCTCAAGTACCTCAGAAGTACTAAGGAGATGTTCTTGGTGTATGGCGGAAAAGACCTCCAGATCGAGGCCTTTGCTGACTCCAGCTTCTAGAGTGACAAGGATGATTCCAAGTCCATGTCGGGTTTTGTCTTTACCCTCAATGGAGGGGTGGTGTGTTGGAAGAGTTCTAAACAGGAAACCGTTGCAGACTCGACGATGGAAGCGGAATACATCGCTGCATCTGATGCCGCAAAAGAAGCTGTCTGGATGAGGAAGCTCTTGAAAGAGCTTCAGGTGGTTTCGTCCATTGTTGATCTAATACCTCTGTATTGCGACAACAACGGGGCTATAGCTTTAGCGAAGGAACCCAGGTCCCATCAGAGATCCAGACACATCTTGAGGCGGTATCACCTGATCAGGGAGATCGTGGATCGCCAGGAGATCGAGGTTCGGAGAGTCACTTCAGAAGATAACACTGCAGATCCATTCACCAAGGCCTTGCCCCAGACTCGGTTCGAGCGGCTGATCGAGATGATAGGTCTTCGATATGCTAGTACACGGCCTTAGTGCAAGTGGGAGATTGTTAGTGTATATGCCCTAGAGGCCATTACTGTATCATACTAGTTTGTATATTACTTAATGAAAGCTTGGGATATTCACCTTGTATATACAATCTTTCTCAAAATAGTAGTATGCTACTTGGTTTGTTTCTACTTCAATGTGTACATGTGTTTATTTTAGTGTATCGCCTATACACATTAGTGGAGCCCTTAGGATCTTTGCTTGATTACCAGCGTTGTGATGGCAGTCACACTAGTGGGGCTGGGTAATCTATAAGCACATCCTTATGCAGGTCCCTGGTCGCAGGACTATCGAGACCGGGCATCGATACTCCGGAGTAGACTAGCGCATGCGCTTCTCATCCCAGTGTGGGAGACGGTCTGTCCCACAGTCGTCGGTACGTCGTACTTGAGATAGTATGCGGGTGCTCGTTGGGTTACGAGTACACTGGACAGGACTCGTCGAGAACTGACTAGTTGGTATTATGCCTATCGTCAGTTATATGTTCCCAGGTGACATGAGTACAGCTTAGTCCGCTGACTTGACACTGTCACTTCGCCTCGAGTGTGTTCCCACTGTACTTTGATTACTACCCTACCACGGCTCAAAGGAGTCGTGGAAACAGGTGGTAGTTGGGTGCAGTCCCGAAGCACTTGGAGGCAGTGACGGTTAGACAGGATTCGTCTCTCCCGGTATTGGGGGTTGACATCGCGCTGTGTCTAGGAGAGCCATTACACGAGTAGTCCCTGGCCAGGGAAAACGAGATATACTGGTAGGCTTCCAGTGTTATCATAGGGTGTTTTGGGCTTCACCCGACACGACTTGTACCGCTATTGGGGGACTGACGTTTACCGCCCCCTAGGCCCGCCATGCGATGTATCAGACCGGACTGTACGGAGAATGTCACATTCAGGCTCAGTAGGAGTTCAGATGGGTTTCGCCTCGTCAGTCTTCTTGTCGGCATCTACCTGGGGACCGTTACGCACAGCTAGTGCCGCTTGCAGTCTGTGGTTAAACCCACTGCCAGCGTTGTGTCGAGTATTTATAGTCCCACACAGAAAGCTATTCGCTTTTAGGCAAAAGAGTAGAGGTCGCATGGTTTTGCGACGGGTCGCATGGTTTTGCGACAGGGTTCGGTCACATCCGTGCACTTGTGCACGTACAGTGTCCGGACAGTTCACACTAGCGGTATTTGTTTTAAGCCAGATCCTAGTGTACCTTTTGGGATTGGTTTTATCCAGTATGCATTCGTGTTCCTCGGAACGCGGATGCCGGTGTGTATGCACAGTTGATGGAGAGACAGAGGCAGAGGATTCTCATTAGGGTTGTTGACCGTTGACAGTTGACTATTGACTTTTTGCTCAACCCTGATGAGAATATGATATGTGATTAACAATTATATTAATTAAGTATTATGGTGACATGGTTGTTGAGGGATTGACTTTGTTGACTTGTTGACTTTTGCTGACTTGTTGACTTTGTGGACTGGTTGACTAGGCTTGACAAGTTGACCATCATGATAACTATAGCTATCATTTCATGGCAAAGACTTTTGCTTGCTTGCTTTTTTGTGCAAAATGAGTGCATGAAATTATATGGCTATGGTTGCTTAAACCATCACATAATACTTGATTGATATGAGGTGTTATGATTGTTTTGGATTATGAGAGCAAAATGAGAAAAGTCTTCTCTCATTCTTTCTCTTGTTCTTGAGCTCTCATCTCCTCCTCTTGCTCTCCCTCTCTTGACTCTATGGTTCACTTGTCTCATGAGTTGAGAACCAAGAACCATAGATAAAATCCCATACAAACTCTTCTCTACTCACTCTAGTTCACAAGGTTTAGCAAACCGAGTGAACTAGTTTCTTCAAAGTTCGAAGAAGGAGCCAAAGGTTGAAGCTTTCAGGTGGATCTATCTTCGGCGCAAGGAGACGACGGGGAGAAGCCGATTCGGACGACCATCGAAGCTTGAAGACGAAGGAGTTCGAGAAAAAGAAAGGTATAACCCCCTAACTGAGTAGTTAGCAACTTGTAGTTAGGTTGTTAGTTAGATGTTTAACAAAGATCCGGGTCTTTAATTCCATGTTACCACCTCTAAGAAAATCGTTTTTTATCAAATTCCGCTTGCCCGAAAGTACCGGGAGAGGTAGCATGGACTTACAACACTCGCAACCTGAGAGAAGGTAAAAGGAAAAGACAACTGAATAGTCCTATTCGTTTTCTCCAGAACCGGAAACCATCCTCGAATAAGTTCCTTCGAGTTCGTATATAACCATACGATGGTTTTATCCAATGGAAGTGGATGGTTGTAATAATACGGGGTGTTCTGGAGAAAAGGGTAAAAGTAGGAGTGGTAATGAGGTATGCAACTCTGACAATCCAAAAGCCAGTGTTTTAAGAAGGTTCGGTTTACTTGGTCACTGAGTCACAGTTAAGAGTCGGGTCATGGTCGCTGCCAAAGAGAGAGAGAAAAGAAACACTCGGCGTGCACTCTAACCTAGATCAGAATGGTTATCAATTTATCCAATCAGGAAACCTCCCACTGTAACCTCAAATTCTCCTCCAAATCTAAAAGAAGAATTAGTCGGGATCACCCGAGGAGTAAACTAACTCATCACCGGGAATCGGGATCCAACTATCATCGCATGATAACGTGATGGAATCCACTCACGTTATCACCCTCCAGAAGGTATGCGCATATCTGGCAAGTTTCAGTTTCTTTAGAAACTCCCGATGTGATTTTTACCCCATGCTCTTATAACCTTGACTTTGGCCAAAAAATATAAGTCACAAGTCAAGTTCTACCCGTCATTATCCAGGTTGATTTGAACCCACCCGCACCTACCCTTGACTTTGGCCAACAAAGCAGTACGACTGTCCCAAACCAACGCATCTATCTATGCAACAGAAAAGTAACAAATAGCTACCATACACTATGCCTTGACTTTGGCCAACAAACATAGAATGAATACTAAGTGCTACCCGTCTGAAATGACGGAGCGCTACGAATGGTTTTTAGCGAAAAACCTTTAACGTAATGAACTTGATATCGTTGAAGGAACCGGATAGCTTTTTATAAAAATATAGTGACGAAAACCTTTGCTAAAGAGGTCACTCCCGGTGAAGGGATCTCGGCTCTTTCCCCGTAGAATAAGGTGCAGGATATTCCAACCGAATACCACTATGCAAAGCAAAAGGCAATCAGCTATAGTGAAGTTATTACCCTGATGCAAACTTCTGTCCAAGGGGTCACTCCCGGTGAAGGGATCTCGGCCCTTGCCTCGTCGACTGAGGTGCTGGATATTCATAACCGAATACCACTATGCAAAACAAAAGAGAACGTCCTTGCAATAACAGCTTTTTGAAAAATGTTCCAACAATATCAGAATAGGTTTGTTTAGCTTGCATTGATCCAAATCAACGCGGTCCCATCAATTGATCACACCCACAAAAGAACGAAAATATGATGTACGTATATGCCATCCGCATTCGCCACTGGGTCCCATCATCACCCGTTAGGTTACTTAACTAATGACAGAGCGGGGACTAGACTAGCACGGATGCAAAACATATACAACATCTACTAGTATATATATCAATATATAAAAATCGCTCCAGGCGTGATAAAATGCAACATCACATAAATGTAATAAGCATCATAGAACAATACGGATAATCTGGGATCCCCAGGTTTCATAGAGCCGCTACTGAAACCCGACATTCCCCTGGTCGTGTGGATAGCCTGTGCAATGAAATCCTAGACCCCTACGGGCGCGGCAAGTTACCCGCCAAAACCTGAAGCGAGGCAGCCCCCTTCAGCAAAGTGAATGGACCACCCAGCACTTCATGGAATCCGGTAACTTGAGCACCCCTCCTTGGGTCAACCTATACCCCCTACGAGTGCAGCGAATAGCCCGCCAATTCTAGAGTGAAGCCCCTCCGTCTCAAAGCCATGAGATGCGGACCCGTTGCCCTCTAGAACTCGGCTATCCGTGCACGCCACAGCGGCGTAATCCTAGTACAGAAAGTAAAATATATACAACGGGTACATCGACCTCAGCCCGGTCGTTCCCCAAAAGAATAATATACAAACAGGCAATGACGGCAGTCCACATGTCGGACGCTCGCCCCGCAAAATCAAATATACAAATACAACCAAACTGTACTACCATTGCATCCAGGCTATCCACCACGACAAATCCGCAACATCACAGCACAACACAGAACATCAACGTGAATTCCACGTTCGCAATTCTGTTTAAAAGAACTACAACAATTATTCAGGATTTACCGATCAAATGATATTCACGGTCGCAGATATAATGTAAATACTGTGAACTAACATGTTTAAAATTTTCGATCGACAAAATTCCCTGAAGTGGGCCCCAAATACAATACCCAGTACTCAAACAAATCTGGGCAAAAATAAAATTACCAGAAACCCCAATTCCAACACAGAGAGAACTGCAGATATTTTGGTGACCTAATGCTACAGTACGGCGGTGAAACCGCGGCCAAAACGTGGGTACGGCCGCGGTTCCGCGGCGCTATAGTGCAATCAATGCACCAAATTTTCTCAGAACTCTTAGAAAAGCCTGCACATATTTCTGCAATATACCAAATAATTTTTTGACAACAAAAAAATTTCGACAGACACTTCACATTTTGAAATCGCGGTTTCAGAATTTTTGTTCGATCGAAGTTCTAAATACGTTAGAGCAAGCTAGTAAAGGTTAATGGCGTGGCTCTAATACCATGTAAGTCTACGGTAGAGCCCTGGTCGTCTGTCCGAGGCCAAAATACGGAAACGAAAACTTTTTCAAACTAGAAAAATGGCGCTATCGTATGCTTAATACTCGGATCAAACCATTAACCTACTACTAGCTACAAGAGAGAGGGTTGGAAAGGCTATACTGATCGATCCGTGTCCTTCGGTCTTCGGCCACCATCCCAAGCTCTTCGCGGCATCTCCGGTCTCGATCTTCTCGTCGGAAAGTGCACCACATCATCGATTCCTTTTACGGGCTCCCGCTTCATCCGAAGCAACTGGGGCACAAAGTGTGCTAGCCGACGTGTCCAAGATGTTGTAGAGTATGTTTGTGATCACATTGTCTCTTGCATCCATTGATTTGGATGGAGGTTGAAGGTGTTGCCATTAATCAAAATGGTGAGCTAGGGAAGAAAGAGGAAGAAGAAGAAGAGAAGGTTTTCTCTCCATTTTCTTTTGTTGTGATGGAATGAGAGTGAGAGAGTTAGAAAAAGAAATACAAGAGCTAACATATCATATGGCAGCCCCCTTCTCTCTCCTCCCATCATCTCAACACAAAAACATCATATAATGTGACATTAACACATAAAAAGAGACTATGAGTCACTAATGTGTCCATGTCACATTTAATGCATGTCATGATGAAATAAATCTAGCACACAATTTTCATTTGTAAAGATTAACCCAAATGTTTACAACAATAAAAAGATACGGCAATATCTAAAGTAAACTCGTGACGGATCACAAGGATACCCCTCACCTGTATATATATACCTGCATCCGCATTCCGACTGAATGCGAATGCGATGAGACTAAAGTAATCCAACAAATCTAATACTAAGATCGGGCTTAAACCAAAGCCCACTAGTATGATCCGTCCGATCATGATGCGTGCAATACCGCACGTATATGATCGAACCCAACCATATATCATACGGCCTCTACAACGTTTCGCCCGAAACTTGAGAAACTGCCTGTGGGGGACTCTAAAGACTCTTCAATACTTTGGCTGTGGATTTAACCATTAGCACGTCAGAGGTACTAGCTATACGTAACGGGCTACCAGGTATTGACCAAAAGGGAGGTCAATGAGCGAACTCATCCTAACACCATACTGAGCCTGTCAGTGACAATATCCGGACAGTCTGGTCCGTTCGTCTATGAGTATCGCATGGCGGGCCTAGGGGGTTGGTAAAAGTCAGATCCCCTAAAGCGGTACAAGTCGTGTCGGAGTGTAGCCCAGAACATCCTGAGATACTACTGGAATACCTACCAGTAAATCTCCTGTCTTTGCCAAGAACTTCGTGTAATGGCTCTCCTAGACACACCGCGATCTCACCCCCAATACCGGGAGAGACGAAACCCCTGCCAATCCACTCACTGCCTCCATGTGGCTCGGGACTGTACCCAACTAAAACCTGTTTGCATGACTCCTTTGAGCCGTGGTAGGGTAGTAATCAAAGCACCGTGGGAACTCACACGAGATAAATGACGACCTCAGGTCATTGAACTAACATGTACACATGTCACCAGGGAACTGCTATCTAACGTCAGGTATATTACCAACTAGCATGTTCCCGGCGACTCCTGTCCGGTGTACTCATAACCCAATGAGCACCGGTATACATCTTAGGTGATCCAACTGACACCAATCGCTTGTGAGACCGGCCACCGCCCCTTGTCGGGGTCTCGACTGTATACACTAGTCTACTAATGGAGTATCAATGCCCAATCTCAAAACTCCCACGACTAGGGACCACTTTAAGGATGTGCTTATAGACTACCCAACTCTCACGTATATGATCGCAATCATACTGCTGGTAGTCAAGCAAGAATCCTATGGGCTCTATCAACGTGCAATAGTGACCTGTAAGGTCACCTAAAGCAGTACATGATGATAAAGACAAACCATGGTAGCATACTATCCTCTATCAACGTGTAATAGTGAACTACAATGTCACCTAAAGCATGTACACGATGATAAAGACAAACCAGATAGTATACAAATCTCTCGAGTAAGACTGTCCTACCGGTATAGGTCCTCCCTTAATCATTGCAATCACGTGCATGCGATCCAATAATTGACTCTGAGGGCACTATATCCTACAAAATCTAGTAAAGCTTTTGAGGAAGAAGAAGATGAACTGATAAAAGAATTATATGTTTTGGTTAGAAATGCAACCAAGGGTTAAGAATGTTATGCTTAACCATTGTAGAGACTTAACCATGTGCTAGGGTTAAAGGTTAGGTCAAAAAATATCTTAAGCTACACAAAAAGTGTGGGCAAAGTCAAAGAAGCATAAAAGCTTCTACAAGCTTTCACCAAATATCAACCATGATAAAATCCACAATATTTGAATTACATAATCTGTAGGGTTCCTAGGCACACTATAGAGGTCTCACAAGGCATCAACCATGTCAATTTCAAATTTTATGGGTGTCGAGAAACCCTAATACGGATTGTCGACTAGAAATTTAGGCGAAACAGTAAACTAGTTAACAACTTAACTAAAGATAAGAAGATACAACCTTTGTAGATCCGGATATCCACTTCCTTAGCTCCACGTAGGTGTCCTCTCGCTATCCATCTCGAATCCCAGACTCGATCGTCGGCTTGATCGGAGAAATGGGCGGACTAGGTCGTCAGCTTCGTGCCGAAGATGATCTATATCGAGGCATCACAAGTTCAAGCTCCGACTTCACAAATTTGTGAAACTTGTGAAGAAAACACCCAAAACAACTTGGCAAGAGGTAGAGGGTGAAGAAATAGGAGGTGGGTTCATTTTAGAATTGGATTTCTCACTTTAGAACTCAAGTTGCCATTGATGGCATCAAGCTTTCTTGAAGAAGAAGATGATGAAGAAGAGGAAAGAATATGATAAGTGTTGAATTAAAATGAAAAATAATTCAATACTTATCATAAGCAAACCATAGTTGAGTGTAGAGAATAGACCATGGTTACTTGGATGGGTTAGGGTTAAGCATGAAGACAAGAATGGTTAAGACGTTAAAGCTTCATGAAACTTCAACTAAAAACAAACATAGCCACCATTCTTATCTAAATCTTTTCCAAATAAATAAATGAACAAATAAATAAATAAATGAATATGCAAAACCCTAATTATCAAATTAACCATGATTTAATTCTATACACTTAACTAAATTATCAAGTATCGTCAAACATGATACAAATATGTGCACAAAAGTATATCACATATACTTCTTGCACATCAAGTGAGAAAATCCATTTAAAGTGAACCAATACTAGCTAATGAAAAGTAATATATCAAATATATAATTATACATTAAATCATTAAATCAACATTTGATTCAATGATCCGGTCATGTCGCACATAACCGACTAGTATCCAATGTATCGATTTATCGAATCAATGATTCGATAACTAGGTCATATCGAATATAACCAATCGATACATCCATCGCGAGAATGAAATACGGTATCACATACACGCATTATTCTCGGTCCTGCACATATCTCATATGCGCTCCTATTTCGTTTCGCTTGAGCCAGGAAACCTCTGTGTAGGACTCTAAAGACTCGTCAATACGCCGGTAGTAGATGATGATCATATGAAGCACCCACAAGCCGCAAGCGGTCTGCTAAACGTAACGGCCATCCGGGTATTGAGCGATCATAAGATCGACGAGCTAGCCCGCTCACACTCCTGTGAATCCAACCAGTAACACTTACCGTACAGTCCGGTCTGTTCGTCTGATATGTCGCATATCAAGTCTAGGGGTGGTATACGTCAGACCCCAATAACCGATAAGTCATGCCGATGTGAGGCTCATAACTGGTCGAGAAACTACTGGTAACACTTACCAGCAAATCTCTGATCAGCCCTGGCCAGGGACTTCCCTGTTACGGCCAATCGAGCACAGCGCAACATCAACCCCCAATACCGGGAGAGACGAAACCCATCCTATCGCTCATTGCCTCCATGTGACTCGGGACTGTACCCAAAGACCACCGTTTTGCACGCCCTCATGGACGTGGTAAGGTGGAGATCAAAGCACAGTGGGAATCACACAAGACTCTATAACGATCTCGGGTCTACAGACTAACCTGTACAAGTGTCACCTGAGAACTGCCTGTTAGGTCCACGTTACCTCTCCCGGTACTTTCGGGATGGCGGAAACGGTAAATCAAAATTTTTCTAAACTTTGTAACATGGACCGTAAAAGCCGGATCTTTTCTAAACTAAACTAGCATACTTGCAAAGAAGAATTATCTACTCGGCAAAGTGGTTATACCTCAACTTGAACTCCTTCACTTCTTGTTGTTGTTCTTCTTTGATGTTCTTCTCTTCTTATTCTTCTTCTCACCGCTTGCTCAATGGTTGATCCGGACTTCGGTCACCTCCGCGGCCTCCTTGAGTCGAAGACGATCCACCCGAGAGATGTACACCGAGCTCCACCTCAAGCCGAGGTAACTAGGGCAAGGAGATTGCTAATCTAGAAGCCCTAGGTTGTGTAGAGAGGATGTATGGATGTGTTTGTCAAGTAGAATCCTTTTTCTCTCAACACATGAGATCAAAGGAGAAATCAAGAGGAGGAAGAAGAAGGAGATTTTCTAGCAACCATGGAGCTTCTCATTTCAAGAGAGAGAATGAGAATAAGCAAATGAAAAACTTAACCAAGAGAAAAGCTAACCATGGTTGCAATAATGCACAAACATTATCATTACAAATCCAATCAAGATAAAGGTGATGGCTACAAATGACATGACCATTAACATAACTAAATAAAAAGAAAACCAAAGAATACTTTAGATCTTCTAAGAAGATCCAAGTCAACTTTGGTCAAATGGTCAACAAAGTCAAGATGGTCAAATGGTCAATGTAATTAGCCATAACAAAATTATCAATGAAAGGATTAGTAAATAATGTCCCCGGCTCATTATGGTTTTGACCAAACGAACTGTCGAAACCCTAATGAGTCCGCCTCAAAATGGTTTTGACCGAATCAACTGTCAAAACCCTAATGAGCCTGCCACATAGTGGTTTTGGACGAACCAACTGCCAAAACCCTAATGAGGCACCTCCTCCTTCATCGCTCCAGAAAACTGTGCATACACACCTGCATCCGTATTCCGTAGAATGCGGATGCGCAGAAGACAAAACAAATCCATCCGTGCAATACTAGGATCTGGCTTAAACCAAAGCCCACTAGTACTGCCTGCCCGAACATCATACGCACACAAGTGTACGTAAGTGATCGCAGCCCTGCCGTAAAACCATACGGCCTCTACACGTTTCGCTCAGTGCAGGGAAACTCTCTGTGTGGGACTCTAAAGACTCGACACTACGCTGGCAGTGGGTTTAACCACAGACCGCAAGCGGCACTAGCTGTACGTAACGGTCCCCAGGTAGATGTCGATAAGAAGGCCGATGAGGTAAACCCATCCGAACTCCTACTGAGTCTGTATGTGACAATCTCCGTACAGTCCGGTCTGTTCGTCTGATACATCGCATGTCGGGCCTAGGGGGGCGGCAAGCGTCAGACCCCTAATAGCGGTACAAGTCGTGTCGGAGTGAAGCCCAGAACACCCTGAGATAACACTGGAACCTACCAGTATATCTCGCTTGCCCTGGCCAGGGACTACTCGTGTAATGGCTCTCCTAGACACAGCGCGATGTCAACCCCCAATACCGGGAGAGACGAATCCTGTCTAACCGTCACAGCCTCCAAGTGCTTCGGGACTGCTCCCAACTACTACCTGTTTGCACGACTCAGTAGAGCCGTGGTAGGGTAGTAATCAAAGAACAGTGGGAACACACTCGAGGCGAAGTGACAGTGTCAAGTCAGCGGACTAAGCTGTACTCATGTCATCTGGGAACTGATAACTGACGATAGGTATAATACCAACCATCAGTTCCCGACGAGTCCTGTCCAGTGTACTCGTAACCTAACGAGCACCCGCATACTATCTCAAGTACGACGTACTGACGGCTGTGGGACAGACCGTCTCCCGTGCTGGGATGAGAAGCGCATACGCTAGTCTACTCCGGAGTATCGATGCCCTATCTCGGTACTCCCATGACTAGGGACGTGTATAAGGATGTGCTTTTAGATTACCCAGCCCCCACGAGTGTGATCGCCAACACAACGCCGGTAATCAAGCAAAGATCCTAAGGGCTCTACTAATGCGTATAGGTGATATAATAAACACACATGTACACATTAAAGCAGAGACAAACCAAGTAGCATACTACTATATTGAGCAAGATTGTTTGTACAACTGTGAATATCCCAAGCTTCCATCAAGTAATATACATACTAGTATGATACAGTAATGGCCTCTAGGGCATATACACTAACACTGCCATCTGACGTGAGGTATAATACCATCTGGGAGTTCTCGGCGAGTCCGTCCAGTGTACCCAGTCTCCACTGAGCACCCGTATACCATCTCTGATGTCAAACACCAATGGATATGGGATCATCCATTGCCCATCTCATGGGTCGAGAAGCGTATACGCTAGTCTACACTGGTATATCGATGCCCTGTCTCGATACACCCACGACTAGGGACCTTGAAGGATGTACTTATGGACTACCATGTCCCCACTAGTATGATCTGCATCATAGTACAGGTAGTCAAGTACACATCCAAAGGGCTTTATCAACATGTAACTAGAAGACAGTTTAAAGAGACAAGTGTACATGTTAAGATAAAGAGCAACCAGATAGTATACTATCATATCGAGCAAGAAAGTCATCTCTATATATGTCCAAGCATCCAATATAATATACATCATCTGAACAATACTGGCCTCTAGGGCATACATACAACTAACAATCTCCCACTTGCACTAGGGCCAGCTGCTGTAGTATCGCATACCGAGCATCCCGAAGAGTCTCTCAAACTGTATCTGGGGAATGGCCTTCGTGAGTGGATCCGCCGTGTTGTTCTTCGTGTCAACTCTCCTGACCTCGATCTCCCGGCGATCAACTATCTCCCGGATCAGGTGATACCGCCTCAGAATATGCCTGGATCGCTGATGGGACCTGGGTTCCTTGGCCAAAGCCATCGCTCCATTGTTATCGCAATACAAAGGTATTGGATGCTCAATGGATGGAACCACTCCAAGTTCAGTAATGAACTTCTTGATCCAGACAGCTTCTTTGGCAGCATCGTTGGCAGCGATGTATTCAGCCTCCATCGTCGAGTCTGCCACGGTTTCCTACTTGGAACTCTTCCAGCTAACCGCCCCACCGTAAAGGGTAAAGACAAATCCCGACTGCGACTTAGAGTCGTCCTTATCACTCTGGAAGCTCGAATCGGTAAAGGACTCCACTTGGAGTTCTCCGTTACCATACACCAAGAGCATCTCTTTAGTCCTTCGTAAGTAATTGAGAATGCTCTTCACAGCTGTCCAGTGACTCTCTCCAAGATCAGCTTGATACCTACTCACTACACTTAGTGAGTATGCTACATCGGGTCTGGTACATAGCATCGCATACATGATAGAGCCTACAGCCGAAGCATAGGGTATCCCTTGCATGCGAGCTCTCTCCAAATCAGTCTTGGGAGACATCTCTTTGGAGAGAGTGACTCCAGAGATCGTGGGCAAGTTCCCACGCTTGGATTCTTCCATACTAAACCTCTTTAGTATGGTGTCAATGTACCTGGATTGGGACAATCCCAAAATCCGTTTGGATCTATCTCTATAGATCCTAATTCCCAATATGCAGGAGGTATCACCAAGATCTTTCATTGAGAATCTTTGTGATAAGAAGAGCTTGACCGATTGCAGCATAGGAATATCATTTCCTATCAAGAGTATGTCGTCCACGTACAATACGAGGAAGACAACCTTACTCCCTGCCACCTTCTTGTAAATACAAGGTTCATCTGGGTTTTTGACGAAATCAAACTCTTTGATAACGACGTCAAAGCAGATGTTCCAACTCCGCGATGCTTGCTTTAATCCATAAATGGATTTAAGCAGCTTGCACACCTTCCCGCTGCTCCCACTGTCTACGAAGCCCTCTGGCTGAGTCATGTACACGCACTCTTCTACATCACCATTTAGAAAGGCGGTCTTAACATCCATTTGCCAGATTTCGTAATCATGATATGCAGCGATGGCAAGCATGATCCGGATGGATTTAAGCATAGCCACTGAAGAAAAGGTCTCGTCATAGTCCACACCTGGTCTTTGACGAAAACCCTTTGCTACAAGTCTAGCTTTGAAAGTCTCCACTTTCCCATCTACACCAAGTTTTTTCTTGAAGATCCACTTGCTCCCAATGGGTTTTACCCCTTCAGGAGCAACTTCCAAAGTCCATACTTTGTTGGTGTACATGGATTCCATCTCGGACCGCATAGCATCCAGCCATTTCACTGAGTCCCTACTCGTGATGGCCTGCTCGAAGCTAGTTGGGTCATCATCCTCCATGATGCAATCCTCGCTCCCTCCATCCATGAGAAAACCGTAGTATCTCTCAGGCTGGCGAGGAACCCTACTAGATCGGCGGAGAGGCTGAGGTTCATTGGGAGCTACTGAATCTTCTGGTTCCACTAAATCTTCAGTTACGGTTTGTGTATCTGGAACTTCTTCCAGCTCTACCACTTTGCCACTAATTTCTTTTTCAAGGAATTCCTTTTCTAAAAAGGTGGTATGTTGAGCAACAAACACTTTTTGTTCCTCACTGTGGTAGAAAAAATACCCATATGAGTTCTTTGGATATCCCACAAACTTGCAAAGAACTGACCGTGCCTCGAGCTTGTCCGGATTTTGTCTTTTGACATAGACTGGACAACCCCATATCTTAACTCGTTTAAGATATGGCCTCTTCCCACTCCATATCTCATATGGTGTGGTAGGTACATATTTAGATGGAACTTGATTCAATAGGTATGCTGCTGTCTCCAGTGCATATCCCCAGAAGGAAATTGGTAACTCAGCTGTGCTCATCATAGAGCGCACCATATCCAATAGGGTGCGGTTCCTCCGTTTAGATACACCGTTGTGCTGTGGTGTATATGGAGGAGTCAGCTGAGAGAGAATCCCATTCTCTTTTAGGAAGTCCAGGAATTCATTGCTCAACTATTCACCTCCTCGATCAGATCGAAGGATTTTATTACTTTTTCCGGTTTGGTTCTCGACTTCTTGTTTATATTCTCTAAATTTCTCAAAAGCTTATGATTTGTGTTTCATCAAGAACACATATCCGAATCTAGAGAGATCGTCAGTGAATGTAATGAAGTACGAAGAACCATCCCTGGCATGTGTAGACATGGGACCGCATACATCACTATGTATCAGTCCCAAGAGTTCGGTAACTCTTTCTCCGTGTCCCGTAAACGGAGTTTTGGTCATCTTGCCTTTGAGACATGACTGGCAAGTGTCATAAGATGAAAATTCGAATGGTTTCAAATATCCATCCTTATGCAACTTAGCCAGTCATGTCGCATTGATGTGACCCAGTCTACAATGCCACAAGAAGGATTCGTTCAGTTCTGAACTCTTCCTCTTGTGTGTGTTTGTTATACTCAGAACTGTTGATTGGTTTAGAACATAAATGCCATTGCACAACGTGCCTGATCCAACCAACTTTTGGTTAAGGAAAATGTTCATAACATTATCCTGTAATACAAAATTATATCCCTCTTTACTCAATAAAGAAACCGATATAATGTTGCATATCAGGTTCGGCATGTAATAACATTCGTTCAGAACCAATGTATTACCAGTTGGTAATACAAGGTGATATTCCCCGACAGTCTTAGCTGCAACAATTGCACCATTTCCAACTCTAATGTCTTTATCACCTTCTCCAAGTTCTCTACCTTTCCTAAGCCCATGTAACTGATTACATATATGGGATCCTGATTCGGTATCTAATACCCAGGACGTGGAGCAAATGGAGAAACAGTTCTCTGTAACGAACACACCCGAAGAAAATGCATCAACATGTACTTTCTTCATTCGGGTGGCATGGGAATCCTGGTATTCCCCTATATCCTGTTCAGTCCTATAACTCTTATAGGAAAGAACGGAACCAACGATCCCCAGCACAGTATAACATGCGGGTTCGGCCAATACATCCATATTATTATCTTTATTAAGGCATGAAATGGTCGCTACCTGGAGAGAGAGAGAAGAAAACACTTTAGCGTAAGCTCGTGCAAGATCAGATTGGTTATTATCTTATCTAATCAGAATGGCTCCCACTGTTTTTATCAAATCTTCCTTCAAACCTTAAAAGGAAAGACTAGCCGGGATTAATTACACACTACAAGTTCTCCAATCATTCAGCCAGGCCAGTGTCGGTACTTTGAGGGAGGTCCCCCGTGCTTTCGCACGAACCTAATTACTGTAAACCTCATTTTCCCAGAGGCGTAACCCCGTTGACACCTTTCTAGACACCAACTTGATCGGCTAATTGTAATGTGTAAAACTCTCCTAGGAGTAACTCTTACTCGCAGTGGGTATCGAGATCCAACTATCTCATAGAAGGTATGCAATCTCATTGCAAATTTCAACACTTAAAATTCCCGATAATGCTTTTGCCCCAAACAATCTATGACCTTGACAAGGTCAACAAACCATACACCGTAAGTCAAGTTCAACCCGTCATTTCTTGATTGAATTAAACCCACCCGCACGACCCTTGACAAGGTCAACAAGGCCGTACGACTACCCTTACTCAATCTGCATCATATGCATAAGCAGATAAATACTGGTTAGCTACCGCACACTGCGCCTTGACAAGGTCAACAAACGCAGCACGAATACTAAACAGGATTTATCTGAAATGACGGAGGGCTACGACAGGTTTTTCTGAAAACCTATTGCGTAATGAACTTGATATCGTTGTAGAATCAAATGAAGTTTTGAAATGGAGTGATTTTGAGGCTTTTCTAGTTTTGCTAAAGGGGTCACTCCCGGTGAAGGGATCGTCGGCCCTTTCCTCGTCGAATGAGGTGCGGGATATATCATATATATCGCTGTGCAAAGCAGAAACTATAGAAGCAATCAAAAACAAACCGAGTGTGTAGCATCTGCCGGTTATTGCTAAAGGAGTCACTCCCGGTGAAGGGATCTCGGTCCTTTCCTCATCGAATAAGGTGCAGGGTATATCATATATACCGCTATGCAAAGCAAGAACTGTAGCTACCTGTTTTATTTAAAATTTGATTCTACAACATCTTTTGGTTTCTTTTATTTCATTAATCGCATTAATGAAGTCCCATCATTTAAATACCTAAACATCACAGATAAATACGACGCATACTTATGCCATCCGCATTCGCCTCGATGTCCCCTCATGCACCGTTAGGTTAGGTAACTAACGACAGAGCAGGGCAGGGCTAGTGCGGGTGCAAAACATAAGTAACGTCTATATAATATATCATATATACTGTATACTGTATCTATCACAGAACATCACATGATCACATCACAGATATCGCAGCAGAAGAAACATATGAAACATTAGATATACTAGGACGTCCGTGTTTTCAATACGAGCCAGTATAAAACACGGATTCCACGGTCGTGATGAATAGCCAATCCCACACCCCTAGACCCCTACGAGAGCGGCAAGCAACCCTACCAATTCTAGGGTTTGGAGACCCGGACTCGACTCCTCGAGATGGTCTCCTACTGGACCCTAGAACCCGGTTACTTGTGCTCCCCTCCTTGGGTCTATCCTAATGCGGAAATGTAAACAATATACAAAAGGTGACAACTTCTACAACCTGGAAGTGCCCCAAATAAAAAGAATATTACATACAAGTTTTTACATGAATGAAAATGAAAAACACTCATCTCACATAAAAACCCCCGGCTATTCAAACACGACAATACAATATAACATATCCAGCAACACATAACATCACATGTCATCATCGTAAGTAAATATGCGCATCCCAATTGTCGTTGACATATAGCAACGAAACCGGCGATATCACATATTACACTCACGGTCACCGAAAAGAAAGTGTAAAACTACAACAGTTGGAATCCGCAACCTCTTTAGACATCCCATGCCTAATCAAATGAAATACTTAGACATCACATGCCTAACAGTTATAAACCCCGCATTTTAGTCTCATTATCGAAAACTCTTTTCAATATCAAGTGAAACTAAACCGCTAGATTTATAACATTCATTCAGTTATCTGATAACTGTTTGTGAATTCCAATTATTGTATCCCATTCCGGACAAATAGATTATATTAAACTTTCCGATCGAACATTCGAACACCCAAGTTTTCCCGAAACCGTTCAACACATGAAATAGGTTCAAAGACATTCACTTCATGCCTCAGTACCAACGGTCCAGCCGTAGAAGGGTCAAGCCAACGCCTAACATGTGGCACGCCGTACTGCCCCAAACCCGAAGGTTCAAAGGGCAGTGCAAGACGGTCACATAATCGAGTTAAGGTTTGATGGCTTCTAGAGGGACCATCGCGTTACTTGCACTACTCAGAACGCCCTTAAACCATAGAAAAATCCAACACTTGGAAATTTTTTCGGCAGGGGAAAAGTTGGGTATTCAGATCAGGTCGAAATTTTTTAACATATTCTAAGGTTATCCGGAAAAACACATAGACGAAGTTTAACAATCCGATCGAATCTACGATTCCCAATGCAACCCCATAATACTCAACTCTTGAGTCAATTTAAAAATTCCTAGAAAACTCAGCATAATTAAATAGGAGTTACTGTGCAAACGAGGAGGGCTGACGTCATCATCAGGCCGCGGAACCGCCGCATAAGCCATGCTTATGCCGCGGTTCCGCCGCACTCTTTACTGTTCATGTGAAAAAATTTGCACCGTAATTCTTAGAATTCCCTGCTGAATTTTTTAAGCATTTTTAATATGGAAAAATCCCAGATTTTAGAAAAAGTCCAGAGAGCATGAAAAAGTTAGGGTTTCGGGTTCGATCGGGTTTCAAACATCGTCTAGATTTCGCCTAAGGCTCTAGCTAGGCTCTGATACCACTGTAGGGATCCTAGGCACACTACAGAGGTCTCACAAGGCATCAACCATGTCAATTTCAAATTTTATGGGTGCCGAGAAACCCTAATACGGATCGTCGACTAGAAATTTAGGCGAAACAGTAAACTAGTTAACAACTTAACTAAAGATAGGAAGCTACAACCATTGTAGATCCGGATATCCACTTCCTTAGCTCCACGTAGGTGTCCTCTCGCTGTCCATCTCGAATCCCGGACTCGATCGTCGGCTTGATCGGAGAAATGGGCGGACTAGGTCGTCGGCTTCGTGCCGAAGATGATCTACGTCGAGGCATCACAAGTTCAAGCTCCGACTTCACAAATTTGTGAAACTTGTGAAGAAAACACCCAAAACAACTTGGCAAGAGGTAGAGGGTGAAGAAATAGGAGGTGGGTTCACTTTAGAATTGGATTTCTCACTTTAGAACTCAAGTTGCTATTGATGGCATCAAGCTTTCTTGAAGAAGAAGATGATGAAGAAGAGGAAAGAATATGATAAGTGTTGAATTAAAATGAAAAATAATTCAATACTTATCATAAGCAAACCATAGTTGAGTGTAGAGAATAGACCATGGTTACTTGGATGGGTTAGGGTTAAGCATGAAGACAAGAATGGTTAAGAAGTCAAAGCTTCATGAAGCTTCAACTAAAAACAAACATAGCCACCATTCTTATCTAAATCTTTTCCAAATAAATAAATGAACAAATAAATAAATAAATGAATATGAAAAACCCTAATTATCAAATTAACCATGGTTTAATTCTATACATTTAACTAAATTATCAAGTATCATCAAACATAATACAAATATGTGCACAAAAGTATATCACATATACTTCTTGCACATCAAGTGAGAAAATCCATTTAAAGTGAACCAATACTAGCTAATGCAAAATAATATATCAAATATATAATTATACATTAAATCATTAAATCAACATTTGATTCAATGATCCGGTCATGTCGCACATAACCGACTAGTATCCAATGTATCGATTTATCGAATCAATGATTCGATAACTAGGTCATATCGAATATAACCAATCGATACATCCATCGCGAGAATGAAATACGGTATCACATACACGCATTATTCTCGGTCTTGCACATATCTCATATGCGCTCCTATTTCGTTTCGCTTGAGCCAGGAAACCTCTGTGTAGGACTCTAAAGACTCGTCAATACACCGGTAGCAGATGATGATCATATCAAGCACCCACAAGCCGCAAGCGGTCTGCTAAACGTAACGGCCATCCGGGTATTGAGCGATCAGAAGATCGACGAGCTAGCACGCTCACACTCCTGTGAATCCAACCAGTAACACTTACCGTACAGTCCGGTCTGTTCATCTGATATGTCGCATATCAAGTCTAGGGGTGGTATACGTCAGACCCCAATAACCGATAAGTCGTGCCGATGTGAGGCTCATAACGGGTCGAGAAACTACTGGTAACACTTACCAGCAAATCTCTGATCAGCCCTGGCCAGGGACTTCCCTGTTACGGCCAATCGAGCACAGCGCAACATCAACCCCCAATACCGGGAGAGACGAAACCCCTCCTATCGCTCATTGCCTCCATGTGACTCGGGACTGTACCCAAAGACCACCGTTTTGCATGCCCTCATGGACGTGGTAAGGTGGAGATCAAAGCACAGTAGGAATCACACAAGACTCTATGACGATCTCGGGTCTACAGACTAACCTCTACAAGTGTCACCTGAGAACTGCCATCTGACGTGAGGTATAATACCATCTGGGAGTTCTCGGCGAGTCCGTCCAGTGTACCCAGTCTCCACTGAGCACCCGTATACCATCTCTGATGTCAAACACCAATGGATATGGGATCATCCATTGCCCATCTCATGGGTCGAGAAGCGTATACGCTAGTCTACACTGGTATATCGATGCCCTGTCTCGATACACCCACGACTAGGGACCTTGAAGGATGTACTTATGGACTACCATGTCCCCACTAGTATGATCTGCATCATAGTCCAGGTAGTCAAGTACACATCCTAAGGGCTTTATCAACATGTAACTAGAAGACAGTTTAAAGAGACAAGTGTACATGTTAAGATAAAGAGCAACCAGATAGCATACTATCATATCGAGCAAGAAAGTCATCTCTATATATGTCCAAGCATCCAATATAATATACATCATCTGTACAATACTGGCCTCTAGGGCATACATACAACTAACATAATGATAAATATAAACCTTAATCTTAACCCTAGCAGGGTTTAATTCTCATAAACCCTATTTGCATTTATAACCTAGCATGTTACAATTATACATATCACATACATATAATATTGTAACAAAAGAAAAGTATACATTTAGCATATATCACATATATATCAATGTATCCAAAATGAGAAAATGAAATACTTAATTGAGCAAATATATTAGTTAATGTATTTTAATATATCAAATATATAATTATACATTAAATTTTCGAATCAACACTTGATCCGATAATCCGGCTATATTACATATAACCGACTAATATAAAATGTGTCATTTTATCGAATCAACACTTGATCCGATGACCCTGCTATATCACATATAACCGGCCGATAACATATTTCACGAGAATAGAATACGGTATCACATATCGTATTAATCTCGGTCCCGCACATATCACATATGCGCTCTTACTCCGTTTCGCTTGAGCTAGGAAACCTCTGTATAGGACTCTAATGACTCGTCAGTACGCCGGTCGTAGGTGGTGATCATATCAAACACCCACAAGCTGCAAGCGGTCAGCTAAATGTAACAGCCACCCGGGTATTGAGCGATCAGAAGATCAACAAGCAAGCCTGCACACACTCCTGAGAATCCAATCAGTAACACTACCGTACAGTCCGGTCTCTTCGTCTGATATGTCGCATATCCAGTCTAGGGGTGGTAAACTTCAGACCCCAGTAACCGATAAGTCGTATCAATGTGAGGCTCATAACTGGTCGAGAAACTACTGAAACACTTACCAGTAGGTCTCCATATCATCCCTGGCCAGGGACTTCCAGTTTTAGCCAATCGAACACAGCGCAACATCAACCCCCAATACCAGGAGAGACGAAACTCCTCCTATCGCTCATTGCCTCCATGTGATTCGGGACTGTACCCAAAAGCCACCGTTTTGCACGTTCTCATTAACGTGGTAAGGTGGAAATCAAAGCACAGTGGGAAACACACAAGACTCTATGACGATCTCGGGTCTACAGACTAACCTGTACCAGTGTCACCAGAGAACTGCTATCTGACGATAGGTATAATACCATCAAGGAGTTCTCGGTGAGTCCGTTCAATGTACCCAGTCTCCACTGATCACCCTTACACCATCTTTGATGTCAAACACCATTGTGTAGGGTTCCTAGGCACACTAATGAGGTCTCGCAGGGCATCAACAATGCCAATTTCAAAATTTTCCGGTGCCGAGAAACCCTAATACGGATCGTTGACTAGAGATTAGGCGAAACAAAATGCTACTAAACTACTTTAGTGCTAAGTGAACGGAAATACAACCTTTGTAAATCCGGTCCTCCACCTCCATAGCTCCGTGTTGACGTCCCTGCTCTGCGATCATCGGATCCCGGACTCTAGTAATGGTTTCGTCAAAGAAATGATCGGGCTAGGTCGTCGACTTCGATGCCGAAGATGATCTACGTCGAGGCAACTCAAGATCAAGCTCCAACTTCACCAAGTCCTGAAACTTATGAAGAAAACACCCTATACTACTTGCAAGTGGTAGAGGATGAAGAAATAGGAAGTGGGTTCACTTTAGAATTGGATTTCTCACTCTTTTTCTCCTTTCACCATTGATGGTAGCAAGCTTTTCTTCATCTTGAAGAAGAAGAGGAAGAAGGAAAAAGGATATGATAAGTATTTTCGAATAGAAAATAAAATGATACTTATCATATATTCAACCATGTTTTAGTGTAGAGAATTAACTAAGATTAGTTGAATGGTTAGGTTTAGGAGATGAAGACAAAATGGTCATTAAGTCAGAGATGCATGAAGCATCAAGAAAGTTCCAAAAGCAACCATTTTGTTTTCCTTTTCTTTAAACCAAAATAAATAGATAAATAAATAAGTGAAAAGAAACCCTAACTATTCACTAAACTTGGTTTATGTCTTACTGTACCGTTTTGAAAATCGTTTCGGTGAAATTTCGGAAAATCGGTAAAATAAGGGGGTTTTCTGTAAAAAAGTCAAAATGCAAATATCTTATTATAAAAATTAAATATACATATTCTAGCTATGAAATTGCTAGTATTTGGTGTTTATTGAGCCACTGGTGAAATTTCAAATTTTCTGAAAAAAATTTATTTTATTATTATTTTAAGCCGTCACTAATACATTTAATTAGGGAAAATTACAAATTGGAATGAGTTGAAAAAAATTTTGTGCATCATAAAACATTAAATAAAATTTTATCATGTGGTTTTTGAAATGAAATCGTTTGCCAAAACGGTTTAGAAAATATCGAAGAAAAAGGCTTTTTTTTAGTGTAAATGGATGTTTTGGGTATTGTATTTGTCTTTTTCCCTCACCCACACTCACCCACACCCTCTCACCCCTTTCCAAATCAGCAGCCCCCACTTCCACTCTTCCCCACTAAAAGATTTGAAGAGAAAAGCAAAAGAAAAGAAAGGAAAAGAAAAGGATAATGAGAGAAGAAGTTGGTGTTGACTTGGGGGTATTTTATCTTGACTTGGACTTTCTATTCCACACCCCACACACTCCACATCCTACCCCACACCTGCTGGCCGAGCCCCCCTCCCCCTTCAGCAGCAACCCCTCCCCATTTCCCTTCTCATTCTCTTGGAAAAAAATTAACAAAAATTGCCTCAAAATCCATCAAATAAATCCCAAAATCCAAATCCAACTCCTACCCATTTCTCATTAGCCATTCTAGCATGGATCTAGGGATCAAAATGGCATCTTAGGAGGCTAGATCTTGAGCTTGATCTCATCATGGGAGGTATAATCTCATGCTTTTGTTAAAATTTGTTATCTAGTTGCTTTAATCTAAGTTAACTAAGTGCTTAATTAGGTTTTGATGAGTTTAATTGCATGATTAAAGATTTCAAGTTAGAGTTTTGTTGTGGAAATGGGTTATGATAAATTGTGCATGGTTTTGTGTTGTGGATTAACATCTTAAGTTTTATAGAAAGCTAATTTAGTTGTTAATCCCAAACCATTACTTATAAAATGCCCTAATTAAGTTATTTTGCTAACTAGAGTTTTGGAAAATTGTTAAATGCTTTAGATTAAAATATAATTATGGTTTCATGTCATTATTAATATTATAATGAGTAGTTTAATGACTTTGGATCATGCAAAACCAAGCTTAATTGTTAAATTGTGAATTTTGCTTTAAAAAGAGTTAAAATCGGTATTTTTGCAAACTAGTTTTTTGAACATATATGGTTTGGTGAAATTAAATTATGGAAATGATTTATATGACTTATTTAAGATATTTAATAAGTATATTGGCCGCTACATTCATTTAAACGTCGAGTTTTGTACAAAAACGGGTAATTTTTGCTTGCTAGATTTTCGGAAAAATGGCTTCTAAAGTGAATTTGGGGTTTTTGTGAATTTTAACCTATTCTATATTTAAATTAGTATTCGTGAATGTGCAAATGAGTGTACTTGGGTTTTTCTCGTTGGTCGGGCGTTTGCACGTCGACGTCGAGGGTTTTTGGGTTGGTTTGTGAGAGCAACCATAGGTTTTGACCTATGTGGGATTCGTGCGTCGTTTTGGTCATGAGTCGGATTTTAATGCGATATGGTGCGTTCTGATATGTAGGTACCCCATGTGGACTTCGAGACGACAAGCAAGCGCGTGGCGACGTCGGCACCGGCGAGCGAGGACCAGGTGAGTAGATTTATATCTACGGGGAGAAGTCGGGTGGATGGCGTATAGCACCCCCGCAGTCCATGGTGGTGTATACGGATGCGTATACACACCAACATTTATTATATGTTATTTGGGATATTGGTGTATTGGATTACTTTAGTGTTGCGAACCCTAGGGTAGTGTTGCACTACACATACATACTTGCTTACATTCCTATTATATGTGCTCATGGGATTCCTTATAGTTATGTGTTCACATGGGCATGGGACTATGTGTTCACATACGGATTTGAGGATGATACTTTGGATTGAGCTGAGTCGATGAGATTTGTTTTGTGGTTGTGATATCAGTGATATGGCAGGATTCGTACTTGAGGTACGTCCTGGGGTTATAGCGGCTCTTGGGGCGGCGATACGGGTGAATAGTGTTATAAATAAAATGGTCGACATGTGATCGTGATATAAGATATGATATGCTAGGATATTGATATTAGGCCGTATCGGGCGATGTATACCCCTTGATGATGATTGTGCTGATGATATCGGTTTGTACGAGATTGTCGATCAGTAGTCTGATCATGAGTACATTGAGGATATTAGTATTGTACTAGACATAGGCCAGTACCCTAGACGATGATCTTGGATAAAGAGGATACCTGAGGATTAGTGTAAGAAATATGATATTGACCCGTACCCAGATTTGGGGATGCCGTACGACGGATTTACGTA
The DNA here is from genome assembly GCA_030015575.1 of Agapanthus africanus. Taxonomy (NCBI): domain Eukaryota; kingdom Viridiplantae; phylum Streptophyta; class Magnoliopsida; order Asparagales; family Amaryllidaceae; genus Agapanthus; species Agapanthus africanus. The sequence goes on from CM057347.1 coordinate 159,557,927, forward strand.
CGAGCTATATTTTGATGATTGATCCGCACTCTTGACTTGGGATGTCTGATTATAGATATAGTATCGGATATGATATTATTGAGGCGGGATCACCGACTAATATATATACACGTATGTAAATGGATCGACTCAAATGTTAGGCGGTTTCCTTACGTGTAGTCCAGCTTGTTAGCTTAGCCCTTTTGTTCAGTTTAGTTGTTAGATTAGAGTCAGTTCTTACCTATTTCAAAAACTAACGAATCGTGGGTATTTTAAAAGACAGCCTAAGGGATCCTACGGATATTTCAAAAGACGTATCTTTTCATAAAAACACCGTAGCCCCTATTTTCAAAACCCCATGATTCGTGTTATTTCAAAAGGCACCATTTGTAGGACTTATATTAGAATAATGCAGATTAGTTATAGTTGCGTCTAGTTTTCAGCTCCCGCTCATTTTTGTGGTCTGCTTCGCATCGCATGCTTATTTTATGTTTCATACTCCATTATTGATATCATGCTGTTAGGACACCAGCACCATTACCGATGATGCATATGTACCACGTACACTTATTTGCCGGCTCACACACATCTTCATCGGTAATTGCCATGTCACGTACATCTTAGAAAATATTATTGCTTGACATAGCCTGTTAGCTAATAGTTAGACATGATATTAGTGTACTTACCTTATATGTTAGTTTAGACATTGTATTATTACCTGCTACTTCATGCATACTGTTATTCATTGTTATGCCGCATTCATGGATTCTCATGCATATATTCACTATTTGAGGTGTTATTGAGGTTTTGGATTCGGATTTCCATGAGATTTTCTGGATTTGGAGGAAAACCGCAAAAACATAAATAAACATTTTCTCTCTTTTAAAATAAAAAGTGCGGTTTTCCCATGATGTATGAGTCGTCCACCATGAGTTTGCTGATGGATTTCGAGACCCGATTCGAGGAGACGGATGAACCGTTTCGGGTACATGGTAGACCCGGTAAGGTACCCCGGGGCAAGAAGCGCGTGATGATGACGATGTGAGCCTGGCAGGGGAGCACTACCGACCGGTGATTTTACCCGACACGTCGGATATCCGGAGGATACCGTCGTGGTCTTGAGATGGATGGTAGGTGCCGGTCTGGACTGACGGCGCCCTAGATATTATGATTGAGACGTTGAGATTTCGAGATATTGGGGTACAGAGACTGTGATACAGAGATATTGAGATATTGGGATTACGTTTTGTGCCGATGCTAGGCACTGTTTTATGCTGATTTCATTATGATATCTCATTTTAAAAATACAAAGGAAATCTCATTAAATTATGAAAACAGTTCTTCATTTACATGTATTCTGTTTTCATGCATTCATACCTCATTCATATGATATATTGCTACCTGAGGCACTGACACGGCACATGAGATTACACTCGGGTTAGATGTTTACCCTAGCCTTGTTATAGGTTGCATGTTATATATATAATTGAGGATATATTATGATCATTGACCTAGGTTGCGTTATTTATGCGATTTCTTTTCGTGGATGTTTTTCTATTCATGAGTTGTCAACTCACCCCCGTTGTGCCCCAGTTTCTTGCTGGTTCGCCGTACAGGTTTCTTTACGGCTTTGCTGGCACTATTACCATTTCCGGGTGACTTGCTAGTAGGTGGGTTTACTTGTATCGTAGCCCCATTATATATCTTGTATATTATTATTCAGTTGTATCTAGAAGTTCCATCAACCAAACATGTATTTATTTTGAGATAGAGACCAGTGATGTTATTCCTTCGACCTTAGAGTCGCGCGTTATATTTCTGTGGTTTTGAGTTTCCTTTTGAATTTTGGTCCTCGCCGTTGGCGTTGTATATTATATTGCTTGTGTGGTTGTGACCGTCGATTGACGAAGAGCTAGCTCCCGCTTAGGGATGCATTTTTATTGATATCGTATACTATTCATGTTGTATCCTGTTTGGAGGCCAGTATTTACAAAGGAGACTCTGCCGAAATTTTCGGGAAATTTTTGATGTTTTTAGAAACCCGCATAATTCGGCTTATGCTATTAAAACTACTTATTTAAATTGGTTTTCCTTCACTCTACTACTTTTCTTGGTTTGCATTTCTGGGTTTTCGGCTTACTTGGATTACGTCCGCCTCGAGACGTTTCGTTGTTTAAGAGCCGGTCATGTTCCGTACTTTCGGGACGTGACAAAGTTGGTATCAGAGCGTTAGGTTTTACCTTCGGAGCGCAGGATGACCCTTAGTTGATGGAATAGGTGACGTACCGTAGGTATGTTCCGCGGCATATTTATGATACGCTACTCCACTTAAGAAGCCTTAGGATGTACATTTCTTTGCTCAGTATTATATTCATTCCGATCTAGCCTCATCAGTACCAGTTATGGTTTTGCTGCCACGATTACGGGCAGGGAGAGCTACGGCTAGAGTTGCGGTCAGCATGAGCTCGTCACGAACGAGGACTGACCAGGGCGAAATTTCGGCGACACACGATTGCGGAGATGTGTCTTTTTACTGTGTTTCCGCGCCACGAGCGTTTGGCGGATTGCCTTTATGAGGTTACTCGGATGTGCTGATCGACACTAGAGGATTGAGCCAATGATAGAGGCCAGCCAGATTTTGATGGCCGTTAGTGTATTGTTCACTCATGATGATTGAGGCACTGTTCAGCGTGCAGACGAGTGAGCCAGTTGTTGCTGCGAGCGACGGGATATTGCCCCAGACGCTGGGGCTAATGCAGTATGAGTTGTACTAATAGATGATAGAAGGTCGCTAGTCACCCGATGATGAATGACTAGGACATGTGGTTCGTTCGCCTACCCGATGAGAGGTCATCAGATAGATTGATTCCAGCTAGAGACGACTTCACACGGAGACGTTGGGAGTCGACAGAGACGATCGAATGTCAGAAACCTATTATTCCAAGTTTAAAGTAGTCGGAAAGACATGCAGGCAATTCTATGGTCCCTCTAGAAGAATGAAACCCTAACTCGACTTAATGACCGTGTGAAAGCCTTTGAACCTTCCGGTTTGCGGCAGTTCTACGGCGCCATTAGTGAGGCTTGGGTTTGCCCTTCTACGGCTGGACCACCGATGCTGTGGTATGTACTCGATACTATTAAACTGTGCCCAAGATGTTGAGCTCTTGGGGGATTATGAGGTTTTGACGACTCGATCGGATGACTCGACTTAATTCGGATGCTAGGTGGTGAGATGCATTTCTTGGGAGACTCCCGATACGAGGATAGCCGTTGGTGCTCAGTCCATGCAGCCACGACGAGACCAGTCCGAAGCGGTCGACATTAGAGAAAGGTGAAGTAAGAGGTACGTACCAGATCTAGATGAAACGACGTTCCACTCCGCCGACATCACAGATGCGATATGTATGCCGAGGCATTGTACCTGGATATACCTTCCAGAAGGAGTCGCGTTGAGTATGCAGCCGTTCCAGAACGAGAACAGATCTAGTAAGGGACGATGACTTCCAGACAGTTCGGCAGAGACGAGATTTGGGAGAGATCTCGATAGGACCTTTCTGGAATAAATTACGAGAAGACTTGGACCCAGTAGTGGTCATGTTACGCACACCAGCAGGCCCGAGTTCATGATCATCGACGAGACGTCCCACTAGTGACCGCGACAGTTGGCCCGAGATTCTTATAGGATGCACTTGAGCGGTACTATTCCGCCATTATTGATTTCGATGTTTTGGGTGATTTATTCTTATGATTTGATTTTGATGAGTGAGGATTTACGATCTTTGCACAGTGTTGCCCTTGATATAGTTTTCGTGCTTTGGTTTCACATGTTTGTGATTTTACGGTTTAAGACATTTGAGTTGATTTTTGCGTATGCACGCACACGATTTGGTTTTTGCACTCGGTATAGTTCATATATGCTTGCAGTGCAGTGTTACGTATGTTGTGCATTTAGATGCCCTGGACTTTGATTTCGATGGTGATGTTCGATATTTGTTTTGTGCACCTTGTGCACCTGACTGGATTTTGCGTATATTCGGCACTTGATATTGGATTTCATGATTTCGTGCACGATGGATGCACCTGATTTGGATTTTCGCGCATGTTGGGCTCATGTTTTGAAGTGTGATTTTGGTGCACACCAGATGCACTAAATCGAGATTTTTCGTGCATGTCAGATGCACCTGATTTTGCTGTCAGGCACACATGTTGCCTACGACAGATGTTTCATGCACACCCGATGCACTTAGATGTTGTTTCTGTGCATATGTATGGCACATATTTGGATTTTGATTTCCGTGCGCACCAGACGCACGTAGTATTCATACGCGTATTTTGCGATTGATTTTTCTTATAGAGCAGTACGTTTTTATGATATTCCTATGTGTTTTCGTACTGAGCAGGACTAGTCAGAGAACAGTACCTGAATATATTTTACATGTATAGTTTCGAGTTATATCATATTAGTTTTGCTTTGGATTTGGTATTGATGTCATCCCCATGACTCCGATGATTTCGGGATGCTTGAAGGAGTTTTGATTTGAGTTATATGCTCAATTTTCATGCGCATGCGCTGCGCTACGATTTGTTTTATGTATTTACAATTTCGGAGCCCCGATGAATTAATGGTTTTTGTTCAGATGTTATAGTATTTGGGGGGAGTTTTAGTTTAAATTCGGGGACCGAATTTTTTTAAGGGGGGAAGATTGTAGCGTTTTGAAAATCGTTTCGGTGAAATTTCGGAAAATCGGTAAAATAAGGGGGTTTTCTGTAAAAAAGTCAAAATGCAAATATCTTATTATAAAAATTAAATATACATATTCTAGCTATGAAATTGCTAGTATTTGGTGTTTATTGAGCCACTGGTGAAATTTCAAATTTTATGAAAAAAAATTATTTTATTATTATTTTAAGCTGTCACTAATACATTTAATTAGGGAAAATTACAAATTGGAATGAGTTGAAACAAATTTTGTGCATCATAAAACATTAAATAAAATTTTATCATGTAGTTTTTGAAACGAAATCGTTTGCCAAAACGGTTTAGAAAATATCGAAGAAAAAGGCTTTTTTTTTTAGTGTAAATGGATGTTTGGGGTATTGTATTTGTCTTTTTCCCTCACCCACACTCACCCACACCCTCTCACACCTTTCCAAATCAGCAGCCCCCACTTCCACTCTTCCCCAATTAAAGATTTGAAGAGAAAAGCAAAAGAAAAGAAAGGAAAAGAAAAGGATAATGAAAGAGGAAGTTGGTGTTGACTTGGGGGTATTTTATCTTGACTTGGACTTTCTATTCCACACCCCACACACTCCACATCCTCCCCCACACCTGCTGGCCAAGCCCCCCTCCCCTTCAGCAGCAACCCCTCCCCATTTCCCTTCTCATTCTCTTGGAAAAAAATTAACAAAAATTGCCTCAAAATCCATCAAATAAATCCCAAAATCCAAATCCAACTCCTACCCATTTCTCATTAGCCATTCTAGCATGGATCTAGGGATCAAAATGGCATCTTAGGAGGCTAGATCTTGAGCTTGATCTCATCATGGGAGGTATAATCTCATGCTTTTGTTAAAATTTGTTATCTAGTTGCTTTAATCTAAGTTAACTAAGTGCTTAATTAGGTTTTGATGAGTTTAATTGCATGATTAAAGATTTCAAGTTAGGGTTTTGTTGTGGAAATGGGTTATGATAAATTGTGCATGGTTTTGTGTTGTGGATTAACATCTTAAGTTTTATAGAAAACTAATTTAGTTGTTAATTCCAAACCATTACTTATAAAATGCCCTAATTAAGTTATTTTACTAACTAGAGTTTTGGAAAATTGTTAAATGCTTTAGATTAAAATATAATTATGGTTTCATGTCATTATTAATATTATAATGAGTAGTTTAATGACTTTGGATTATGCAAAACCAAGCTTAATTGTTAAATTGTGAATTTTGCTTTAAAAAGAGTTAAAATCGGTATTTTTGCAAACTAGTTTTTTTGAACATATATGGTTTGGTGAAATTAAATTATGGAAATGATTTATATGACTTATTTAAGATATTTAATAAGTATATTGGCCGCTACATTCATTTAAACGTCGAGTTTTGTACTAAAACGGGTAATTTTTGCTTGCTAGATTTTCGGAAAAATGGCTTCTAAAGTGAATTTGGGGTTTTTGTGAATTTTAACCTATTCTATATTTAAATTAGTATTCGTGAATGTGCAAATGAGTGTACTTGGGTTTTTCTCGATGGTCGGGCGTTTGCACGCCGACGTCGAGGGTTTTTTGGTTGGTTTGTGAGAGCAACCATAGGTTTTGACTTATGTGGGATTCGTGTGTCGTTTTGGTCATGAGTCGGATTTTAATGCGATATGGTGCGTTTTGATATGTAGGTATCCTATGTGGACTTCGAGACGACAAGCAAGCGCGTGGCGACGTCGGCACCGGCGAGCGACGACCAGGTGAGTAGATTTATATCTACGGGGAGAAGTCGGGTGGATGGCGTATAGCACCCCCGCAGTCCGTGGTGGTGTATACGGATGCGTATACACACCAACATTTATTATATGTTATTTGGGATATTGGTGTATTGGATTACTTTAGTGTTGCGAACCCTAGGGTAGTGTTGCACTACACATACACACATACATACTTGCATACATTCCTATTATATGTGCTCATGGGATTACTTATAGTTATGTGTTCACATGGGTATGGGACTATGTGTTCACATACGGATTTGAGGATGATACTTGGGATTGAACTGAGTCGATGAGATTTGTTTTGTGGTTGTGATATCAGTAATATGGCAGGATTCGTACTTGAGGTACGTCCTGGGGTTATAGCGGATCTTGGGGCGGCGATACGGGTGAATAGTGTTATAAATAAAATGGTCGAAATGTGATCGTGATATAAGATATGATATGCTAGGATATTGATATTAGGCCGTATCGGGCGATGTATACCCCTTGATGATGATTGTGCTGATGATATCGGTTTGTACGAGATTGTCGATCAGTAGTCAGATCATGAGTACATTGAGGATATTAGTATTGTACTAGACAAAGGCTAGTACCCTAGACGATGATCTTGGATAAAGTGGATACCTGAGGATTAGTGTGAGGAATATGATATTGACCCGTACCCAGATTTGGGGATGCCGTACGACGGATTTACGTACGAGCTATATTTTGATGATTGATCCGCACTCTTGACTTGGGATGTCTGATTATAGATATGGTATCGGATATGATATTATTGAGGCGGGATCACCGACTAATATATATACAGGTATGTATATGGATCGACTCAGATGTTAGGCGGTTTCCTTACCTGTAGTCCAGCTTGTTAGCTTAGCCCTTTTGTTTAGTTTAGTTGTTAGATTAGAGTCGGTTCTTACCTATTTCAAACTAACGAATCGTGGGTATTTTAAAAGACAGCCCAAGGGATCCTACGGATATTTTAAACGACGTATCTTTTCTTAAAAACATCGTAGCCCCTATTTTCAAAACCCCATGATTCGTGTTATTTCAAAAGGCACCATTTGTAGGACTTATATTAGATTAATGCAGATTAGTTATAGTTGCGTCTAGTTTTCAGCTCCCGCTCATTTTTGTGGTCTGCTTCGTATCGCATGCTTATTTTATTTTTCATACTCCATTATTGATATCATGCTGTTAGGACACCAGCACCATTACCGATGATGCGTATGTACCACGTACACTTATTTGCCGGCTCACACACATCTTCATCGGTAATTGCCATGTCACGTACACCTTAGAAAATATTATTGCTTGACATAGCCTGTTAGCTAATACTTAGACATGATATTAGTGTACTTGCCTTATATGTTAGTTTAGACATTGTATTATTACCTGCTACTTCATGCATACTGTTATTCATTGTTATGCCGCATTCATGGATTCTCATGCATATATTGACTATTTTACGTGTTATTGAGGTTTTGGATTCGGATTTCCATGAGATTTTCTGGATTTGGAGGAAAACCGCAAAAACATAAATAAACATTTTCTCTCTTTTAAAATAAAAAGTGCGGTTTTCCCATGATGTATGAGTCGTCCACCATGAGTTTGCTGATGGATTTCGAGACCCGATTCGAGGAGACGGATGAACCGTTTCGGGTACATGGTGGACCCGGTAAGGTACCCCGGGGCAAGAAGCGCGTGATGATGACGATGTGAGCCTGGCAGGGGAGCACTACCTACCGGTGATTTTACCCGACGCGTCGGATATCCGGAGGATACCGTCGTTGTCTTGAGATGATGGTAGGGGCCGGTCTGGACTGACGGCGCCCTAGATATTGTGATTGAGACATTGAGATTTCGAGATATTGGGGTACAGAGACTGTGATACAGAGATATTGAGATATTGGGATTACGTTTTGTGCCGATGCTAGGCAATGTTTTATGCTGATTTCATTATGATATCTCATTTTAAAAATACAATGGAAATCTCACTAAATTATGAAAACAGTTCTTCATTTACATGTATTCTGTTTTCATGCATTCATACCTCATTCATATGATATATTGCTACCTGAGGCACTGACACGGCACATGAGATTTCACTCGGGTTAGATGTTTACCCTAGCCTTGTTATAGTTTGCATGTTATATATATAATTGAGGATATATTATGATCATTGACATAGGTTGCGTTATTTATGCGATTTCTTTTCATGGATGTTTTTCTATTCACGAGTTGGCAACTCACCGCCTTGTGCCCCAGTTTCTTGCAGGTTCGCCGTACAGGTTTCTTTATGGCTTTGCTGGCACTATTACCATTTCCGGGTGACTGTCTAATAGGTGGGTTTACTTGTATCGTACCCCCATTATATATCTTGTATATTATTATTCAGTTGTATCTAGAAGTTCCATCAACCAAACATGTATTTATTTTGAGATAGAGACCAGTGATGTTATTCTTTCGACCTTAGAGTCGCGCGTTTTATTTCTGTGGTTTTCTTGTGGTTTTGAGTTTCCTTTTGAATTTTGATCCTCGCCGTTGGCGTTGTATATTATATTGCTTGTGTGGTTGTGACCGTCGATTGACGAAGAGCTAGCTCCCTCTTGGGGATGCCTTTTTATTGATTTCGTATACTATTCATGTTGTATCCTGTTTGGGGGCCAGTATTTACAAAGGAGACTCTGCCGAAATTTTCGGAAAATTTTTGATGTTTTTAGAAACCCGCATAATTCGGCTTATGCTATTAAAACTACTTATTTAAATTGGTTTTCCTTCACTCTACTACTTTTCTTGGTTTGCATTTCTGGGTCTTCGGCTTACTTGAATTACGTACGCCTCGAGACGTTTCGTAGTTTAAGAGCCGGTCATGTTTCGTACTTTCGGGACGTGACACTTACACGAACCCAAGTTTGCTTGTATCATCAAACATGATACAAACAAGTGCACAAAAGTATATCACATATACAACTTGTGTATATCAAGTGAGAAAATCCATTTAAAGTGAACAAATATTAGCTAATGCAAAGTAATATATCAAATATATAATTATAAATTAAATCATTAAATCAACACTTGATTTAACGATCCGGTCATATCGTATATGACCGAGTAATATCCAATGTATCGGCTTATCGAATCAATCCTCGATTCGATAACTAGGTTATATCGCATACAACCAATCGATACATTCATCGCGAGAATAGAATACGGTGTCACATACATGCATTATTCTCGGTCCCGCACATATCTCATATGCGCTCCTATTTCGTTTCGCTTGAGCCAGGAAACCTCTGTGTAGGACTCTAAAGACTCGTCAATACGCCGGCAGCAGTTGATGATCATATCAAACACCCACAAGCCGCAAGCGGTCTTCTAAACGTAACGGCCACCCGGGTATTGAGTGATCAGAAGATCGACGAGCAAGCCCGCTCATACTCCTGTGAATCCAACCAGTAACACTTACCGTACAGTCCGGTCTCGTCGTCTGATATGTCGCATATCTTGCCTAGGGGTGGTAAACGTCAGACCCCAATAGTTCGATAAGTCGTGTCGATATGAGGTCTATAATAGTTCGAGAAACTACTGGTAACACTTACCAGTAAATCTCAACAACCCTGGCCAGGGATTTCCGGTTATAGCCAATCGAACACAGCGCAACATCAACTCCCTATACCGGGAGTGACGAATCCCCTCCTATCGCTCATTGCCTCCATGTGACTCGGGACTGTAGCCAAAAACCACCGTTTTGCACGCCCTCTTGGACATGGTAAGGTGGAAATCAAAGCACAGTGGGAATCACACAAGACACTATGACGATCTCGGGTCAGCAGACTACTCTGTACCAGTGTCACGAGAGAACTGCCATCTGACGTAAGGTATAATACCATCTGGGAGTTCTCGGCGAGTCCGTCCAGTGTACCCAGTCTCCACTGAGCACCCGTATATCATCTCTGATGTCAAACACCAATGGATATGGGATCATCCATCGCCCATCTGTATGGGTCGAGAAGGTATACGCTAGTCTACTCTGGTATATCGGTGCCCCGTCTCGATATACCCACGACTAGGGACCTTGAAGGATGTACTTTTGGACTACCATGTCCCCACTAGTATGATCCTCATCATAGTCCAGGTAGTCAAGTACACATCCTAAGGGCTTTACCAACATGTAACAGAGAGACAATCAGTGTACACGTTAAGGTAAAGAGCAACCAGATAGCATACTATCATGTCGAGCAAGAAAGTCCTCCTTATATATGTCCCAGCATCCACTACAATATACATCCTATGTATAGTAATGGCCTCTAGGGCATACATATAACTAACAATCTCCCACTTGCACTAGGGCCATCTGAAAGCAGTGGTTGTAGTATCTTATACTCAACCATCCCATAAAAGTCTCTCTCTGGGAAAAGGCCTTTGTTAGTGGATCCGCCGTGTTGTCTTCTGAGTCTACTCTCCTGTCCTCGATCTCTTGGAGATCAACCATCTCCATGATCAGGTGATACTGCCTTAGAATATGTCTTGATCACTGATTGGACAGACGTTCCTTGGCATAAGCCACAACTCCATTGTCACACAATGGGAGGAACTAAGTTCATCTCATGAACAAATATACATCCAGACTGCCTCTTTGGTAGCATCTTAAGTAGCGATGTATCCAGCCTTTATCGTCTAGTATGCCACGGTATCTAGCTTGGAACTCTTCCAACATACCGTCCCCTTACTAAGGGTAAAGACAATGCCTGTGACTGACATTCAGTCGTCTTTATCACCCTGGAACCCTTCCACTGATTCTCCCCAGGATCGACTGATACCATCTCACTACAACTAGTGAGTCTCATAACATCCAATTAGATCTATCTCAAAGGTCCAAAATCCAGGATTTAGGAGGTATCACTTTGATCCTATATGGAGAATCATTGTGATAAGCGGATATTGTTCGAGCGTAGCATAGGAAAATACTTCCCTATCAAGAGCATGTCATCCACGTACTCTACGAGGATCGCCACCATACTCCCTACTACCTTTTTGTATATACAAGGTTCATCTACCATTTTGATGAAGTCAAACTATTTGACTACTACATCAAAACAGATGTTCCAACTCCGCGATGCCTGCTTTATCCTACAAAGCATCTTGTACACGTTTCCGCTGCTCCCACTGTTTACGAAGCCCTCTGACTGTGTGGTTATAGACTCTCTCTTCGAAAACATCATTTAGAAAAGTAGTCATGACACCCAACCGCCAGATATCGTAGTCATGGTATGTAGCCGTGGCATGTAGGATCCGGATGGACTTAGGCATAGCCACTGGAAAAGGTTTCATCATTATCTACGCCTGGTCGATGACGAAAACCTTTAACAAGTCTAGCTTTGAAAGTCTCAACTTTTCCATCTACACCAAGTAATCTTCTCAAGATATACTTGCTCCTGATGGGGATTTAACCCTTCAGATATAGCAACCAAAGTCCATACTTTGTTGGTGTACATGGATTCCATCTCAGATCGCTAAGCATCCAGCCATTCTTACAGAGTCCCTACTCTCGATGGCCTGCTCGGAACTAGTTGGGTCATCATCTCATGATGCAATCCTCGCTCCCACTGTTATAGAGAAACAGAAGTATCTCTCAGGTGGGTGAGGAACCCTATTAGATCGGCGGAGAGGCTGAGGTTCGTCGGTGTCTATTGAATCCTTTGGTTCTACCAAATCATCTGCTGTAGTTTGTATAGCTGGAACCTTTCTAGTTCTACATAACAGACCTTGCCTCAAGCTTGTCCGGATTTTGCTTTTCAGACATAGGCTGGACAACCCCAAATCTTAACTAACTTAAGATATGGGCTCTTCCCTTTCCATATCACATATGAAGTGGTAGGAAACTGATTTGGTTTGAACCATTTTCAATAGGTATGCAGCTTCTCAAGTGCATAACTCCCAAAAGGAAATAGATAACTCAGTAGTACTCATCATAGAGCACACCTTATCATATAGGGTGTGATTGCTCCACCCCGATATACCATCGTGCTATGGTGTATACGGAGGAGTAATGCTGAGAGAGAATCTCATTCTCCTTTTGAATAGTCCAGGATTTCCGTGCTTAAGTATTCTCCTCCCTGATCACATCAAAGGATATAATACTTATACCCGTATTTTGGTTCTCTACTTCTAACTTATAATCTGTGAATATCTCAAAAGATTCGGACTTGTGTTTCAACAAGAACATAGGTCTGAATCTCGAAAGATCATCAGAGAATTTAATGAAGTACAAAGAACCGGTCTTGGCATGTGTAGACAGGGGACCTACATACATCAACATGTATCATCCCAAGAGTTCACTAACTCTTTCTCTGTTTCTAGTAAACGGAGCTATGGTCATCTTATCTTTGCGACATGACTGGCAAGTTTCACAAGATGTAAATTCAGACTGATTTAAATATACATCTATATGTTACTTCAGCTAGTCGGGTCGCATTGATATGACCTAGTCTACAATACCTCAAGAAGAATTCGTTCATTTCTGAACTCTTCCTCTTGTGTGTGTTCCGTATACTAAGAACTGTAATTTGATTTAGAACATCAATGCTTTTAGATAACGTGCCTGAACCGATCAACTTTTGATATAGGAAATGTTCAAAACATTATCCATCAATACAAAATTTTATCATTTCTTTACTAATAAAGAGACTGATATGATTTTGTATATCAGGTTCGGTATCTAATAACATTCGTTCAGAATCAATGCATTTGGAATACAGGGTGACAGTGACTAACAGACTTGGCTGCAACACTTGCCCCGTTTTCTGTCTCATGAAACTTATCACCCGTTCTCAGTTCTCTACCTATCTGTAGCCCTATGTAACAGATTACATATCTGGGATCCTGATCCGGTATCAAATACCCAGGACATAGAGGATACAGAGAAACGGTTCTTTGTAACGAACACACCCGAAGATGATGCATCAACATGAACTTTCTTCGTTTGTGCGGCACGGGAAATCTGGTATTCCCTAATTTCCTGCTCTGTCTTATAACAATTATAAGTTGGAGTGGGACCAACGTTCCCCGGCTCAGTATAATAAGCGGGTTCGGTCAATATTCCGTATTAATATCTTGATTAAGGCATGATATGGTCGCTACCTGGAGAGAGAGAGAAGAAAAACACTCAGCATGCGCTCTTCCAAGAATAGATTGGTTATTATTTTATCTAATCAGGATGGCTCCCACTGTTTTTATCAAATCTTTCTTCAAACCCTAAAAGGAAAGACTAGTCGGGATTAATTACACACTACAAGCTCGCCAATCTTTCAGCCAGTCCAGTGTCGGTACTTTGAGGGAGGTTCCCCGTACTTTCGCACGGACCTAATTACAGTAAACCTCGTTTTCCCAGAGGCGTAACCTCGTTGACACCTTTCTAGACACCTACTTGATCGGCTAATTGTAATGTATAAAACTCTCACAGGAGTAACTCTTACTCGCAGTGGGTATCGGGATCCAACTATCTCATAGAAGGTATGCAATCTCATTGCAAATTTCAACACTTGAAATTCCCGATAATATTTTGCCCCAAACGATCTATGACCTTGACAAGGTCAACAAATCGTAGACCGTAAGTCAAGTTCAACCCATCATTTCTTGATTGAATCAAACCCACCCGCACGACCCTTGACAAGGTCAACAAGGCCGTACGACTACCCTAACCCAATCTGCATCATATGCATAAGCAGATAAATACTGGTTAGCTAACGCACACTGCGCCTTGACAAGGTCAACAAACGCAGCACGAATACTAAACAGGACTTATCTAAAATGACGGAGGGCTACGACAGGTTTTTCTGAAAACCTATTGCGTAATGAACTTGATATCGTTGTAGAATCAAATGATTTTAAAATGGAGTGTTTTTTAGGCTATTCTAGTTTTGCAAAAGGGGTCACTCCCGGTGAAGGGATCGTCGGCCCTTTCCTCATGGAATGAGGTGCAGGATATATCATATATATCACTGTGCAAAGCAGAAACTATAGAAGCAATCAAAAGACAAACCGAGAGTTGTAGCATTTTCCAGTTATTGCTAAAAGGGTCACTCCCGGTGAAGAGATCGTCGGCCCTTTCCTCATCGAATAAGGTGCAGGATATATCATATATACCGATGTGGAAAGCAAGAACTGTAGCTACCTGTTTTATTTTTGAAATTCGATTCTACAACATCTTTAGGTTTCTTTTACTTTCATTAATCATATTAATGAAGTCCAATCATTTAAGTTACCTAAACATCACAGATAAATACGACGTACACTTATGCCATCCGCATTCGCCTCGATGTCCCCTCGTGCACCGTTAGGTTAGGTAACTAATGGCAAAGCGGGGCAGGGCTAGAGCGGGTGTAAAACATAAGTAACGTCTATATAATATATCATATATACTATATATACTATTTATCACAGAACATCAAATGATCACATCACAGATATCGCAGCAGAAGAATCGTATGAAACATTGGATATACTAGTGTAGGGTTCCTAGGCACCCTAATGAGGTCTCACAAGGCATCGAACATGCCAATTTCAAATTTAAACGGTGCCGAGAAACCCTAGAACGGATCGTCGGCTAGAAATCTAGGCGAAAAATGAAACTAGTTAACACTTAACTAAGAGATACGGAAATACAACCTTTGTAGATCCGGTTCTCCACCTCCATAGCTCCGCAATGAAGTCTCCTCGCTGTCCATAACAAGTCCCGGGCTTTAGCGTCGGCTTCATCGGAGAATGAACAGGCTAGGTCATCGATGTCCATGCCGAAGATGATCTACGTCGAGGCATCGCTAAATCAAGCTCCGACTTCACCAAGTCAAGAAACTTGTGAAGAAAACACACTCTACTACTTGGCAAGAGGTAGAGGATGAAGAAATAGGAAGTGGGTAGACTTTAGAATTGGATTTCTCACTCATTTCCATCAATCACCATTGATGGAGCTTGCTTTCTTCATGGAAGAAGATGAAGAAGAAGAAGAAAGTCTTATGATAAGTTATTCCAAAAATGGAAAATAAATGGAATGTTTATCATAATCTAACCATGGTAATGTGTAGAGAATTAACCAAAGTTAGTTGAATGGTTAGGGTTAAGAATGATATAAGAATGGTGGACTTTGGTCAAAGCTTCATGAAGCTTCAACATGAAACAAAATTAGCCACCATTCTTTTCTCTTTATCATTTATTTTCCAAAATGAAATGGATAAATAAATAAGTGAATAAAGCAAAACCCTAACCATAATCATGTAACCATGGTTTGATCTTTACACAAAAACAAACTAGCATGTATCATCAAACATGATACAATCTTGTGTACAAAAGTATATCACATATACAATGTGCACAAAAAGTGAGAAAATCCATTTAAAGTGAACCAATACTAGTTAATGCAAAGTAATATATCAAATATATAATTATGCATTAAATCATTAAATCAACACTTGATTCAATGATCCGGTCATGTCGCACACAACCGACTAGTATACAATGTATCGGCTTATCGAATCAATCCTTGATTCGATAACTAGGTTATATCGCATACAACCATTCGATACATTCATCGCGAGAATGGAATACGGTATCACATACACGCATTATTCTCGGTCCCGCACATATCTCATATGCGGTCCTATTTCGTTTCGCTTGAGCCAGGAAACCCCTGTGTAGGACTCTAAAGACTCGTCAATACGCCGGCAGCAGATGATGATCATATCAAACACCCACAAGCCGCAAGCGGTCTGCTAAACGTAACGGCCACCCGGGTATTGAGCGATCTGAATATCGACGAGCAAGCCCGCTCACACTCCAGTGAATCCGACCAGTAACACTACCGTACAGTCATGTCTGATCGTCTGATATGTCTCATATCTCCCCTAGGGGTGGTAAACGTCAGACCCCAATAGCTCGATAAGTCGTGTCGATATGAGGTCTATAACTGTTCGATAAACTACTGGTAACACTTACCAGTAAATCTCAGCAACCCTGGCCAGGGATTTCCTGTTATAGCCAATCGAACACAGCGCAACATCAACCCCCTATACCGGGAGAGACGAATCCCCTCCTATCGCTCATTGCCTCCATGTGACTCGGGACTGTACCCAAAAACCACCGTTTTGCACGCCCTCTTGGACGTGGTAAGATGGAAATCAAAGCACAGAGGGAACCACACAAGTCTCTATGACGATCTCGGGTCAACAGACTACTCTATACCAGTGTCACCAGAGAACTGCCATCTGACATGAGGTATAATACCATCTGGGAGTTCTCGACGTGTTCGTCCAGTGTACCCAGTCTCTACTGAGCACCCGTATATCATCTCTGATGTCAAACACCGATGGATATGGGATCATCCATCGCCCATCTGTATGGGTCGAGAAAGTACACGCTAGTCTACTCTGGTATATCGATGCCCTGTCTCGATACACCCACGACTAGGGACTTTGAAGGATGTACTTATGGACTACCATGTCCCCACTAGTATGATCCGCATCATAGTCCAGGTAGTTAAGTACACATCCTAAGGGCTTTACCAACATGTAACAGAGAGACAAACAGTATACACGTTAAGGTAAAGATCAACCAGATAGCATACTATCATGTCGAGCAGGAAAGTCCTCCCTATATATGTCCCAGCATCCACTACAATATACATCCTATGTATAGTAATGGCCTCTAGGGCATACATATAACCAACAACTAGGGCGTCCGTGTTTTCAATACGAGCCAGTATAAAACACGGATTCCACGGTCGCGATGAATAGCCAAACCCACACCCCTAGACCCCTACGAGAGCGGCAAGCAACCCTACCAATTCTAGAGTTAGGAGACCCGGACTCGACTCATCGAGTTGGTCTCCCACTGGACTCCAGAACCCGGTTACCTGTGCCCTCCTCCTTGGGTCAATCCTAGTACGGAAAAGTAAATAATATACAAAAGGTGACATCTTCCGCAACCTGGAAGTGCCCCAATAAAAGAATATTACATACAAGTTTTTACATGAATGAAAATGAAAAACACTCATCTCACATAAAAAAAACCCGGCTATTCAAACACAACGTTCTAATATAACATATCCAGCAACACATAACATCACATGTCATCAACGTAAGTAAATATGCCCATCCCAATTGTCGTTGACATATAGCAACGAAACCGGCGATATCATATATTACACTTACGGTCACAGAAAAGAAAGTGTAAAACTACAACAGTTGGAATCCGCAACCTCCTTAGACATCGTATACCTAATTAAATGAATTACCTAGACATCGCATGCCTAACAATTATAAACCCCGCATTTTAGTCTCATTATCGAAAACTCTTTTCAATATCTAGTCGGGCAATTCAACAAGATTCCCGGCATCCTGACCGAATGCTCGTCGCAAACTTTAGTAGACGGCCGCACCCCCGATACCATCGACGAAGTGCACTAAGGCGGAACACCGCTGCCGCGAGCACCCGAATGGATGCTTTCGGCGACGGAGTTCTCCTACAGTCACTTGGTCGGGGCTAAGGGGTGTAGCTGTCTATTAAGTTTACCCGGCGAGTATCCGCGTACGCTACGTGATTGCGACAGATTTTTGATCACATCAAAATTCCGTGGCAACCGATCAAGTGAGACTAAACCGCTAGATTTATAACATTCATTCAGTTATCTCATAACTACTTGTGAATTCCAAATATTGTATCACATTCCAGATAAATAGAAAATGTTAAACTTTCCGATCGAACATCCAAACACCCAAGTTTTCCCGATAACAGCTCAATACATGAAATAAGTTCAAAAACATTCACTTCATGCCTCAGTACCAACGGTCCAGCCGTAGAAGGGTCAAGCCAACGCCTCACATGTGGCACGCCGTACTGCCCAAAGCCCTAAGGTTCAAAGGGCAGTTCAAGACGGTCACATAATCGAGCTAAGGTTTGTTGTCTTCTAGAGGGACCATCGCGTTACTTGCACTACTTAGAACGTCTTTAAACGACGGAAAAATCCAACACTTGGAAATTTTCCGGCAGGGGAAAAATTGGGTATTTATATCCGGTCGAACTTTTTAACATATTCTAAATTATTCGGAAAATAACACAGACAAAATTAGACAATCTGATCGAATCTACGAACTCCTAATACAACCCAGAAAACTCAACTCTTGAGTAAAAGTTAAAATATCCCAGAAAATACAGCACAAAAAGATAGGAATTACTGTGCAATTTTAAAAACCTAAGCTGACATAATGGCCGCGGAACCGCCGCATGAGCCATGCTCGTGCAGCGGTTCTGCCGCGCTTTAGTTGAATCACGGGCACGTGCTGCACAGTATTTCTTAAAATTCCCTGCTGAATTTTCTGCATATTTGTAATGTGGAAAAATACACAGTTTTGAAAAAAGTACAGAGAATGGCATCGATTAGGGTTTCGGGGTTCGATCGGATTTCTAACATCGTCTACGCATCGCCTAAGGGTCTAGCTAGGCTCTGATACCACTGTAGGGTTCCTAGGCACACTAATGAGGTCTCACAAGGCATCAACCATGTCAATTTCAAAATTTTCCGGTGCCGAGAAACCCTAATACGGATCGTTGACTAGAGATTAGGAGAAACAAAATGCTACTAAACTACTTTAGTGCTAAGTGAACGGAAATACAACCTTTGTAGATCCGATCCTCCACCTCCATAGCTCCGCGTTGACGTCCCTCCGCTGCGATCATCGGATCCCGGACTCTAGTAATGGTTTCGTCGAAGAAATGATCGGGCTAGGTCGTCGACTTCGATGCCGAAGATGATCTACGTCGAAGCAACTTAAGATCAAGCTCCAACTTCACCAAGTCATGAAACTTGTGAAGAAAACACCCTATACTACTTGGCAAGTGGTAGAGGATGAAGAAATAGGAAGTAGGTTCACTTTAGAATTGGATTTCTCACTCGTTTTCTCATTTCACCATTGATTGTAGCAAGCTTTTCTTCATCTTGAAGAAGAAGAAGAAGAAGGAAAAAGGATATGATAAGTATTTTCAAATAGAAAATAAAATGATGCTTATCATATTTTCAACTATGGTTTAGTGTAGAGAATTAACTAAGGTTAGTTGACTGGTTAGGTTTAGGGGATGAAGGCAAAATGGTCATTAAGTCAAAGATGCACGAAGCATCAAGAAAGTTCCAAAAGCAACCATTTTGTTTTCCTTTTCTTTTAACCAAAATAAATAGATAAATAAATAAGTGAAAATAAACCCTAACCATTCACTAAACTTGGTTTAAGTCTTACACAAACCCAAGTTTGCTTGTATCATCAAACATGATACAAACAAGTGCACAAAAGTATATCACATATACAACTTGTGTATATCAAGTGAGAAAATCCATTTAATGTGAACAAATATTAGCTAATACAAAGTAATATATCAAATATATAATTATACATTAAATCATTAAATCAACACTTGATTTTACGATCCGGTCATATCGCATATGACCGACTAATATCCAATGTATCGGCTTATCGAATCAATCCTCGATTCGATAACTAGGTTATATTGAATACAACCAATCGATACATTCATCGCGAGAATAGAATACGGTATCACATACACGCATTATTCTCGGTCCCGCACATATCTCATATGCGCTCCAATTTCGTTTCGCTTGAGCCAGGAAACCTCTGTGTAGGACTCTAAAGACTCGTCAATACGCCGGCAGCAGGTGATGATCATATCAAACACCCACAAGCCGCAAGCGGTCTGCTAAACGTAACGTCCACCCGGGTATTGAGCGATCAGAAGATCGACGAGCAAGCCCGCTCATACTCCTGTGAATCCAACCAGTAACACTTACCGTACAGTCCGGTCTCGTCGTCTGATATGTCGCATATCTTGCCTAGGGGTAGTAAACGTCAGACCCCAATAGTTCGATAAGTCGTGTCGATATGAGGTCTATAACATTTCGAGAAACTACTGGTAACACTTACCAGTAAATCCCAACAACCCTGGCCAGGGATTTCCGGTTATAGCCAATCGAACACGGCGCAACTTCAACTCCCTATACCGGGATAGACGAATCCCCTCATATCGCTCATTGCCTCTATGTGACTTGGGACTGTACCCAAAAACCACCTTTTTGCACACCCTCTTGGACGTTGTAAGGTGGAAATCAAAGTACAGTGGGAATCATATAAGACTCTATGACGATTTCGGGTCAACAGACTACTCTGTACCAGTGTCACCAGAGAATTGCCATTTGACGTAAGGTATAATACCATCTGGGAGTTCTCGGTGAGTCCGTCCAGTGTACCCAGTCTCCACTGAGCACCCGTATATTATCTCTGATGTCAAACACCAATGGATATGGGATCATCCATCGCCCATCTGTATGGGTCGAGATGGTATACACTAGTCTACTCTGGTATATCGATGCCCCGTCTCGATATACTCACGACTATGGACCTTGAAA
Organism: Agapanthus africanus; assembly: GCA_030015575.1. Taxonomy (NCBI): domain Eukaryota; kingdom Viridiplantae; phylum Streptophyta; class Magnoliopsida; order Asparagales; family Amaryllidaceae; genus Agapanthus; species Agapanthus africanus. Next base: position 159,578,842 of record CM057347.1, read on the forward strand.
GATGTACTTATGGACTACCATGTCCCCACTAGTTTGATCCGCATCATAGTCCAGGTAGTCAAGTACACATCCTAAGGGCTTTACCAACATGTAACAGAGAGACAATCAGTATACACGTTAAGGTAAAGAGCAACCAGATAGCATACTATCATGTCGAGCAAGAAAGTCCTCCCTATATATGTCCCAGCATCCATTACAATATGCATCCTATGTATAGTAATGGCCTCTAGGGCATACATATAACTAACACATTGGATGTGGGATCATCCATCACCCATCATATGGGTCAAAATGCGTATACGCTAGTCTACTCTGGAGTATCGATGCCCTGTCTCGATACACCCTCGACTAGGAACAATTATAAGATGTACTCTTAGACTACCCTGGCCCCACTATTATGATCTACATCATAGTCCTAGTAATCAAGTACATATCCCAAGGGATTTATCAACATGTGAAAGCAAGACAGTAAACCAATACAAGTCAACATGTTTAGACAAAGTGAAACCAGATAGCATACTATCATATCGAGCAAGAAAGTCCTCTCTATATATATCCAAGCACCCACTATAATATACATCATATGTACCACAATGGCCTTTAGGGCATATACATAACTAACATGTTCCACGTACACTTGCTTGCCGGCTCACACACATCATCATCGGTAATTGCCATGTCACGTACACTTTAGAAAACGTTACTTCATTGGTATAACCTGCTAGCTGGTAGTTTCAACACATTATTAGTATGCTTGTTCTCATATGCTAGTTTAGATATTGCATTCCTTACTTAGATACCCCATGCATTTATATATTCATTCTGTTATGCACTATTGTGGGGCTTTATGCCGATATTCACTGCTTATTGACTTTTGAATTTGGGAATTTGGATTTTCATGAGATTTCTGGATTTGGGGGAAAACCGCAAGGATTTTATAAACTCATTATCATTTTAAAAATGCATGATACGGTTTTCTCGTGATATGATGTATATGGCGTCCACCATGAGTTTTCCTGATTGAGTTGGTTTTCGAGACCCGATTCGAGGAGTAGGATGAACCGTCTCGGGTACATGGTGGACTTGGTATGGTATCCCGGGGCAAGAAACTCGAGTTGTAGACGATGAACCTGGAAGGGCAGGCTACCTACCGGTGATATTTGGCACGGCGGATATCTGGAGGATACCTACCGTAGTCGTAAGATTGGATGATATGGGCCGATCCGGACTGACGGAGCCCGGGATTTGAGGATTTTGTGTCGATGTTTAACACGGATTTCTGAAGATTTCATTAATGATACTTCAGTTTTTACACTAAAATCTTACTGAGATAAGAACACAGTTTTCTCGTACAGATATATTATGATTTCATTCTTGGTGCATTCATACATCATATATATGACATGTTGCTACTTGTGGAACTGACACGAGTACTTGGTATTACACTTATGTTTAGATGATTACCCTTTCCACTGCTAGATGTTTCAGTGTTATATTTGAGTAGGTTACTGTATGACCTAGGAGATCGTCATACATGCGATTTCTACTCTGTGATGTCTTCTACTCACGAGTTGGCAACTCACCCCCGTTGTGCCACAGTTTCTTGCAGGTTTAGCCGTACAGATTCCATAGCGGCTTCGCTGGCACACCACTTCCTTCTGGGTGATTGCTTTGGTAGGTGGGCTCACTTGCATCGTGACCACAATTGTAATTTTATTTATTTCTGTTGTATCTAGTTTAAAGCTCCATCAACCAGACTTGTATATTAAGTAGACTTAGAAACCCACAGTTGTATATTCTTTCGGCCTTAGAGTCGCGCTTGAGTATTTATTACTGTTTCTGGTTTACTTGATGATATTAGTTTTTCTTTACTTTATTTCTGAGTTTGATCCTCACCCTTCGGCGTTGTATATTTATATTATCTTGTGTGGTTGTTTCCGCCAATTGGCGAAGTGCTAGCTCCCGGTTGGGGATTCCTTATTTATTATTGCTTGTATTCATTTTTGGGTTAAAAATTAAGAAGGAGGTGCTGCCCAAATTTCAAACGACAAACAGGGTTTTCATGTTAGATACAAATATAGTGTTTTCATATATTACTACTTATGTATATATATAAGAATAAGTTTGATTTTCAGTAAAGCTTATTTCAAAACTGCAACTCCACTATTTTTCCATTAAAATGGTTTAGATTTCTGGGCTTTTGGCTTACTTGAATTAGGTGGGGTCCTATAGACTTCACATGATTCAAGTGCCAGTCACATGCCTTTTCCGGGTCTTGACATGCTGGTAGTCTATCAAGAATCCTATGGGCTCTATCAACATGTAATAGTGATCTGTAATACCACATAAAGCATATACATGATGATAAAGACAAAACCAGATAGCATACTATCATCTTGAGTAATACTGTTCTACCCGTATAGGTCCTCCCTCAATCATCGCAATCGCGTGCCTGCGATTCAATAATTGACTTGAGGGCACTATAGCCAACATAGGCAAATGAAAATATCTAGATATTTTGTGCAAAATATCTAGATATTTTTGTGGATGGCATCTTTGCTCAATAAGTTATCACAATGGGCCATTCTTTATTCTTTCTATCATAAACATTCTTTCTCCTCCAAGCTTTCTCTTCTTCTTCCTCTAACCCTAACTTGTCTCATGAGTTGAGAATCCTAGGATTCAAGAGACTAAACAAATCCTCATCACTCTCTACATCATTTAAGATACCTAGATTAGCACACTAGGTTCTTTAGTTACCTCATATTAGAGGTAGGAGCTCAAAGTCGACACTCTTGGGTGGATCATCTTTGGCGTAGGAAGACCGACGGTCGAGCGAGATCCGCACACTCTTTCGGGAGCTTAAGAAGAGGAGGAGGACAGTGAAAGATGAAGGACTTGGTTCACGAAGGTATAAACTTCTTCCATAATAGTTAGAACCTCAAAGTTCTTTTGTTAGTTAAGGTTTATATAAATATCCTGTTGTTTCAAGTCGTTGTTGCGAAGTTTGAAAATCTTTTTTTTTAATTCCGCCTCCCCACGAATAGGTTGGGTGCTCGACATCGACTTACAGTGGTATCAGAGCCTAGTAAACCATAACCAAAAGATTAAACGATAAGTAAAACTACAAAACCGAAATAACTCCAAAACATGAAACCATGATTCCAAGTTTCTGTCAATTTTTACCCGAGCCTCCAAATTTTTTTTAAACAATTGCAGAGTGCTCCTTTAGATGTTAGATGAACATAGAACAAAAATGAGTCAATTCCATCAAAAGGTGACTGTTCAAAACCCTAGAAAAACCGGCCCCACCGATTTTAGTTGAAGGAAATGCCTTGGAATTTTTATGTGCTCTTGTTGCTTGGAATTAGGGTTTCAAGTGTTGTTTGTTTTTGCCAAAATTGCATAACCTGTTATTTTTCTGATGTGGCAATACGGAGTATTTCGATTTCGTAGTTTTAACGTCGTTTACATGTTTGCTGTTGATATATGTGTTCCGAAACGTCCGCTAATCGCTATACGGTGATTAGTGGGGGTTGCACATATCTGTGTTGCTATTTTGATGGTTTGTGTGTATGGATTATTGGATCGTCGATGATGAATAGCCGGGGGATGTGAGAAGAGAGTTACTTTTTCTTTCATTCAATGTAAATTGTAATATTATTTTACGGGGCACATCCGGGTTGAGGTTGTAGCCACCGTTGTATTATTTCATTTACTGTTTTTGCTTCTAGGAAAGACCCAAGGTGGGATGCAAAAACTACCGCGTTCTCGATGTGCCGAGTGGCCTACTCATTTTACTGAGGGAGGTTGCTTTACTCTGGAAATTTGGCGGGTATTTTGCCACACCCGTAGGGGTTTATGGTGGGGTTTGGCTATTCATCACGACCGTGGAATCCGTCTTTCGTCAAGGGATTAAACGAAGCGCGGAATTCCTAGTATACCCAATATATTCATCTGTGATCCGGAATGCCTATTATTGCATGAGACGTATGTATATATATATATATATATACATATATATATATTTGATATATAGTAGACGTTGCTTATGTTTTGCACCCGTGCTAGTCCTGCCCCCACTCTGCCGTTAGTTAAGTAACCTAACGGTGCATGACGGGACCCCGTGGCGAATGCGGATGGCATAAGCGTACGCTGTATTTTTGTTTCTTTTTGCAATGGTTGGATTAAATGATGGGACAACATTAATTCATTAATGCAAAGAAAACAAACCTAATCAAAATAGTTGGAACAATTTCAAAACCACTTGGTTTTCTTCAAAAAGCAACTTTTAAATGCGGAGCCTAAACCACTCCTTTAAAAAGCTATCATGGTTTCTTCGATTATTTCAAGTTCATTATGTCAACGGTTTTGCCAAAAACCAGCTGTAGCCCTCCGTCATTTCAAATAAACAACACATCATATTCATGCTATGTTTGTTGGCCTTCGTCAAGGCGTAGTGAATGTTTGCAATGTGTTGCTTATTTGTTGCATAGATAGATGCATTAGTTTAGGACAGTCGTACAACCTTGTTGGCCTTCGTCAAGGGCGAGTACGGATGGGTCTAAATTAATCAGGACAACGACGAGAAGAACTTGACTTGCATCTTATGATTTGTTGGCCTTCTTCAAGGTCATAAGAGCTTGGGGAAAAAATCACATCAGGAGTTTCAAACATAAAGGAAACTTGTAGATTTAGCATACCTTCTGGATTGTGGTGACTAGAGTGGCTTCCATCTTGGTCATCACAGAATGATAGTTGGATCCCGATCCCACTGATGAGTTGGATTACTCTCGAGAGAATTTTTCACTTAACAATCAATGCTATAAACCAAGTAGGTGTCTAGAATGGTGTTAGCGGGGCTACGCCTCCAGGGAAAAGAGCTTATTTAATTAAAGAACTTCGCGAAAGCATTGTAAAACTTCCCTCGAAGTACCGACACTAGACTGGCAAAAGGTTAAGCAAGTATTATGACGTGCGATTAATTCTGACTAATTCTTCTTTTAGGGTTTGAAGAAGAATTCGAGGAAACAGTAGGAGCCATTCTGTTTAGATAAACTAATAACCAATCTAAACTTTCAAGAGCATATGTTGAGTGTTTCTTTTCTCTCTCTCTCTCTTTCTCTCTGGCAGCTACCATAACGGGACTCAAACTATTACTAGAAAAAAATACATTGACTGGGCCAAACTATAAGGATTGGCTGATGAACATCAACATTTCACTTACTTACGACAAAGTGGCATATATCCTCACCAGTACTGCTCCTCCCGTCCCAGGGCCGGATTCCTCTGTTGCGAACAATGAGGTCCGCAAAACTTGGGATCCGGATTGTGAGAAAACTAAGTGCATCGTGCTAGCGTCCATGAATAATGAACTCCAGAAACAGCACGAGGTTATGGATATCAAATCCATTTTTCTTCATTGCAAGGAATTGTATGGAGAGCACTTTCGTATCGCAGGGTACGAGACCTCAAGGAAGTTATTCCAGATAAGGTTAGCTCCAGGATCACCTGTAGGAGAGCACGTCCTAAAGATGATCAGCCACATTGAGGAACTCGCAAACCTAGGATGCGTGCTAGAAAATGAGTTATACATTGACTTGATTTTCTAGTCCCTTCCCCACACCTTCTCTCAGTTCGTGCTGAACTTCAACATGCACGATATGGAAGCTGATCTTCCAAAGCTCCTCAACATGTTGAGGGTAGTAGAAAGCTCCTTGAAAAAGGAGAAGACACCCGTTCTTTATGTTGTTCAATATGACATTTCAGAAAATATAGAATATTATTTTTGGAATTTAATATTAAAATAATATATTTCGCGAAAACTACCCGATTTGCGAATTTGAGGTTTTCGTAAAATGGTATAAATATATACCAATATTTGGGAAATAATAGGAGATTAAAATGAATTATTCATATAAATATATATTTATCGGATTTGGCATTTTTATAATTTATTTATATGCAAGTTTAAAATTTAGCTTGATTAGTGCACTACTAATCGAAATTAATACGAATCCGTGTTTCTACATTTTTCCATGGTTAGTGCAACATGACATGTTGCATTTTTTTTGCATGTGTTTCATTTGTATTGTGGATATTTGGATTTAAAAGAAATAGAAAAGAGAATGAGATGCTTATTGGAGAGAGAGTGTGGCATGGCTTGAATTATGAGAGGGTGAGCATAAGAAGAGTGAGGATAAGAGAGAGTGTGAAAGAGAGAGAGAGAGAGAGAGAGAGAGAGAAAGGGGGCTGCCTTCATTTTCCCCTCCCCATTGTTTTCCTTCTACTTCTCCATCTTCAAGCTCCCCCACTTCTACCCTCATATCTCATCTTAATTCCTTCACTAAAACCTTATACTTCCTTCATTAAAATTGATCACAACCTCTCTGCAAACCCAATAGATGCTTCAAAGTTGGATCTTGATCACTTTGAGCAACTCAAGAAAATTCTTCAGTTACCAAATGAGGTAATTCTTTCACTATTAGTGTAGTAATTGATTTCCTTTAGCTTCTATTTTAGTTTAGAATTGTTTAAGTGAGGTTTAGTGATCTAAGAAAATTCCAAGATGAACTTAGGGGATTCTTGAGTTGTGATGGTGCAAGTGAGTGTAATTGGTGATTACAACCGCCTTTAGTGTTAACAACCTAGATCAAACCAGAACCTATACCATGAAACATGAATTAGATGTTCCAATGTCAGTTTTGTGGATAATTGTGGACTACAGGAAATCTGGAACGACCTGGAACCTTTACAAGAAAAACTTGAAACTCTATTAACCAATTTAAGACACTAGGAGACCACCCAAAGAAGACTAAACCAGAACACCTTGCTATGGTCGAGCAGGCCGGATTTTGGGTGGATGTCGCTGGGACTTCTGTGGGTATTAATGTTAGAATTGGTTCTGTAGCTTACATACCCCATATACTACCGCACTATATTACTTGTTTAGCCTAATTTTACCTGAGACTAAATCTGGAAACATTTTCTTGAGTTTCTGTTTTGGTTTTGTGACATTTAATGACTTGAATTTTGGATATTGTGTTTTGTCTCGATCGATTGAAGTTTGTACGTCGATGTCGAGGGTTATTTGGTTCTTTTGCAAGCGTATACCATAGGTTTTAACCTATGTGCAATTTGTGTGCCGTTTTGATTTTCGTGCGCGATTTCTGTTTACGATACCATGTGTTTATATATGTAGGCACCCTCATGTGGACTTTGAACAATAAGGAAGAGCGTGGCGACATCGACTTCGGCAAGCAAGGATCAACGTGAGTAGATTTATATCTACGGGAGAAGTCGGGTGGATGGCGTATAGCACCCCCACAACTAGTGATATGTGATTTATAGTTTGGAGACAAGTTATGCCACAACTTAAGGTTATAGTTAATGGTTTTAGTGTGAAATGATATGATAAAAAGGATGTCTCGAATCGATATATGAAGATATGAAATGTGAATGTGAATCAATATATATATATATATATATATATATATAGTTGCAAGAGAATGAGTACGATATTATAATGGCATGTTATGAGGTCGATAAATACGACGTGAGAGTAATAAGATAGATTGCATATGTAAGATGACATTGATGTGAGACATTGATGTGTTGAATATGATGACTTGGCTTAATATGTCGTTACGGATGCGAGGCGATATGAGATAATTGATACCTTTATCGGTCCCATGATATGAGATGGATACGGATGTGACCTGAGATATAGGTATATATATAATTATGTGAATGATGACTGATAAGCCATACGAGACGTTAGGTCCGTACCCTCATTGTCATATAGGTTGATAGAAACCCTAATTCTTAAATGCCGCCGTACGATGGATTACCGTACATGATAATTGATCCACACCCTTGACTAGAGGATGCCGTACGATGGATTATACCGTACATGATGTTGTGAGACTGGATGCCGATTGATAGATTCACCGACTCGGATATGTTAGATTAAATGCGTATACCTAATAGCATTTCGCTTACGATGTACTTTATGCTACGTTCATGATATTCTCAGTGCATTACATATACCTGTGCTAGTACACCTACACAATTATCGATGATGCGTATGTTACACCACGCAGATTAGCGGCTCACACACTTTCATCATCAATAATTGCTATGTCACTTACACAGTAGAATTGCCGCATCATGCTATTACTTTTAATTGTTCAGTAGTGTCACATGACTCGTTGACATGATATACTTGTTATGCTTTCTGTTCTATATTTACATACATCACGCTTTACGATTATATGCATTGAGGTGCTATTTTCATGAGATTCTGGATTTGAGAACCGTGGTTATATTTCAAAGAAAATTATGTATTGTTTTAGAAACCCGGTTTCTATTAATATGATATTTCGAGACGTCCACCATGTGTTTTCTCGGTTCTGAGATTGGTATGTGAAACCCGATTCGAGGAGCGGTAGGCACCGTCTGCGGGTAAATGGTGGACCCGGTAAGGTACCCCGGGGCAAGAAATGATTGTCGTGGAGTAGCCGATGAGCCTGGCAGAGGGAAGACTACCTACTGGTGATAGTATTTGGGCTCAGCGGTTATCCGGAGGATACCAACCGGAGTCATGAGATGATATGGGCCGATCCGGACTGACGGAGCCCGTGGGCCGATCCGGACTGATGGAGCTCTAGATATGAGGATTTACGTGTCGATGCTGGACACGGGTTTCATGATGTTACGAGTGTCGATGTTGGACACTCAGGTTCCATGATTTTGATGTCTCATTGACGGACACACGTTGGTTGATATCCTCATATTTACATGCATATGTTTTCATGTTGTGGTGTCAATGATGGACACGTGGATGATATCCACATGCATACAGGCATTGATTATTGTTGGCATATATGCAGACACGGTGTAACATTTCAGAAAATATAAAATATTATTTTTGGAATTTAATATTAAAATAATATATTTCCCGAAAACTGCCCGATTTGCGAAATTGGCGTTTTCGAAAAAGGTTATAAATATATACCAATAATTGTGAAATAAATGGAGATTAAAATGATTTATTCATTTAAAATTATATTTATTGGATATGGCATTTTTATATTTAATTATATGCAGTTTGGATAAAAACCCGATTAGTGCACCGCTAATCGCGATTAGGTCAAATCCTTGTTTCTACAGTTTTCCCTGGCTAGTTCACCATGTCATGTTGCATTTTGATTAAATGTTCTTTTCTTGTATTTTTTGGGTATTTTATGGTTTGGTTTTAAAAGAAAAAAGAAAAGAAAAGTGAAAAGGGTAAAAAGGTAAATAGATGAGAGAGTGGGTGAGAATAAGAGTAGGAGAAAGAGAGGGGGGAGCCATATTTACTTCATTTCCCCCATTATTTCTCCTTCTTCATCTTCCTCAAGCTCACTTCCTTCCACCTTCAACGCAAGTATTATCTCAAAAACCTTGTCAAAACCCTATACCCCTTTTACAAAAAATGATCACCTCCTCACCATCATCGCATTGGACTAAGCAAAGTGGGAATTTGATGACATTGAGAAGCTAGGGTTTTCTTGAGTAGCCTAAATGAGGTATAATTTCTACCATTTAGATAGTTTTAAGTTCCTTTATATTCTAGTTTTAGTTTAGAATTAGTTTAGTGGTGTTTTGTGAAGTTAGAAAATTCTAGAGAGGGTTTTGGTGACTTGTGGACTTGTGATCAGTAGTGAGGGTGTACAAGACCCTAGAGGTCAATTGGTGGACCTAGAATAGAGAATAAAAACTAAGAATTGTGTCCATGTCGGTTTTGTTGCATTTGGTGTGCCTACAGTGAATCTGGAGCAACCCGGGGAATTTCTGAAAAAACCAAACAATACCAGGGACCAAATTAGGGTACTAGGAGACCACCCTGACCATACGAACCCCATCTGAGCATTAGGGGCTGAGGAGGCCGGAATTTGGAGGGTTGTGGCCGGCCTGGGTGTGGGGGATGGTGCTGAAATTGGGTCTGTAGCTCATATACTTCATATACAACACCCTATACTTGCTAGTTTTGCTCCAATTGGCCTGAGTCAAAATCTGGGAGCACTTTAGTACGATTTTTGATATGTTTTACATATGTTGGATAGCTTGGTTTTGGTATTTGGTATTGTATTTTGTTGTTAGGCGTTTGTAGGTCAACAACAAGGGTTGTTTGATTGTTTTTGCACGCGTAGGCTATAGGTTCTAACCTATGAGTGCACCGTGTGCCGTATTGGTTTTCCGACTTGATTTTAATAAGCTTTTGCGATTGTGTATTGGTTGTAGGTACCTTCGCATGGATTCCGAGACGACAAGCACCTCGACTTCGGCAAGCAAGGATCAAGTGAGTAGATCTATATCTACGGGGGAAGTCGGGTGGATGGCGTATAGCACCACTGCAAACTTTGATAGAAACCGATTTATATATAGAATATGGTTAAGGGAACCTTTAATAGAAAACTATGGATAGAGTTAAAAGATAGTTATAGAAACCATATTAGAAACTAAAGGATAGTTAGAAGTGATATGATAAGACTAATATGTGATGACGGGATTTGGGGATAATGTTTGACGATATTGCCGTTTAGGGTACTATAAGACTAGATAGCCGACGTAAATGTGTCAACCGAACCATACCTATTTCCAAACTGAAGAATCGTATGCATCTTTTAAACAGATACCTTGAGGGAAGTTACGGATTTTCAAACGATATCTTTTCCTTAAAAACACTGTAGCCCCTACTTTCAAAACTACGATCTTTTAAAAACTAATTGTATGGTTCCGGTGTGTATGTTAGATTAGATATGTATGCTTATAATAAAGGTAGAATGTGTTTGTAAAACTAACTTGATGTGGGATATAAATGCGATGAAAAGAAAGTACGATGTGATATGATGACCTGATGATGTATTGGTATACGGATGCGAGTCGATTGAGATGGTTGATACCTTGCCGGTCCCCTGATATGAGATTGTATGGATGTGACCTGGGACATAGGTATATAGATATATTTATATATGTTGTGAATCATGAGTGATTGCCGTGCGAGACCTTAGGTCCGTACCCTCGTTGTTATATAGGTTGATAGGATCCCCATTGGTTTAATGCCGCCGTACGATGATTTTCCATACGTGATGAGTTTGACTTGAGGTTTGATCCATAACCTTGACTGGAGCATGCCGTACGATGGATTATACCGTACGTGTTATTGTGAGGCTGGATACCGATTGATAGATTCACCGACTCGGTCATGTTAGATACGTATACCTTGTAGCTTATAGCTGACTATTTACCTTATGCTGCATTCATTTTATTCCCATTGCATTGCATGTACCTGTGCTAGTACACCTACACCATTATCGATGATGCGTATGTTACACTTACACAGTCATCGATATTTTCCATTGTTAGTTATATGTATGCCCTAGAGACCATTACTGTACATATGATGTATATTGTAGTGGATGCTAGGACGTATATAGGGAGGACTTTCTTGCTCGACATGATAGTATGCTATCTGGTTGAACTTTACCTTAACGTGTATGCTGATTGTCTCTCTGTTACATGTTGGTAAAGCCCTTAGGATCTGTACTTGACTACCTGGACTATGATGCGGATCATACTAGTGGGGATATGGTAGTCTATAAGTACATCCTTCACAGTCCCTAGTCGTGGGTATATCGAGACGGGGCATCGATATACCAGAGTAGACTAGCGTATACCTTCTCGACCCATACAGATGGGCGATGGATGATCCCATATCCATTGGTGTTTGACATCAGAGATGATATACGGGTGCTCAGTAGAGACTGGGTACACTGGACGGACTCGCCGAGAACTCCCAGATGGTATTATACCTCACGTCAGATGGCAGTTCTCTGGTGACACTGGTACAGAGTAGTCTGTTGACCCGAGATCGTCATAGAGTCTTGTGTGGTTCTCACTGTGCTTTGATTTCCATCTTACCACGTCCAAGAGGGCGTGCAAAACGGTGGTTTTTGGGTACAGTCCCGAGTCACATGGAGGCAATGAGCGATAGGAGGGGTTTCGTCTCTCCCGGTATTGGGGGTTGATGTTGCGCTGTGTTCGATTGGCTATAACTGGAAATCCCTGGCCAGGGTTGCTGAGATTTACTGGTATGTGTTACCAGTAGTTTCTCGAATTGTTATAGACCTCATATCGACACGACTTATCGAGCTATTGGGGTCTGACGTTTACCACCCCTAGGCGAGATATGCGACATATCAGACGATCAGACAGGACTGTACGAAAGTGTTACTGGTCGGATTCACTGGAGTGAGAGCGGGTTTGCTCGTCGATCTTCAGATCGCTCAATACCCGGGTGGCCGTTACGTTTAGCAGACCGCTTGCGGCTTGTGGGTGTTTGATATGATCATCACCTGCTGCCGGCGTATTGACGAGTCTTTAGAGTCCTACACAGAGGTTTCCTGGCTCAAGCGAAACGAAATAGGAGCGCATATGAGATATGTGCGGGACCGAGAATAATACCAGTATGTGATACTGTATTCGATTCTCGCGATGTGACATTGATCGGTTATATGTGATATAGCCGGGTTATCGGATCAAGTGTTGATTCGATAAGTTGTTACTAATGATACCAGTCGGTTATGTGTGACATGACCGGATCATTGAATCAAGTGTTGATTTAATGATTTAATGCATAATTATATATTTGATATATTACTTTGCATTAACTAGTATCGGTTCACTTTAAACGGATTTTCTCGCTCGGATGTGCACATTGTATATTTGATATAGTTTTGTGCACATGATTGTATCATGTTTGATGATACATGTTTATTTGTGTTTTGTGTAAAGTTTAAACCATGGTTATGTAATGGTTAGGGTTTACATTTTCATAGCTATTTATTTATTCATTTATTTGTTTATTCTTTTGGAAAATAAATGGAAAGGAGATAAGAATGGTGGCTTATTTTGGAGTTTAGTTGAAGCTTCATGAAACTTTAATCAAGTCAACCATTCTTATCTCATCCTTAACCCTAACCATTCCCACTAACCATGATTCATTCTCTACACTTGACTAGAGTTAATATTATGATAAGTATTGTTATTCTTTTCTTTCTGAATTAACTTATCATAATTAGCTTCTTCTTCTTCTTCATTTCTTCACATGAAGAAAGCTTGCTCCATTAATGGCAAGTGATGAAAAAGAGTGAGAAATCCAAATCTAAAGTCTACCCACTTCCTATTTCTTCATCCTCTACCTCTTGCCAAGTAGTAGAGTGTGTTTCCTTCACAAGTTTTCTAGACTTGGTGAAGGTGGAGCTCGATCTAGTGATGCTTCGACGTAGATCATCTTCGGCACGTCGTCGACGACCTAGCCCGTCCATTCTCCGATGAAGCCGACGCTAGAGCCCGGATTTGATTTGGACAGCGGAGAGGACCTCATCTCGGAGCCGTGGAGGTGGAGGACCGGATCTACAAAGGTTGTATTTCCGTATCTCTTAGTTAATTGTTAACTAGTTAGCTTGTTCGCCTAGTTTTCTAGCAAACGATCCGTGTTAGGGTTTCTCGGCTTCCATAATTTCAGAAATTGGCATGGTTGATGCCTTGTGAGACTTCTTGAGAGTGCCTAGGAACCCTACAGTGGTATCAGAGCCTAGCTAGAGCCTTAGGTGAAGTCCAGACGGAATTTGAAATCCGAACGAACCCGAAACCCGTCTCAAAACATGCTCTCTGTACATTTTCTAAAAACCGGGATTTTTCCAGATTAAAAATGCCTAAAAAATTCAGCAGGGATATCTAAGAGTTATGGTGAAACATGATCTCTTGATTCATCTAAACAGCCGCGGAAACGCGGCAGAAGCATGCCTTCTGCCGCGCACTGTTCATATTGCGCAATAATGTTTGCACAGTAACTCATATTTTATGATGCTGGATTTTCTGGGAATTTTTAATATTTATTGAAGAGTTGAATTTTCTGGAATTGTTTTGGGGATTCGGTGTTTCGATCGGAGTATCAAATTTCGTCTTTGTGTTTTTCCAGATAACTGTAGAATATGTTAAAATGTTTGACCGTATACAAATACCCAACTTTTCCCCTGCCGGAAAAATTCCAAGTGTTGGATTTTTCTGTGGTTAAAAGACGTTCGAAGTAGTGCAAGTAACTCGATGGACCCTCTAGAAGACAACAAACCTTAACTCGATTATGTGACCGTCTTGAACTGCCCTTTGAACCTTCGGGTTTGGGGCAGTACGGCGTGCCACATGTGAGGCGTTGGCTTGACCCTTCTACGGCTGGACCGTTGGTACTGAGGCACGAACTGAATGTTTTTAGACTTGTTTCATGTGTTGAGCTGTATCGGGAAAACTTGGGTGTTTGACTGTTCGATCGAAAAGTTTAACATTTTCTGTTTATCTGGAATGGGATACAATAATTGGAATTCACAAATAGTTATGAGATAACTAAATGAATGTTATAAACATAGCAGTTTAGTCTCACTTGATCGGTTGCCACGGAATTTTGATGTGATCAAAAGTCCGTCGCAATAACGTAGCGTACGCGGATACTCGCCGGGTAAACTTAATAGACAGCCTCACTCCATAGCCCCGACTAAGTGACTGTAGGAGAACCCCGTCGCCGAAAGCATCCGTTCGGGTGCTCTCGGCAGCGGTGTTCCGCCTTGGTGCACTTCGTCGACGGTATCGGGGGTGCGGCCGTCTACTGAAGTTTGCGACGAGCATTCGATCAGGCTGTCGGGAATCTTGTTGAATTGCCCGACTTGATATTGAAAAGTGTTTTCGATGATGGGACTAAAATGCGGGGTTTATAATTGTTAGGCATGCGATGTCTAAGGAGTTCATTTGATTAGGCATGCGATGTCTATAAAGATTGCGGATTCCAACTGTTGTAGTTTTACACTTTCTTTTCTGTGACCGTAAGTGTAATATGTGATATCGCCGGTTTCGTTGCTATATGTCAATGACAATTGGGATGCGCATATTTACTTACGTTGATGACATGTGATGTTATGTGTTGTTGGATATGTTATATTGGACCGTCGTGTTTGAATAGCCGGGGGGTTTTTATGTGAGATGAGTGTTTTTCATTTTCATTCATGTAAAAACTTGTATGTAATATTCTTTTATTGGGGCGCTTCCAGGTTGCGGAAGTTGTCGCCGTTGTTGTATATTATTTACTTTTCCGCACTAGGATAGACCCAAGGAGGAGGGCACAAGTAACCGGGTTCTGGAGTCCAGTGGGAGACCAACTCGAGGAGTCGAGTCCGGGTCTCCTAACTCTAGAATTGGTAGGGTTGCTTGCCGCTCTCGTAGGGGTCTAGGGGTGTGGGTTTGGCTATTCATCACGACCGTGGAATCCGTGTTTTATACTGGCTCGTATTGAAAACACGGACGTCCTAGTATATCCAATATTTCATATGTTTCTTCTGCTGCGATATCTGTGATGTGATCATGTGATGTTCTGTGATAGATACTTTATATAGTGTATATGATATATTATATAGACGTTACTTATGTTTTACACCCGCGCTAGCCCTGCCCCGCTCTGCCGTTAGTTACCTAACCTAACGGTGCACGAGGGGACATCGAGGCGAATGCGGATGGCATAAGTGTACGTCGTATTTATCTGTGATGTTTAGGTACTTAATTGATGGGACTTCATTAATGTGATTAATGAAATAAAAGAAACCTAAGATGTTGTAGAATCGAATTTCAGAATAAAACTGGTAGCTACAGTTCTTGCTTTGCATAGCGGTATATGAGATATATCCTGCACCTTATTCGATGAGGAAAGGACCGAGATCCCTTCACCGGGAGTGACTCCTTTAGCAATAACTGGCAGATGCTACACACTCGGTTTGTCTTTTGATTGCTTTTAAGAGTTTTTGCTTTCCACAGTTATATATATGATATATCCCGCACCTCATTCGACGAGGAAAGGACCGACGATCCCTTCACCGGGAGTGACTCCTTTAGCAAAACTAGAAAAGCCTCAAAAACACTCCATTTTCAAAATCATTTGATTCTACAACGATATCAAGTTCATTACGCAATAGGTTTTCAGAAAAACCTGTCGTAGCCCTCCGTCATTTCAGATAAGTAGTAGTTAGTATTCGTGCTACGTTTGTTGGCCTGCGTCAAGGCGTAGTGTGCGGTAGCTAACTGGTGCTTATTTGCATAAGCATATGATGTGATTGGATTAGGGTAGTCGTGCGACTTTGTTGGCCTGCGTCAAGGGTCGTGCGGGTGGGTTTAATTCAATCAGGAAATGACGGGTTGAACTTGACTAGCGGACTATGGTTTGTTGGCCTGCGTCAAGGTCATAGGACGCTAGGGGCAAAATATTATCGGGAATTTCAAGTGTTGAGATTTGCAATGAGATTGCATACCTTCTATGAGATAGTTGGATCCCGATACCCGCTGCGAGTAAAAGTTACTCCTGGGAGAGTTTTACATATTACAATTAGCCGATCAAGTAGGTATCTAGAAAGGTGTTAACGAGGCTACGCCTCTGGGAAAACGAGGTTTACATTAATTAGGTTCGTGCGAAAGCACGGGGGACCTCCCTCAAAGTACCGACACTGGCCTGGCTGAAAGATTGGCGAACTTGTAGTGTGTAATTAAACCCGGCTAGTCTTTCCTTTTAGGGTTTGAAGGAAGATTTGATAAAAAGCAGTGGGAGCCATCCTGATTAGATAAAATAATAACCAATCTATTCTTCACAGAGCGCACGCTGAGTGTTTTCTTCTCTCTCTCTCCAGGTAGCGACCATATCACGCCTTAATCAAGATAATAATACGGATTATTGACCGAACCCGCTTGTTATACTGAGCTGGGGAACGTTGGTCCCGCTCCAACTTATAATTGTTATAAGACAGAGCAGGAAATTGGGGATTACCAGAATTCCCGTGCCGCCCAAACGAAGAGAGTGCATGCCGATGCATCATCTTCGGGTGTTTTCATTACAAAGAACTGTTTCTCTGTATCCTTTACGTCCTGGGTATGTGATACCAGATCAGGATCACTGATATGTAATCTGTTACATAGGGCTACAGAAAGGTAGAGAACTGAGAACAGGTGATAAGTTTCATGAGACAAAAAAACGGGGAAAGAGTTGCAGCCAAGTCTGTTGGTCACTGTCACCCTGTATTACAAATACATTGATTCTGAACGAATGTTATTAGATACCGAACCTGATATACAAAATCATATCAGTCTCTTTATTAGTAAAGAAATGATAAAATTTTGTATTGTTGGATAATGTTTTGAACATTTCCTATATCAAAAGTTGATCGGTTCAGGCACGTTATCTAAAAGCATTGATGTTCTAAATCAAACTACAGTTCTTAGTATACAGAACACACACAAGAGGAAGAGTTCAGAAATGAACGAATCCTTCTTGAGGTATTGTAGACTAGGTCATATCAATGCGACCCGACTGGCTGAGTTACATTTAGATGCATATTTAAATCAGTTTGAATTTACATCTTGTGAAACTCGCCAGTCATGTCACAAAGATAAGATGACCACAGCTCTGTTTATTGGAAACAGAGAAAGAGTTAGTGAACTCTTGGGATGATACATGTTGATGTATGTAGGTCCCCTGTCTACACATGCCAGGACTGATTCTTTATACTTCATTACATTCTCTGATGATCTTTCGAGTTTCAGACCTATGTTCCTGTTGAAACACAAGTCCGAACCTTTTGAGATATTCACAGAATATAATTTAGAAGTAGAGAACCAAATACGGGTAAAAGTATTATGTCCTATGATGAGATCAAGGAGGAGAATACTTGAGCACGGAATTACTAGACTTTTCTAAAGGAGAATGAGATTCTCTCTCAGCATTACTCCTCCATATACACCATTGCACGATGGTGTATCGGGGCGGAGCTATCTCACCCTATATGATAAAGTGTGCTCTATGATGAGTACTACTGAGTTACCTGTTTCCTTTTTGGGAGATATGCGCTTGAGAAGCTGCATACCTATTGAATAGGGTTCGAATCAAATCAGTTGCCTACCACTTCATATTTGATATGATAAGGGAAGAGCCCATGTCTTAAGTTAGTTAAGATTTGGGGTTGTCCGGGCTATGTCTGAAAAGCAAAATCCGGACAAGCTCGAGGCAAGGTCTGTAATGCAGAACTGGAAAGGTTCCAGCTATACAAACTACAGCAGATGATTTGGTAAAACCAAATGATTCAATAGTTACCAACGAACCTCAGCCTCTCCGCCGATCTAGTAGGGTTCCTCACCCACCTGAGAGATACTTCGGTTTCTCTATGACAGTGGGAGTGAGGAATGCATCATGAGATGATGACCCAACTAGTTTCGAGCTGGCCATCAGGAGTGGGACTCTGTAAGAATGGCTGGATGCTTGGTGATCTGAGATGGAATCCTTATACACCAACAAAGTATGGACTTTGGTTGCTAGATCTGAAGGGTTAAATCCCTATCAGGAGCAAGTATATCTTGAGAAGATTACTTGGTGTAGATTGAAAAGTTGAGACTTTCAAAGCTAGACTTGATAAAGGTTTTCGTCATCGACCAGGCGTGGATAATGATGAAACCTTTTCCAGTATCTATGCTTAAGTCCATCCAGATCCTACTTACCATGGCTACATACCATGACTACGATATCTGGTGGTTAGGTGTCATGACTGCTTTTCTAAATGATATTTTGGAAGAGAGCGTCTATAAGTACACAGCCAGAGGGCTTCGTAGACAGTGGGAGGAGCGGAAACGTGTGCAAGATGCTTTATAGGATAAAGCAGGCATCGTGGAGATGGAACATCTGTTTTGATGAATTAGTCAAAGAGTTTGACATCATAAAAATGGTAGATGAACCTTGTATAAACAAAAAGGTAGTAGGGAGTATGGTGACGATCCTCGTAGAGTACGTGGATGGCATACTCTTGATGGGGATGGAGTTTCCTATGCTACGCTCGATCAATCTCCGCTTATCACGATGATTCTCCATACAGGATCAAAATGATACCTACTAAATCCTGGGTTTTGGATCTATGAGATAGATCTAAATGGATGTTAGAATTCTCACTAGATGTAGTGAGACGGTATCAACCGATCCTGGGTAGAATCACAGGAAGAGTTCCAGGATGATAAAGACGACTGAATGTCAGTCACAGGCATTGTCTTTACCCTCAGTAAAGGGACGGTATGTTGGAAGAGTTCCAAACTAGATACCGTGACATAGTAGACGATAAAGGCTGGATACATCGCTACTTAAGATGCTACCAAAGAGGCAGTCTGGGTGTATATTAGTTCATAAGATGAACTTTGTTCTTCCCATTGTGTGACAATGGAGTTGTGGCTTATGCCAAGGACGCCGGTCCCATCAGTGATCCAGACATATTCTAAGGCAGTATCACTTGATCATGGAGATGGTTGATCTCCAGGGTGATCGAGGTTTGGAGAGTAGACTCAGAGGACAACACAGCGGATCCACTCACAAAGGCCTGTTCCCAGAGAGAGACTTTTATGGGATGGTTGAGTATGAGATACTACAACCACTGCTATAGATGGCCCTAGTGCAAGTGGGAGATTGTTAGTTATATGTATGCCCTAGAGACCATTACTGTACATATGATGTATATTGTAGTGGATGCTAGGACGTATATAGGGAGGACTTTCTTGCTCGACATGATAGTATGCTATCTGGTTGAACTTTACCTTAACGTGTATGCTGATTGTCTCTCTGTTACATGTTGGTAAAGCCCTTAGGATCTGTACTTGACTACCTGGACTATGATGCGGATCATACTAGTCGGGACATGGTAGTCTATAAGTACATCCTTCACAGTCCCTAGTCGTGGGTATATCGAGACGGGGCATCGATATACCAGAGTAGACTAGCGTATACCTTCTCGACCCATACAGATGGGCGATGGATAATCCCATATCCATTGGTGTTTGACATCAGATATGATATACGGGTGCTCAGTAGAGACTGGGTACACTGGACGGACTCACCGAGAACTCCCAGATGGTATTATACCTCACGTCAGATGACAGTTCTCTGGTGACACTGGTACAGAGTAGTCTGTTGACCCGAGATCGTCATAGAGTCTTGTATGGTTCCCACTGTGCTTTGATTTCCATCTTACCACATCCAAGAGGGCGTGCAAAACGGTGGTTTTTGGGTACAGTCCCGAGTCACATGGAGGCAATGAGCGATAGGAGGGGTTTCGTCTCTCCCGGTATTGGGGGTTGATGTTGCGCTGTGTTCGATTGGCTATAACAGGAAATCCCTGGCCAGGGTTGCTGAGATTTACTGGTAAGTGTTACCAGTAGTTTCTCGAATTGTTATAGACCTCATATCGACACGACTTATCGAGCTATTGGGGTCTGACGTTTACCACCCCTAGGCGAGATATGCGACATATCAGACGATCAGACCGGACTGTACGAAAGTGTTACTGGTCGGATTCACTGGAGTGTGAGCGGGCTTGCTCATCGATCTTCAGATCGCTCAATTCCCGGGTGGCCGTTACGTTTAGCAGACCGCTTGCGGCTTGTGGGTGTTTGATATGATCATCACCTGCTGCCGGCGTATTGACGAGTCTTTAGAGTCCTACACAGAGGTTTCCTGGCTCAAGCGAAACGAAATAGGTGCGCATATGAGATATGTGCGGGACCGAGAATAATACCAGTATGTGATACTGTATTCGATTCTCGCGATGTGACATTGATCGGTTATATGTGATATAGCCGGATTATCGGATCAAGTGTTGATTCGATAAGTTGTTACTAATGATACCAGTCGGTTATGTGCGACATGACCGGATCATTGAATCAAGTGTTGATTTAATGATTTAATGCATAATTATATATTTGATATATTACTTTGCATTAACTAGTATCGGTTCACTTTAAACGGATTTTCTCGCTCGGATGTGCACATTGTATATTTGATATAGTTTTGTGCACATGATTGTATCATGTTTTATGATACATGTTTACTTGTGTTTTGTGTAAAGTTTAAACCATGGTTATGTAATGGTTAGGGTTTACATTTTCATAGCTATTTATTTATTCATTTACTTGTTTATTCTTTTGGAAAATAAATGGAAAGGAGATAAGAATGGTGGCATATTTTGGAGTTTAGTTGAAGCTTCATGAAACTTTAATCAAGTCAACCATTCTTATCTCATCCTTAACCCTAACCATTCCCACTAACCATGATTCATTCTCTACACTTGACTAGAGTTAATATTATGATAAGTATTGTTATTCTTTTCTTTTTGAATTAACTTATCATAATTAGCTTCTTCTTCTTCTTCATTTCTTCACATGAAGAAAGCTTGCTCCATTAATGGCAAGTGATGAAAAAGAGTGAGAAATCCAAAACTAAAGTCTACCCACTTCCTATTTCTTCATCCTCTACCTCTTGCCAAGTAGTAGAGTGTGTTTCCTTCACAAGTTTTCTAGACTTGGTGAAGGTGGAGCTCGATCTAGTGATGCTTCGACGTAGATCATCTTCGGCACGTCGTCGACGACCTAGCCTGTCCATTCTCCGATGAAGCCGACGCTAGAGCCCGGATTTGATTTGGACAGCGGAGAGGACCTCATCTCGGAGCCGTGGAGGTGGAGGACCGGATCTACAAAGGTTGTATTTCCGTATCTCTTAGTTAATTGTTAACTAGTTAGCTTGTTCGCCTAGTTTTCTAGCAAACGATCCGTGTTAGGGTTTCTCGGCTTCCATAATTTTTGAAATTGGCATGGTTGATGCCTTGTGAGACTTCTTGAGAGTGCCTAGGAACCCTACAGCCATGTCACTACACAGTAGGATTGTTGCATCATGATACGACTCCTTGCATGAATTACTTGCTATGTTCACATCATTACGATATGTTGCATGATATACAGATATTGTCACATCACTGTTCCATGTTGCATGATATATGGATATGCTTACATTTCTGTTACATGTCGCATACATCATGCTTTACGATTATACGCATTGTGATATGCTATTTTCAAGAGATTTCTGAATTTGGGAACCGTGGTCATTTTAAAAGAAAATATGTATTGTTTTTAAAAACCCAGTTTCTCTTGATATGATATTTCAGTGCGTCCACCATGCGGAACCGCTGTTCTAAGACGTATGTTAGATACCCGATTCGAGGAGGTGGATGATCCGTTTGCGGGTTCATGGTGGACCCGGTATGGTTCTCCGGTGCGAGAAATGTTTTTCGTGGAGTAGACGATGAGCCTGGCAGGGTGGCTAGTACCTACCGATGATTGGTTGGACCTGGCGGCTATCCGGAGGATACCGACCGGAGTCGAGAGATGTTATGGGCCGATCCGGACTGACGGAGCCCGTGGGCCGATCCGGACTGACGGAGCCCGAGAGATATGAGGATTTACGTGCCGATGCTGGGCACGGGTTTCATGACATTTCGAGTGTCGATGCTGGACACTCAGGTTCCATGATTTGATGTGTCGCGAGGGACACACGTTGATTTATATCCTCATATTTTCATGCGTATGCTTTTATGATATTTACATGCATGATATTGTTGTGTCATTAGTTGACACGTGGACGAGGTCCACATGCATACATACATTGATTATATGGTTGGATGATATCTACATGCTGATAGGCAATTATTTATGTTATTGGCATATATGAAGATACGATCACCCTATATATCATAGTATTACCTTTATGATATAGTTGACCTAGGAGTCGTTGTTTATTCGATTTTCTACTTGTTGATGTTTTTCTACTCACCCCCGTTGTGCTACAGTTCTTGCAGGTTGACCGCATGGATCGGTAGCGGCTTCGCTGGCACATAGTAGCATTCGGGTGTTTTGCATTGGTAAGTGGGACATTTGTATCATGCCCCCTCATTCATTTATTATTCAGATTGTATCTAGTAAACTCCATCAATCAAATTTAGTAATTGTATAAGTAATGAGACTTAATGAGACTTGTGGTTGAGAGACTTAGAGCGAGGGACTTTCCGCTACTTGTGGTTTTTGATGTCTTGCTTATTTCTTTATCTTTTGTGGTGATCTTCGTCGTTGGGCGTCGTATACTTATATATACTATCTTGTGTGGTTGTGATCCGCCGTTTGGCGAAGAGCTATCTCCTGCTTGGGGATGCCTTTATCATTATTATGTATATGTGGTTTTGGATCAAAAAATACAAAGGAGGTGCTGCCCAAATTTTTAAAAGACGAAACATGTTTTTCAACTAATAAATTCCACTTGCATTTGTCATGTTCCTTTACTTATGCATTTAGAAAACATTGATTTCACCCTACCTTTATTTCAAAACTTCACCTCTTCTGTTTTCTTAAAAAGGTTTAGATTTCTGGGTTTCTGCTTACTCGAATTACGTTACGCCTTTAGACGTGATGTGATTTAAGTGCTGGTTACGAGCTAATATTTTGGGTCGTGACACACGGTCACCCTAGATATCATAGTATTACCTTTATGACATAATTGACTTAGGAATCGTTGTTTTATTTGATTTCAACATGCTGATGTATTCTACTCACGAGTTGGAAACTCACCCCCATTGTGCCACAGTTCTTGCAGATTGACCGCATGGATCAGTAGCGGTATTGCTGGCACACATCTTGCTTTCGGGTGATTTGCTTTGGTAGGTAGGACATATTGGATCGTGCCACTTGATTGGTAGATTTTCCGTTGTGTTTGTAGAAAATTGTAAAGAAATCACAACCAAAAATTATTTTGACCGCAATCAAACTACGGTGTCAATTGTAGTTCATGAGTGAGTGCGGATCGTCCACAGGGATTGCACGATTCATTTCAATGTTTAATTTGTTTGAATCGAAAAGTTAAGTAACGATAAAAGAAAACATGATTCAAGAATTTATCAATTGATTCAGGTGTCACGATGTTTAATCAAGAATCAAGAAACTGATAAACAGTCAAGAATTGGGTTTTGATAATATTTCCAACCAAAATGTCAAGAATCTAAATGAGGCTCGTAGGAATCGATCGGATCTATAGACGTGATGTAATCTCAAGATTTCGTGTTCTTGTCCTTCGAAGGATTGATACTAGATCGATGATAATCGACGAGAGTTAGGGCTTTCTCGTGAAACTAGGGTTTCATCTTATCCCTTGTTCTTTTGTCGATATCATTCACATTCTAGCCTCTAGCAATTTCAAGAAACAATCCTAACTCCCCAATTTCGAGCGATATCATTCAAGAAAGCATCGTAACGAAATGGGTTGTCGGTTCTTGAACTTGCGAGGGTTTACAAAACTTGTAGGAATCAAGAATCGATTAAAGCTATGTTACATCATCATTCTATTGACCGTCTCGACTCCTCGACGAGCGGAGTTTTATTCACACATCACCACACAGAAAATATTCACGAATTGTAAAGATGTTATGATGCAGAATTTAAAGAAAACAAGATAAAAGAATATCACCTTTATTTATCTCAACAATTTTGATTACATTCGCTTCAAGAACTACAAGAGGAAGAATCTAGATTGTTGATCGGGCGTCGCTTAGCTTCATGAGTCGTGGATCGGCTCGGATCGCTTGCTCCGTTGAAGATCGGCTCCGCTCCTAAAGGTTGTAGGGCTTCTTGCTTAATGGGTACTCGGGATCTTGGCTTTTGGAGTTGGAATTAGGGTTAGGGTTTCACACAAGCCCTGTCACTAGACTTGTGGAAGAAGAAGATGAAGAGGGAGATTGGCTAAAATTAAAATGAATCACAAATGGTTTGATTCTATCTATCTCCACATCATCCTCTCACCCTAGGTCTAGGCTTCTATTTATAGACTTCCCAAACCCTAGATTTAGGTTTGAAATTACAATTCCCTCCAAAAGTTTGTTGATGAGTTTCTAGAAGGAGTTTGTTAGGAGCTAGCTTAGGGTTTAAGCTAGGATTAATTAAGCTTTAGAAATCCTTGTTTGCTGATCTGGCAGAAACCTCTGGAGTCTTCTGGAAACTGAGATACATTTCTGAGCAGTGGACCCTGAGACAGGAGTTTTGCACCAAAATTGAGGAGGTAATGTCATCAAGCCGCCGCGGAACCGCGGCCTAAGCTGGCTCTGGCAGCGGTTCCGCGGCCAAGTTGGAGCCTTGGGCTGAGTGGCTTCTGTTGTGGTCTTGTACTGATGTTTGTACCTTTCTTTGATATGTTGATTTGTGATTGCTCCTTTGGGTTGATACCAGATTTGAAGTTAGTGAGTTGGCGTATATTTGAGCGGTGTAAATTTGAGCGAGCTTCTCCTTTTCCTGCACAGACTTCGAAACACGGGTTGCGACATATAGAAATATTGCTATGCCATGCAATGCGGTCAATTTCCCTAGAAATGCCGGTTTTATGGTCTAATACATGAAATCTGATAATCTGTGATAGATTTGCTAATATGTGAAATACGGATACCGAACACTTCTATATGAATGCAAATGATGAGGAAATTGTCGGTAAAAATATACAATATTTTCGACTAATCACCACTCTTGTATTATTACTCCTGTTGTATCTAGTCAACTCCATCAATCAGAATCTAGTAATTGTATAATTAGTAAGACTTATAAAGACTTGTGCTTGCGAGACATAGAGCGACGGATTATATGTTCGCTATTGGGGGGATTTGATGTCTTGCTTCTTTACTATTCTTTTGTGTTGATCTTCGCCGTTGGGCGTCGTATACCTATATTTATGACTTGCGTGGTTGTGATTCCGCCGATTGGCGAAGGGCTTGCTCCCGCTTAGGGATACCTTTATTGTTGTTATGTATATGTGGTTTTGGATCAAAATATACAAGGGAGGTGCTGCCCAAATTTTTAAAAGACGAAACATGTTTTTCAACTAGTATAATCCACTTGCATTTTCATGTTCCATTATCTATGCATTTAAGAGAATTTTTGATTTCATCATACCTCTATTTCAAAACTTCACCTCTTTTATTTTCTTAAAAAGGTTTACATTTCTGGGCTTCGCCTTACTTAATTTACGTTGCGCCTTTAGACGTTGCGTGATTTAAGTGCCGGTCACGAATTAAATTCCGGGTCGTGACAATGTTGGTATCAGAGCGCTAGGTTTAACCTTAGTTCGAGTCTAGGTTTGACTATGTGGAGTCTGGGGCGTAATCTATTTCGGAACCTAGGCTTGACCTTACGGAACTTAGACTTGAACAGGGGGGTATTAGACCCGATCTTTCGTTACATAGGTTGACCCTGATTGATGGAGTAGGTGACTCAAGTTGAGTGACGTACCGTGCGTACGTTCCGCGGCATACTTACAATACAATACCCCGCTTAAGTAACCTTAGGATGTACATATCTTGAGATCTGTGATTCTCTTCGTTCCTATGATCATACATTCATTTTAGATCCTTGATTCTATTCGTTTCCATGATCATACTCTCATTGATTCCATTCTTCCTTATGATCATGTATCCATTCTGGATCTGTTGATTCCTTTCATTCCTTTGATCTATCTTCCTTGACGCATGCTTGAGGTTCCTGTCACCATAGTTGAGCGCAGATTGAGCTGCTATTGGTGATGCGGTCAGGACGAGGTCGTCATGGACGAGGACTGACCATCATGTTTTCTGGTGACATGGGAACGTCTCGATTTAGTGTTTGTGTAGTGACCTCTTGTTTGAGGCGAGTGTTCAGTTTTGCACCGGATGATCGGGCCATTGATAGAGGCTGCCAGATTTTAAGAGGACTGTTGATGTACAGCCTACCTCAGAGTTTGTGATGTCGTCTACCTTGCAAACAGATGACCTAGCTGTTGCTGAGATTGATGGGATGTTGCTTCCAGATCTTATGAGCTGAGACCGCTGGAGCTTCCAGGCAGAGATGCGACAGAAGGTAGCTAGTCTATCTTGAGTTGAGTTGAAGATTTCCAGTGTCGAGAATCTTATTCAAATCTAGAGTAGATCGATCCAGAGATGACGTTGTTCAATGGATGATTCGATAGGAGATCAGTAAGTGGACCAGCTTCGGATAGAGGACCTCACACAGATGTGTTTTCAGTTGATCAAGAACGAATGAATAAAGTATATTCCTCCGATGGTTGGGACGAGTTCCCGAGGACTTATTCGGCTAGATATCTTCTACAGAGTGATGAAGATACCGAGTTCGTAATTTCGAGTCCTTATGAGAGACTTCGGATTGACTGTAACCGAGAACAATTGCATTACGCAGATAGCATGACGTGACGTCGATGTGGACGATAATAACGACGAGTGGAACCAGAGGTTCGTGCGAGATGTTAACGAGCTGTTGTTACTCCCCGTTGAGATTAGAGATCTGGTATGTATACAGAGGCATTGGGATATGGCCAATTCCCGAGGAAATGCTGTGCTGAGAACGCAAATGTCCAGAAAACGAGAAAAGATTATGTAAGAGTACCACCCTCCGTATAGTTCGGCATAGGCGAGATCGGAAGAGACCTTGAGTAGGTTCTTTCCAGGACACTGCTGTGATAAGATTTGCACCGAGGATCAGTTATGTCACGTGTATTCAGAGGGCCAGAGGCTGATGCCAGTGACGTGCTGCTTTACGAGTGGTCATACTACTTTGCCGAGAGATGACCAGAGGAGTGTCAGAGCGGAATCGTTTCCGTTAGTACACCAAACCTGGCCGACGAGCTGATGGATTGTGAGATTGGTAATCCACAAAGAAATGAGGACCCAGAGACAGAGGACGCCAGACCGTGAGCAGGAGGCAAGCGTGTTAGTTATGTATATGCCCTAGAGGCCATTGTTGTACATATGATGTATATTATAATGGATGCTTGGATATATATAGAGAGGATTTTCTTGCTCGTTATGACAGTATACTATTTGGTTTCACTTTATCTTAACATGTAAACTTGTATTGGTTTACGGTCTTACTCTCACATGCTGATAAAGCCCTTAGGATCTGTACTCGACTACTGGGACTATGATGAGATCATACTAGTGGGGCCACGGTAGTCGATGAGTACATCCTATAACTGTTCCTAGTCGAAGGTATATCGAGACAGGGCATCGATACACCAGAGTAGACTAGCGTATACGCATCTTGACCCATATGATGGGCGATGGATGATCCCATATCCATCGGTGTTTTGACATCAAGGATGATGTACAGGTGCTCAGTGGAGACTGGGTACACTGGACGGACTCGCCGAGAACTCCCAGATGGTGATATACCACACGTCAGATGGCAGTTCTCCGGTGACACAGGTACAGGGTAGTCTGTAGACCCGAGATCGTCATAGAGTCTTGTATGATTCCCACTATGTTTTGATTTCCACCTTACCACGTCCAAGAGGGAATGCAAAACGGTGGCTTTTGGGTGCAGTCCCGAATCACATGGAGGCAATGAACGATAGGAGGGGATTCGTCTCTCCCGGTATAGGGAGTTGATGTTGTGCTGTGTTCGATTGGCTATAACTGGAAGTCCCTGGCCAGGGCTGATATAGAGATTTACTGGTAAGTGTTACCAGTAGTTTCTCGACCCGTTATGAGCCTCACATAGACACGACTTATCGGTTACTGGGGTCTGACGTATACCACCCCTAGACTAGATAAGCAACATATCAGACGAAGAGACCGGATTGTACGGGAGTGTTACTGATTGGATTCACAGGAGAATGTACAGGCTAGCTTGTTGATCTTCTGATCGCTTAATACCTGGGTGGCTGTTACGTTTTGCCGACCGCTTGCTGTTAATGTATATGCCCTAGAGGCCATTTCTGTATCATACTAGTTTGTATATTACTTAATAGAAGCTTGGGATATTCACCATGTATATACAATCTTGCTCAAAATAGTAGTATGCTACTTGGTTTGTTTCTACTTCAATGTGTACATGTGTTTATTTTATTATATCACCTATACGCATTAGTGGAGCCCTTAGGATCTTTGCTTGATTACCAGCGTTGTGATGGCAGTCATACTAGTGGGGCTGGGTAATCTATAAGCACATCCTTATGCAGGTCCCTAGTCGCAGGACTATCGAGACAGGGCATCGATACTCCAGAGTAGACTAGCACATGCGCTTCTCATCCCAGTGTGGTAGACGGTATGTCCCACAGCCGTCAGTACGTCGTACTGGAGATAGTATGCGGGTGCTCGTTGGGTTACGAGTACACAGGACAAGACTCGTCGGGAACTGACCGGTTGGTATTATACCTATCGTCAGTTATCAGTTCCCAGGTGACATGAGTACAGCTTAGTCCGCTGACTTGACACTATCACTTCGCCTCGAGTGTGTTCCTACTGTACTTTGATTGCTACCCTACCACGGCTCAAAGGAGTCGTGCAAACAGGTAGTAGTTGGGTGCAGTCCTGAAGCACTTGGAGGCAGTGACGGTTAGACAGGATTCGTCTCTCCCGATATTGGGGGTTGACATCGCGTTGTGTCTAGGAGAGCCATTACACGAGTAGTCCCTGGCCAGGGCAAGCGGGATATACTGGTAGGCTTCCAGTATTATCTCAGGGTGTATTGGGCTTCACTCCGACACGACTTGTACCGCTATTAGGGGACTGACGTTTACCGCCCCCAAGGACCGCCATGCTATGTATCAGACGAACAGACCGGACTGTACGGAGAATGTCACATTCAGGCTCAGTAGGAGTTCAGATGGGTTTCGCCTCGTCAGTCTTCTTGTCGGCATCTATCTGGGGACCGTTACGCACAGCTAGTGCCGCTTGCGGTCTGTGGTTAAACCCACTGCCAGCGTAGTGTCGAATCTTTAGAGTCCCACACAGAAAGCTATTCGCCTTTAGGCAAAAGAGTAGAGGTCGCATGGTTTTGCGACAGGTCGCATGGTTTTGCGACAGGGTTCAGTCGCATCCGTGCACTTGTGCACGTTTAGTGTCCGGACAGTTTATACTAGCGGGCTTTGGTTTAAGCCAGATCCTAGTGTAAGTATTGGGATTGGTTTTATCCAGTTTTTATTCTTGTTCCTCGGAACGCGAATGCGGGTGTGTATGCACAGTTGACGGAGAGACAGAGGCAGAGGATTCTCATTAGGGTTGTTGACCGTTGACTGTTGACTATTGACTTTTTGCTCAACCCTAATGAGAATATGATATGTGATTAACAATAATATTAATTAAGTATTGTGGTGACATGGTTGTTGAGGGGTTGACTTTGTTGACTTGTTGACTTTGTTGACCGGTTGACTAGGTTGGACTAGTTGACCATCATGATGACAATGGCTATCATTTCATGGCAAAGACTTTTCACTTGCTTGTTCTCTTGTGCAATATGAGTGCATGAAATGATATAGCCATTTTGACTTAAACCATTTACACAATACTTGATTACTATTTTTGTGATGACGGTTTTGAATTATGAGAGCCAAGTGAGAAAAGTCTTTCTCATTTCTATCATTTTTCATTCTCTCTCTTGTGTTCTAGAGCTCTCATCTCCTCCTCTTGCTCTCTCTCTCTTTAGTCTATGGTTCACTTGTCTCATGTGTTGAGAACCAAGAACCATAGAGAAAATCCCAACACACTCTCCTCTACTCACTCTAGTTCATAAGGTTTGGCAAACCGAGTGAACTAGTTTCTTCAAAGACCGAAGAAGAAGCCAAAGGTAGAAGCTTTCAGGTGGATCAATCTTCGGCGCAAGGAGACGACGGGGTGAAGCCGATCCGGACAACCATCTAGGCTTGAAGAAGGAGTTCAAGAAAGAAAGGTATAACCCCCTAACCGAGTAGTTAACAACTCCTAGTTAGGTTGTTAGTTAGATGTTTAACAAAGATCCGGTTTTGAGTCCATGTTACCACCTCTAGAAAATTGTTTTTCACCAAATTCCGCATGCCCGAAAGTACCGGGAGAGGTAGCATGGACTTACAGTGGTATCAGAGCCTAGTTAAACTATATCTAACATGTTAGCAAAGTAGCTAGAAGATCGATCAAAGAAAAAGTCCTGAAATGAACCCCGATATCATGCTTGCTGTCGAATTTTTCCTCTGTTCCAAAAATGATAAATCATACTTTAAAGTTCGGCTCAGGGTTTGTATAACAAACTGACAAAATTTCGTCCACTGAACCGATCAAAGCACCGCGGAAAAGCGGCGGGAGCGTGCTCCCGCCGCGGTTCCGTGGCCGAGTTGACTCGGTAGTGGGAAATTTTGGTTGCAGTTTGTTCAGTGGGGTATTTTGGGATTTTTGGAATATGCATTTTCTGCCCAGATTTTCCAGAACGAAAATTTTGTGTTTGGGGCCTGAAAATCCGTATTTTTGATCGAACTTCTAAAATACTTAAGCTGACGGGTTTTTCTGTGATGTGATATTTGTATTGAACGTCTGTTAATCGCTATATGTCGATTAGTGGGAGTTATAAAAATCTGTGATCTGTAATGTTATTGGAATGTGTATATGAATTCATTGGATTGTCGCGAGTGAATAGCCGGGGGGTTGTGAGAAGAGAGTTTTCTTTTCTTTAAATTCATGTAAATTTGTAAATTGATGTAATAATTATTTGTATGGCCGCACAACCGGGTCGGAGTTGTAGCCGTCATTGTATAATTTCTTTTTACTGTTTTTGCTCCTAGGATAGACCCATGGAGGGGGTGCACAAACTACCGGGTATGCCGAAGTGCCGAGTGGCCTACTCACGGAGTTGAGGGAGGTTGCTTCGCTTCGGGTACTTGGCGGGTAGTTTGCCGCACCCGTAGGGGTCTTGGGTGGGGTATTGGCTATTCACCGCGACCGTGTAATCTGCTTTTCGTTACAGGCTCATACGAATTGCGGATTCCTAGTATATCCAATGTGTTCATCTGTGATCTGAAATGGCTATCATTGCAATATATCTATATATGATATTATTTAGGCGTTGCTTATGTTTTACTGCCGCGCTAGCCCAGCCCCCGCTCTGTCGTTAGTTAAGTAACCTAACGGGTAATGACGGGTGATTAGTCGAAAATAGTGCATATTTTACACGACAATTTCCTCATCATTTGCATTCATATAGAAGTGTTCGGCATTCATATCTCACATATCAGCAAAACTGTCGCAAAATATCAGATTACATGTGTTAGACTCTAAAACCGGCACTATAAAGGAAATTGACTACATTTCATGTCATCGCATCATCCCTACATTTGCGCAACACTTGTTTTGAGATCTGTGCAGGAAAATCCAGCAGAAAGGCCAAAACTTACAGGGTACAGCTAAAACGTTACGTCAACTCAATAATTTCAGATCTGGTATCAATCAAAAAGGGAAAATACAAATCAGCATATCAGAGGAAGCCCAAAATATGAGCCAAAGACCATTGCAAAAAGATCAAAGCCCAAGCATCCAACATGGCCACGGAACCGCGGCCAGAGCCTGCTTGCGCCGCGGTTCCGCGGCCGTATTGCCACGTCAGCCATAAATTTTTGCTGCACAATGCTTCACTCTGGGCCCACATTCAGCTCATATACTTCAAACTCCAGAAGACTCCAGAGACTTCTGCCAGATCAGCGAATTTTGGGATCTACACTAAACTAGCCTATCATTCTAGAACCTTCTCCCTAAACCCTAGCTTAAACCCTAAGCTAAGCCTAACAAACTCTTTCTAGAAGTCTTTCAACAAACTTTTGGAGGGAACTCAAAGGCTTAGGGTTTGGGAGATCTATAAATAAGACCCTAGGCTCACTTGTATAGGGATCCCTCTCAATCTTGGAGAGACTTGATCTTTTGATTAGTTGTTTTTAGTAGTCAATTTAGAGCCATTCTATCTCTCTCTTCATCTTTTTCTTCCACAAATCCAGTGAGAGGATTTGTGTGAAACCCTAACCCTAATTCCAATCAAAAGCCAAGATCCCGAGTACCCATTCAAGCAAGAAGCCTTGCAACCTTTTAGGAGCCGAGCCGGTTTTCAACAGAGCAAGTGGTCCAAGCCGATTCGCGACTCACAGAGCCGAGCAAAGCCAAGTCGACAATTTAATTCTTCCTCTTGTAGTTCTTGAGCGACTGTAATCAAATTGTTGATATAAATAAAAGGTGATATTCTTTTATCTTGTTCTCTTTAAACTCTTGCATCATGAGTCAATCTAAATTTCTAGTTATAATTCTTGTTATGATGTCTGAGTAAAACTCCGCTCGTCGAGGAGTTGAGACGATCAATAGAATGATGATGTAATATACTGTAAATCGATTCTTGAATCCCACGAGTTTTGTAAACCCTAGCAAGATCAAGAATCGACAACCCAATTCATTGCGATGCTTTCTTGATTGATATCGCTTGAGATTGGGGAGTTACGATTGTTTCTTGAAATTGCTAGAGGCTAGAATGTGAATGATAATCGATGAAAGAACAAGGGTTAAACGATGAAAACCCTAGTTTCATCAAGAAATCCCTAACTCTCATCGACCATCATCGATCTAGTATCAATCCTTCGAAGGACAAGAACACGAAATCTTGATATTACATCACGTCTATAGATCCGATCGATTCCTACGAGCCTCATTTAGATTCTTGGCATTTTTGGTTGGAAATATTATCGAAACCCAATTCTTGATTGTTTATCAGTTTCTTGATCTTGATTAAATATCGTGACACCTGAATCAATTGATAAATTCTTGAATCATGTTTTCTTTTCTTTTCAATTAACTTTTCGATTCAAACAAAGCAAATATAAAAACGAATCGCACAATCCCTGTGGACGATCCGCACTCGCTTACGATCTACAACTGACACCGCAGTTGATTGCGGTCAAATATAATTCTTTGATAGTGAGTTCTTTATACAATTTTCCAAATACCGATACAAAATACTATTATCGATCAAATGAAACCGTTATCGGGAAACAATTGATTCGATACTTGCTTTTTACAAACACATCCGAGAATCGCTCCAAATCAAATGGCGCCGTTGCCGGGGATCGCGCGCTAATTCATTTCATATTATAGTTTGAATTGAAAGAATTATTCCATTGTTGTTTTTGAGATCAAAATTCGTGCAAACCCTAAACGATTTACTGTTGTTCATTGCAAGGAAATCTGGAGCTGTTTGGAAATTGAAGAAAATTTTTGGAATATACCAGAGAGCAGAGGGAGTCTACAGAAGCTCCCTGAAGAATTTTGGTGGAGTGATCTCACCATTCAACCGCGTTTCCGCGGTGGGAGTGCCCAATAGCGGCGGTTCCGCGGCTACCTGAAGGGATCTCTGTGCTAGGGTTTCTCAGGTAACTTCTTACCTTCTCCTCTCTCCTCTTTTTAGCTCCAACTAACACTTTGCTGCAGAATTCTTTGCAAATAATCGCAGCGCCGCAAAAGAAAAAATAAATTTGTGCGTGATTTTGATTTCTTGGTTGTTTGCATTCTAAATACGGATATTAAGGGGCACGGCCAAATCCAAATTAGGTGGGGATTTCATTACCCTTCCTAGACCCCGAAAACCACAAAACTTGCATCCGCATTGACCCACATTAACTAAAAGAAATCTAGAGATGACTCTAAGGACTGTCGCGCTCAATTAGGACAAGAGAAGGCCGTGGATAATTCATTGCTTATCCGCGTTTTCTTGTGGTGCCTAAGGCGAGTGTGTCTAAGGCTAGTGGTTTTTAATTAAGCCCACTACTTACGTAGTGGAGTACCTTCCCACTTACCTGGCACTTATCCGGCCACAGGGGGACAAAGAGGCAGTGAAGGATTATATCCCGCGACTTGTCTTTTGGCAGTTAGGAACGGTCTAGAGCCGGACCTAGGTGACCATTAGATTCTAGGGTTTGTGTGCTGCATTTGTTTTGTCGCATCATTTTTTTTCAAAAAAAAAATCCGTCCCTTTTTCAAAAGCAAACACCGCATTCATTCATTACCCCTAATTATAAGTCAACGCTGCCACTTGTACTAACCCATTTTAGTGCAAGATAGGCTGGACACGGGATTCTAGTGCCCGTTTAGTCCGCGTACCCTTTATCGACTCCGAAGTCGATATTTCTCCATTTACCTTTCCTTTACCCACTACCACACCCACACCGATGGATCCGAATCCATCAAACTTCTTTAACCCTAATCTGCCGCCGTCCGTTGGTGCGCAGAATCCACCCCGCATCTCTCTCCAGGAGAGGTGCTACCCTATTCGAGGTCCTCTATCGACCTGCTTATCCACACCACCAGCCAATGGGGATAACTTTGAGATTAAGCCCCAGTATATCAATCTTTTACCCAAATTCCACGGACTCGAGACTGAGGACGCTTACGTTTTCATTACTAAATTTGAAAACGTATGCGCAATGATGGGTACGTCACAACTTTCAGTGGATGCTATGCGTCTACGACTTCTTCCATTTACTTTGTGCGATATAGCCGAGAAGTGGCTATATAACACTACCGCACACTCTATTACGAATTGGGAAGAATTCGTCGCTGCATTCCTTAAGAAATTTTACCCAATACAAAAGACAGCTCGAATCCGTAGCGAACTGAATCAATTTGCCCAGCTCCCTGCTGAACCATTTTCAAAATGCTTTGAACGTTTCAAGGATCTATTGGTTCAGTGTCCTCATCACGGCATCCCGAGATGGGAGCTGTGCCGAATCATTTATGAGGGTATTAACCCAAACACTAAACAGAGCCTTGAAAACATGTGTCAAGGTACTTTTATGACCAAAGATGATAGGGAAGCTTAGAAGTATTTAGAAGAGTTCGCTGAAAAATCACTACAGTGGGAGAGTGGAACCCAACCATTGAATAGGGGTGGCGTACACCAAATAGATGTGTCCATAGGTGTTCGAGCTGAAATGGCAGCAATGCAAAAGAAGCTCGACGCTATGGAACACAAATTTGCAGCAGCCTCCCTAAACCCAGTGTCACTCCCCAAAACTGTTTGTGGGTGCTGTTCTGATCCGTCTCATTTAACGGAAGAATGTCCATTAAACTCCGCGTTTCAAGGTCACGAGCATTCTAATGCCGCATTTCAAAGACCTCGAAACGATCCATATTCTTCCACGTACAATCAGGGTTGGAGGAATCACCCGAATTTTGCTTGGAACCAAAACCAATCTCAAAACACGGTTCCAAACACGAATCAATTTCAAAGGGTTCTTCCTCTACCACAACAGCAACCCCTTCAACTCACTCAGCACCCCTATCAGTCACAAAATTTCCAAAACCAGGGCAACACTCCTGCACAGTCTAATCCTATGCAGTCCTGTTCTGACGAGTTCTCTCAATTCACTCAAACCATGAAATCACTTTTGTCAAATTTCATAGAGGTTTCGACTGAGGTTAGATCTTCCGTCAATGAGATAAAGAAAAACTCAGCGTCCCAAGCTGAGAGTATCAAATCGATGGAAGCTGAAATCGCACGCCTAAAAGCCGAAATGAGTGCGAGAGAAAAAGGGAAACTTCCCTCTCAACCCCTACAGAATCCTGGGCATTACAATGTAAATGCCGTCACAACGTTGAGATCGGGAAGAGTGCTGAACAATCATGTCGGGGAAGGTATTGATGATACTGAAAATTATATCAACACCCCGGCTGAGACCTTTCCACACACACACACTTCTCCTTCTGATCCTTCTTCTTCTACCACACCACTTTCTCGCGAGCCTATTCTCCATTTCCCACTAGGCTCGACACCTTCTCCCAACCCTTATAGTTCTCCACAGACGGTCCCCACACCTCTTTTGGGACCACGTATACCCCCTCTTCCTTCTCCTGTGATGGACCCTGCGCTTATTGTGAAAGCTCCTTACCCGAACCGGTTAAGGGCTAATAGAACGAGTCCTCATATGGAGAAAATAATGGAAATGTTCAAACAGGTTAACATCAATATCCCTCTCCTAGATGCTATTCAGCAAGTCCCCGCTTATGCGAAAATTCTTAAGGACTTGTGCACTAGGAAGAGGAAGACTTAAGTGCCGAAGAAGGTCTTCATGTCTAATAATATTAGCACTGCTTTTATACCCCAACTACCAAAGAAACGAAAGGACCCAGGATGTCCTACAATATCGATTTCGATTGGGGGTAAAAATATAAATCGTGCTCTTTTAGACCTTGGCGCAAGTGTTAACCTGCTCCCTTATTCTGTCTATGAGCAATTAGGGATTGGAGAGCTGAAACCTGCTCATTGCACTCTCCAGATGGCAGAACGATCTATCACCAAACCAAGGGGTGAATTAGAGGATGTATTGATAAAGGTCGGGGAATTTGTTTTCCCTGTAGACTTCATTGTGCTCGACACACATTCTGTAGCAAACCCCCGGGGCCAAATTCCGGCGATTCTGGGTCGTCCTTTCCTTGCCACTTCCAACGCTGTTATAAACTGTAGAAATGGTTCAATGAACTTATCATTTGGAAATATGACCATTGAACTAAATATCTACAAAGTTGGAAGTCAGCCATCAGAACCCTCTGCTCATATTTTAGATGTGTGCTCTGTCCATGAGATCGCTCCCGATAGTTGTGGAGCCGAGGAACTTTGCTTTACTGATCTCGATGACGTTACCACATCTCTGTTTGATTTCACACATGATCTTAGTGAGGACACTTTCTCTACACTTGAGTCCTGCACTCCTGACTTTTCTCCATCCGAGTCTGTATCTTTCACAGGCTCTGAGCTTCTTTGTAGATCCAAAAATCGCTCAATGATCCCTCTTTCTATCATTTCTCCGCCTGAGTTAGATCTAAAAATTTTACCTTCTCACCTTAAATATGCATATCTACGTGAGAATGAGTCTTTACCGGTTATCATATCCGCTTCTCTTGCATCAGAGCAAGAGAATGCACTTTTATCGGTATTGAGATCTAACAAAGAGGCGTTTGGTTGGAGTATGGCGGACATCAAAGGGATTAGTCCCTTGATTGTTGAACATCATATACATGTGATGGATGATGCCAGACCGACCCGAGAACCACAGAGACGGTTAAATCCCGTCATGAAGGAAGCGGTCATGAAAGAGATCGTCAAATGCTTAGATAATGGTATTATATACCCCCATCTCCGATAGCCAGTGGGTGAGTCCTATACATGTCGTCCTAAGAAATCCGGCATCACAGTTATAACCAATGAGGCAAATGAGTTGATTCAGACACGCGCCCAAACAGGGTGGCGTGTGTGTATTGATTATAGAAAACTCAATGCTGCCACGAGGAAAGACCACTTTCCTCTACCATTCATTGATCAGATGCTGGAACGCTTAGCGGGACGAGAGTATTATTGTTTTATGGATGGATACTCAGGCTATAATCAGGTCCCCATCGCCAAAAAGGATCAAGATAAAACCACTTTTACTTGTCCTTTTGGTACCTTTGCTTACAGTCGCATGCCCTTTGGGCTATGCAATGCTCCCGCTACCTTTCAGCGGTGTATGATGGGGATATTCTCTGATATGGTAGAGAATTTTTTGGAGATCTTTATGGACGATTTCTCGATTTTTGGAGACTCTTTTTCTGATTGCCTATCGAATCTTGACGCTGTTCTTACTCGTTGCAAAGAGAAGAACTTGACTTTGAACTGGGAAAAATGCCATTTTATGGTCCAAGAAGGAATAGTACTTGGACATGTCATTTCACAGAAAGGCATTGAGGTTGACAGAGCTAAGATAGATGTCATTCAAAACCTACCTCATCCCAAAAGCGTCAAAGATATTCGATCTTTCCTTGGCCATGCGGGCTTTTATAGGAGATTCATTAAGGACTTTAGCAAAATTGCTAGACCTTTAACTCTTCTCCTGGCCAAGGATACGACCTTCCATTTTGACTCGGACTGCGAGACGGCTTTCGACTCACTTAAACACTCACTCACTTCAGCCCCCGTGTTATCATCACCAAACTGGGACTACCCCTTTGAGCTGATGTGTGACGCATCTGATTTTGCAGTAGGTGCAGTCTTAGGACAGCACATCGAAAAGATGCCACACGTGATATACTATGCAAGTAAGACCCTGAATGATGCGCAAATCAAATATACAACCACAGAAAAAGAACTCTTAGCGGTTGTATTTGCATTAGAAAAATTCAGGCCTTACTTAATTGGCTCACCTATAGTTGTGTATACTGACCATTCCGCTTTAAAACATCTTCTGGCGAAGAAAGATGCAAAAGGTCAACTAATACGTTGGATCCTACTGTTACAAGAATTTGATCTTGTTATCAAAGATAAGAAAGGATGTGAAAACGTAGTAGCTGACCATCTTTCACGCATCATTTCTTCCCCTGTGACCCTGCCGATTAATGACTCGTTCCCTGACGAACAACTCTTGAGTATATCAGCTGAACCATGGTTCAGGGATATTGTGAACTATCATGCCACGGGACTAATACCGAGCGATTGGTCAAAACAGGACAAATATCGTTTTCTTTCCCAAGTAAAACACTTTTACTGGGACGAGCCCTATTTGTTTAAATATTGTCCTGATCAGATCATTCGCCGGTGTGTCCCGAATGAAGAGTTCAAGAGTGTTCTTTCATTTTGTCATGATCAGGCCTGTGGGGGTCACTTTGGTCCTAGAAAGACAGCGGAAAAGGATTTTATTGGCCGACCTTATTCAAGGACGCATTTGAGTATTGCAAAACCTGTACACAATGTCAGTATACGGGTAGAATATCCCAGAGGAATGAAATGCCTCAGCAACCCATCTTGGTTGTTGAAATATTCGATGTTTGGGGCATTGATTTTATGGGTCCTTTTCCCAACTCCTTTGGGAATTTGTACATGTTGCTGGCGGTTGATTATGTCTCAAAGTGGGTAGAAGCCATTCCATGTCGCACTAATGACAAGAAAGTTGTCGTTAAGTTCTTGAAAGAAAATATCTTTTCGCGATTTAGACACCCACGAGCTATCATTAGCGATAATGGGACACATTTCTGCAACAGATCTTTTAAGAGTCTGATGCGAAAATACTCAATCAACCACCGACTTTCTACACCCTATCATCCCTAAACAAGCGGGCAGGCTGAAATCTCAAACAGACAAATCAAACTTATCCTGGAGAAGACTGTTTCTAAAAATAGAAAAGACTGGTCGACCAAATTGACGGATGCTCTTTGGGCATTCAGAACTGCATATAAAACCGACCTAGGAATGTCTCCATATAGGATAGTGTTTGGGAAAGCATGTCATTTACCCGTCGAGATAGAGCATAAAGCATTGTGGGCTATAAAAGAAATAAATTTTGATCTAAACCTTGCTTGCAACTTTCGGAAGCTGCAACTTAATGAGCTAAGCGAACTCCGCGATGAAGCTTATGATAACGCTGTAATCACAAAGAATAGAACTAAGGTTTTTCACGATAAAAACATTTTGAGGAAAACATTTTCACCTGGTCAACAAGTCCTTCTTTATGATTCACGATTACACCTTCACGCGGGTAAGCTCCGATCTCGATGGAAAGGACCTTTTGTTGTGCGGTGTGTATACCCGCACGGGGCAGTAGAAGTAGAAAATGTTAAAAACGGCACCTTTTTCAAAGTAAATGGACATAGACTAAAGCCGTATTTTTCCACTGACCCCACGGAGGAGCTCTTGTTCTTACAAGAGCCAGTTTATTTGGATTAAAATTCCTCCGTCTCACCTTCATATCATTGCATCATTTTTTGAATGAAGGTGAGTGAAAAGAGTAAGTTTGGGGGAAGTTCTTCACTTATATATTTTGCCCCCACTAATAATTCCCCCCAGGCTTACAGTTTTGTAGGTATAGCATTTGGCAACAGTGAGGACACTGTTGAAAACAAGTTTGGGGGAGGTTTGTGATTATTCTCGCATCATTTGCATATCATCTGCATAAGCACAAAACATTTCTTTAAAAATCTATAAAAATTGAAAAATTTTCAAAACCCATAAAAATTTAAAAATTTTCAAAGTTTAAAAATAATTTTAATATTTACACTTTTTTGTACATAAATAAGATAATAATAGTTTAGATAGTGAAAAATTACATCCATGAGATTAGAAAAATTTTAAAAAACTAACAAAATTAGAAGTTTTCTTATACGAACTAGTAATAAGTAGTTATGAGCCGTTGTCCCAAGGGTTAGTAAGATGAAGGACGTCACTAATCTGAGGATAAAAATAAGTCTGAAAAATAGTTTCTATTCTGGAAGCCAAACATTTTGAACGTGGCTACCCTGCTATTCGCACTTACACACGTCTTAAAGCCTGGGATAGTAGAGGATACTTTGAAATGATCTTGTCTTAAAGCCGATTTATGAAGGAAATAAAAAAAAATGATGAATAAAGAAAATATAAGTGGTGAGAAAAATGAACACTGGTTTTGTTATCACCAAGGGCAATAAAAAATATATAGCGAGGGTGCTTCTTCACCTAGTGCCCTAAGGCCAACTGGTCTGGGACTCACTGCTATGCCTGAGGTGGTGCAAGACGAGGAAAATACACCAAGTAAGGAAGCACAGGAGTAATCGGTCGGTTAGTACCTCAAGAAGTATTAACGGTCGCATGAAAGTGTGTGAGCAATCACATCTAAATATTCATTAATTAAAAAGTACTGAGGCTGATGGGCAAGAGTATGAGAGCTTGAATTGAATTCTCCGGGTGTAGGGATGTCTTTACACACACGCAGGGTGATATGATCGATGTTTGGAAGAAAGATAGGAATGAAGAATAAGACGATGTTTTATTGAGGGAGGACGTGATTTCTAACATCTTTTCATGACCATTACGATAGGGCTCATGACAACCGAAAAGCTAGCTTAGTTGGAAACCCTAATTTTCAAAGCTTTTCTTTTACAATTCTGGTCTTTAAATATAATATTCATGATCTTTCTTTTATTATTGGATTTTGTGGGTGCAATCCGCTGAAAACCCTCAGGAGACAACACTCCTCCTACTAGGGACACTTAGAGGTTTAAAGGCTTGTTGCACATGCTCAGTGCAATCGTGTTGCCTACGAAAGTGGCTAGTTAGTTTTTCTCTTTCTTTATTTTCTCCTTCTCTTTTTTAATAAAACGGTTCGCTCAAGACGATTGAAATTAAGTTTGGGGGAATTTGATTAGTCGAAAATAGTGCATATTTTACACGGCAATTTTCTCATCATTTGCATTCATATAGAAGTGTTCGGCATTCATATCTCACATATTAGCAAAACTGTCGCAAAATATCAGATTACATGTGTTAGACTCTAAAACCGGCACTATAAAGGAAATTGACTACATTTCATGGCATCGCATCATCCCTACATTTGCGCAACACTTGTTTTGAGATCTGTGCAGGAAAATCCAGCAGAAAGGCCAAAACTTACAGGGTACAGCTAAAACGTTACGTCAACTCAATGATTTCAGATCTGGTATCAATCAAAAAGGGAAAATACAAATCAGCATATCAGAGGAAGCCCAAAATATGAGCCAAAGACCATTGCAAAAAGATCAAAGCCCAAGCATCCAACATGGCCGCGGAACCGCGGCCGGAGCCTGCTTACGCCGCGGTTCCACGGCCGTATTGCCACGTCAGCCATAAATTTTTGCTGCACAATGCTTCACTCTGGGCCCACATTCAGCTCATATACTTCAAACTCCAGAAGACTCCAGAGACTTCTGCCAGATCAGCGAACTTTGGGATCTACACTAAACTAGCCTATCATTCTAGAACCTTCTCCCTAAACCCTAGCTTAAACCCTAAGCTAAGCCTAACAAACTCTTTCTAGAAGTCTTTCAACAAACTTTTGGAGAGAACTCAAAGGCTTAGGGTTTGGGAGATCTATAAATAAGACCCTAGGCTCACTTGTATATGGATCCCTCTCAATCTTGGAGAGACTTGATCTTTTGATTAGTTGTTTTTAGTAGTCAATTTAGAGCCATTCTATCTCTCTCTTCATCTTTTTCTTCCACAAATCTAGTGAGAGGATTTGTGTGAAACCCTAACCCTAATTCCAATCAAAAGCCAAGATCTCGAGTACCCATTCAAGCAAGAAGCCTTGCAACCTTTTAGGAGCCGAGCCGGTCTTCAACAGAGCAAGTGGTCCAAGCCGATTCGCGACTCACGGAGCCGAGCAAAGCCAAGTCGACAATTTAATTCTTCCTCTTGTAGTTCTTG
This sequence comes from Agapanthus africanus, assembly GCA_030015575.1. Classification (NCBI taxonomy): domain Eukaryota; kingdom Viridiplantae; phylum Streptophyta; class Magnoliopsida; order Asparagales; family Amaryllidaceae; genus Agapanthus; species Agapanthus africanus. The sequence goes on from CM057347.1 coordinate 159,621,805, forward strand.
AGCGATTGTAATCAAATTGTTGATATAAATAAAAGGTGATATTCTTTTATCTTTTTCTCTTTAAACTCTTGCATCATGAGTCAATCTAAATTTCTAGTTATAATTCTTGTTGTGATGTCTGAGTAAAATTCCGCTCGTCGAGGAGTTGAGACGATCAATAGAATGATGATGTAATATACTGTAAATCGATTCTTGAATCCCACGAGTTTTGTAAACCCTAGCAAGATCAAGAATCGACAACCCAATTCATTGCGATGCTTTCTTGATTGATATCGCTTGAGATTGGGGAGTTACGATTGTTTCTTGAAATTGCTAGAGGCTAGAATGTGAATGATAATCGATGAAAGAACAAGGGTTAAACGATGAAACCCTAGTTTCTTCAAGAAAGCCCTAACTCTCATCGACCATCATCGATCTAGTATCAATCCTTCGAAGGACAAGAACACGAAATCTTGATATTACATCACGTCTATAGATCCGATCGATTTCTATGAGCCTCATTTAGATTCATGGCATTTTTGGTTGGAAATATTATCGAAACCCAATTCTTGATTGTTTATCAGTTTCTTGATTCTTGATTAAAGATCGTGACACCTGAATCAATTGATAAATTCTTGAATCATGTTTTCTTTTCTTTTCAATTAACTTTTCGATTCAAACAAAGCAAATATAAAAACGAATCGCACAATCCCTGTGAATGATCCGCACTCGCTTACGATCTACAACTGACACCGTAGTTGATTGCGGTCAAATATAATTCTTTGATAGTGAGTTTTTTATACAATTTTCCAAATACCGATACAAAATACTATTATCGATCAAATGAAACCGTTATCGGGAAACAATTGATTCGATACTTGCTTTTGACAAACACATCCGAGAATCGCATTAAATCAACGGGGCCCCGTGGCGAATGCGAATGGCATAAGCGTACGTCATATTTTGGTTGTTTTCTGCAATGGTAGGATTAAATGATGGGACGCATTAAAAGAACTAATGCAAGAATATCACGCATTAAAAGAACTAATGCAAGAAAATAAACCAAGCTTAAGTTGTTGGAACACTTTCGAAAAACCACTCGGTTCTTTTCAAAACTAACTTTTAAATGCGAAGCTTGAGCCACTCCTTTTAAAAGCTATCTCGTTCCATCGATTATATCAAGTTCACTACGTTCACGATTTTTCCAAAACCATTCGTAGCCCTCCATCATTTCAGTTAAATATTCGGTAGTATTCAAGCTATGTATTTTGACCTCACGCCAAGGCATAGTGATTGGTAGCTGCCGGATATTTATCTGTTGCATAGATAGAATGCGTTGGTTTGGGACAGTCGTACTACCATTTTGGCCTACGTCAAGGGTAGGTACGGGTGGGTTCAAATTAACCTGGATAATGATGGGAAGAACTTGACATGTCACTTATGACATTTTGACTTCACGCCAAGGTCATAAGAGCATGGGGAAAAAATCCACATCAGGAGTTTCAAAAGAACTGAAACTTGCTAGTGTTGCATACCATTTGGAGTGTGATGATTCTGGTAGGATTCCTTCAGTTTTGTCATGCGATGATATTTGGATCCCGATCCTACTGTGAGTATATGCTACTCCTCGGGAAATTTCTCACTTAACGATCAATGCTATAAACCAAGTAGGTGTCTAGAAAGGTGTTAGCAGGGCTACGCCCACAGGGAAAAGTGGTTATTTAATTAAGGAACTTCACGAAAGCGTTGGAAAACCTCCCTCGAAGTACCGACACCAGCCTGGCCGAACGGTTATGCAAGTATTGTATGGTGAGATTGATCCTGACTAATTCTTCCTTTTTGGTTTGAGGAGGGATTCGAGAAACAGTGGGAGCCATCCTGTTTAGACAAATTAAAAACCATTCTAAACTTGCAAGAGCATCAAGCTGAGTGTTTCTTCTCTCTCCTAATTGCAGCGACCAATCGACATGACTGGACTTAAGTTACTCATAGATAAAAACATACTGACAGGGCCAAACTACAAAGATTGGCTCAGGAATGTCAAGATGGCAATCACTTACGACAAGCTGGGGTATCTTCTTACCACCAAAGCTCCCCCTGTCCCAGGTCCCAAAACCAGCGTCGCGGATAAGGAAATCCGTAAGACCTGGAAACTAGACTGCGCGAAGGCCAAGTGCCTCGTGCTTGCCTCTATGGACAATGAACATCAGAGGAGGCACGAGAATATAGACCTGGAATCCATATTTCTTCATACAAAAGAACTGTATGGAGAGCAATCTCGTATTGCAAGATACGAAGTGTCGAAGAAGTTATTTTTGGCAAGATTGGCCGTCGGATCATCGGTAGCGGGACACGTGCTTAAGATGATTGGCTACATTGAGGAGCTCGCGGACCTTGGGACCACGTTGGAGATTGAGCTCTATACGGACTTGATTCTCCAGTCCCTTCTTTCCACTTACGCCCAGTTCATACTGAACTTCAACTTACAAGAAAAGGAAGTTGAACTTTCAGAACTCCTCAACATGCTGAGGAGCGCAGAGGGCACCCTACAGAAAGGTAGGGAAACATCCACTTTGTTTGTAGGAGGATCTTCTTCTTCTAGGTCCAAGGCGAAAGCCAAGGGAAAGAAGAAGAAAGCCCCCGCCAAACCAAAGGGCGGTGTTAGTAAAGTGGATACGAAGGGAAAAGCAAAAGCAATAAAGAAAGTGGGAAAGCTTGTGGATAAGGAAGAATGCTTCTATTGTCATAAGAAAGGACACTGGAAGAATGATTGCAGGGCTTGGAAAGCCAGGACACAGGAATTAAAGCAGGTTGCAGCTTCAGCTTCAGGTGTGTATGTTATTGAAAACTGTCTTTCAATAAACTCTACTTCCTGGGTATTGGATACCGGATCAGGATCTCATATCTGTAATTCTTTGCAGGCATTGAGAAAACGTAGGGTTTTGAAGGCAGGTGACATGACCCTCAAAGTTGCAAACGGAGCTAGCATGGATGCTAAGGCCGTGGGGGACTATCACCTGGGAATGTCAGATGGACATGTTTTGGTTTTGCGTAATTGTTTTTTGTACCCAACGGAACTTGTAATATCATTTTTGTATCTTTGGTTTCTAAAGAAGGTAATGAATTTGCGTTTGTAAGTAATGTTGTAAACATTCACCTTAATCAAGTTCTGATTGGGTCAGGTACATTAAGCAATGGTATATATGTATTAAACCAACCACAGATTTTCAATGTCCAGAATACACACAAAAGAAAGTCTCCGGAAATAAATCAGACTTTCTTGTGGCATTGTAGACTGGGTCACATCAATGAGGGAAGGTTGACGAAGTTACATACAGAAGGATATTTGAATCCGTTCGAATATCAATCGTATGCCACTTGTCAATCCTGTCTCAAAGGAAAGATGACAAAGACTCCGTTCACTAGACACGGAGTAAGAGCGAGCGAGCTCTTGGGACTCGTACACAGCGACGTGTGCGGTCCAATGTCTACACATGCGCGAAGCGGTTTTTCTTACTTCATTACTTTTACGGATGATTTTTCAAGATTCGGACATGTCTTCTTAATGAAACATAAGTCCGAAGCCTTTGGAAAATTCCAGGAATATAAGAATGAAGTAGAAAAACAAACCGGCAAAAGTATCAAGGTCCTAAGATCGGATCGAGGTGGTGAATACTTGAGTGCCAAGTTCCTGGACTATTTAAAAGAGAACGGAATTCTCTCTCAGCTTACTCCTCCATACACTCCGCAACATAACGGTGTATCGGAGAGACGGAACCGAACCCTATTGGATATAGTACGGTCCATGATGAGTAACGCTGAGTTACCGCGATCATTCTGGGGATATGCGCTAGAATCAGCTGCATACCTTTTGAACCGAGTTCCGACTAAGACTGTGCCTACAACACCATATGAGTTATGGAGTGGGAAGAAACCCTATCTTCAATATCTGAAGATCTGGGGATGTCCAGCTTTTGTCAAAAAGCAGCATGCGGACAAACTCGAGGCACGCTCAGTACTGTGCGAGCTTGTGGGATACCCAAAGAACATCAGGGGGTATCTTTTCTACCACGCAGAGGAACAAAAAGTCCTTGTTTCTCGTAATGCCCACTTTCTAGAACACCAGTTCTTGGAAAAGGAAATTAGTGGGAGTGCAGTAGAACTGGAAGAAATTCCAGAACCACAGACTATTACTGAAAGCTTAGTGGAACCAGAGGGTTCAAAAGAACAGAACATTCCTACGCCGCTCCGCAGGAGCAGTAGGCAGTCTCATCCGCCCGAGAGATACTATGGTTTTCTCATAGACGGGGATAGAGAGGATTGCATCATAGATTATGATGAGCCTACTAGCTTCCAGCAGGCCGTTCAGAGCATTGACTCAGTAAAATGGCTGGATGCAATGCGGACCGAAATGGAGTCCATGTACACCAACAAAGTATGGACGTTGGACATTGCTCCAGACGGGGTAAAACCCGTAGGATGCAAGTGGATCTTCAAAAGGAAGATTGGTGTAGATGGACAGGTTGAGACCTATAAAGCTAGACTTGTTGCAAAGGGTTTCCGTCAAAGACCTGGCTTGGACTATGACGAAACCCTTTCTCCAGTGGCTATGCTGAAATCCATTCGGATCCTTCTTGCCATTGCTGCCTTCCACGATTATGAGATTTGGCAAATGGACGTAAAGACCGCTTTTCTAAATGGAAATTTAGAGGAGTGTGTCTATATGGACCAGCCAGAAGGTTTCATTCAGAGTGGGAGCAGCGGAAAGGTGTGCAAGTTGCTTAAGTCCATCTATGGACTAAAGCAGGCATCGCGGAGATGGACCATCTGTTTTGATGAGACGGTCAAGGAATTTGGCTTTATCAAAAATCCAGATGAACCATGCATCTACAATAGATTTGTAGCGAGAACAGTAGTATTCCTCGTTTTATACGTGGATGACATTCTCTTAATAGGAAATGACATTCCTATGCTACAATCTGTCAAGGGGTTCTTGTCACATAGGTTCTCCATGAAAGACCTGGGTGATGCCTCGTACATCCTGGGGATCCGGATCCATCGTGATAGATCCAAGAGGATATTAGGACTTTCACAGTCCAGGTACATCGACACCATACTGAAGAGATTCAGTATGGAAGATTCCAAGCGCGGTAACCTACCAGCTTGTCACGGGATCACCCTCTCTAAAGAGATGTCTCCCAAGACTGATTTGGAGAGGGATCACATGTCTATTATACCCTACGCTTCTGCGGTAGGCTCTATAACGTATGCGATGTTGTGTACCAGACCGGATGTAGCTTATGCACTGAGTGTGGTAAGCCGGTATCAGTCAAACCCTGGGGAGAAACACTGGATAGCGGTAAAGAACATTCTCAAGTACCTGAGAAGGACTAAGGAGATGTTCTTGGTGTATGGCGGAAAAGACCTCCAGATCGAGGCCTTTGCTGACTCCAGCTTCCAGAGTGACAAGGATGATTCCAAGTCCATGTCGGGTTTTGTCTTTACCCTCAATGGAGGGGCGGTGTGTTGGAAGAGTTCCAAATAGGAAACCATTGCAGACTCGACGATGGAAGCGGAATACATCGCTGCATATGATGCCGCAAAGGAAGCTGTCTGGATGAGGAAGTTCTTGAAAGAACTTAAGGTGGTTCCGTCCATTGTTGATCCAATACCTTTGTAATGCGACAACAACGGGGTTATAGCTTTAGCGAAGGAACCCAGGTCCCATCAGAGATCCAGACACATCTTGAGGCGGTATCACCTGATCAGGGAGATCGTGGAACGCCAGGAGATCGAGGATCGGAGGGTTGCTTCAGAAGATAACACTGCAGATCCATTCACCAAGGCCTTGCCCCAGACTCAGTTCGAGCGGCTGATCGAGATGATAGGTCTTCGATACGCCTGTACATGGCCTTAGTGCAAGTGGGAGATTGTTAGTGTATATGCCCTAGAGGCCATTACTGTATCATACTAGTTTGTATATTACTTAATGGAAGCTTGGGATATTCACCTTGTATATACAATCTTGCTCAAAATAGTAGTATGCTACTTGGTTTGTTTCTACTTCAATGTGTACATGTGTTTATTTTATTATATCACCTATACGCATTAGTGGAGCCCTTAGGATCTTTGCTTGATTACCAGCGTTGTGATGGCAGTCATACTAGTGGGGCTGGGTAATCTATAAGCACATCCTTATGCAGGTCCCTAGTCGCAGGACTATCGAGACAGGGCATCGATACTCTAGAGTAGACTAGCGCATGCGCTTCTCATCCCAGTGTGGGAGACGGTATGTCCCACAGCCGTCAGTACGTCGTACTGGAGATAGTATGCGGGTGCTCGTTGGGTAACGAGTACACTGGACAGGACTCGTCGGGAACTGACCGGTTGGTATTATACCTATCGTTAGTTATCAGTTCCCAGGTGACATGAGTACAGCTTAGTCCGCTGACTTGACACTATCACTTCGCCTCGAGTGTGTTCCCACTGTACTTTGATTACTACCCTACCACGGCTCAAAGGAGTCGTGCAATCAGGTAGTAGTTGGGTGCAGTCCCGAAGCACTTGGAGGCAGTGACGGTTAGACAGGATTCGTCTCTCCCGTTATTGGGGGTTGACATCGCGCTGTGTCTAGGAGAGCCATTACACGAGTAGTCCCTGGCCAGGGCAAGCGGGATATACTGGTAGGCTTCCAGTATTATCTTAGGGTGTATTGGGCTTCACTCCGACACGACTTGTACCGCTATTAGGGGACTGACGTTTACCGCCCCCTAGGCCCGCCATGCGATGTATCAGACGAACAGACCGGACTGTACGGAGAATGTCACATTCAGGCTCAGTAGGAGTTCAGATGGGTTTCTCCTCGTCAGTCTTCTTGTCGGCATCTACCTGGGGACCGTTACGCACAGCTAGTGCCGCTTGCGGTCTGTGGTTAAACACGCTGCCAGCGTAGTGTCGAGTCTTTAGAGTCCCACACAGAAAGCTATTCGCCTTTAGGCTAAAGAGTAGAGGTCGTATGGTTTTGCGACAGGTCGCATGGTTTTGTGACAGGGTTCAGTCACATCCGTGCACTTGTGCACGTTTAGTGTCCGGACAGTTTACACTAGCGGGCTTTGGTTTAAGCCAGATCTTAGTGTAAGTATTGGGATTGGTTTTATCCAGTTTGTATTCGTGTTCCTCGGAACGCGAATGCGGGTGTGTATGCACAGTTGACGGAGAGACAGAGGCAGAGGATTCTTATTAGGGTTGTTGACCGTTGACTGTTGACTATTGACTTTTTGCTCAACCCTAATGATCATATGATATGTGATTAACAATAATATTAATTAAGTATTGTGGTGACATGGTTGTTGAGGGGTTGACTTTGTTGACTTTGTTGACCGGTTGACTAGGTTGGACTAGTTGACCATCATGATGACAATGGCTATCATTTCATGGCAAAGACTTTTCACTTGCTTGTTCTCTTGTGCAATATGAGTGCATGAAATGATATAGCCATTTTGACTTAAACCACTTACACAATACTTGATTACTATTTTTGTGATGATGGTTTTGGATTATGAGAGCCAAGTGAGAAAAGTCTTTCTCATTTCTATCATTTTTCATTCTCTCTCTTGTGTTCTTGAGCTCTCATCTCCTTCCTCTTGCTCTCTCTCTCTTTAGTCTATGGTTCAGTTGTCTCATGTGTTGAGAACCAAGAACCATAGAGAAAATCCCAACACACTCTCCTCTACTCACTCTAGTTCACAAGGTTTGGCAAACCGAGTGAACTAGTTTCTTCAAAGACCGAAGAAGAAGCCAAAGGTAGAAGCTTTCAGGTGGATCGATCTTCGGCGCAAGGAGACGACAGGGTGAAGCTAGTCCGGACAACCATCGAGGCTTGAAGACGAAGGAGTTCAAGAAAGAAAGGTATAACCCCCTAACCGAGTAGTTAACAACTCCTAGTTAGGTTGTTAGTTAGATGTTTAACAAAGATCCGGTTTTGAGTCCATGTTAGCACCTCTAGAAAATTATTTTTCACCAAATTCCGCATGCCCGAAAGTACCGGAAGAGGTAGCATGGACTTACATATACGAAGTTAAAACTCTGATCGAACCCCGAAACATCGTTTTGACCCCCTCTCTGGACAATTTATAAAAATGTCATTTTTCCTGTATTAAAAATACCTAAAAAAATCAGCAGGGAATTATAAGTATCACTATGGAAAACGAGGAGGTAAATCGTACGGACCGCCGCGGAACCGCGGCAGTACCTTGCTTGTGCCGCGGATCCATGGCCGTACAGTTGGATTTGGCTTTTCTTTTGGCACGGTAATGATCGTAGCTGCTAGTTCATATTTCTGGGTATTTTTAATCTGACTCAAGTGTTGAGTGTTCTGGGGATTATTTTGAATTCGTTGATTCGATTGGAAAATTTAATTTCGTTCTTTTTCCGGATAATTTAGAAACTATTAAAATGTTCGAACGGATATCTTTAACTCATTTTTTCCCGACACGAAAAACTTTCAAGTGTTGAATTTTTCTTGGGTTTAAATCTTTCGGAAAAACGTGCAAGTAACGCGGTGGTCCCTCTAGAAGAACACAAACCTTAACTCGATTATGTGACCGTCTGAACCGCCTCTAAACCTTAGGGTTTGGGGCAGTACGGCGTGCCACATGTGAGGCATTGGCTTGACCCTTCTATGGCTGGACCATCGGTACTGTGACATATTCTGAGATTATTTGAACTCCGCTCAAGTGTTGAGCTATTTAGGAAATCTTGGGTATTTGATTATCTGATCGGAAAGTTTAATACTGTCTATTTATCTGGAATGTGATACAATATGTGGAATTCATATAGTTAGGCATGAAATGCGAAGTATGTGATATTTCGGATTTATGATGTCTAAAGTGATTATGGATTCCAAATGTTGTAGTTTTACAATTTCTTTTCTGTGACCGTAAGTGTAGTATGTAGTTGTATTGCCGGTTTTCGTTGCTATACATCAACGACGATCGGTGTATGCATACTTACTTACGTTGATGATATGAGTTATTATGTGTTGCTATGATATGTTATATTGGATCGTCGTGTTCTGAATAGCCGGGGTTTTTATGTGAGATGAGGGTTTTATTTTCATTCATGTAAAATTCATTTGTATGTAATATTCTTTTATTGGGGCACTTCCGGGATGAGGTTGATGTCACCAGTGTATATTATTTACTTTTCCGCTTTAGGTAGACCCAAGGAGGGGAGCACAAGTAACCGGGATCTAGGGTACAGTGGGAGGCCATCTCGAGGAGTCTAGACCGGGTCTCCTAACCCTAGAATTGGCAGTGTTACTTGCCGCTCCGTAGGGCTCTAGGGATGTGGGTTTGGCTATTCATCGCGACCGTGGAATCCGTGTTTTATACCGGCTCGTATTAAAAACACGGACATCCTAGTATATCCAATATTTCATATATGTACTTCTGCTGCAATGTTCTATGATGAGATCATATTACGGCCTGAGACGAATGCTTATATATATATATATATATATATATATGCTGATATATAAATATTACTGCTTTCGTTTCTTCTATGATGCTTAGGAAGCATTAGCTGATGGGATTTATTAATGAGATTAATAAAAGAAAAGAAACCTAATAGATGTTGTCACGACCCGAAAGTACGGAACGCGACTGGCACTTAGATTACGAGACGTCTAAAGGCGTACCGTAACCTAAGTCAGCCAAAGCCCAGAAGAATCTAAACCAAAATCAAAAGAGAGTGAAGGAAAACCTTTAATGAAAATGGTTTTTTTTTTTTTTAAATCAATTAAGTTGCATAGAATCCTCTTTTTTTTTTTAAACATCAAAAATTTCCGAAAATTTCGGCAGAGTCTCCCCTGTATTTTCTATCCCCCAAAATGGGTACAACAAGATATATATAACCAGTAATCAGAAATAGCATCCCCAAGCGGGAGCTAGCTCTTCGACCAAGGCGGATCACAACCACATGCAATATATAAGTAATATCAAGAAAAGAGCATAAAAGAAACGCAAAATATCAGAATACACAACGCCGGCTCAAGTGAGCTCGACCTAAAAGAAACCACAAATATACAAATCTCTCAGTCTCATCACTAGGTCACATATACAATATAAAGTGGTAGATGGAGAATACTAGATATAATGATAGAGCAAAAGAAATAAAATATGCTCGCAACCCACCTACGGGCGATGTCGCGAGTCTGAGCAAAAGAAGCTGATGATAAGATAGCCCGCCGCTACAAAGGTGACGGGTCCGGCCTGCAAGACACTGTGGCACAACGGGGGTGAGTTGCCAGCTCGTTAGTAGAATATAACATCTAGTAAGGCAATTTTAAGAATGCACGCAATGCGTCACAACATGTATGTCCATATGTGATATAATAGCTCTAGTATGCATGCACATGTATGCAATGTCATTACTAAATCATTAAGTGTTTTAAATGCTAAGGATACTGTATTCTTAACTTTAGAAAATGAATATCTATATAATAGCTAAGTACCATCAAGAAATCATCTGAAAACCCGTGTCAAGCATCGACACCAAAAATGAATCATATCTGTCTCAATGTCTCACTGTATCAATGTCTCAAATATCGGGATCCGTCAGTCCGGATCGGCCCATATCATCAAATCTCATGACAACGGTCGGTATCTTCCGGATATCCTCCGCGCCAGACATCACCGGTAGGTAGTCTTCCCCTGCCAGGCTCATCGTCTACAACTCGATCTTCTTGCCCCGGGGTACCATACCGGGCCCACCATGTACCTGAGACGGTTCATCCACTCCTCGAATCGGGTCTCGAAATCCAACAGAAAACCTGAAAACTCATGGTGGACGACACATACATCACGAGAAAACCGCAACTTTGTTTTAGAAATGATAAATATAAGCTTTTGTTAAATTCTTGCGGTTTTCCCCAAAAATCCAGAAATCGCAGCAATACTGAAATCCTCGAGAAAATCATAATGTTCACATGTTATATATGATAAATGTCTATGATATCAATGTATATGATGTGAATTTTGGGTAGAAATCTATGTAAATATGATGATAATGCGAGGTATATGCATGCTATGCAATTTCATATATCATGTATGAATGCAAATGGCGATATTAAGTTAAACAGGTTCTATAGTGCACGTGGCATGGCAATTACCAAAGGCGTGTGTGTCACATGAATAGTGCGCGTGCAACAGATGCCAATGGTAATGGTGTTCGTGTCCTACGAAGTGATATCGCATAAGTGTAGATGAATGTCCATGCAATCTAATATACGATTAGCTACAAGGGTATGCAATTTACATAAAGGTATATGTTAACTAACGATATAAATCTTGCAAGTAGTAGGGTAATCCTAACTAGGGGGCGCATCACGCCATCCAGACGATTCCCCCATAGATGAATACATCTACTCACCTGAAATCTCCGCTAATCCGATCCGACCACCGCCTTGCCCTTACGCGCCGTGTCCGATGTTTCCCCGATCGATCCTAAATTTTCACAACACCAAGCATAAGATTACATATCCTAAAACGATACAAGTCACAATATACAATTATTGACGCTCTCGAATTAAACATAACATGCACTCGGTGCGCGGGAAAACGCACGAAAATCGCTAATCTTTAACTAGAATCGTCACTTCGGGGAAATCGACAAAACTAAAACCCGACTAGATGAAACCCTGCATTCGCGCACTCTAAAAGTCCTATACGAAGCTAATTATATCGCTAAAATAACGCAATTTGATCGCATTCTATTTTGCATAAAAATCTAGCAAGCAAAAGCATACCGATTCGATGCAAACGTCGCAATTTATCGATTGAGCGAGCGTAACATTACACAATTAACCACTCTAACCAATTTGGTAACCAAAGCCCTAACTTAATCCATCAACCATGCTTCAAACCCTAGTTCAAAATCAATCCCATTCTTGATTTTTATGAACACTTAATTACAACTAAATTAATGCTTCAAATATCAATTTTTATCACAATTAACTACAAGTTAACAAACTAGTTTAGAATTTCACCTCAAAAGTAGAACCCTAGCATGATCAAGCCACCCAAGAAGCCTCCTTTCTCTAATTTTTGAACTAATTTGGCTTGAAGAGAGAGTGGATTAGGGTTTTGCTTTGAATGGGTTAATGAATTTGTGGATTTTTTATGAATTTTGGCATGAAATTTGAAGCAAAAAAGAAGTGAGAACCAAGGGGAATTTCTGCATAATCGGGTCGGCCAGCAGCTAGAGGAGATGGTGTGGGATTTTTGGAGAAGTTTCTAGGTCAAAAAGATCCCTCAAATCTCATTTAATGCATTTCACATCAACTTTTTACAAAAAAACCCCTTTTTACTTCAATTTTTCACAAATTTCCAACCATAAAACTAAAATCTTAGCAAGTCATGATACAATTTATTAGCACCCTATTTTAGCTTATAAAGATTCCTAAGTATGAAATTTACCTAATTAAATTTGTATTTATCACTAATTTAATGTATTTTTAAAAGCTTAAAATAATAAAAAAAATAATTAATTACGAATTTTTTTTTTATTTAACTAGAAAATTATAAGTGACATTTTAGTGACAAAATTATAGTAATATCTTATCTAAATTTTGTATAATTAGGCCTACAATGAAAAATACCTATTTTGACTTTTTACGGAAAAAGCCGAAAAATTAGCCGATTACCGAAAAACTGCCTAAACGATTTTCGAAGGGTTACAATCTTCCCCCCTTAAAGAAATTTGGTCACCGAATTTAGAATATAACTACGCGTACCTTCAAAAAGATGGGGATATCTCTTCCTCATCTCGATCTCGGTCTCCCAGGTGATCTCCTCGCTGTTCGGGCCACGCCAAAGAACCTTGACGGACGGTATAACCTTCGACCTCAATTTCTTCACCTGCCGATCCAAAATGACAACCGGCTGCTCGGTGAAAGAAAGATCACGCTCTAGCTGGATCGTCTGTTGCTGAATCGCCTGGGAAGGATCATGAAGGTACTTGCGGAGCATCGAGACATGGAACACGGGGTGAACATCGGGGAAGCTGGGCGGAAGAGCTAACCGATAAGCGACTGGACCAACACGCTCTAGGATCTCGAAAGGATCAACATATCTAGGACTCAGCTTCCTTTTCCGCCCAAATCTCATCACACCTTTCATCGGAGAGACCTTCAGGAAAACATGAACGCCAACAGCGAACTCGAGTCGGCGACGACGCTTGTCAGCATATGATTTCTGCCTGCTCTGTGCCGCTCTCATCCTGTCTCGAATCAGCTGTATCTTCTCGGTCATCTCCTATACGATCTGCGGCCCTAAATACTGCTCTCCCTGAGCTCTGTCCAACATACAGGCGATCGACATCTCCTCCCATATAAAGCCTCAAAAGGTGCCATCTGAATCGTCTCCTGGAAGCTATTATTTTAGGAAAACTCGATTAAAGGTAAATGACGATCCCAGCTGCCACCGAAATCTAAAACACAAGCTCTGAGCATGTCCTCAAGAGTCTGAATAGTACGCTCCGACTGACCGTCAGTCTGCGGATGAAAGGCTGTGCTAAAACTCAATCGGGTGCCCAATGCTTCCTGAAGTTTCTGCCAAAATCGGCTGGTAAACTGGGTGCCCCGGTCGGACACGATGCAAGTCGGAATGCCATGCAGTCGCACTATCTCATCAATATAAACCTGGGTGTACTGAGAAAATCCAAAAGTGGTCTTCACTGGCAGGAAGTGAGCCGCTTTCGTCAGTCGATCCACAATCACCCAAATAGAGTCATACCCTCGACTAGTCCTGGGTAGACCCACAATGAACTCCTTAGAGACCTGCTCCCACTTCCACTCAGGGATGGGCAAAGGCTGTAACTCACCGGCTGGCCTCTGGTGCTCGGCCTTGACTTGCTGACAAGTCAGGCATCTCGATACAAAGTCTGTAATATCCTTCTTCATCCCGTCCCACCAGTAAACCTCTCTCAAATCACGGTACATCTTGGTGGAACCTGGATGCACACTGTATACTGACCTATGTGCCTCCTCGAGAATATCACACCTCAGTCCTTCTGAATCTGGCACGCACAGTCGAGTCCCAAATCGAAGTATGCCCTAATCATCCATCACGAACTCGGAAACTCTGCCCTGCCGAATCTGCTCAATGATCTCTAATATACGGGCATCGCCGGACTGTGCCTCGCGGATACGGTTAAGTAACTGTGGGCGTGCTCTGAAATGGGCCAGCTGTCCCCCTATAGGAGTAAACTCGAACTGCACTCTGCTATCACATAAAACCTGCCAATCCTCCGTCGACTGCATCTGTACTGCGCTCAAACAAGATAAACTACCTCCGGGCCTCCTACTCAAAGCATCTTCCACCACATTCGCCTTGCCCGGATGGTATAAAATCTCGCAGTCATAATCTTTCACCAACTCCATCCAACGGCGCTGTCTCAGATTCAGATCTCGCTGCTGGAAGATATACTTCAAACACTTGTGGTCAGTGAATATCTGGCACGACTCACCGTATGGGTAATGTCTCCAGATCTTAAGTGCAAATACCACTGCGGCCATCTCTAAATCATGGGTGGGGTAGTTCTGTTCGTGTTTCCTTAGCTGCCGAGAAGCATTCGCGATAACTCTGTCGTGCTGCATCAATACACAGCCCAGCCCCACTCGAGAAGCATCATAATATACCACGAACCCGCCTGATCCTGAAGGCAATGCTAACACTGGTGCAGTAGTCAAACGAGTCTTCAATTGCTGGAAACTATCCTCACATGCTAGGGTCAAATCAAAAGGAACCCCCTTCCGGGTCAATCCGGTCAACGGTGCAGCAATGCGGGAGAAATCCTGGACAAAACGTCGATAATAGCCGGCCAGACCTAGAAAACTGCGAACCTCTGTAACTGATACCGGTCTAGGCCAACGCTGAACTGCCTCGATCTTCTTCGGGTCCACACAAATACCATCTCTCATCACCACATGACCCAAGAAGTCGACACTGTCTAACCAGAATGCGCACTTGGAGAATTTGGCGAACAGCTGATGCTCCCTCAAAGTCTGCAATGTGATACGTAAGTGCTGGTCATGCTCCTCCCGGCTCCGAGAATAAACCAAGATGTCGTCAATGAACACAATAATGAACTGATCGAGATACGGCCTGAATACACGGTTCATCAAGTCCATAAATGCTGCCGGGGCATTGGTGAGCCGGAACGACATCACCAAGAACTCATAATGACCATATCGAGTACGGAAGGCGGTCTTCGGAATATCCTCCTTCCGAACTCGCAACTGGTGATAACCTGACCGTAAATCAACCTTCGAGAAGAACCCTGCACCCTGGAGCTGATCGAATAAGTCATCAATGCGGGGTAGGGGATATCGGTTCCGCACAGTAACCCGGTTCAGCTGACGATAATCAATGCATAAACGCATACTTCTGTCCTTCTTCTTAACAAACAAGACGGGAGCACCCTAAGGTGACACACTCGGTCGGATAAGCCCTTTGTCCAACAAGTCCTGTAACTGATCCTTTAGCTCTCTCAGCTCCGCCGGGGCCATCCGATAAGGACGTATAGAAATAGGCCCCGTGCCGGGGATCAAGTCAATACAGAACTCAATCTCGCGCTCTGGTGGCAGACCAGGCAGCTCGTCAGGAAATACATCAGGAAACTCTCTCACAACAGGGACCTGGTCCAACGGAACCTCTGTGGAGCTAGTATCACAAACATAAGCTAAGAATCCCTGACACCCTTTTCTTAAGAGCTGACTAGCGCGAAGAGAAGAAATCAAGGTGGGAAGGGTAGCGCTACGATCTCCCTGAATAACAAGTACCGGCTCACCAGGAAAACTTAATCTGACTGCTTTTTCACGGCAGTCCACGGATGCATAACAGGTGGCTAGCCAGTCCATACCAAGAAGAACGTCAAAGTCTAGCATATCGAGGAGAATCAAATCAACTGAAGAATCTCTCTCCCCGATACGAACGGAACACGATCGGTACACAAAACGGGCAACAAAAGACTCGCCTACCGGGGTAATAACGACAAGCGGCTGATCTAACGGAGAAGACTCTCGGCCCAACCTCGGTGCAAAATACGTGGAAACATAGGAATGTGTGGAGCCTGGATCAAATAATACCCGTGCATCAAAAGAACATACTGGAAGAGTACCTATCACGAAGGCATTGGATGCCTGTGCATCCTGAGGAGTCAACATGAACACTCGGGCCTGTCCACCGCTAATAGCTGGCTGTCCTCTGCCTCTACCTCGGCCTCTGCCTCTGCCTCTGTCGCCTCGTCCTCTCGGAACTGGACCGCCACGCCCACGACCTCTAGAAGCATCTGACTGGCATGGAGCATCATCAGGAGTAGGAAGTAGAGCTCTCTGAGAAGGTGGTGAGGGTGGTAAAGTCACATGCGGGACAGTCGCCGCGCCCGGACGTCCCATGGTACAGTCTCTGACACGGTGGTACTGACTCCCACACCGAAAACATCCTGGAGACGACTGCTGGGTCTGTGGATATGAACCAAATAACTGACCTCGTCTCAATCCTCTGCCTCCGCCATCTCCCGGAAATAATCTATCACGATGTCTGCCCATCTGCCGCTGAGCTGGCGTATCAGTACGGATCCTCTTCGGCCCAGAAATGACCGGAGTCTTAGAAATACGCTCCTCCAAACGTAAGGCTGCATCCATCGCGGATGCGTATGTATCAAAGTGCTGGGTGCCGATGGCAAGGAATAGCTGTGTATCAAGCCCTCGCACAAACCTCTTTATTCTCTTCTCTTCTGTGTCTAGTAGGTACGGAGCATATCGAGACAACTGGGTAAACTGTATATCATACTCCGACACTGTCATCCCAGGAGTCTTGCGCAAAGACTCAAAACTACGGGCTCGAGCATCTCGGACACTCTCCGGAAGAAAACGGGCAAGAAATGCAACTGTAAACTCATCCCAGGTCATAGAAGGCAGACCTGCAGCTCGGCCTCTCTCTACTGAATCGTACCATGTCTGAGCAAGACCCTCCAGACGAAAACTCGCAAACTCCACCAATCTATCCTCAGAACACCTCAACGAACTTCAAATCCGAGCCATCCTATCAAGAAATGCCTGTGGGTCCTCTGTCGCATCTGTACCGGTAAAACCTGGAGGTCTCAATCTCATGAACTCCTGTAGTGAAACAGGGATAGTCTCCGTAGTAGCAGCAGGAGTGACCATCTGTGCAGCAGGTACAATCGTGGTCTGTGCGGTGGAAGGAACGTCCTCGGATCTCTGTGCCCGGCTGGACTCAACCAAAGATCCCATCATCTGTCGCAACTCTTGCATGCCGGCCTATAATCTGGCAATACGGTCTGGATAAGGCAGATCAGTATGACCCTGAGGGGTAGGAGTATCCTCCCGCTCGATCCTCGCCTCAGACGAGCCCGCTCGAATCTCATCCCTAGCGGCAGCCCGCTGAGCTCTCGTAGTCTTTGGCGGCATCGAAGCTGGAATAAGAAACAGGACTGATAAGGACATTGCAATTGAATCAAGGAATGCAAGGAATCAAGAAAGGAAATACAAGCAATTATGTCCTAAGGTCACTTAGGCGGAGTACCGTATCGTAAGTATGCCGCGGATCATACCCACGCTACGCCACTCTGCTTAAGTCACCTACTCCATCTACCAAGGTCGTCCTACACTCAGAAGGGTAAAACCAACGCTCTGATACCAACTTTGTCACGATCCGAAAGTACGGAACGCGACTGGCACTTAGATTACGAGACGTCTAAAGGCGTACCGTAACCTAAGTCAGCCAAAGCCCAGAAGAATCTAAACCAAAATCAAAAGAGAGTGAAGGAAAACCTTTAATGAAAATGTTTTTTTTCTTTTTTTTTAAATCAATTAAGTTGCATAGAATCCCTTTTTTTTTAAACATCAAAAATTTCCGAAAATTTCGGCAGAGTCTCCGCTGTATTTTCTATCCCCCAAAATGGGCACAACAAGATATATATAACCTGTAATCGGAAATGTCATCCCCAAGCGGGAGCTAGCTCTTCGCCCAAGGCGGATCACAACCACATGCAATATAAAAGTAATATCAAGAAAAGAGCATAAAAGAAACGCAAAATATCAGAAAACACAACGCCGGCTCAAGTGAGCTCGACCCAAAAGAAACCACAAATATACAAATCTCTCAGTCTAATCACTGGGTCGCATATACAATATAAAGTGGTAGATGGAGAATACTAGATACAATGATAGAGCAAAAGAAATAAAATATGCTCGCAACCCACCTACGGGCGATGTCGCGAGTCTGAGCAAAAGAAGCTGATGATAAGATAGCCCGCCGCTACAAAGGTGACGGGTCCGACCTGCAAGACACTGTGGCACAACGAGGGTGAGTTGCCAGCTCGTGAGTAGAATATAACATCTAGTAAGGCAATCGTAAGAATGCACGCAATGCGTCACAACATGTATGTCCATATGTGATATAATAGCTCTAGTATGCATGCACATGTATGCAATGTCATTACTAAATCTTTAAGTGTTTTAAATGCTAAGGATACTGTATTCTTAACTTTAGAAAATGAATATCTGTATAATAGCTAAGTACCAGCAAGAAATCATCTGAAAACCCGTATCAAGCATCGACACCAAAAATGAATCATATCTGTCTCAATGTCTCACTGTATCAATGTCTCAAATATCGGGATCCGTCAGTCCGGATCGGCCCATATCATCAAATCTCACGACAACGGTCGGTATCCTCCGGATATCCGCCACGCCAGACATCACCGGTAGGTAGTCTTCCCCTGCCAGGCTCATCGTCTACAACTCGATCTTCTTGCTCCGGGGTACCATACCGGGCCCACCATGTACCCGAGACGGTTGATCCACTCCTCGAATCGGGTCTCGAAATCCAACAGAAAACCTGAAAACTCATGGTGGACGACACATACATCACGAGAAAACCGCAACTTTGTTTTAAAAATGATAAATATAAGCTTTTGTTAAATTCTTGCGGTTTTCCCCAAAAATCCAGAAATCACAGCAATACTGAAATCCTCGAGAAAATCATAATGTTCACATGTTATATATGATAAATGTCTATGATATCAATGTATATGATGTGAATTTTGGCTAGAAATCTATGTAAATATGATGATAATGCGAGGTATATGCATGCTATGAAATTTCATATATCATGTATGAATGCAAATGGCGATATTAAGTTAAACAGGTTCTATAGTGCACGTGGCATGGCAATTACCAAAGGCGTGTGTGTCACATGAATAGTGCGCATGCAACAGATGCCAATGGTAATGGTGTTCGTGTCCTACGAAGTGATATCGCATAAGTGTAGATGAATGTCCATGCAATCTAATATACGGTTAGCTACAAGGGTATGCAATGTACATAAAGGGATATGTTAACTAACAATATAAATCTTGCAAGAAGTAGGGTAATCCTAACTAGGGGGCGCATCGCGCCATCCAGACGATTCCCCCATAGATGAATACATCTACTCACCTGAAATCTCCGCTAATCCGATCCGACCACCGCCTTGCCTTTACGCGCCGTGTCCGATGTTTCCCCGATCGATCCTAAATTTGCACAACACCAAGCATAAGATTACATATCCTAAAACGATGCAAGTCACAATATACAATTATCGACGCTCTCAAATTAAACATAACATGCACTCGGTGCGCGGGAAAACGCACGAAAATCGCTAATCTTTAACTAGAATCGTCACTTCGGGGAAATCGACAAAACTAAAACCCGACTAGACGAAACCCTGCATTCGCGCACTCTAAAAGTCCTATACGAAGCTAATTATATCGCTAAAATAACGCAATTTGATCGCATTCTATTTTGCATAAAAATCTAGCAAGCAAAAGCATACCGATTCGATGCAAATGTCGCAATTTATCGATTTAGCGAGCGTAACCTTACACAATTAACCACTCTAACCAATTAGGTAACCAAAGCCCTAACTTAATCCATCAACCATTCTTCAAACCCTAGTTCAAAATCAATCCCATTCTTGATTTTTATGAACACTTAATTACAACTAAATTAATGCTTCAAATATCAATTTTTATCACAATTAACTACAAGTTAACAAGCTAGTTTAGAATTTCACCTCACAAGTAGAACCCTAGCATGATCAAGCCACCCAAGAAGCCTCTTTTCTCTAATTTTTGAACTAATTTGTCTTGAAGAGAGAGTGGATTAGGGTTTTGCTTTGAATGGGTTAATGATTTTGTGGATTTTTTATGAATTTTGGCATGAAATTTGAAGCAAAAAAGAAGTGAGAACCAAGGGGAATTTCTGCAGAATGGGGTCGGCCAGCAGCTAGAGGAGATGGTGTGGGATTTTTGGAGAAGTTTCTAGGTCAAAAAGATCCCTCAAATCTCATTTAATGCATTTCACATCAACTTTTTACAAAAAAAACCCTTTTTACTTCATTTTTTCACAAATTTCCAACCATAAAACTAAAATCTTAGCAAGTCATGATACAATTTATTAGCACCCTATTTTAGCTTATAAAGATTCCTAAGTATGAAATTTACCAAATTAAATTTGTATTTATCACTAATTTAATGTATTTTTAAAAGCTTAAAATAATAAAAAAAATAATTAATTACGATTTTTTTTTATTTAACTAGAAAATTATAAGTGACATTTTAGTGACAAAATTATAGTAATATCTTATCTAAATTTTGTATAATTAGGCCTACAATGAAAAATATCTATTTTGACTTTTTACGGAAAAAGCCGAAAAATTAGCCGATTACCGAAAAACTCCCTAAACGAATTTCGAAGGGTTACATGTTGTAGAATCAAAACTTTATAAAAAGGGTAGCTATAGTTTTGCTTTGTATAGCGGTATATATGACATACCATGCACCTTATTCGATGAGGAAAGAGCCGAGATTCCTTCACCGGGAGTGACCTCTTTAGCGAAACTGGCAAATGCTACAAACTCACTGTTTAGTTTTTGACAGCTTATATAGTTCTTGCTTTGCACAGCGGTATATGCGATATATCCTGCACCTTATTCGATGGGGAAAGAGCCGAGATCCCTTCACCGGGAGTGACCTCTTTAGCGAAACTAGAAAAGCGTCAAAAACACTCCTTTTTTCAAAAACCACTTGATTCTACGACGATATCAAGTTCATTTCGCTCAAGGTTTTCTGAAAAACCTGCGTAGCCCTCCATCATTTTAGATAAAGACTAGTTAGTATTCGTGTTACGTTTGTTGACTATGTTAAGTGTAAGTCCTCGGGGGCGCCCCGGCCGTCGAACCGACGCCGGAAACGCGGAAACAAAAACTTTGCAAACTAGCAAACCGGCATCACCGCGCACTTTTCACCCGGATCGGGACATTAACCCAGAAACTAGCAAATTAGAAAAGAGTAGAGAAGCTATACCAAGCGATCCGTGTCCTTCGGTCTTCGTCTCCACTCCGATCTCCCGCGGAATGTCCGTCTATCAACTCCTCGTCGTAAAGGGCACCACAAAGCCGGAATCTTTTACGGGCTCCCACCTCTTGACCGAGGCAACTCGGGCGTGAAGTTGGCTAACCGACGCGTCCAAGAGATGCTGTAGAATAGTGCAGTAGCCATGTCTCTTTGGGGTATGTGAAGTTGCCATGGAATGATGGAAGTGAGGAGAACTATGGAAGAATGATGGTGTATATAATTTTCAAGCATGAAAATCATATGAATTTCTTTCCCTCATCCAAAATGAAACCTCTCCCTCTCTCTCATGAATAGTGGCCGGCCCCTCACTCCATGGTGGAGAAAAAAAAAGGATGGAATTAATCAAGTGGGGAAAAATGAATAATCTAAAATGATAATGGTCATAACCATTTTATTTCTCATCAAATCAAACACAACCATCACATGAAAGCAAGTGATTGATTCAAAAGGAATCTCATGATGAGGAAGCTACATATATGCATCAAACCCCTCATCAAATAAGTTAATTGCAAACTTGCAATTAACCCCCTCCATCAAATGTTATTTGCAAATGTGCAAATAACACCCTCCAACGGATAGTCCGGCTGTGAAGGAATAAAAGAAAACCGGCCGGAACGGAATGTAAACTGGCAACCTCAGAAAACTGATCCCGTAATAAATTACAGGAAAACCCCGCTACTGCAAATACATGCCCGCATTTGTATTCCCACTGAACACAAATGCAAAGAGACAAAACTACACTATCTCATACTAGGATCCAGCTTAAGCCAAAGCCGGCTAGTAAAAACCGTCCGATCACGATCCGTGTAATACCGCACGTATCTGATCGAACCCTGCCATATCATCATACGGCCTCTACAGCGTTTCGCCCGAAACCTGAGTAACTGTGTGGTAGACTCTAAAGACTCGTCAATACAATGGCTGTGGATTTAACCACTAGCACGTCAGAGGTATAAGCCAATACGTGACGGGCCACCAGCTGTTGACCAAAAGGGACGTCGATGAGCGAACTCATCCTGACACCCTACTGAGCCTGTCAGTGACAATATCCGTACAGTCCGGTCCGTTCGTCTATGAGCATCGCATGGCGGGCCTAGGGGGTTGGTAAAAGTCAGACCCCCAATAGCGGTACAAGTCGTGTCGGAGTGTAGCCCAGAACACCCTGAGATACTACTGGAATACCTACCAGCAAATCTCCTGCCTTGGCCAAGGACTTTTCATGTTCTGGCTCTCCTAGACACAGCGCGACCTCACCCCCAATACCGGGAGAGACGAACCCCTGCAGATCCGCTCACTTCCACCATGTGGCTCGGGACTGTACCCAACTAAAACCTGTTTGCACGACTCCTTTGAGCCGTAGTAGGGTAGTAATCAAAGCACAGTGGGAACTCACACGAGACAAATGACGATCTCAGTTCGATGAACTAACCTGTACACATGTCACCAGGGAACTGCTATTTGACGTCTGGTATAATCCCAACTAGCAGGTTCCCGGCGAGTCCTGTCCGGTGTACTCATAACCCAATGAGCACCTGTATACATCTTAGGTGAACCAACTGACACCAGTGGCTTGTGAGACCGGCCACCGCCCCTCGTCGGGGTCTCGACTGTATACACTAGTCTACTCTGGAGAATCGATGCCCTGTCTCGAAACTCCCACGACTAGGGACCTTTTAAGGATGTGCTTATAGACTCCAGCTCTCACGTATATGATCGCCCTCATACTGCTTGTAGTCAAGCAAGAATCCTAGGGGCTCTATCAACGTGTAATAGCGACTCGTAAGGTCACCTAAAACAGTACACGATGATAAAGATAAACCAGATAGCATACTATCATCTCGATTAAGACTGTCCTACTGGGATAGGTCCTTCCCCCAATCATTGCAATCACGTGCCTGTGATCCAATAATTGACTTTGAGGGCACTATCTCCAACAATCTCCCACTTCCACTCAAGGCTAATTATTGCGATGTCGCATACTCACAGCCCGTGTGATACCGAACACCCAACTCCTCTACTAGTCAGTCTCACAAAGCTCGTTTGCGAAACTATTGCGTTCAAGGAATAGCCTCTGTGAGTGGATCCGCTCTGGTGTTTCTTTCTATGTCTCTCTTTATCTCCAGTTCGAGGAGAAAGCCATCTCCCGAAATGAGCAATACCTGTCTTAGAATGTGTCTGGATGTCTGATGGGACCTAGCTCCTAAATGAACTCCAAATCCAAACTTCTTAGACTGTATCGACAACTGAACTTAATCAGTGTCCTGCGCCTTGCCTTCCCTCAGTATCCACTTGGACCATCTGTCCAAAATACTGCCCCTCGTCAGAGGGAAAACTATAACTCTGACAGCCACTCTGCCATCCATGTCACCTTGGATGCCTGGAATGATAATTGTCTCCCGAAGGAGACTGCCGTTATCATATCCCTAGAACATCCACTTATGTTCTAAAACTGCTTCCGATTGTTTCTCCAGGATTGGATTAATATCAACTTATTGCACCTACAGCAAGAACAACATTTGGTGTGGTACTTGACATCTCATGATTGACTCAATTGCCTAAGCAAGTGATCTGCCAATCATGCACATCCCTTTCTATTTTAGTCTATAAGACACCTTTAGAGAGGGTGACTCCATCACCTGCAGGTACACTACCGTGCCAGGAGTCGTCCATTCTAAATACTCATAGAATGCTGTCAAAGTACCCAGATTGGGAAACCACCTAAATCTAGATCTAAAACTATAGATCTAGTGACCAGAATGTACGATATAAGATCCAATTCCCATATGGAGAAACTACTGTGTGACGACCAACGTATAACCGATCGTAGTATAGGAATATCACTTCCTACTCTATGTATGTCATCAAATACCAGGACATCACACCCTACCACCTTCTTAACAGATCCATCCCCTATTCTGATGAAGTCAAACCTATGACTGTCACATCAGAAATAGATGATCTATCTCTGCTATATCTGCTCTAGTCTATAAATAGACATAAGCCTGATATCCACCAATGCTTCCGCTGCTCCCACTGACTACGACAACCCTCTGGTAGAGTCATATAGACGTGCACTTCTAAAGCTACTTCAGAAGGACGCTATACTCATCCTCCTGCCGGGTCTCTCAGTCTGGAACAACAGCAATGGAAAGTCTGGGTAAACAAGAACCTCCCTGCCACCGTCCTTGAGCATACCGAAGTACCTCTCGGGTGCCTGAGGTTACCCACTTTATCTGCGGAGTGGCCAATGGAATGTCAAACCAGATTGAATCTTTAGGTTCTTATCAAATCTTCAGTAATCGTTTGCGGTTCTGGAATCACTTCCAGTTATACCATACTCCCACTACTGTTTTCTGAAAAAATCCATTTTTATTAAAACTGTGGCGAGTCAAGAACAATATCACTAATGATCTTCCAGATGGTAGAAAGTCAACCTTCGTCATAGCCCGGGTCAACCCACAAACAGCCACTATTGAAACGTGCCTTGAGTTATCCGGAGTCTGGTTTTAAGCATAAGCCGGACAACTCTCCGTATCTTAACAATGTCAAGATATGAACTGTTCTATATCCAATATAGAAACAGAGGCACTGATTTAATTGAACCAGATTCAAATCATGCAACTGTCTCCAGTGCATGTCAAGTAAATGGAAGGAGGCCGATCAGCGTTACTCAACTTAGGAGTGCTTCCAATTATGAGTAACCTGAAAGAGAAGCAAGTTCTCTTAACCATTACTATCAACTGAATACTATATATAAGTATCTACATCTTCGATAGTCTTGAAGAATCCCGATACTTGCAATACATGGTTCTCTACTTTACTCTTATACCTATAACTTCTCAAAACTTCGACGCTGCGTTTCTACGAAACACGTGTCAAAGAACTAGAGAAGTCACAAGTAAACAGAATATAGTACGGGTACCTACCCCTCTGTCCAAATGGACACTGGACAACATACAATACTCTGTATAAGTCCCTTGAGTCAAATGACTCATTCACTGTGTGTCGTAGGTTGAAAACTGTATTTATGGTTAAGAAGAATTACACTGTTGTTCAATACTCCTTACCTAACCATCCACTGATATAGGTAAATGTCGTAGACATAATTTCAAAAAGGTATATCTCACTCTATCAAAATAGACGTACAGATATATCAATTTGAAATTGGTGCATAACAACGGATATTCAAAACCAAATATTTGCCGATCGGCAAACAACCCAGATGATTTCCTCAAATATCACCGATTACAACGAATCCCAATATAATGAGGATGACCACCCAATTCCCAATAACTTACTCCCACTCATCATCTGTAAAACCATGCAGATGTGAGAATCAAACCTAGTAAATACATACCCTGGAGCAAGTGTCTAATTGGGAAATCAGTTTTCCTTTAACAGTACACAGTGAAATTGAAACATTGAAATGTTTCGATGGGGTATCCTGGTGTAACGTCTCGAAAGTACGGAACATGACCGGCACTTAAACTACAAATGTCTCGAGGCGTACGTAATCTAAGTAAGCCGAAAACCCAGAAATCCAAACCAAGAAAACTAGTAGAGTGAAGGAAAACCAATTTAAAACAAGTAATTTTAATAGCATAAGCCGAATTATGCGGTTTTTAAGAATATCAAAAATTTACTGAAAATTTCGGCAGAGTCTCCTTTGTAAATACTGGCCCCCAAACGGGATACAACATGAATAGTATACGAAATCAATAAAAAGGCATCCCCAAGCGGGAGCTAGCTCTTCGTCAATCGACGGTCACAACCACACAAGAAATATAAAATACAACGCCAAGGCGAGGATCAAAACTCAAAAGGAAACTCAAAATAGCAAGAAATCCATCGAAATACAACGCGTGACTCTAAGGTCGAAAGAATAAACATCACTTGTCTCTATCTGAAATAAATACATGTTTGGTTGATGGAATTTACTAGATAAAACCGAATAATATTATACAAAGTAATATGATGGGTACGATACCAATAAACCCACCTACAAGCAAGTCACCCGAAATAAGCAGAGCCAGCAAGCCGTAATGAAACCTGTACGGCAAAACCTGCAAGAACTGTGGCACAACGGGGGTGAGTTGCCAACTCGTGAGTAGAAAAACATCTACGAACAGAAATCGCATGAACAACGCAATCCTAGGTCATAAAATCATCATATATCCTCAAATATATAACATGCTGCCTATAACAATGGCTAGGGTAAATATCTAACCCGAGTGTAATTCCATGTGCCGTGTCAGTGCCTCAGGTAGCAATGTATGAATGCATGAAGCAGAATGCATGTACTGAAGAAAACTGCTTTCATAAATCAGTGAGATTTCTGTATTTTAAAAGTGAGGTACCATAAATGAAATCAGCATAAAACAGTGCCCAGCATCGACACAAAACAAGTGTCCAAATATCTCGATATCTCTGTATCACAATCTCTGTACCTCAATATCTCAAAATCAATATCTAGGGTGTCGTTAATCCAGACCGGCCCCTACCATCCATCTCAAGACCACGACGTTATCCTCCGGAAATCCGACCCGTCGGGTAATATCACCGGTCGGTAGTGCTCCCCTGCCGGGCTCAACGTCAACAACACATTCCTCTTGCCCCGGGGTACCGCACCGGGCCCACCATGTACCCGAAACAGTTCCTCCACTCCTCGAATCGGGTCTCGAAATCCATCAGCAAACTCATGGTGGACGACTCATACATCATGGGAAAACCGCACTTTTTATTTTAAAATAGAGAAAAGGTTTATTTATGTTTTTGCGGTTTTCCTCCAAATCCAGAAAATCTCATGGAAATCCGAATCCAAAACCTCAATAACACGTAAAATAGTGAATATATGCATGAGAATCCATGAATGCGGCATAATAATGAATAACAGTATGCATGAAGTAGCAGGTAATGACTACAAAGTCTAAACTATTAGCTAACAGGCTATGTCAAGCAATAATATTTTTTAAGGTGTACGTGACATGGCAATTACCGATGAAGATGTGTGTGAGCCGGCAAGTAAGTGTACGTGGTACATACGCATCATCGGTAATGGTGCTGGTGTCCTAACAGCATGATATCAATAATGGAGTATGAAACATAATATAAGCATGCGATGCGAAGCGAACCACAATGATGAGAGGGAGCTGAATACTAGACGCAACTATAACTAATCTGTACTAATCTAATATGAGTCCTACAAATGGTGCCTTTTGAAATAACACGAATCATGGGGTTTTGAAAATAGGGGCTACGGTGTTTTTATGAAAAGATACGTCTTTTGAAATATCCGTAGGATCCCTTGGACTGTCTTTTAAAATACCCACGATTCGTTAGTTTTTGAAATAGGAAAGAATCGAATCTAATCTAACAACTAAACTAAACTAAAGGGCTAAGCTAACAAGCTGGACTACAGGTAAGGAAACCGCCTAACATCTGAGTCGATCCATATACATACCTGTATATATATTAGTCGGTGATCCCGCCTCAATAATATCATATCCGATACCATATCTATAATCATACATCCCAAGTCAAGAGTGCGGATCAATCATCAAGATATAGCTCGTACGTAAATCCGTCGTACGACATCCCCAAATCTGGGTACGGGTCAATATCATATTCCTCACACTATTCCTCAGGTATCCTCTTTATCCAAGATCATAGTCTAGGGTACTGACCTATGTCTAGTACAATACTAATATCCTCAATATACTCATGATCTGACTACAGATCGACAATCTCGTACAAACCGATATCGTCAGCACATATCATCATCAAGGGGTATACATCGCCCGATACGGCCTAATATCAACATCCTAGCATATCATGCCTCATATCACGATCACATGTCGACCATTTTATTTATAACACTATTCACCCGTATCGCCGCCCCAAGATCCGCTATAACACCAGGACGCACCTCAAGTGCGAATCCTGCCATATCACCGATATCACAACCACAAAACAAATCTCATCGACTCAGCTCAATCCCAAGTATCATCCTCATATCCCTATGTGAACACATAGTCCCATACCCATGTGAACACATAACTATAAAGAATCCCATGAGCACATATAAATATGAATGTATGCAGTATGTATGTGTGTATGTATAGTGCAACACTACCCTAGGGTTCGCAACACTAAAGTAATCCAATACACCAATATCCATCCTAACATCGTTATTAATCCCAAATAACATATAATAATTGTTGGTGCGTATACGCATCCGTATACACCACCACGGACTGCGGGGGTGCTATACGCCATCCACCCGACTTCTCCCCGTAGATATAAATCTACTCACCTGGTCCTCACTCGCCGGTGCCGACGTGGCCACGCGCTTGCTTGTCGTCTCGAAGTCCACATGGGGTACCTACATATCATAACGCACCTTATCGCATTAAAATCCGACTAATGACCAAAACGACACACGAATCCCACATAGGTCAAAACCTATGATTGCTTTTACAAATCAACCCAAAAACCCTCGACATCGGCGTACAAACGTCGATTGATCAAGAAAAACACCAAACGTACCAATCATGGTTTCAAAACTCACTAACTGTATAAGAAATAGGGTTTAATTCGTCAAAACCATAAAATTAAACCAATCGTTTTATTTTCCAAAAACTCCTAGTTTACAAAAATACCGATTTTAACTCTTTTTAAAGTAAAATTCACAATTTTACAATTAACCTTGGTTTTACATATACTAAAGTATTAAACCACAATTTAATATGTTAATAATGCCATGAAACCCTAATTAGAATTTTATCTCACCAATATATATATATTTTTAAAACCTAGTTTGCAATTTATATAATTATTACCAATTTAAATTAACAAAAATGCAAACTAGAAACTAGATTAATTTTAGCAAGCAAATACATGTTAATCTACCCATCACAACCATAATCCAATGATAAAAACCCTAATTAAATTCAAACCCTAGTCTTGAATTTTCCAAACTTGCAATAAAACCCAATTAAACATCTAAATTGTTAACATTGAAGCAATTAAACAACAATATAAGCATAAGGTTAAAGTTTATACCTCATGATTAAGAGATCTAGCATGCAACATGATCTCCAAAATGCAAACTTTTCACCAAGATCCATGCTTGAGAGGCTAAGGAAAAATGGGTAGGAGTTGGATTTGGATTTAGCATTGATTTTGTATGGATTTTAAGGCATTTTTGATGAATTTTTGAAGAGAAAAGAGAAGGAAAATTAGGGGGGCTGCTGCTGTTGGAGGAGGGGGAGTTTGGCCAGAAATTGTGGGAGAGAGGAGAGAGAGAGAGGTGGGGAAAATGATATCTAGTCAACCCAAGGTCAAAGCCCATACTCATTTAACTATTATCTTTGTTTTCTTTTCTTTTCATTTCTTTTCTTTTAGCAAAACAAGTAGGAAAATGAGGGGACACTTGGGTTGCTGATTTGGAGAGTGGAGAGAGGGTGTGGGTGAGTGTGGGTGAGGGAAAAAATGATAAATGTTATACCCCAACATCTATTTAAGCCTTTTTTTCATCGATATTTTCTAACACCGTTTGGCTGTTTCATTTCATTTCAAAAACAACATGTTAAAATTTTGTTTAATTTGTTATGATGCACAAAATTTGTTTCAACCCAATCCAATTTGTAATTTTCCCTAATTAAATGTATTAGTGACGGCTTAAAATAATATTAAAATAATTATTTTCGGAAAAATTTTCAGAAAATTTGAAATTTCACCAATGGCTCAATAAACACCAAATACTAGCAATTACATAGTTAGAATATGTATATTTAATTTTATAATAAAGATATTTGTATTTTGACTTTTTACAGAAAACCCCCTTATTTTACCGATTTTCCGAAATTTCACCGAAACGATTTTCAAAACGTTACAATCTTTCCCCCTTAAAGAAATTCGGTCCCCGAATTTAAATTAAAACTCCCTCCAAATACTAAAATATTTCAGCCAAAACCGTCAAATTGTCGGGGCTCCGAAATCATAAATGCATAAAACAAATCGTAGTGCAACGCATGCGCATGAAAAATGAGCCTATGACTCGAAATCAAACTCCATCCAGCATCCCGCAATCATCGGAGTCATGGGGAAGACATCAATGACAAGATCCAATATGAAAACCAACATGATATACATCATTAAAACATCTGGAAGCAATGCATGCCAACCTTTTTTTTTCCAAATCGCTGTGCGAAGTGTGTATCACTGCACAGTGGCGGACGTCCATTGTGAGAAAATAACTATATAGATACAAATATATATATCCTTTCTTTAACATACACGTCCCGCCGTTTTGAAAACAATTTAGAAGGGTTTCCTTGTTTTAAAACGTTTCGTGTCATATCAGACACGTAAGTAAATACTGAGACTATAGCTCGCATTTTGGAAATCCCTTCGATAACTATCAATGTATGCAAAATATATTCAGGTACTGTCCTCTGACTAGTCCTGCTCAGTACGAAAACAATAATAACATCATAAAAACGTACTGCTCCATAAGAAATCAATCCCAAAATATGCACATGAATACTACGTGCGTCTGGTACGCACGGAAATCAAAATCCATGAATATGCCATACATGCGCACAGAAACAATATCTAAGTGCATCGGGTGTGCACGAAACATCTGTCAAGGCAACGTGTGTGCCTGACAGCAAAACCAGGTGCATCTGATATGCACGAAGAATCTCGATTTAGTGCATCTGGTGTGCACCAAAATCGCATCTCAAAACATGCGCTCAACATGCGCGAAAATCCAAGGCAGGTGCATCTATCATGCACGAAATCATGAAATCCAATATCAAGCGCCGAACATGCGCAAAATCCAATCAGTTGCATAAGGTGCACAAAACCAATATCGAGCATCACAAACGAAATCAAAGTCCAGTGCATCTAAGTACACAAATGCGTATCACTGCACTGCAAGCATATGTGAACTATACCGAGTGCAAAAACCAAATCGTGTGCGTGCATACGCACAAAATCAACTCAAATGTCTAAAACCGTAAAATCACAAACATGTGAAACTAAAGCACGAAAACGATATCAAGTGCAACGACTGTGCGAAAATCGTAAATTCTCAATCATCAAAACCAAATCATGCGAATAATTCACCCAAAACATCGAAATCTAGTATGGCGGAATAGTCCCGCTCAAGCACATACTCAAGAATCTCTGGCCAACTGTCGTGGTCACTCATAGCATGTCTCGTCAATGATCAAGAACTCTGGTCTGCTGGCGTGCGTAACATGACCACTCCTGGGTCCTAGTCTTCTCGTAATTCATTCCAGAAAGGTCCTGTTGGGGCTCTCCCAAATCACGTCTCTGCCGAACTGTCCGGAAGTTATCGTCCCTTACTAGACCTATTCTCGTTCCTGAAGGGCTACATACTCATCGCGACTCCTTCTGGAAGGTATATCGAAGTACAATTCCTCGGCATGCGTACCGCATCTCTGATGCCGGCTGAGTGGAACGTCGTCTCATCAAGATCTCGTAAGAATCTTACTCCACTTTTCCCCAACGTCGACTGCTTCGAACTCGTCTCGTCGTGGCTGCATGGACTGTGCTCCAACGGCTATCCTTGTATCTGGAGTCTCCCAAGAAGTGCATCTCGCCACATATCATCCGAACAAAGTCGAACCATTCGATCGATTCGTCAAAACCTCATAATCCCCCAAGAGCTCAACATCATGGTACAGTTTAATAGTATCAAGTACATACCCCAGTATCGGTGGTCCAGCCATAGAAGGGCAAACCCAAGCCTCACTAATGGCACCGCAGAACTGCCGCAAACCCTAAGGTTCAAAGGCTTTCACACGGTCATTATATCGAGTTAGGGTTTCATTCTTCTAGAGGGTCCATAGAATTTCCTGCATGTCTTTCCGACTACTTTAAACTTGGAATAATAGGTTTCTGACATTCGATCGTCTCTGTCGACTCCCAACGTCTCCGCGTGAAGTCGTCTCTAGCTGGAAACAATCTATCTGATGACCTCGCATCGGGGTAGGCGAACGATCCACATGTCCTAGTCATTCATCCTCGATGACTAGCGACCTTCTATCATCTTTTAGTACAACTCATTCAGCACTAACTCCAGCATCTGGGGCAATATCTCATCGTTCGCAGCAATAACTAGCTCGCTCGTCTGCACGCTGAACAGTGCCTCGACCATCATGAATAAGCAACACACCAGCGGTCATCAAAATCTGGCTGGCCTCTATCATTGGCTCAATCCTCTAGTGTCGATCAGCACATCAGAGTAACCTCATAAAGGCGATCCGCCAAACGCTCGTGGCGCGGAAACACAGTAAAAAGACACATCTCCGCAATCGTGTGTCGCCGGAATCATGCCCTGGTCAGTCCTCGTTCTTGACGAGCTCATGCTGACCGCAACACTAGCCGTAGCTCTCCCTGCCCGTAATCGTGGCAGCAAAACCATAATCGTGGCAGCAAAACCATAACTGGTACTGATGAGGCTAGATCGGAATGAATATAAAACTGAGCAAAGAAATGTACATCCTGAGGCTTCTTAAGTGGAGTAGCGTATCGTAAATATGCCTCGGAACATACCTACGGTACGTCACTCTACTTTAGTCACCTATTCCATCAACCAAGGGTCATCCTACGCTCCGAAGGTAAAACCTAACGCTCTGATACCAACTTTGTCACGTCCCGAAAGTACGGAACATGACCGGCACTTAAACTACGAATGTCTCGAGGCGTACGTAATCTAAGTAAGCCGAAAACCCAGAAATCCAAACCAAGAAAAGTAGTAGAGTGAAGGAAAACCTATTTAAAACAAGTAATTTTAATAGCATAAGCCGAATTATGCGGTTTTTAAGAATATCAAAAATTTACTGAAAATTTCGGCAGAGTCTCCTTTGTAAATACTGGCCCCCAAACGGGATACAACATGAATAGTATACGAAATCAATAAAAAGGCATCCCCAAGCGGGAGCTAGCTCTTCGTCAATCGACGGTCACAACCACACAAGAAATATAATATACAACGCCAAGGGCGAGGATCAAAACTCAAAAGGAAACTCAAAATAGCAAGAAATCCATAGAAATACAACGCGCGACTCTAAGGTCGAAAGAATAAACATCACTGGTCTCTATCTGAAATAAATACATGTTTGGTCGATGGAATTTACTAGATACAACTGAATAATATTATACAAAGTAATATGATGGGTACGATACCAATAAACCCACCTACTAGCAAGTCACCCGAATTAAGCAGTGCCAGCAAGCCGTAATGAAACCTGTACGGCAAAACCTGCAAGAACTGTGGCACAACGGGGGTGAGTTGCCAACTCGTGAGTAGAAAAATATCTACGAACAGAAATCGCATGATCAACGCAATCCTAGGTCATAAGATCATAATATATCCTCAAATATATAACATGCAGCCTATAACAATGGCTAGGGTAAATATCTAACCCGAGTGTAATTCCATATGCCGTGTCAGTGCCTCAGGTAGCAATGTATGAATGCATGAAACAGAATGCATGTACTGAAGAAAACTGCTTTCATAAATCAGTGAGATTTCTGTATTTTAAAAGTGAGGTACCATAAATGAAATCAGCATAAAACAGTGGCCAGCATCGACACAAAACAAGTGTCAAATATCTTGATATCTCTGTATCACAATCTCTGTACCTCAATATCTCAAAATCAATATCTAGGGTGCCGTCAATCCAGACCGGCCCCTACCATCCATCTCAAGACCACGACGGTATCCTCCGGATATCCGACGCGTCGGGTAATATCACCGGTCGGTAGTGCTCCCCTGCCGGGCTCAACGTCAACAACACATTCCTCTTGCCCCGGGGTACCGCACCGGGCCCACCATGTACCCGAAACTGTTCCTCCACTCCTCGAATCGGGTCTCGAAATCCATCAGCAAACTCATGGTGGACGACTCATACATCATGGGAAAACCGCACTTTTTATTTTAAAATAGAGAAAAGGTTTATTTATGTTTTTGCGGTTTTCCTCCAAATCCAGAAAATCTCATGGAAATCCGAATCCAAAACCTCAATAACACGTAAAATAGTGAATATATGCATGAGAATCCATGAATGCGGCATAATAATGAATAACAGTATGCATGAAGTAGCAGGTAATGACTACAATGTCTAAACTATTAGCTAACAGGCTATGTCAAGCAATAATATTTTCTAAGGTGTACGTGACATGGCAATTACCGATGAAGATGTGTGTGAGCCGGCAAGTAAGTGTACGTGGTACATACGCATCATCGGTAATGGTGCTGGTGTCCTCACAGCATGATATCAATAATGGAGTATGAAACATAATATAAGCATGCGATGCGAAGCGAACCACAATGATGAGCGGGAGCTGAATACTAGACGCAACTATAACTAATCTGCACTAATCTAATATAAGTCCTACAAATGGTGCCTTTTGAAATAACACGAATCATGCGGTTTTGAAAATAGGGGCTACGGTGTTTTTATGAAAAGATACGTCTTTTGAAATATCCGTAGGATCCCTTGGACTGTCTTTTAAAATAACCACGATTCGTTAGTTTTTGAAATAGGTAAGAATCGAATCTAATCTAACAACTAAACTAAACTAAAGGGCTAAGCTAACAAGCTGGACTACAGGTAAGGAAACCGCCTAACATCTGAGTCGATCCATATACATACCTGTATATATATTAGTCGGTGATCCCGCCTCAATAATACCATATCCGATACCATATCTATATTCATACATCCCAAGTCAAGAGTGCGAATCAATCATCAAGATATAGCTCGTACGTAAATCCGTCGTACGGCATCCCCAGATCTGGGTACGGGTCAATATCATATTCCTCACACTATTCCTCAGGTATCCACTTTATCCAAGATCATAGTCTAGGGTACTGACCTATGTCTAGTACAATACTTATATCCTCAATATACTCATGATCTGACTACTGATCGACAATCTCGTACAAACCGATATCGTCAGCACATATCATCATCAAGGGGTATACATCGCCCGATACGGCCTAATATCAACATCCTAGCATATCATGCCTCATATCACGATCACATGTCGACCATTTTATTTATAACACTATTCACCCGTATCGCCGCCCCCAGATCCGCTATAACACCAGGACGCACCTCAAGTGCGAATCCTGCCATATCACCGATATCACAACCACAAAACAAATCTCATCGACTCAGCTCAATCCCAAGTATCATCCTCAAATCCCTATGTGAACACATAGTCCCATACCCATGTGAACACATAACTATAAAGAATCCCATGAGCACATATAAATAGGAATGTATGTAGTATGTATGTGTGTATGTGTAGTGCAACACTACCCTAGGGTTCGCAACACTAAAGTAATCCAATACACCAATATCCATCCTAACATCGTTATTAATCCCAAATAACATATAATAATTGTTGGAGTGTATACGCATTCGTATACACCACCACGGACTGCGGGGGTGCTATACGCCATCCACCCGACTTCTCCCCGTAGATATAAATCTACTCACCTGGTCCTCGCTCGCCGGTGCCAACGTCGCCACGCGCTTGCTTGTCGTCTCGAAGTCCACATGGGGTACCTACATATCATAACGCACCTTATCGCATTAAAATCCGACTCATGA
Source organism: Agapanthus africanus (assembly GCA_030015575.1). NCBI lineage: Eukaryota > Viridiplantae > Streptophyta > Magnoliopsida > Asparagales > Amaryllidaceae > Agapanthus > Agapanthus africanus. The sequence continues at coordinate 159,657,921 of CM057347.1, forward strand.
CCAAAACGACACACGAATCCCACATAGGTCAAAACCTATGATTGCTTTCACAAATCAACCCAAAAACCCTCGACATCGGCGTACAAACGTCGATTGATCAAGAAAAACACCAAACGTACCAATCATGGTTTCAAAACTCACTAACTGTATAAGAAATAGGGTTTAATTCGTCAAAACCATAAAATTAAACCAATCGTTTTATTTTCCAAAAACTCCTAGTTTGCAAAAATACCGATTTTAACTCTTTTTAAAGTAAAATTCACAATTTTACAATTAACCTTGGTTTTGCATATATTAAAGTATTAAACCACAATTTAATATGTTAATAATGCCATGAAACCCTAATTAGGATTTTATCTCACCAATATATATATATATATATTTTTAAAACCTAGTTTGCAATTTATATAATTATTACCAATTTAAATTAACAAAAATGCAAACTAGCAACTAGATTAATTTTAGCAAGCAAATACATGTTAATCTACCCATCACAACCATAATCCAATGATAAAAACCCTAATTAAATTCAAACCCTAGTCTTGAATTTTCCAAACTTGCAATAAAACCCAATTAAACATCTAAATTGTTAACATTGAAGCAATTAAACAACAATATAAGCATAAGGTTAAAGTTTATACCTCATGATCAAGAGATCTAGCATGCAACATGATCTCCAAAATGCAAACTTTTCACCAAGATCCATGCTTGAGAGGCTAAGGAAAAATGGGTAGGAGTTGGATTTGGATTTAGTATTGATTTTGTATGGATTTTAAGGCATTTTTGATGAATTTTTGAAGAGAAAAGAGAAGGAAAATTAGGGGGGGCTGCTGTTGGAGGAGAGGGTGTTTGGCCAGAAATTGTGGGAGAGAGGAGAGGGAGAGAGGTGGGGAAAATGATATCTAGTCAACCCAAGGTCAAAGCCCATACTCATTTAACTATTATCTTTGTTTTCTTTTCTTTTCATTTCTTTTCTTTTAGCAAAACAAGTAGGAAAATGAGGGGACACTTGGGTTGCTGATTTGGAGAATGGAGAGAGGGTGTGGGTGAGGGAAAAAATGATAAATGTTATACCCCAACATCTATTTACACTAATTTCACTACTTAAGCCTTTTTTTCATCGATATTTTCTAACACCGTTTGGCAGTTTCATTTCATTTCAAAAACAACATGTTAAAATTTTGTTTAATTTGTTATGATGCACAAAATTTGTTTCAACCCAATCCAATTTGTAATTTTCCCTAATTAAATGTATTAGTGACGGCTTAAAATAATATTAAAATAATTATTTTCGGAAAAATTTTCAGAAAATTTGAAATTTCACCAGTGGCTCAATAAACACCAAATACTAGCAATTACATAGTTAGAATATGTATTTTTAATTTTATAATAATGATATTTGTATTTTGACTTTTTACAGAAAACCCCCTTATTTTACCGATTTTCCGAAATTTCACCAAAACGATTTTCAAAACGTTACACCTGGTATTCTCAGTAATGCCTCTTCCGTTTTCCAGGTTCACAACTGTAACCGTATACCTCTTTGCCATCTCTCCAAATCCCTTTATATGTCTTTAGTCATTACCTTCTGTACACCCCTTTAGGCCAAATGGTTTTCTTCCTTCCCTACCGTTCGGCACCAGCCTATGGTTTGGAAGAAGACTATCCAATAAGCATAATGGGTGTACTGTCCTAATCCTAGGAGCACTCGCAACGCGAGAGAATGTGAAGATAAAAGACACCTGAATGAACTTTATTCCTATTTGTCCTGAACGAGAATCCATCCCCGAACTGGAACAAGTTCCTTTCGAGTTCGTATATAACCATACGATGGATTATCCAATAAACTGGGATCTTCATAGTGATACGGAGTGTCCTGGAGAAATACAAGATTTAGGATTGGCGAAGAAATACTTGGTTTGGTCGTGAATATCAGTCGCAATTTACTTTGCCCTCTTACTAATCCCTTTCTTTGTCTTAATTTAATACCTTCTGTACACCGTTTAGGCTAACTGGTTTTCTTCATTCCCTACCGGTTGGCACCTGCCTAGGGTTTGGAAGAAGACTATCCAATTTGCATAATATGTGTACTATCTCCTAAACCAAGGAGTACTCGCTACCTGAGAGGAGGTAAAAGGAAAAGACAACTGAATAGTCCTATTCGTTTTCTCTAGAACCAGAAACCTTCCTCGAATAAATTCCTTCGAGTTCGTATATAACCATACGATGGTTTTGTCCAATGGAAGTGGACGTTCGTAGTAATACGGGGTGTCCTGGAGAAAAGGGTAAAAGTAGGAGTGGCAATGAGGTCTGCAATTCTGACAATCCAAAAGCCAGTGTTAAGAAGGTTCGGTCAACTTGGTCACTGAGTCATAGTCTAGGGTCGGGTCAATGGTCGCTGCCAAAGAGAGAGAGAAAAGAAGCACTCAGCGTGCACTCTAACCTAGATCAGAATGGTTATCACTTTATCTAATCTGGAAACCTCCCACTGTAACGTCAAATTCTTCCCCAAACCTGAAAGAAGAATTAGCCGGGATCACCCAAGGAGTAAACCAACTCATCAGTGGGAATCGGGATCCAACTATCATCGCATGATAACGTGACGGAATCCGCTCACGCTATCACACTCCAGAAGGTATGCGCATATCTGGCAAGTTTCAGTTCTTTTGAAACTCCCGATGTGGATTTTTACCCCATGCTCTTATGACCTTGGCGTGAGGTCAAAATATCATAAGTCACATGTCAAGTTCTACCCATCATTGTCTAGGTTAATTTGAACCCACCCGTACATACCCTTGACGTAGGCCAAAATAGTAGTACGACTGTCCCAAACCAACGCATCTATCTATGCAACAGATAAATACCCGGCAGCTACCAAACACTATGCCTTAGCGTGAGGTCAAAATACATAGCTTGAATACTACCGAATATTTAACTGAAATGATGGAGGGCTACGAATGGTTTCTGGCGAAAACCTTTAACGTAATGAACTTGATATCGTTGAAGGAACGGATAGCTTTTTAAAAATATAGTGACGAAAACCTTTGCTAAAGAGGTCACTCCCGGTGAAGGGATCTCGGCTCTTTCCCCGTAGAATGAGGTGCAGGATATTCCAACTGAATACCACGATGCAAAGCAAAAGCAATCGGCTATAGTGAAGTTATTGCCCTGACGCAAACTTTTGTCCAAGGGGTCACTCCCGGTGAAGGGATCTCGGCCTTTGCCTCGTCGACTGAGGAGCAGGATATTCCAACTGAATACCACGATGCAAAACAAAAGAGAATGCCCTTGCAATAACAGCTTTTTGAAAAAGTGTTCCAACAACATCAGAATAGGTTTGTTTAACTTGCATTGATCCGAATCAACGCAGTCCCGTCAATTGATAACACCACAAAAAGAACGAAAATAATGATGTATGTATATGCCATCCGCATTCGCCACTGGGTCCCGTCATCACCCGTTAGGTTACTTAACTAACGACAGAGCGGGGACTGGACTAGCGTGGATGCAAAACATATACAACATCTACTAATATATATACCAATATATTATATTTCGCTCAAGGCGTGATAAAAAGCAGCATCACAGAAATGTATAGCAACACAGATCAATACAGAAATCTGGGATCCCCGGGTTTCCCAGAGCCGCTGAAACCCGACGTTCCCCTGGTCGTATGGATAGCCTGTGCAATGAAATCCTAGACCCCTACGGGCGCGGCAAGTCACCTGCCAAAACCTGAAGCGAGGCAGCCCCCTTCAGCAACGTGAATGGACCACCCAGCACTTCACGGAATCCGGTAACTTGGGCACTCCTCCTGGGTCAATCCTATACCCCCTACGAGTGCGGCGAATATCCCGCCAATTCTAGAGTAAAGCCCCCTCAGTCTCAACGCCATGAGATGCGGGCTCGTTGCCCTCTAGATCCCGGCTATCCGTGCACCCCTCCGCGGGGTAATCCTAGTACAGAAAGTAAAATATACATATAACGGGTACATCGACCGCAACCTGGTCGTGCCCCAAAATAATAATACAAACAGGCAGTGACGGCAGTCCACATGTCGGACGCTCGCCCCGCAATATCAAATGTACATATAAAACAGAACTGTACTAATATTGCAACCAGGCTATCTCCCACGACCGATCCGCAACATCACAGCACAACACAGAACATCAACGTGAATGTCACGTTCGCAAATCCGTCTAAATGGGCTATAGCAGATAGACTGGATTTACCGATCGAGTGACATTCACGGTCGCAGATATAATGTAAATACTGTGAACTGGCATGTTTAAAATATCCGATCGAACAAATTTATCAAAGTGGGCCCCAAGCAGTACTGTAGCACTCACAGAAAATCTGGGCCCAGAAAGAATATCCCAAAACACCTATTTTTAACTCATAAGCTATCTGCAAAATTTTGATCAAGTGATCAATCAAAAGCGCGGCGGAACCGCGGCCCAAGCATGGGTTTGGCCGCGGTTCCGCGGCAGTTTGGAGAGATCGCGCCACCAAATTTTCACAGATTGCTTCTAAATCCATCCACAGTATTCTGAGACAACCTGAAAAATTTTTGGAGCAGAAAAAATTTCGACAGAAAACACATGTGCATACAAAATACGGTTTTTAGGGAATTTTGTTCGATCGAGTACTAAACATACTAGAGCAAGCTAGGCATGGTTAATGGCGTGTCTCTGATACCAATGTAAGTCCGCGGGGGCGCCCCGGCCGTCGAACCGACGCCGGAAACGCGGAAACAAAAACTTTGCAAACTAGCAAACCGGCACCACCGCGCACTTTTCACCCGGATCGGGCCATTAACCTAGCAACTAGCAAATTAGAAAAGAGTAGAGAGCTATACCAAGCGATCCGTGTCCTTCGGTCTTCGTCTCCACTCCGATCTCCCGCGGAATGTCCGTCCATCAACTCCTCGTCGGAAAGGGCACCACAAAACCGGAATCTTTTATGGGCTCCCACCTCTTGACCGAGGCAACTCGGGCGCGAAGTTGGCTAGCCGACGCGTCCAAGAGATGCTGTAGAATAGTGTAGTAGCCATGTCTCTTTAGGGTATGTGAAGTTGCCATGGAATGATGGAAGTGAGGAGAACTATGGAAGAATGATGGTGTATATAATTTTCAAGCATGAAAATCATATGAATTTCTTTCCATCATCCAAAATGAAACCTCTCCCTCTCTCTCATGAATAGTGGCGGGCCCCTCACTCCATGGTGGAGAAAAAAAAGGATGGAATTAATCAAGTGGGGAAAATGAATAATCTAAAATGATAATGGTCATAACCATTTCATTTCTCATCAAATCAAACACAACCATCACATGAAAGCAAGTGATTGATTCAAAAGGAATATCATGATGAGGAAGCTACATATATGCATCAAACCCCTTATCAAATAAGTTAATTGCAAACTTGCAATTAAACCCCTCCATCAAATGTTATTTGCAAATGTGCAAATAACACCCTCCAACGGATAGTCCGGCCGTGAAGGAATAAAAGAAAACCGGCCGGAACGGAAGGTAAACTGGCAACCTCAGAAAACTGATCCCGTAATAAATTACAGGAAAACCCCGCTACTGCAAATACATGACCGCATTTGTATTCCCACTGAACACAAATGCAAAGAGACAAAACTACACTATCTCATACTAGGATCCAGCTTAAGCCAAAGCCGGCTAGTAAAAACCGTCCGATCACGATCCGTGCAATACCGCACATATCTGATCGAACCCTGCCATATCTCCATACGGCCTCTACAGCGTTTCGCCCGAAACCTGAGTAACTGAGTGTGGTGGACTCTAAAGACTCGTCAATACAATGGCTGTGGATTTAACCACTAGCACGTTAGAGGTATAAGCCAATACGTGACGGGCCACCAGCTATTGACCAAAAGGGACGTCGATGAGCGAACTCATCCTGACACCCTACTGAGCCTGTCAGTGACAATATCCGTACAGTCCGGTCCGTTCGTCTATGAGCATCGCATGGCGGGCCTAGGGGGTTGGTAAAAGTCAGACCCCCAATAGCGGTACAAGTCGTGTCGGAGTGTAGCCCAGAACACCCTGAGATACTACTGGAATACCTACCAGCAAATCTCCTGCCTTGGCCAAGGACTTTTCATGTTCTGGCTCTCCTAGGCACAGCACGACCTCACCCCCAATACCGGGAGAGACGAACCCCTCCAGATCCGCTCACTGCCTCCATGTGGCTCAGGACTGTACCCAACTAAAACCTGTTTGCACGACTCCTTTGAGCCGTGGTAGGGTAGTAATCAAAGCACAGTGGGAACTCACACGAGACAAATGACGATCTCAGGTCGATGAACTAACCTGTACACATGTCACCAGGGAACTGCTATCTGACGTCTGGTATAATCCCAACTAGCAGGTTCCCGGCGAGTCCTGTCCGGTGCACTCATAACCTAATGAGCACCTGTAAACATCTTAGGTGAACCAACTGACACCAGTGGCTTGTGAGACCGGCCACCGCCCCTCGTCGGGGTCTCGACTGTATACACTAGTCTACTCTGGAGAATTGATGCCCTGTCTCGAAACTCCCATGACTAGGCACCTTTTAAGGATGTGCTTATAGACTCCAGCTCTCACGTATATGATCGCCCTCATACTGCTGGTAGTCAAGTAAGAATCCTAGGGGCTCTATCAACGTGTAATAGCGACTCGTATGGTCACCTAAAACAGTACACGATGATAAAGATAAACCAGATAGCATACTATCATCTCGAGTAAGACTGTCCTACTGGGATAGGTCCTTCCCCCTATCATTGCAATCATGTGCCTGTGATCCAATAATTGACTTTGAGGGCACTATCTCCAACATAAGGCATAGTGTGCGGTAGTTAATTAGTACTTATCTGTTAAAACATGAGATGTGATTGGATTAGGGTAGTTGTACGACTTTGTTAACTATGTTAAGGGTCGAACAGGTGGGTTTAATTCAATCGGGAAATGACGGGTTGAACTTGGCTAGCAATTATGATTTGTTGACTATGTTAAGGTCATAAGTTGCTAGGGGCAAAAGCATTATCGGGAATTTCAAGTTTTGAAATTTGTAATGAGATTGCATACCTCCTATGAGAAAGTTGGATCCCGATACCCTCTGTGAGTAAGAGTTACTCCTGGGAGAGTTTTACACAGGACAATTAGCCAATCAAGTAGGTGTCTAGAAAGGTGTTAACGGGGTTATGCCTCTGGGAAAATGAGGTTTATTTTAATTAGGTCCGTGTGAGAGCACAGGGAACCTCTCTTAAGTACCGACACTGATCTGGCTGAAAGATTGACGAAATTGTAGGGTGTAATTAATCCTGGCTAATCTTACCTTTTAAGGGTTTGAAGGAAGATTTGATAAAAACAGTGGAAGACATCCTGATTAGATAAGATAATAACCAATCTAATCTTGCAAGAGCATACGCTAAAGTGTTTTTCTTCTCTCTCTCTCCAGGTAGCGACCATGTCAGGCCATAATCAAGATAATAATATGGATGTATTGACTGAACCCACTTATTATACTGGGCAGGGAAACGTTGGACCCGTTCTATCTTATAAGTGTTATAAGAATGAGCAAGAAACAGGAGAATATCTGGATTCTCACTCCGCCCAAACAAAGAACATGCATGTTGTGTTGGATTTAGTGCCCTCAGAGTCAATTATTGTATCACAGGCACGTGATTGCAATGATTAAGGAAGGACCTATACCGGTAGGACAGTCTTACTCTAGAGGATTGTATAAGATCTGGTTTGTCTTTATCAGTCGTCTACAGCTTTAGGTGACATGTTCACTATTACACGTTGATAGAGCTCTTAGGATCCTGCTTGACTACCAGCAGTATGATGGCGATCATATACGTGAGAGTTGGGTAGTCTACAAGAACATCCTTACAGTGGTCCCTAGTCGTGGGAGTTTCGAGACTGGGCATCGATACTCCATTAGTAGACTAGTGTATACAGTTGAGACCCCGACGAGGGGTGGTGGCCGGTCTCACAAGCCACTGGTGTCAGTTGGTTCACCTAAGATGTATACAGGTGCTCATTAGGTTATGAGTACACGGGACAGGACTCGCCAGGAACATGCTGGTTGGTATTATACCAGACATTAGATAGCAGTTCCCTGGTGACATGTGTACAGGTTAGTTCATCGACCTGAGATCGTCATTTGTCTCGTGTGATTTCCCACTGTACTTTGATTACTACCCTACCATGGCTCTAAGGAGTCGTGGAAAAAGGTTTTAGTTGGGTACAGTCCCGAGCCACATGGAGCAGTGAGCGGATCGGCAGGGGTTTCGTCCCTCCCGGTATTGGGGGTGAGATCGCGATGTGTCTAGGAGAGCCATTTCATAAAGCCCTCGACCGAGGATGGAGATTTACATATAGGTATTCCAGTAGTATCTCAGGGTGTTCTGGGCTACACTCTGACACGACTTGTACCGCTTTTGGGGGTCTGACTTTTACCAACACCCTAGGCCCGCCATGCGATGCTCATAGACGAACGGACAGGACTGTACGGATATTGTCACTGACAGGCTCAGTAGGGTGTCAGGATGAGTTCGCTCATCGACGTCCCTTTTGGTCAATACCTGGTAGCTCGTTACGTACGGCTAATACCTCTGACGTACTAGTGGTTAAATCCACAGCCAATTTATTGACGAGTCTTTAGAGTCCCCCACAGACAGTTTCTCAAGTTTCGGACGAAACGCTGTAGAGGCCGTATGGATTTATGGTAGGGTTCGAACGTACGCGTGCACTTGTGCACGTGTTATCGTTCGGACGAATAATACTAGCAGGCTTTGTTTTAAGCCAGATCCTAGTATTTTACTGTGTAGATTTTGTCTCGTTGCATTTGTATTGGGTCGGAATACAAATGCGGGTATGTATATACAGTCGCAGGGTTTTCCTGTAATTTATTACCGGATCGCTTTTTGAAGTTTCCAGCTTGTTTTCCCTTTTCGGCCATTTTCCTTTCTTTCTTTCCTTGGCTGAATTTTCCATGGAGGGGTTTATTTGCAAATGTGCAAATTAGCAAAATGGCGGGTGTTTTTGTGGTGGAGGGTTCATGATGGTTCTAGCATCCTTTGAATTCATTTTTTCATCATTACTTGCTTTATGGAGATGGGATTGAAAAGGACTTTGGTGTGACATGTTTCATGATGATCACTCATTCTTCTCTCTTGCATTATTGACCTCCCTCCTCTCTCAACATGGCCGGCCCATACTAGTGGGGGCTGTCGAAATTTTTGGGGTGGGATTTGTATCTCATTTGCTTGCACAAAAATGAGATAGCTCCATTTTAAAAGCTCATCTCCTTCTCCACTCCAAAAATGGAAACTTCATTAACCGTTGAGACATAGCGTTCTACACTCAGTCTACAGCAATCTTGGACACGCCGGCTTGCCAACTTCATGTCCGAGTTGCCTCGGTTCAAAGGTGGGAGCCCATAAAAAGACTCGGTGATGTGGTGCCCTTTCTGACGAGGAGATCAAGACCGGAGATGCCGTGGAGAGAACGGGATGGTGGCCGAAGATCGAAGGACACGGATCGCTTGGTATAGCCTCTCTTCCCTTTCTCTAGTTAGCTAGTAGTTGGTTATTGGTCCGATCCGGGTTTACAGTCCGCCGTAGCGCCGGTTTCTAAGTAAAGAAAAGTTTTTGTTTCTGCATTTTGGCCTCTGAAAGACGGCCGGGGCGCTACCGTAGACTTACATGTTGATGCATCTTCTTCGGGTGTGTTAGTTATTGAGAACTGTTTCACAGTTCACCCTACGTCCTGGGTATTAGATACCGGATCAGGATCCTACATATGTAAATTGTTACGTGGGCTACGTAAAGGTAGAGAACTGGGAAAAGGTGATCATTCCGTTTAAGTAGGGAATGGTGAAAGTGTTGCAGCCAAAGCAGTTGGCGAATATCACCTTGTATTACCAAGTACTAATACACCGATTCTGAATGAGTGCTATTATATACCGAACATGATGTGCAGCATTATATCAGTTTCTTTATTAAGTAAAGAAGGATATAATTTTGTAGTAAAGGATAATGTTATGAACATATTCCTAGATCAAAATTTGATTGGATCAGGCTCGTTACATAATGGCATATTCATTCTCAATCAAAATACAGTCCTTAATATACAAAACACACACAAGAGGAAGAGTTCAGAAATGAACGAATCCTTCTTGTGTCATTGTAGACTTGGTCATATCAATGCGACACAACTAGCTAAGTTACATAAGGATGGATATTTGAATCCGTTCGAATTATCATCTTATGATACTTGCCATTCATGTCTCAAAGGAAAAATGACCAAAGCTCCATTTAGTGGAGACGGAGAAGGAGTTACGGAACTCTTAGGACTGGTACATAGTGATGTATGCGGTCCCATGTCTACACACGCCAGGAACGGTTCTTCCTACTTCATTACATTCACTGACGATCTCTCAAGATTCGGACATGTGTTCCTGATGAAACACAAGTCTGAAGCTTTTGAGAAATTCAGAGAATATAAGCACGAAGTAGAGAACCAAACGGGCAAAAGTATTAAGATCCTTCAATCTGATCGAGGAGGAGAATACTTAAGCAATGAGTTCCTAGATAATCTAAAAGAGAATAGAATTCTCTCTCAGCTTACTCCTCCTTATACACCACAGCACAACGGTGTATCGGAGCGGAGGAATCGCACCCTATTAGATATGGTGCGCTCTATGATGAGCACTGCTGAGTTACTTATTTCCTTCTGGTGTTATGCGCTTGAGACAGCAGCATAACTATTGAATCAAGTTCCGTCTAAATCTGTACTACCACACCATATGAGATATGGAGTGGGAAGAGACCATATTTTAAACGAGTTAAGATATGAGGTTGTCCGGCCTATGTCAAAAGGCAAAATCTGGACAAACTCGAGGCACGATCAGTTCTTTCCAAGTTTGTGGGATATCCCAAGAATTCCCAAGGATACTTTTTCCACCGTGCTGAAGAACAAAAAGTGTTTGTTTCTCAATATACCACTTTTTCGGAAAAGGAATTTCTTGCAAAAGAAATTAGTGGCAAAGAGGTAGAGCTGGAAGAGGTTCCAGCACCACAAATTACAACTGATAATTTATTAGAACTAGAGGATTCAGTAGTACCCGACGAACCCCAGCCTTTCCGCCGATCTAGCAGGGTTTCTCATCCACCTGAGAGATACTACGGTTTTCTCATTGATGGTGGGAGCGTGGATTGCATCATAGAAGTTGATGACCCAAGTAGTTTCGAGCAGGCCATCACGAGTGGTGACTCTGTGAAATGGCTGGATGCAATGCGATCTGAGATTGAATCCATATACACCAACAAAGTATGGACTTTGGAAAATGCTCCTGAAGGGGTAAAACCCATTGGGAGCAAGTGGATCTTTAAAAAGAAAATTGGTGTAGATGGAAAAGTTGAGACTTTCAAAGCTACACTTGTTGCAAAGGGTTTTCGTCAACGACTAGGTGTAGATTATGACGAAACCTTTTCACCAGTGGCTATGCTTAAGTCCATCCGGATCTTACTTGCCATTGTTGCATACCATGACTACGAAATCTGGCAAATGGATGTTAAGACCGCATTTCTAAACGGTGATTTAGAAGAGTGCGTGTACATGACTCAGCCAGAGGGCTTCGTTGATAGTGGGAGCAGCGGAAAGGTGTGCAAGCTGCTTAAATCCATTTATGGGTTAAAGCATGCATCGCGGAGTTGGAACATCTATTTTGATGTTGTAGTCAAAGAGTTTGACTTAATCAAAAATATTGATGAACCCTGTATCTATAAGAAGGTAGCAGAGAGTAAGGTTGTCTTCCTTGTATTGTACGTCGATGACATACTCTTGATAGGAAATGATGTTCCTATGCTGCAATCAGTCAAGCTCTTCTTATCACAAAGATTCTCAATGAAAGATCTAGGTGATGCCTCCTGCATATTGGGAATCATGATGTATAGAGATAGATCTAAACGGATACTGAGATTGTCCCAATCCAGGTACATTGACACCATACTAAAGAGGTTTAGTATGGAAGAATCCAAGCGTGGTAACCAACCCACGAACTCAGGACTCACTCTCTCCAAAGAGATGTCTCCCAAGACTGATTTGGAGAAAGCTCGCATGCAAGGGATACCCTATGCTTCGGCTGTAGGCTCTATCATGTATGCGATGCTATATACCAGACCCGATGTAGCATACTCACTAAGTATAGTGAGTCGGTATCAAGCAGATCCTGGAGAGAGTCACTGGACAGCTGTGAAGAACATTCTCAAGTACTTACGAAGGACTAAAGAGATGTTCTTGGTGTATGGTAACGGAGAACTCCAGGTCGAGTCCTTTACCGATTCCAGCTTCTAAAGTGATAAGGATGACTCTAAGTCGCACTCGGGATTTGTTTTTACCTTCAATGGAGGGGCGGTATATTGGAAGAGTTCCAAACAGGATACCGTTGCAGACTCGACGATGGAGGCTAAATACATCGCTACCAACGATGCTGCCAAAGAGGCTGTCTGGATAAAGAAGTTCATTAATGAACTTGGTGTGGTTCCATCCATTGAGCATCCAATACCTCTGTATTGCAATAACAATGGAGCTGTGGCTTTAGCCAAGGAACCCAGGTCCCATCAAAAGTCCAGACATATTCTGAGGCGATACTGATCAGGGAGATAGTTGATCTCCGGGAGATCGAGGTCAGGAGAGTAGATACGAAGGACAACACTACGGATCCACTGACGAAGGCCTTTCCCCAGAAACAGTTTGAGTGATTATTCGGAATGCTAGGTATGAGATACTACAGCAGTTGGCCTTAGTGCAAGTGGGAGATTGTTAGTTATGTATATGCCCTAGAGGCCATTGTTGTACATATGATGTATATTATAATGGATGCTTGGATATATATAGAAAGGACTTTCTTGCTAGTCATGATAGTATGCTATTTGGTTTCACTTTATCTTAACATGTTGACTTGTATTGGTTTACTGTCTTACTCTCACATGTTGATAAAGCCCTCAGGATCTGTACTCGACTATTGGGACTATGATGAGATCATACTAGTTAGGCTACGGTAGTCGATGAGTACATCCTATAACTGTTCCTAGTTGAAGGTATATCGAGACAGGGCATCGATACACCAGAGTAGACTAGCGTATACGCATCTTGACCCATATGATGGGCGATGGATGATCCCATATCCATCCGTGTTTTGACATCAAGGATGGTGTACGGGTGCTAAGTGGAGACTGAGTACACTGGACGGACTAGTCGAGAACTCCCAGATGGTGATATACCACACGTCAGATGGCAGTTCTCCGGTGACACTGGTACAGGGTAGTCTGTAGACCCGAGATCATCATAGAGTCTTGTGTGATTCCCACTGTGCATTGATTTCCACCTTACCACATCCAAGAGGGCATGCAAAACGGTGGCTTTTGGGTGTAGTCCCGAATCACATGGAGGCAACGAGCGATAGGAGGGGATTCGTCTCTCCCGGTATAGGGAGTTGATGTTGTGCTGTGTTCGATTGGCTATAACTGGAAGTCCCTGGCCAGGGCTGATATAGAGATTTACTGGTAAGTGTTACCAGTAGTTTCTCGACCCGTTATGAGCCTCACATCGACACGACTTATCGGTTACTGGGGTTTGACGTATACCACCCCTAGACTAGATATCCAACATATCAGACGAAGAGACCGGACTGTACGGGAGTGTTACTGATTGGATTCACAGGAGAATGTACAGGCTAGATTGTTGATCTTCTGGTCGCTCAATACCTGGGTGGCTCTTATGTTTAGCCGACCGCTTGCAGCTTATGGGTGTTTGATATGATCATCACCTGCTACCGGCGTATTGACGATTCTTTAGAGTCCTACACAGAGGTTTCTTGACTCAGGAAAAAAGGAGTAGGGGCATATATGTGATATGTGCACGACCGAGGATAATGCGATATGAGATACCGTATTATATTCTCGCGATATTTCGATATGAGCCGAGTCATCGGATCAAGTGTTGATTCGATGAATCGGTACATGATATATTAGTTGGTTATATTCGATATAGCCGGATTGTCGGATCAAGAGGTGATTCGATAATTTAATGTATAATAATATATATGATATATTGCATTACATTATCTAATATTGGCTCGCTTTATTATTTAATTTTCTCACCGGATAATACATTGATATATATGCGATATATATTAATTGTATTATTTTCTTTTGTTACAAATATATAATATATGTGATATATATTATTGTAACATGATGTGATTACTAATGAAACATGTTTAGTGGTGATTAAACAAGATTAGGGTTTGAATTGGGTTAGTTCTTTCATGCACCTTCTAAAATGTTTTCTTTCGTCATGAGTTAAGATATTATGGTTGATATTTTCTTATGACTCATTCTTTAACTCAACCCAAACCCTAGCCTTAGTTAATTCTCTACATGGGTTAGCCTAGTCATGGTTGACCATGGTTACATTATTAATCATATATCTTTTCATTATTCATCACAAAAGGATTAATGCATTTTTTTCTTCTTCTTCTTCTTCAACCTTGAGCTTTGAGAAAGCTTACTAGGTTTTCATTTTGTGATGATTTCATGTGAGAATTTGATATAAAAAGAAAGCATAAATACTACTCCATCATCCTCATCTAATCTAGCCAATTAGATTAGGGTGTTCACCTCATTAGAGAGAGATAGCATGAGTTATAAAAACTTCGAGGTAAATCGTCGGAGAAAAGGAAGACTACAAGGTAGCATGGATCGTTCGAGTTGTAGAGCCTCTCTTGAGTCCGGGAGATCGTAGATCGCGGCGATGGGACTTCTGCTCGGAGCTTATAAAGCGAAGGAGCGGACTACAAAGGTTGTAATCCATCATTTTTAGTTGTAAAGTTGGTTACTTGCATGTGTAACCCTAATTATCTAGCAAAGATCCCGGCTTTGGGTTGTTCGGCATATCTAAAATTTTATTCGGGTATGGTTGATGCCTTATTAAACCTTGTATGAGTGCCTAGGAACCCTACAAAGCGGATGTTCTTGCTCTGCCAGTTTTGGGCGCATCGACGTTTTTCGACATTGTAGGAGGTGTACCTCAATGACATTTGTTGCGATTTGCGTTTGTGATCCGAGTATCATGCTTATATCGCTTGGATTTGAGTTTTGATGATTGAGTTTCATGATGTTGTTTTCGTGCACTATGGCTGCAGCTGTCACGACCCGAAAGAGCACGTGACTGGCCCTTGAACCATATGAAGTCTATAGGACTCCATCTGATCCAAGTAAGCCAAAAGCCCAGAAATCTAAAACCATTTTAAGAATAAGTAAAGAAATGTGTTTAAAGGAGTGAAGAAAAACATGTTGGAAATCAAGGTTTTTAAATAACTAAGCCGAATATGCAATTTAAAACAGTACAGTCTTTTCTAAAAATTTCGGCAGAGTTTCTTTTATAAAATTGGCCCCGAATGGGGTACAACAAGGATAACAATATATATACAATGATAAAGGCATCCCCAAGCGGGAGCTAGCTCTTCGTCAATCGACGGTCACAACCACACATGCAACAATAATATACAACGCCAAGTGGCGAGGATCAAACCAAAAGAAAGCTCAAAAGCAATAAGAAAACCGCAATACTACTAAGCGCGACTCTATGGTCGAATAATACATCACTAAGGTCTAGGTCTGAAACAATATACAAGTTTTTGGTTGATGGAAATACTAGATACAATGAATAAAATAAATACAATGGTGGTTCTTGATGCGAAAGAATCCACCTACCAAAAGCAAATCACCCGCAAGAAAGAAGTGTGCCAGAAATGCCGCAATGGAACCTGTACGGCAAAACCTGCAAGAACTGTGGCACAACGGGGGTGAGTTGCCAACTTGTGAATAGAAACATCAACAAGCAGAAACCGAATGCAAGACATAATCCTAAGTCAACGATCAGTAATACAATCCACAAGAGTACATCTGAGTGCGATAAGGTGGCAAGGTAACATCTAATCATGTATGTAGTGCCAGGTACTCAGGTAATAACATGTCATCAGTATAAGGTATGTCTGCATGAAGTAAATATGATGAAATATCAATGATATCAATACACATATATTAGCGTCCCATACCACTAATATTGGTGTAAGGGTATATATAACAGCGCCCTCATACCCTGTTATATATACAAATGAAGTATGATAAGTGTAAATCCAGTCTCTATATGATCCCAATCTGTAAATATGTGGAACCAGTCCACCCGTCACCCACTGACGATAAGCATCATGTATGCAATGTGAGGATATAAACAAAAGCATGGAAAAACATCATGAAACCCGTGCCTAGCATCGACACGTAAATCCTCATCTAACGGGCTCAGTCAGTCCGGATCGGCCCGCGGGCTATGTCTGCGGAATCGGCCCTCGGCCCCGGCAGTACGCCCATCTCTCGTCTCCGGTCGGTATCCCCCAGATATCCGCCGAGCTCAAAAACAATCACCGGTAGGTGCTCGCCCGCCTCCAGGCTCAATCGGCAAACTCATCGATCATCTTGCCGAGGGGAACCATACCGGGCCCACCACGAACCCGCAAACGGATCATCACCTCCTCGAATCGGGTTTCAAGCACACGTCTCTGCACCGAGAAAACGCGTGGTGGACGCACCGAAATATCATATCACGAGGTACCGGGTTTTTCATAAAAGAGCATCTTTTCTTAAATAATCCCACGGTCCTCAAATCAGAAATCACATGAAAATCCACATCAAGAAGTAAATCAAATGCGATGTGCTATGCAATCAATCCATGATGTATGCGACATGTAAAGAAAAGTAATCATATCGGAAATGATGTAACATAGAAGTAATGTGCATATGTCGAAGGAAGAATCATATCATGAATGCAATAGTACTACAGTGTAGTGGCATGGCAATTATCGATGATGAAGTGTGTGAGCCGGCAAATAGTGTACGTAGAACATACGCATCATCGATAATGGTGCTGGTGTCCTAACAGCATGATAATAATATAGCAATGAATATATGCCAGCAATGCGAATAGCATGAAGATGCAGAAATCTAGTAGTCAACACCACAGTGAAGTATCTACTATGCAACTACATCTAAGTATTAGGTCAAACAGGAGGGGTAGGTGTGGAAACCACCTAAATCTGAGTCGATAAATATAGATATATAGTCGGTGATCCCGCCTCAACAATATATCGTATGACATCCTCGAGTTATGAGTGTGGATCTATCATCAATATCGGCTCGTACGGTAAATCATCGTACGGCATCCCCAAAGCTGGGTACAGGTCAACATCTCACTATTTCGTCACATAACAGGTATCACTATCATCAGATCATATAGTCTGGGGTACTACTCTATGTCTAGCACCAAACGATACCATCAATGAAGTATGCATGCGGGGGTAAACACATATCCCAACCCCGCAAGAAATCACAAGTCATATCCCACATATGAATCGTATCCAATCACCGATCTCACGGCACCAAGCCCACATCATCGACTCATCTCCAAAGTCATCCCATATCATCAAACACAGTGCAAGTATAAGTAATATGCAAGGGTGTGTGTGTAGGTGTAATCCTATCCTAGGGTTCGCGACTATGAACTACACTAGTCACTTCTAACCCTACACTATCCATAATACACCTATTATCACAATAAACTACATAGTTTTCTATCTACAGACTGCGGGGGTGCTATACGCCATCCACCCGACTTCCCCCTGTAGATATAATCTACTCACCTGGCATCATCATTTGCGGACGTCACCACGCACTTGCTTGTCGTCCCGAAGTCTTCATGGGTACCTACACATCAAATATCGTATATGCGCATTAAAACTAAATCCAAGCTAAAACGGCGCATGAAATCCAAAACGATACGATAAGGGGGCCTATAGGTGAGAACCTATGGCACGCTTTCAAAACCATCAATAAATCCTCTATACCGTCGTATAAACGACAAATAGTCGAGGCAAAACACATTCCACCATTTCAGAATCAAAAATACGGAATACGGAAATACGAATCCAAAATAGCAACTTAGGATATATGTCCCAGATTTTACCCTAGATAGAATCTGTCAAAACTAGAAGTATCCAGGGCCAAGAATTGAGGAAATAGGGCCATGCACGCAAAACGAGGAAATTCCTCTCTGGTCTGGCCGCAATTTGCTGCCAGAAAGGAGATTTCGGCGGCCTCAGTATGGAGTGGGGAGCTAGGGTTTTGGGTGTTGCCTCTCTGGTGCCTGCACATCTTACTGTCCACTCAATATTATTTTAGGAGTCTCGGGATGTTAGCAGATTCTTAATAACAGTGGCAGATTCCAGTTTTTCCCCGATATCGGTTTCTAAAATCCGTATTCTGGTTTAAGCTTCAGGTTTTGGGTTCCAATTCAAACACTAGGGTGTTGGTAAGACCTCTACTGAGCTCAATTTCATAATACAACACCAATTTCCCTCAAACCCTAACTAGGTTTTCACCAAGTCCACCATTCACACAATATCGATTAAAAACTAAACATGGGGTAAAGAGAATGCTATAACTAAGCTAATGGTTCAGAAAAATACCTCATTTGGCAACTCAAGAATTTTCTTGAGTTGCCCCTAGTGGCCAAAATCCATGCTTCCTTAGCTCCATGTGTAGATCTAGGGATTTTGCACAATTTTAATGAAAGGAGATTGGGGTTTTGGAGTGATTTTTGAGATGAAGAGAGGGATTGAAGGTGGAGGAGGGGGGGGGAAAGGAAGCAGCAGCAGCAGGAGCCAAGGGAGAGGGAGAGAAATGAGGAGGAGAAAACAATGGCTAAGGGTTTTGGTCAATGAGCCCATACCTCTCTCTCTCACTTACCCTCATTCTTTTCTCTTTTCTTTTTCCCTTTTAATCCAAATCCTTCTTACACCAATAGTAAACCCAAAATAACATGACAAATAAAATGTAACACAAGTGTGGAAAAAGTGTTATGTGCATGTTTTGCACAAAATTGCCAAGAAACCCGATTAGCGATTTTAATCGCGATTAGCACTAAATTAGTGTCAAACAAATCACAAAAACTTAAAAATGTCATAATTCACTAATTTACCCTATTTTAGAATTTTCCAAAATTTTTCATAGTTTTTCTAACATTTTTCCTATTTATTTGCATTTAATTATAGATTTAATATTAAAATAATCACTAAAATAATATTAAATTATAAAAATTCCCAAAATTAATATTTTATACTTTTGAAAGTGTTACAATCTACCCCCCTTAAAGAAATTCGGTCCCCGAATTTAAATTTAAACCCCCAATACTAAAGCAATTTCAGTAATAATCCAATTTGTCGGGGTTCCGAAAACATCAATACATAGAGAATATCATAAAATGTACTGCTCTACTAGAAATCAATCCCTAAAATGCACATTATAAGAATATCCTATGCGTCTGGTGTGCAAGGAATCAGAATCCATATATGTGTCAAACAGGTGTACAAAACAACATCTAGGTGCAACGGGTGTGCACGAAACATCTGTCGTAGGCAACGTGTGTGCCTGACAGAAAAATCAGGTGCATGTGACATGCACGAAGAATCCCGATTCAGTGCATCTGGTGTGCACCAGGATCGTGTACCAAAACACTAAAGGTGCATGAAAACTATGCTGGAAGTATAAATCAAATCACTGAATACAGTAGGCATGAAATCTCAATCAATATCTCAAATGTAATAACTCAGCGCAAAATATATAAATATCCAGTGGGTGCATGAAACCAATATTATGAAACTCAGTCATCAAAACTAAATCATGCAAACAGAACGCCCAAAATACCGAAATCCAAAATGACGGATACGTGATCATCGAATCACAAAATCACAAATCATAAATACCGTCGTCGGTAGTTCCTCCTTCGAGGTCGAGAAGGAGTCGGTGCAATCCACTGCTAGCAGCGCAGGATATCTACTTGCCCCTTGCTCACGGTCTGGCGTCCTCTGACTCTCTGGGTCCATATCTTCTCTGTGGGTTACCAATCTCACAGTCAATCGGCTCATCGTCCCTGTCATATGTGCTAACGGGGGCGATCCCGTTCTGGCACTTCTCTGGTCACCTTTCGGTCAAACCTCACGACCACTCGTAAGGTAGCATATCACTGGTCTCTAGTCTCGACGGGAAGTAATGACAGCTCGTCAGCGTCTCGCCCGAACCTCTGGTTCCACCAGTCTCTATCGTCGTCCACTATGACGTCACGCCAAGCTACTATGCACTGCACTGTTCTCGGCCACGGTCAATCTGAAGTCTCTCACACGGACTCGAAATCGCGTACTCTGTAGCTTCATCATTCTGTAGAAGATGTCAGGCCGAATAGGTCCTCGGGAACACGTTCCAACCATCGGAGGAGTACTCATCACCCGTCCGTCCTTGATCAATTCGCAACGTATCTGGGTAAGTCCCTTTATCCGAACCTGGTCAACTACCTCGTCGACCATGCCGAACTCTGTCCTGCTGGTGTGCGCAATACGACCTCTCCTGGGTCTAGGTCTTCTCGTATCGTTTTCCAGAAGGGTCCTGTCGAGGTTCCTTTCTCAAATCTCAATCCTGCCGAATTGCCCGGAAGTCGTCATCCAATGCTGAAGCTAAAGCTTATTACGGAATGGCTGCATACTTATCGTGCTTCTTTCTGGAAGATATATCCATATACCACGCCTCTGGGTGCGTATCACATCTCTGATGTCAGCGGAGTGGGACGTCATCTCGTCGAAATCTCGTACGAACTCTTTTCTTCACTCTGCTCAAATGTCGACTGATTCGGACTTAAGCTCATCGTGGCTACACGAACTGCGCTCCGACGGCTACGCTCGCATCTGGAGTCTCCCAAGCAGTGTCCCATCACGATATCCGAAAGATGTCGAACCATCCGATAGACTCGTCAGATCCTCATAATCCCCCAAGAGCTCACATCTCGGGTACAGTTTAATAGTATCGAGTACATGCCACAGCGTCGGTGGTCCAGCCGTAGAAGGGCAAACCCAAGCTTCACTAATGGCGCCGAGGAACCGCCGCAAACCCGAAGGTTCAAAGGCTTTCACACGGTCATTAAGTCGAGTTAGGGTTTCATTCTTCTAGAGGGTCCATAGAATCACCTGCATGTCTTTCCGTATACTTTAAACCTGGAAAATAGGCTCCTAACATTCGATCGTCTCTATCGACTCTCAACGAACCGGCGTGAAGTCGTCTCTCGCTGGAAACAATCTATCTGATGACCTCGCATCGGTAAACGAACGAACCACATGTCCTAGTCATTCATCCTTGGTGACTAGCGACTCGCTATCATCTCTCCAAGAACATGCTCATGCTGCAGTAGCTCCAATCATCTGGGCGATATCTCATCATTTGCAGCAACAACTGGCTCATACGCCTGTACGCCGAACAATGCCTCAATCCTCCAGGAAGGGCAATACATAGGCGGTCATCTCTGAATCGGTCTGCTCTAGATCTGAGTAAGACTCTCCACACAGGAAATCTTCAACTCATCTGGGCCCGCTCCGGTGCAAAATCGGACGAATCACCTTCATCTCTCAATCGGGTAGACTAGCTATCATCTGTCTCATATCTGCCTGAAAGCTCCGGCAATCTCAGCTCGTAAGCTCCGAAAGCAACATCCTGTCAATCTCAGCAACGGCTGATTCATCTGTCTGCACGGTAGGCGACATCACAATCTCTGAGGTATGCTGTACATCAACAGTCCTCTCTCAACTGGCAGCTCTAACAATGGCCCGATCATCCGGTGCAAAACCAAGTACTCGCCTCCACCAGAGGTCACAAACACCAATACTAACTCGAGACGTTCCCATGTCACCAGAAAACACAATGGTCGGCCCTCGTACCAAACGAGCTCACACCGGCCGTAACCCTAGCAGCAGCCCAAACTGCGCTCAAACATGGTGACAGGAACCTCGATCGAGTATCAAAGAGAGCACATCAATGGCAAGAAAGGAAACAACAGATCCAGAGTGGATACATGATCATAGGAAGGAACAGCATCAATGAAGGTATGATCATGAAACCAATAGAATCGGGAATCTCAAATGGATGTATAATCATGGAGATAAAGAGAATCACTGATCTCGAAAATATGTACATCCTAAGGTTCCTTAAGCGGAGTGGCGTGTCGTAAGTATGCCGTGGAACATACCAACGGTACGTCACTCTACTTTAGTCACCTATTCCATCAACCAAGGGTCATCCTAATACGACGAAAGTTCGGGTCTAATACCCCCTCGACCAAGTCTAAGTTCCGTAAGGTCAAGCCTAAGTTCCGTATATATATAACTCCCTAGGCTCCACATAGTCAAACTTAGACTCGAACCAAGGTCAACCTAGCGCTCTGATACCAACTTTGTCACGACCCGAAAGAGCACGTGACTGGCCCTTGAACCATATGAAGTCTATAGGACTCCATCTGATCCAAGTAAGTCAAAAGCCCAGAAATCTAAAACCATTTTAAGAATAAGTAAAGAAATGTGTTTAAAGGAGTGAAGAAAAACATGTTGGAAATCAAGGTTTTTAAATAACTAAGCCGAATATGCAATTTAAAACAGTACAGTCTTTTCTAAAAATTTCGGCAGAGTTTCTTTTGTAAAATTGGCCCCGAATGGGGTACAACAAGGATAACAATATATATACAATGATAAAGGCATCCCCAAGCGGGAGCTAGCTCTTCGTCAATCGACGGTCACAACCACACATGCAACAATAATATACAACGCCAAGTGGCGAGGATCAAACCAAAAGAAAGCTCAAAAGCAATAAGAAAACCGCAATACTACTAAGCGCGACTCTATGGTCGAATAATACATCACTAAGGTCTAGGTCTGAAACAATATACAAGTTTTTGGTTGATGGAAATACTAGATACAATGAATAAAATAAATACAATGGTGGTTCTTGATGCGAAAGAATCCACCTACCAAAAGCAAATCACCCGCAAGAAAGAAGTGTGCCAGAAATGCCGCAATGGAACCTGTACGGCAAAACCTGCAAGAACTGTGGCACAACGGGGGTGAGTTGCCAACTCGTGAATAGAAACATCTACAAGCAGAAACCGAATGCAAGACATAATCCTAAGTCAACGATCAGTAATACAATCCACAAGAGTACATCTGAGTGCGATAAGGTGGCAAGGTAACATCTAATCATGTATATAGTGCCAGGTACTCAGGTAATAACATGTCATCAGTATAAGGTATGTCTGCATGAAGTAAATATGATGAAATATCAATGATATCAATACACATATATTAGCGTCCCATACCACTAATATTGGTGTAAGGGTATATATAACAGCGCCCTCATACCCTGTTATATATACAAATGAAGTATGATAAGTGTAAATCCAGTCTGTATATGATCCCAATCTGTAAATATATGGAACCAGTCCACCAGTCACCCACTGACGATAAGCATCATGTATTCAATGTGAGGATATAAACAAAAGCATGGAAAAACATCATGAAACCCGTGCCTAGCATCGACACGTAAATCCTCATCTAACGGGCTCCGTCAGTCCGGATCGGCCCGCGGGCTATGTCTGCGGAATCGGCCCTCGGCCCCGGCAGTACGCCCATCTCTCGTCTCCGGTCGGTATCTCCCAGATATCCGCCGAGCTCAAAAACAATCACCGGTAGGTGCTCGCCCGCCTCCAGGCTCAATCGGCAAACTCATCGATCATCTTGCCGAGGGGAACCATACCGGGCCCACCACGAACCCGCAAACGGATCATCACCTCCTCGAATCGGGTTTCAAGCACACGTCTCAGCACCGAGAAAACGCGTGGTGGACGCACCGAAATATCATATCACGAGGTACCGGGTTTTTCATAAAAGAGCATCTTTTCTTAAATAATCCCACGGTCCTCAAATCAGAAATCACATGAAAATCCACATCAAGAAGTAAATCCAATGCGATGTGCTATGCAATCAATCCATGATGTATGCGACATGTAAAGAAAAGTAATCATATCGGAAATGATGTAACATAGAAGTAATGTGCATATGTCGAAGGAAGAATCATATCATGAATGCAATAGTACTACAGTGTAGTGGCATGGCAATTATCGATGATGAAGTGTGTGAGCCGGCAAATAGTGTACGTGGAACATACGCATCATCGATAATGGTGCTGGTGTCCTAACAGCATGATAATATTATAGCAATGAATATATGCCAGCAATGCGAATAGCATGAAGATGCAGAAATCTAGTAGTCAACACCACAGTGAAGTATCTACTATGCAACTACATCTAAGTATTAGGTCAAACAGGAGGGGTAGGTGTGGAAACCACCTAAATCTGAGTCGATAAATATAGATATATAGTCGGTGATCCCGCCTCAACAATATATCGTATGACATCCTCGAGTTATGAGTGCGGATCTATCATCAGTATCGGCTCGTACGGTAAATCATCGTACGGCATCCCCAAAGCTGGGTACAGGTCAACATCTCACTATTTCGTCACATAACAGGTATCACTATCATCAGATCATATAGTCTGGGGTACTACTCTATGTCTAGCACCAAACGATACCATCAATGAAGTATGCATGCGGGGGTAAACACATATCCCAAGCCCGCAAGAAATCACAAGTCATATCCCACATATGAATCGTATCCAATCACCGATCTCACGGCACCAAGCCCACATCATCGACTCATCTCCAAAGTCATCCCATATCATCAAACACAGTGCAAGTATAAGTAATATGCAAGGGTGTGTGTGTAGGTGTAATCCTATCCTAGGGTTCGCGACTATGAACTACACTAGTCACTTCTAACCCTACACTATCCATAATACACCTATTATCACAATAAACTACATAGTTTTCTATCTACGGACTGCGGGGGTGCTATACGCCATCCACCCGACTTCCCCCTGTAGATATAATCTACTCACCTGGCATCATCATTTGCGGACGTCACCACGCACTTGCTTGTCGTCCAGAAGTCTTCATGGGTACCTACACATCAAATATCGTATATGCGCATTAAAACTAAATCCAAGCTAAAACGGCGCATGAAATCCAAAACGATACGATAAGGGGGCCTATAGGTGAGAACCTATGGCACGCTTTCAAAACCATCAATAAATCCTCTATACCGTCGTATAAAGGACAAATAGTCGAGGCAAAACACATTCCACCATTTCAGAATCAAAAATACGGAATACGGAAACACGAATCCAAAATAGCAACTTAGGATATATGTCCCAGATTTTACCCTAGATAGAATCTGTCAAAACTAGAAGTATCCAGGGCCAAGAATTGAGGAAATAGGGCCATGCACGCAAAACGAGGAAATTCCTCTCTGGTCTGGCCGCAATTTGCGGCCAGAAAGGAGATTTCGGCGGCCTCAGTGTGGAGTGGGGAGCTAGGGTTTTGGGTGTTGCGTCTCTGGTGCCTGCACATCTTACTGTCCACTCAATATTATTTTAGGAGTCTCGGGATGTTAGCAGATTCTTAATAACAGTGGCAGATTCCAGTTTTTCCCCGATATCGGTTTCTAAAATCCGTATTCTGGTTTAAGCTTCAGGTTTTGGGTTCCAATTCAAACACTAGGGTGTTGGTAAGACCTCTACTGAGCTCAATTTCATAATACAACACCAATTTCCCTCAAACCCTAACTAGGTTTTCACCAAGTCCACCATTCACACAATATCGATTAAAAACTAAACATGGGGTAAAGAGAATGCTATAACTAAGCTAATGGTTCAGAAAAATACCTCATTTGGCAACTCAAGAATTTTCTTGAGTTGCCCCTAGTGGCCAAAATCCATGCTTCCTTAGCTCCATGTGTAGATCTAGGGATTTTGCACAATTTTAATGAAAGGAGATTGGGGTTTTGGAGTGATTTTTGAGATGAAGAGAGGGATTGAAGGTGGAGGAGGGGGGGGAAAGGAAGCAGCAGCAGCAGGAGCCAAGGGAGAGGGAGAGAAATGAGGAGGAGAAAACAATGGCTAAGGGTTTTGGTCAATGAGCCCATACCTCTCTCTCTCACCTACCCTCATTCTTTTCTCTTTTTCTTTTTCCCTATTAATCCAAATCCTTCTTACACCAATAGTAAACCCAAAATAACATGACAAATAAAATGTAACACAAGTGTGGAAAAAGTGTTATGTGCAAGTTTTGCACAAAATTGCCAAGAAACCCGATTAGCGATTTTAATCGCGATTAGCACTAAATTAGTGTCAAACAAATCACAAAAACTTAAAAATGTCATAATTCACTAATTTACCCTATTTTAGAATTTTCCAAAATTTTTCATAGTTTTTCTAACATTTTTCCTATTTATTTGCATTTAATTATAGATTTAATATTAAAATAATCAATAAAATAATATTAAATTATAAAAATTCCCAAAATTAATATTTTATACTTTTGAAAGTGTTACAGCAGCTATTGGGTTTTTACATTTTATGCATAGTTATTGCACTTGATATATATTTTATACACGGTTGTGTTGGTTTATGAATTGTGCATATCTATTGCACTTGATGTCGATTTTGTGCCTTGGTAGCACGTGGTTATGATTTTTTGGATTTCATACGGTTGATTTGATTTTGTGCATGTGGTATGCACTCGATTCGATTTTTGCACTCGTTATAGCTCACATGTGCTTGCAGTGCATTGATATGTGTTTTGTGCACGCAGTTGCACACGTTTATGATTTTATATATCTTGGTACACTTGGTGTTGTTTTTATACGCATTTGAGTTATTGATGAGTTCCGTGCACTTGTTGCACCCGATTTTGTATTTTGTGCATAAGTTGCACTAGATTTTTACGCCGTGCATTTTTTTGCACCGGATTTTGTGTTTCATGCATTTTTTTCACCAGATTTATGTTTTGTGCACGTTTGCACTAGACGTTTGTTTTCGTGCATGCATAGCACTAGATGCTTTATATGGCCCTGACGCGCTTGGGTTGGATTTTTGCACATATTAGGCGCATTGTGTGGGATTTTGTGCAAACCGAATGCACTTGATTTGGATTTTATTCGTTCATGTCGGATGCACTTGATTTAGATTTTATTCATGGATGTTGGATGCACTTGATTTAGATTTCATTCGTTCATGACGGATGCACTTGATTTGGATTTTCGCGCATGTTGGGCGCATGATATGAGATGTGATTTTGTGCACACCGGATGCACTCGATTGGGATTTTCATTCGTGCAGCTTAGTTGCACTTGGCTGAGATTTTCGTGCCTATATATGCACTTGATATTATTATCGTGCATATCCGTTGCACTGGACAGATGCTTTCGTGCACACCCGTTGCACTTAGTTGTACTTTTGTGCATATCATAGCACTAGTATTTGTCTTTGATTTCCGTGCGCACCAGACGCACCTGATTATTGGATACGTTTTTTGAGGCTGATTTTGCTTCTGAGCACTTTGTTTTCATGATAGGCACTATTTTATGTAGTAGCCGAACATGACTGATATGAGAACAGTACCTGAGTATTTTGCATGCATTAAAAGTTTAAAAAGAGGTTTTCAAAAAGGAGCTATAGTCTCGCTATTTCCTACGTGTACGCGAGCGACACGAACGTTTATAAAGGAAAACCTTTTGGGATATTTCAAAACGGCGGAACGTATATTTGAGCAAAACATATATGAATGTATAATTATTACTTTACAAATTAGCGTTCTTCACTTGTGCCCTGAGTTACGCATCACACGGTGATTCAGAAAAGAATTTGCATGTGTTTTATTCAATTTTAAGAGATTTTTCCAAGGATGCATACTATATACGTATTATAGTATTCGACTAGTGTATATTGGATTTCAGTAGTGGATTTCGAGATTTGTATTTCCATTATAACTCCAGTGATTGCGTTACGCTTGACGGAGTTCGATTTGAGTTTCATACTCGTTTCAGGCGCACACAATGCGCTGTGGTATTTCTGTATCTTCCGTGATTTCGGAGCCCCGTGATTGAGCTGATTATTGAAATGTTTTAGTATTTGGGGATTTAAATTTAAATTCGGGGACCGAATTTATTTAAGGGGGGATGATTGTACATTGCAGAAAATATAAAATATTATTTTGGGAATTTAATAGTAAAAAATAATATATTTCACGAAAACTACCCGATTTGTGAATTTGGGGTTTTCGTAAAATAGTATAAATATATATTAACAGTTGGGAAATAATTGGAGATTAAAATGATTTATTCATTTAAATATATATTTATCGGATTTAGCATTTTTATAATTTATTTATATACAAGTTTAAAATTTAACTTGATTAGTGCACTACTAATCGCGATTAAGCCAAATCCGTGTTTCTACATTTTTCCATGGTTAGTGTACCATGACATGTTGCATTTTTACTGCATATTATTTCATTTGTATTG
The DNA here is from genome assembly GCA_030015575.1 of Agapanthus africanus. Classification (NCBI taxonomy): domain Eukaryota; kingdom Viridiplantae; phylum Streptophyta; class Magnoliopsida; order Asparagales; family Amaryllidaceae; genus Agapanthus; species Agapanthus africanus. Next base: position 159,686,344 of record CM057347.1, read on the forward strand.
TGGATATTTGGATTTAAAAGAAAAAGAAAAGAGAATGAGACACTTATTGGAGAGAGAGTGTGGCATGGCATGAATTATGTGAGGGTGAACATAAGGAGAGTGAGGATAAGAGAGAGAGAGAGATAGGGGGCTGCCTTCATTTTCCCCTCCCCATTGTTTTCCTTCTACTTCTTCATCTTCAAGCTGTAGGGATTCTCTAGCACCTCATAGGTTTTGGATTGCATCACACATGCTATATTAAAATTTTAGGGGGGTGCTAAAAAATACCAACCATGAATCGAACTAAAAAAATAGAGTAACAACATATAGTATCACATACTATGTAGTGTCTAACACTAAGTGGGGAGAAATACAACCTTTGTAGACCTCCTCTTATGACTCCTTGGATCGAGTAGGGTTTGAACCGGTTCGCTTGAATCCTTCCAAGTCCACGATGATCCACCACGAAGTCCCTTTGCTCAAGCTCCTTGCTTCACTTGATCTATGAAGAATTGGAGCAAACAACCTACACTAATGGGCTAGACTGGTATATATTGGTGATGTGGGTTTGGATCTCACTTAAAAACTTTTTCTTTTTATTTTCTTCTCACACTTTTGAAACCCTAAAGAGCTTGAAGGAGAGAGAAGAAGAAGGAGATGGCTAAACTTGACTCAAGTGAATAATGTTAGTTATATGTATGCCATAGAAGCCATTACTGTACATACGATGTATATTGTAGTGGATGCTAAGACATATATATGGAGGACTTTCTTGCTCGACATGATAGTATGCTATATGGTTGTACTTTATCTTAACATGTACTCTGATTGTCTCTATATTACATGTTGATAAAGCCCTTAGGATATGTACTCGACTACTGGGACTATGATGAGATCATACTAGTGGGGCCACGGTAGTCGACGAGTATATCCTATAACTGTTCCTAGTAGAGGGTGTATCGAGACAGGGCATTGAACACCAGAGTAGACTAGCGTATACGCATCTTGACCCATATGATGGGCAATGGATGATCCCATATCTATCGGTGTTTGACATCAAGGATGGTGTACGGGTGCTCAGTAGAGACTGGGTACACTGGACGGACTCGCCGAGAACTGCCAGATGGAATTATACCTCACGTCAGATGGCAGTTCTCCGGTGACACTGGTACAGAGTAGTCTGTTGACCTGAGATCGTCATAGAGTCTTGTGTGATTCCCACTGTGCTTTGATTTCCATCATACCACGTCCAAGAGGGCGTGCAAAAAGGTGGCTTTTGGGTACAGTCCCGAATCACATGGAGGCAATGAGCGATAGGAGGGGATTCGTCTCTCCCGGTATAGGGAGTTGATGTTGTGCTGTGTTCGATTGGCTATAACAGGAAATCCCAGGCCAGGGTTGCTGAGATTTACTGGTAAGTGTTATCAGTAGTTTCTCGAATTGTTATAGACCTCGTATCGACACGACTTATCAAGCTACTGGGGTCTGACGTTTACCACCCCTAGGCGAGATATGCGACATATCAGACGACGAGACCGGACTGTACGGGAGTGTTACTGACTGGATTCACAGGAGAATGTACAGGCTTGCTTGTTGATCTTCTGAGTGCTCAATACCTGGGTAGCTGTTACGTTTTGCTGACCGCTTACAGCTTGTGGGTATTTGATATGATCATCACCTACTGCCGGCGTATTGACGATTCTTTAGAGTCCTACACAGAGGTTTCTTGGCTCAGGCAAAACGCAGTAGGAGTACATATGTGATATGTGCGGGACCGAGGATAATGCGGTATGTGATACCGTATTGGATTCTCGCGATATGAGATATCGGCCGTGTATATGTGATATAGCCGGGTCATCGTACTAGTCGGTTATATGCGATATAGCCGGATTGTCGGATTAAGTGTTGATTCGATAATTTAATGTATAATAATATATATGATATATTAAATTACATTAACTAATATTAGCTCACTAAAAGATTCTTTTTCTCACTAGGGTAATACATTGATATATATGCGATATTTGTTAATTGTATTATTTTATTTTGTTACAATAAATATTATATATATGATATATAATATTGTAACATGATATGATAACTAATGCAACATGATTAGTAGAGATTAAACAAGATTAGGGTTTGATTTGGGTTAGTTCATTCATGAACCTTCTAGAAGGTTTCTTTTTGTTTTTGTAAAGATATTTTCAAGTGACTCATGCTTTAACCCAACCCAAACCCTAGCCCTAGTTAAATCTCTACAAAGGTTTAATTTACCATGGTTGGATTATTCATCATTATCATCTTTTCATTATTCATCACAAAAGGATTCTAATCATTCTTCATCTTCTTCTTGCTTGAGTTCGTCATGAAAAGCTTTCTTGCTTTGATTTTGTGATAAAAAATGAGTGAGAATTAGAAAACAAATGAGAGCAAAAATCCTACTTCATCATCCTCATCTATCCTTGCCATTTAGATGAGGGTGTTCACTTCATTTAGTGAGTGAGAGCTTGTGTTAATGAAACTTCAAGGTAGATCATCTTTGTTATCGAAGATCGGAAGCAAGATTGCATCTTTCTCTTCCCGGAGCCTCTCGAGAGTCCGGAACACGATGATCGCAGCGAAGGGACCTCAACACGGAGCTTTAGAAGTGAAGGACCGGATCTACAAAGGTTGTATTCCCTCTCACTTAGTGTTAAAGTGTTTAACATGCTTGTTTTCGCCTAAACTCTATTTTAAAGATCCGGCTTTGGATTGTTCGGCAAGGCTAAATTTTAAATCGGGCATGGTTGATGCCTCATAAACCCTTGTGGCAGTGCCTAGCATCCCTACAGTGGTATCAGAGCCAAGCTTGAGTTTTAGGCGAAGTCTACACGAAGTTTAAAGTCCGATCGAACTCCGAATACCCATAAAACCCTAGTTTCTGGAAATTTTTCAAAACTGTTGATTTTTTCATATTAAAAATACTCAAAATAATCAGCAGGGTATTTTAGGAATTACTGTGAAAAATGATAATTTAATACCATTAAACCGCCGCGGAACCGCGGCCATGACATGGCTTGCGCGGCGGTTCCGCGGCCGTACAGTGGCCTTATTATTTTATTTTTACACAGTTAAATCTGTCTGTACTTCCTGATTCTTCTGGGAACTTTTAATTTTTACTCAAGTGTTGAGTTTTCTGGGTTGTATTGGGGACTCGTTGATTCGATCGGATAATTTAACTTCGTTTAAGTTTTTCCGGGTAATTTTAGAACCTGTTAAAAAGTTCGAACGGATATCAATAACTCAGTTTTTCCCTTGCCGGAAAATTTCCAAGCGTTCGATTTTTCCGTAGTTTAAGAATGTTCTAAGTCGTGCAAGTAACGCGGTGGACCCTCTAGAAGACAACAAACCTTAACTCGATTATGTGACCGTCTTGAACTGCCTCTAAACCTTAGGGTTTGTGGCAGTACGGCGTGCCACATATAAGGCGTTAGCTTGACCCTTCTACGGCTTGACCATTGGTACTGTAGCATGTGATGGATGTTTTTAAACTAATTTCAAGTGTTGAGAACTATTTGGGAAAACTTGGGCATTTGATTATTCGATCAGAAAGTTTAACATTGTCTATTTATCTGGAATGTGATACAATATTTGGAATCCACATCTAGTTATGAGATAACTAATTTGAATGTTATAAACATAGCAGTTTAGTTTCAAATGATCGGTTGCCACGGGATTTTGATGCGATCAAAAGTCCGTCGCAATCATGTAGCGTACGCGGATACTCGCCGGGTAAACTTAACAGACAGCCATGCCCCATAGCCCCGACCAAGTGACTTTACGAGAACCCCGTCGCCAAAAGCATCCGTTCGGGTGCTCGCGGCAGCGGTGTTCCGCATTAGTGCACTTCGTCGACGGCATCCGGGGGTGCGGCCGTCTACTAAAGTTTGCGATGAGCATTCGATCAGGATGTCAGGAATCTTGTTGAATTGCCCGACTTGATATTGAAAAGATTTTTCGATAATGAGACTAAAATGTGGGGTTTATAATTGATAGGCATGAGATGTCTAAGGAATTCATTTGGTTAGGCATGTGATGTCTAAGGAGGTTGCGGATTCCAACTGTTGTAGTTTTACATTTTCTTTTCTGTGACCGTAAGTGTAGTATGTAGTTGTATCGCCGGTTTTTGTTGCTATACATCGACGACAATCGGCGTATGCATACTTACTTACGTTGATGACATGTGATGTTATGTGTTGCTGTGATATGTTATATTGGATCGTCGTGTTTGAATAGCCGGGGGTTTTATGTGAGATGAGGGTTTTTATTTTCATTCATGTAAAATTCATTTGTATGTAATATTCTTTTATTAGGGTACTTCCGGGATGAGGATGATGTCACCATTGTATATTATTTATTTTTCCGCATTAGGTAGACCCAAGGCGGGGAGCACAAGTAACCGGGTTCTAGGGTCCAGTGGGAGACCATCTCGAGTCGAGACCGGGACTCCTAACCCTAAAATTGGCAGTGCTGCTTGCCGCTCTCGTAGGGGTCTAGGGATGTGGGTTTGGCTATTCATCACGACCGTAGAATCTGTGTTTTATACAGGCTCGTATTGAAAACACGGACATCCTAGTATATCCAATATTTCATATATGTTCTTCTGCTGCAATGTTCTGTGATGAGATCATATTACTGACTGAGACGAATGTTTATATTATATATATGAGATATATGTTATATTGCAGATTTCGTTTCAAATGTGATGCTTGCGAAGAATAATAAAATGGGACTTCAATAATGAGATTAATGAAACTAAAAGAAACCTAAGATGTTGTAGAAACATGTTTAAAAACTGGTAGCTCTACTTCTTGCTTTGCATAGCGGTGTTCCTTGTAGAACATCCAGCACCTTATTCGATAAGAAAAGAGCCGAGATCCCTTCACCGGGAGTGACCTCTTTAGTGAAACTAGCAGATGCTACAAACTCGGTTTGTCTTTCGATTGCTTCTATAGTTCTTACTTTGCACAGCGGTATTTGTGAAATATCCTGTACCTTATTCCATGAGGAAAGAGCCGACGATCCCTTCGCCGGGAGTGACCTCTTTAGCAAAACTAAAAAAATCCTCAAAAACACTCCATTTAAAATCACTCGATTCTACGATGATATCAAGTTCATTACGCAAAAGGTTTTCTTAAAAACCCGTCGTAACCCTCCGTCATTTTAGGAAGTAGAGTACTTAGTATTCGTGCTTTGTTTTTTGACCTTAGTTAAGGCACAGTGTAAGTCCATGCTACCTCTCCCAGTACTTTCGGGCAAGCGGAATTTGATAAAAAACGATTTTCTTAGAGGTGGTAACATGGACTTAAAGACCCGGATCTTTGTTAAACATCTAACTAACAACCGAACTACGAGTTGCTAACTACTCGGTTAGGGGGTTATACCTTTCTTTTTCTCGAACTCCTTCGTCTTCAAGCTTCGATGGTCGTCCGAATCGGCTTCTCCCCGTCGTCTCCTTGCGCCGAAGATAGATCCACCTGAAAGCTTCAACCTTTGGCTCCTTCTTCGAACTTTGAAGAAACTAGTTCACTCGGTTTGCTAAACCTTGTGAACTAGAGTGAGTAGAGAAGAGTTTGTATGGGATTTTATCTATGGTTCTTGGTTCTCAACTCATGAGACAAGTGAACCATAGAGTCAAGAGAGGGAGAGTAAGAGGAGGAGATGAGAGCTCAAGAACAAGAGAGAGAATGAGCATGAAAGAATGAGAGAAGACTTTTCTCATTTTGCTCTCATAATCCAAAACAATCATAACACCTCATATCAATCAAGTATTATGTGATGGTTTAAGCAACCATAGCCATATCATTTCATGCACTCATTTTGCACAAAAGAGCAAGCAAGCAAAAGTCTTTGCCATGAAATGATAGCTATAGTTATCATGATGGTCAACTAGTCAAGCCTAGTCAACCGGTCAACAAAGTCAACAAGTCAACAAAGTCAATCCCTCAACAACCATGTCACCATAATACTTAATTAATATAATTGTTAATCACATATCATATTCTCATTAGGGTTGAGCAAAAAGTCAATAGTCAACTGTCAACGGTCAACAACCCTAATGAGAATCCTCTGCCTCTGTCTCTCCATCAACTGTGCATACACACCCGCATCCGCGTTCCGAGGAACACGAATGCATACTGGATAAAACCAATCCCAAAAGGTACACTAGGATCTGGCTTAAAACAAAGCCCGATAGTGTGAACTGTCCGGACACTGTACGTGCACAAGTGCACGGATGTGACCGAACCCTGTCGCAAAACCATGCGACCTGTCGCAAAACCATGCGACCTCTACTCTTTTGCCTAAAGGCGAATAGCTTTCTATGTGGAACTCTAAAGACTCTGTTAGTTGTATGTATGCCCTAGAGGCCAGTATTGTACAGATTATGTATATTATATTGGATGCTTGGACATATATAGAGCTGACTTTCTTGCTCGACATGATAGTATGCTATCTGGTTGCCATTTATCTTAACATGTACACTAGTCTCTTTATACTGTCTTATAGTTACATGTTGGTAAAGCCCTTAGGATTTGTACTTGACTACCTAGACTATGATGCAGATAATACTAGTGGGGACATGGTAGTCCATAAGTACATCCTTCAAGGTCCCTAGTCGTAGGTGTATCGAGACGGGGCATCGATATACCAGAGTAGACTAGCGTATACGCTTCTCGACCCATGTGATGGGCGATGGATGATCCCATATCCATTGGTGTTTGACATCAGAGATGGTGTACGGGTGCTCAGTGGAGACTGGGTACACTGGACGGACTCACCGAGAACTCCCAGATGGTATTATACCTCACGTCAGATGGCAGTTCTCAGGTGACACTTGTACAGATTAGTCTGTAGACCCGAGATCGTCATAGAGTCTTGTGTGATTCCCACTGTGCTTTGATCTCCACCTTACCACGTCCATGAGGGCGTGCAAAACGGTGGTCTTTGGGTACAGTCCCGAATCACATGGAGGCAATGAGCGATAGGAGGGGTTTCGTCTCTCCCGGTATTGGGAGTTGATGTTGCGCAGTGCTCGATTGGCCGTAACAGGGAAGTCCCTGGCCAGGGCTGATTAGAGATTTGCTGGTAAGTGTTACCTGTAGTTTCTCGACCCGTTACGAGCCTCACATCAGCACGACTTATCGGGTTATTGGGGTCTGACGTATACCACCCCTAGACTTGATATGCGACGTATCAGACGAAGAGACCGGACTGTATGGTAAGTGTTACTGGTCGGATTCGCAGGAGTGTGAGCGGGCTAGCTCGTCGATCTTCTGATCGCTCAATACCCGGGTGGCCGTTACGTTTAGCAGACCGCTTGCGGCTTGTGGGTGCTTGATATGATCATCATCTGCTACCGGCGTATTGACGAGTCTTTAGAGTCCTACACAGAGGTTTCCTGGCTCAAGCGAAACGAAATAGGAGCGCATATGAGATATGTGCAGGACCGAGAATAATGCGTGTATGTGATACCGCATTTCATTCTCGCGATATATGTTTCGATTGGTTATATTCGATATGACCTAGTTATCGAATCATTCATTCGATAAATCGATACATTAGATTCTAGTCGGTTATGTGCGACATGACCGGATCATTGAATCAAATGTTGATTTAATGATTTAATGCATAATTATATATTTGATATATTGCATTGCATTAACTAGTATTGGTTCACTTTAAACGGATTTTTCTCACTTGATGCACATTGTATATGTGATATGCTTTAGTGCACTACTTTGTATCATGTTTGATGATACTTGATAATGTGATTAAGTGTAAAGGGTTAAACCATGGTTAAGTGATGATTAGGGTTTTGGTTTTTCATTTATTTATTTGTTTATTTATTTGAAAGGATTAAGTTAAGTATGGTGGCTTATTTTGGAGCTATGTTGAAGCTTCATGAAGCTTTGACAAAGTCCACCATCCTTATCTCATCCTTAACCCTAACCACACTTACTAACCTTGGTTTAATCTCTACACTTGACCATGGTCAAGATATGATAAGTATTCATATTAGTTTTATTTTAAAATATGAAGACTTATCTTTCTTTCTTTATCTTCATCTTCTTCTTCTTCTTCAAGCTCAAGGTCCATCAATGGCAACTTGAGTTAAAGTGAGATAAATCCAATTCTAAAGTGAACCCACCTCCTATTTCTTCACCCTCTACCTCTTGACAAGTTGTTTTGGGTGTTTACTTCACAAGTTTCACAAGTTTGTGAAGTCGGAGCTTGAGTTTGTGCAACCTCGACGTAGATCGTCTTTGACACGAAGCCGACGACCTATTCCGCACGTTTCTCCGATGAAGCCGTCACGAGAGTTCAAGCTTCAAGATGGACAGCGAGAGGACGCCCTTGCGGAGCCGTGGAGGTGGATATCCGGATCTACAAAGGTTGTAATTTCCGTATCCCAGTAGTTAACTGTTAACTAGCTTTTAGTTTCGCCTAGAATTCTAGCAAACGATCCGTAGTCGGGTCTCTCGGCACCGTTAAAATTTTAATATGGCATGTTCGATGCCTTGTGTGACCTCATTAGGGTGCCTAGGAACCCTACAGTGGTATCAGAGCCTAGCTAGAGCCTTAGGCGAAATCCAGACGGAGTTTGAAGTCCGAACGAACCCGAAAACCCATTACAAACATGCTCTCTGTACTTTTTCCAAAAACGTGGATTTTTCCATATTAAAAATTGCCAAAAAATTCAGCAGGGAATATAGTGAGTTACTGTGAAACACGTGCTGATAACTTGCCAACCCAAGCGCGGATCCGCGGCCTCCTCTATACAAAACGCGGCGCTTCCGCGGCCAGTGTATTGATTTACAGCACGTGGCTTGCACAGTAATTCATGTAGTGTAGTGCTGAGTCTTCTGGAAATTTTTAGTATTTTTTCCAGAGTTGATTTTTTCTGGGTTGTTTTGGGATTTCATGGACTCGATCGGATTATCAAATTTTTGTCTATTTGGCTTTCCGGATAAATTTTAGAATATGTTAAAAAGTTCGACCGGATATAAATACCCAATTTTTCCCCTGTCGGGAAATTTCCAAGTGTTGGATTTTTCCGTAGTTTAACGACGTTCTAAGTAGTGCAAGTAACTCGATGGTCCCTCTAGAAGACAACAAACCTTAACTCGATTATGTGACCGTCTTGAACTGCCCTTTGAACCTTCGGGTTTGGGGCAGTACGGCGTGCCACATGTGAGGCGTTGGCTTGACCCTTCTACGGCTGGACCGTTGGTACTGAGGTACGAACTGAATGTTGTTAGACTTATTTCATGTGTTGATCTGTATTGGGAAAACTTGGGTGTTCGATTGTTCGATCGGAAAGTTTAACATTTTCTGTTTATCTGGAATGTGATACAATAATTGGAATTCACAAGTAGTTATGAGATAACTGAATGAATGTTATAAATCTAGCAATTTAGTCCCATATGATATTGAAAAGAGTTTTCGATAATGAGACTAAAATGCGGGATTTATATCTGTTAGGCATGTGATGTCTAAAGCCGTTGCGGATTCCAATTGTTGTAGTTTTACACTTTCTTTTCTGTGACCGTAAGTGTAGTATGTTCATATCGCCGGTTTCGTTGCTATACGTCAACGACAATTGGGGTATGCATACTTACTTACGTTGATGACATGTGATGTTATGTGTTGCTGGATATGTTATATTGGATCGTCGTGTTCGAATAGCCGGGGTTTTTTATGTGAGATGAGTGTTTTTCATGTTCATTCATGTAAAAACTTGTATGTAATATTCTTTTATTCGGGGCACTTCCAGGATGCGGGAGTTGTCACCCTTTGTATATTATTTACTTTTCTGCACTAGGATAGACCCAAGGAGGGGAGCACAAGTAACCGGGTTCTGGGGTCCAGTGGGAGACCAACTCGAGGAGTCGAGTCCGGGTCTCCTAACCCTAGAATTGGCAGTGTTTCTTGCCGCTCTCGTAGGGGTCTAGGGGTGTGGGATTGGCTATTCATCACGACCGTGGAATCCGTGTTTTATACTGGCTCGTATTGAAAACACGGACGTCCTAGTATATCCAATATTTCATATGTTTATTCTGCTGCGATATCTGTGATGTGATTCTGTGATGGATATAGTATATAGTATATATGATATATTATATAGAAGTTACTTATGTTTTACACCCGCGCTAGCCCTGCCCTGCTCTGTCGTTAGTTACCTAACCTAACGGTGCACGAGGGGACATCGAGGCGAATGCGGATGGCATAAGTGTATGTCATATCTATCTGTGATGTTTAGGTATTTATATGATGGGATTTCATTAATGTGATTAATGAAAGAAAAGAAACCTAAGATGTTGTAGAATCAGATTTTAAAATAAAACAGGTAGCTACAGTTCTTGCTTTGCATAGCGGTATATATGATATACCCTGCACCTTATTCGATGAGGAAAGGACCGAGATCCCTTCACCGGGAGTGACTCCTTTAGCAATAACTGGCAGATGCTACACACTCGGTTTGGTTTTGATTGCTTTTAAGAGTTTTTGCTTTGCACAGTGATATATATGATATATCCCGCACCTCATTCGACGAGGAAAGGACCGAGATCCCTTCACCGGGAGTGACTCCTTTAGCAAAACTAGAAAAGCCTCAAAATCACTCCATTTCAAAACTTCATTTGATTCTACAACGATATCAAGTTCATTACGCTCATGGTTTTCAGAAAAACCTGCGTAGCCCTCCGTCATTTCAGATAAAGACTAGTTAGTATTCGTGCTGCGTTTGTTGACCTTAGCCAAGGCGTGGTGTACGGTAGCTAATTAGTATTTATCTGCTAAAACATGAGATGTGATTGAGTTAGGGTAGTCGTGCGACTTTGTTGACCTTAGCCAAGGGTCGTACGGGTGGGTTTAATTCAATCAGGAAATGACGGGTTGAACTTGACTAGCGCTTATGATTTGTTGACCTTAGCCAAGGTCATAAGTTGCTAGGGGCAAAATATTATCGGGAATTTCAAGTGTTGAAATTTGCAATGAGATTGCATACCTTCTATGAGATAGTTGGATCCCGATACCCACTGCGAGTAAGAGTTACTCCTGGGAGAGTTTTACACAGTGCAACTAGCCGATCAAGTAGGTGTCTAGAAAGGTGTTAACGAGGTTACGCCTCTGGGAAAACGAGGTTTACATTAATTAGGTTCGTGCGAAAGCACGGGGGACCTCCCTCAAAGTACCGACACTGGCCTGGCTGAAAGATTGGCGAACTTGTAGTGTGTAATTAATCCCGGCTAGTCTTTCCTTTTAAGGTTTGAAGGAAGATTTGATAAAAAGCAGTGGGAGCCATCCTGATTAGATAAGATAATAACCAATCTGATCTTGCACGAGCATACGCTAAAGTGTTTTCTTCTCTCTCTCTCCAGGTAGCGACCATTTCATGCCTTAATCAAGATAATAATATGGATGTATTGACCGAACCCGCATGTTATACTGTGCTGGGGAACGTTGGTTCCGTTCTTTCCTATAAGAGTTATAGGAATGAACAGGATATAGGGGAATACCAGGATTCCCATGCCACCCGAATGAAGAAAGTACATGCTGATGCATTTTCTTCGGGTGTGTTCGTTACTGAGAACTGTTTCTCTATTTGCTCTACGTCCTGGGTATTGGATACCGGGTCGGGATCCCATATATGTAATCAGTTACATGGGCTAAGGAAAGGTAGAGAACTTGGAGAAGGTGATAAAGACATTAGAGTCGGAAATGGTGCAATTGTTGCAGCTAAGACCGTCGGGGAATATCACCTTGTATTACCAACTGGTAATACATTGGTTCTGAACGAATGCTATTACATGCCGAACCTGATATGCAACATTATATCAGTTTCTTTATTAAGTAAAGAGGGATATAATTTTGTATTGCAGGACAATGTTATGAACATTTTCCATGACCAAAAGTTGGTTGGATCAGGCACGTTGTGCAATGGCATTTATGTTCTAAATCAATCAACAGTTCTGAGCATAACAAACACACACAAGAGGAAGAGTTCTGAACTCAACGAATCCTTCTTGTGGCATTGTAGACTGGGTCACATCAATACGACACGACTAGCTAAGTTGCATAAGGATGGATATTTAAATTCGTTTGAATTTTCATCCTATGACACTTGCCAGTCATGTCTCAAAGGCAAGATGACCAAGACTCCGTTTACGGGACACGGAGAAAGAGTTACCGAACTCTTAGGACTGATACATAGTGATGTATGCGGTCCCATGTCTACACATGCCAGGGATGGTTCTTCATACTTCATTACATTCACTGACGATCTCTCTAGATTCGGATATGTGTTCCTGATGAAACACAAATCAGAAGCTTTTGAGAAATTTAGAGAATATAAACAAGAAGTCGAGAACCAAACCGGAAAAAGTATTAAAATCCTACGATCTGATCGAGGAGGGGAATACTTGAGCAATGAATTCCTGGACTTCCTAAAAGAGAATGGGATTCTCTCTCAGCTAACTCCTCCATATACACCACAGCACAACGGTGTATCGGAGCGGAGGAACCGCACCCTATTAGATATGGTGCGCTCTATGATGAGCACAGCTGAGTTACCTATTTCCTTCTGGGGATATGCGCTGGAGACAGCCATATACCTATTGAATAGAGTTCCAACTAAATCTGTGCCTACCACTCCATATGAGATATGGAATGGAAAGGGACCATCTCTTAAAAGAGTTAAGATATGGGGTTGTCCGGCTTATGTTAAAAAGCAAAACCCGGACAAACTCGAGGCACGATCAGTTCTTTGTAAGTTTGTAGGATATCCAAGCAATTCGTATGGATATCTATTCTACCACAGTGAACAACAAAAGGTGTTTGTTGCTCAACATGCCACCTTTTTAGAAAAGGAATTTCTTGCAAAAGAGATTAGTGGCTCTGAGGTAGAACTGGAAGAAGTTCCAGAAACACAAACTATAACTGAAGATTTAGTGGAACCAGAGGATTCAGTAGCTCCCAATGAACCTCAGCCTCTCCGCCGATCTAGTAGGGTTCCTCGCCAACCTGAGAGATACTACGGTTTTCTCATTGATGGTGGCAGTGAGGATTGCATCATGGAGGATGATGACCCAACTAGCTTCGAGCAGGCCATCACGAGTGGGGACTCAGTGAAATGGCTGGATGCTATGCGGTCCGAGATGGAATCCATGTACACCAACAAAGTATGGACTTTGGAAGTTGCTCCTGAAGGTGTAAAACCCATTGGGAGCAAGTGGATCTTCAAGAAGAAACTTGGTGTGGATGGGAAAGTGGAGACTTTCAAAGCTAGACTTGTAGCAAAGGGTTTTCGTCAAAGACCAGGTGTGGACTATGACGAAACCTTTTCTCCAGTGGCTATGCTTAAATCCATCCGGATCATGCTTGCCATCGCTGCATATCACGACTATGAAATCTGGCAAATGGATGTTAAGACCGCCTTTCTAAATGGTGATTTAGAAGAGTGTGTGTACATGACTCAGCCAGAGGGCTTTGTAGACAGTGGGAGCAGCGGCAAGGTGTGCAAGCTGCTTAAATCCATTTATGGATTAAAGCAAGCATCGCGGAGTTGGAACATCTGCTTTGACGTCGTTATCAAAGAGTTTGATTTCGTCAAAAATCCAGATGAACCTTGTATCTACAAGAAGGTGGCAGAGAGTAAGGTTGTCTTCCTCGTATTGTACGTGGACGACATACTCTTGATAGGAAATGACATTCCTATGCTGCAATCGGTCAAGCTCTTCTTATCACAAAGATTCTCAATGAAAGATCTTGGTGATGCCTCCTGCATATTGGGAATCAGGATCTATAGAGATAGATCCAAACGGATTTTGGGATTGTCCCAATCCAGGTACATTGACACCATACTAAAGAGGTTTAGTATGGAAGAGTCCAAGCGTGGGAATATGCCCACGATCTCTGGAGTCACTCTCTCCAAAGAGATGTCTCCCAAGACTGATTTGGAGAGAGCTCGCATGCAAGGGATACCCTACGCTTCGGCGGTAGGCTCTATCATGTATGCGATGCTATGTACCAGACCCGATGTAGCATACTCACTAAGTGTAGTGAGCAGGTATCAAGCTGATCCTGGAGAGAGTCACTAGACAGCTGTGAAGAGCATTCTCAAGTACTTGCGAAGGACTAGAGATATGTTCTTGGTGTATGGTAACGGAGAACTCCAAGTGGAGTCCTTTACCGATTCCAGCTTCCAGAGTGATAAGGACGACTCTAAGTCGCAGTCGGGTTTTGTCTTTACCCTTTACGGAGGGGCGGTTAGCTGGAAGAGTTCCAAGCAGGAAACCGTGGCAGACTCGACGATGGAGGCTGAATACATCGCTGCCAACGATGCTGCTAAAGAAGCTGTCTGGGTCAAGAAGTTCATTACTGAACTTGGAGTGGTTCCATCCATTGAGCATCCAATACCTTTGTATTGCGATAACAATGGAGCGGTGGCTTTGGCCAAGGAACCCAGGTCCCATCAGCGATCCAGGCATATTCTGAGGCGGTATCACCTGATCCGGGAGATAGTTGATCGCCGGGAGATCGAGGTCAGGAGAGTTGACACGAAGAACAACACGGCAGATCCACTCACGAAGGCCATTCCCCAGATACAGTTTGAGAGACTCTTCGGGATGCTCGGTATGAGATACTACAGCAGCTGGCCCTAGTGCAAGTGGGAGATTGTTAGTTGTATGTATGCCCTAGAGGCCAGTATTGTACAGATTATGTATATTATATTGGATGCTTGGACATATATAGAGATGACTTTCTTGCTCGACATGATAGTATGCTATCTGGTTGCCATTTATCTTAACATGTACACTAGTCTCTTTATACTGTCTTATAGTTACATGTTGGTAAAGCCCTTAGGATTTGTACTTGACTACCTAGACTATGATGCAGATCATACTAGTGGGGACATGGTAGTCCATAAGTACATCCTTCAAGGTCCCTAGTCGTAGGTGTATCGAGACGGGGCATCGATATACCAGAGTAGACTAGCGTATACGCTTCTCGACCCATGTGATGGGCGATGGATGATCCCATATCCATTGGTGTTTGACATCAGAGATGGTGTACGGGTGCTCAGTGGAGACTGGGTACACTGGACGGACTCGCTGAGAACTCCCAGATGGTATTATACCTCACGTCAGATGGCAGTTCTCAGGTGACACTTGTACAGATTAGTCTGTAGACCCGAGATCGTCATAGAGTCTTGTGTGATTCCCACTGTGCTTTGATCTCCACCGTACCACGTCCATGAGGGCGTGCAAAACGGTGGTCTTTGGGTACAGTCCCGAATCACATGGAGGCAATGAGCGATAGGAGGGGTTTCGTCTCTCCCGGTATTAGGAGTTGATGTTGCGCAGTGCTCGATTGGCCGTAACAGGGAAGTCCCTGGCCAGGGCTGATTAGAGATTTGCTGGTAAGTGTTACCAGTAGTTTCTCGACCCGTTACGAGCCTCACATCAGCACGACTTATCGGGTTATTGGGGTCTGACGTATACCACCCCTAGACTTGATATGCGACGTATCAGACGAAGAGACCGGACTGTATGGTAAGTGTTACTGGTCGGATTCGCAGGAGTGTGAGCGGGCTAGCTCGTCGATCTTCTGATCGCTCAATACCCGGGTGGCCGTTACGTTTAGCAGACCGCTTGCGGCTTGTGGGTGCTTGATATGATCATCATCTGCTACCGGCGTATTGACGAGTCTTTAGAGTCCTACACAGAGGTTTCCTGGCTCAAGCGAAACAAAATAGGAGCGCATATGAGATATGTGCAGGACCGAGAATAATGCGTGTATGTGATACCGTATTTCATTCTCGCGATATATGTTTCGATTGGTTATATTCGATATGACCTAGTTATCGAATCATTCATTCGATAAATCGATACATTAGATTCTAGTCGGTTATGTGCGACATGACCGGATCATTGAATCAAATGTTGATTTAATGATTTAATGCATAATTATATATTTGATATATTGCATTGCATTAACTAGTATTGGTTCACTTTAAACGGATTTTTCTCACTTGATGCACATTGTATATGTGATATGCTTTAGTGCACTACTTTGTATCATGTTTGATGATACTTGATAATGTGATTAAGTGTAAAGGGTTAAACCATGGTTAAGTGATGATTAGGGTTTTGGTTTTTCATTTATTTATTTGTTTATTTATTTGAAAGGATTAAGTTAAGTATGGTGGCTTATTTTGGAGCTATGTTGAAGCTTCATGAAGCTTTGACAAAGTCCACCATCCTTATCTCATCCTTAACCCTAACCACACTTACTAACCTTGGTTTAATCTCTACACTTGACCATGGTCAAGATATGATAAGTATTCATATTAGTTTTATTTTAAAATATGAAGACTTATCTTTCTTTCTTTATCTTCATCTTCTTCTTCTTCTTCAAGCTCAAGGTCCATCAATGGCAACTTGAGTTAAAGTGAGATAAATCCAATTCTAAAGTGAACCCACCTCCTATTTCTTCACCCTCTACCTCTTGCCAAGTTGTTTTGGGTGTTTACTTCACAAGTTTCACAAGTTTGTGAAGTCGGAGCTTGAGTTTGTGCAACCTCGACGTAGATCGTCTTTGACACGAAGCCGACGACCTATTCCGCACGTTTCTCCGATGAAGCCGTCACGAGAGTTCAAGCTTCAAGATGGACAGCGAGAGGACGCCCTTGCGGAGCCGTGGAGGTGGATATCCGGATCTACAAAGGTTGTAATTTCCGTATTCCAGTAGTTAACTGTTAACTAGCTTTTAGTTTCGCCTAGAATTCTAGCAAACGATCCGTAGTCGGGTCTCTCGGCACCGTTGAAATTTTAATATGGCATGTTCGATGCCTTGTGTGACCTCATTAGGGTGCCTAGGAACCCTACAGACTCGACACTACGCTGGCAGTGGGTTTAACCACAGACCGCAAGCGGCACTAGCTGTGCGTAACGGTCCCCATGTAGATGCTGACAAGAAGACTGACGAGGCGAAACCCATCTGAACTCCTACTGAGCCTGAATGTGACATTCTCCGTACAGTCCGGTCTGTTCGTCTGATACATCGCATGGCGGGCCTAGGGGGCGGTAAACGTCAGTCCCCCAATAGCGGTACAAGTCGTGTCGGAGTGAAGCCCAAAACACCCTGAGATAACACTGGAAGCCTACCAGTATATCTCGTTTGCCCTGGCCAGGGACTACTCGTGTAATGGCTCTCCTAGACACAGCGCGATGTCAACCCCCAATACCGGGAGAGACGAATCCTGTCTAACCGTCACTGCCTCCAAGTGCTTCGGGACTGCACCCAACTACCACCTGTTGGCACGACTCCTTTGAGCCGTGGTAGGATAGTAATCAAAGTACAGTGGGAACACACTCGAGGCGAAGTGACAGTGTCAAGTCAGCGGACTAAGCTGTACTCATGTCACCTGGGAACAGATAACTGACGATAGGCATAATACCAACTAGTCAGTTTCCGACGAGTCCTGTCTAGTGTACTCGTAACCCAACGAGCACCCGCATACTATCTCAAGTACGACGTACCGACGGCTGTGGGACAGACCGTCTCCCACACTGGGATGAGAAGCGCATGCGCTAGTCTACTCCGGAGTATCGATGCCCTGTCTCGATTGTCCTGCGACCAGGGACCTGCATAAGGATGTGCTTATAGATTACCCAGCCCCACTAGTGTGACTGCCATCACAACGCTGGTAATCAAGCAAAGATCCTAAGGGCTCCACTAATGTGTATAGGCGATATACTAAAATAAACACATGTACACATTGAAGTAGAAAAAAACCAAGTAGCATACTACTATTTTGAGCAAGATTGTATATACAAGGTGAATATCCCAAGCTTCCATTAAGTAATATATAAACTAGTATGATACAGTAATGGCCTCTAGGGCATATACACTAACAATCTCCCACTTGCACTAAGGCCATGTACTGGCGTATCGAAGACCTATCATCTCGATCAGCCGCTCGAACTGAGTCTGGGGCAAGGCCTTGGTGAATGGATCTGCATTGTTATCTTCTGAAGCGACTCTCCAAACCTCGATCTCCTGGCGATCCACGATCTCCCTGATCAGGTGATACCTCCTCAAGATGTGTCTGGATCTCTGATAGGACCTGGGTTCCTTCGCTAAAGCTATAGTCCCGTTGTTGTCGCAATACAGAGGTATTGGATCAACAATGGACGGAACCACCTGAAGCTCTTTCGAGAACTTCCTCATCCAGACAGCTTCTTTTGCGGCATCAGATGCAGCGATGTATTCCGCTTCCATCGTCAAGTCTGCAACGGTTTCCTGTTTGGAACTCTTCCAACACACCGCCCCTCCATTGAGGGTAAAGACAAAACCCGACATGGACTTGGAATCATCCTTGTCACTCTGGAAGCTGGAGTCAGCAAAGGCCTCGATCTGGAGGTCTTTTCCTCCATACACCAAGAACATCTCCTTAGTCCTTCTGAGTTACTTGAGAATGTTCTTTACTGCTATCCAGTGTTTCTCCCCAGGGTTTGACTGATACCGGCTTACCACACTCAGTGCATAAGCTACATCCGGTCTGGTACACAACATCGCATACATTATAGAGCCTACCGCAGAAGCGTAGGGTATAATAGACATGCGATCCCTCTCCAAATCAGTCTTGGGAGACATCTCTTTAGAGAGGGTGATCCCGTGACAAGCCGGTAGGTTACCGCGCTTGGAATCTTCCATACTGAATCTTTTCAGTATGGTGTCGATGTACCTGGACTGTGAAAGTCCTAATATCCTCTTGGATCCATCACGATGGATCCGGATCCCCAGGATGTATGAGGCATCACCCAGGTCTTTCATGGAGAACCTGTGTGACAAGAACCCCTTGACAGATTGTAGCATAGGAATGTCATTTCCTATTAAGAGAATGTCATCCACGTACAAAACGAGGAATACTACAGTTCTCGCTACAAATCTACAATAGATGCATGGTTCATCTGGATTTTTGATAAAGCCAAATTCCTTGACCGTCTCATCAAAACAGATGTTCCAACTCTGCGAAGCCTGCTTTAGTCCATAAATGGACTTAAGCAACTTGCACACCTTTCCGCTGCTCCCACTCTGAATGAAACCGTCTGGTTGGTACATATAGACACACTCCTCTAAATTTCCATTTAGAAAAGTGGTCTTTACGTCCATTTGCCAGATCTCATAATCGTGGAAGGCAGTAATGGCAAGAAGGATCCGAATGGATTTCAGCATAGCCACTGGAGAAAAGGTTTCGTCATAGTCCAAGCCAGGTCTTTGACGGAAACCCTTTGCAACAAGTCTAGCTTTATAGGTCTCAACCTGTCCATCTACACCAATCTTCCTTTTGAAGATCCACTTGCATCCTACGGGTTTTAACCCGTCTGGAGCAATGTCCAACGTCCATACTTTGTTGGTGTACATGGACTCCATTTCGGTCCGCATTGCATCCAGCCATTTTACTGAGTCAACGCTCTGAACGGCCTGCTGGAAGCTAGTAGGCCCATCATAATCTATGATGCAATCCTCTCTATCCCCGTCTATGAGAAAACCGTAGTATCTCTCGGGCGAATGAGACTGCCTACTACTCCTGCGGAGCGGCGTAGGAATGTCTTGTTCTTTTGAACCCTCTGGTTCCACTAAGCTTTCAGTAATAGCTCGTGGTTCTGGAATTTCTTCCAGTTCTACTGTGCTCCCACTAATTTCCTTTTCTAAGAACCGGTGTTCTAGAAAGTGGGCATTACGAGAAACAAGGACTTTTTGTTCCTCTGCGTGGTAGAAAAGATACCCCCTGGTGTTCTTTGGGTATACTACAAACTTGCACAGTACTGAGCGTGCCTCGAGTTTGTCCGCATGCTGCTTTTTGACAAAAGCTGGACATCCCCAGATCTTCAGATATTGAAGATAGGGTTTCTTCCCACTCCATAACTCATAAGGTGTGGTAGGCACAGTCTTAGTGGGAACTCGGTTCAAAAGGTATGCAGCTGATTCTAGCGCATAGCCCCAGAATGATCGCGGTAACTCAGCGTTACTCATCATGGACCGTACCATATCCAATAGGGTTCGGTTCCGTCTCTCCGATACACCATTATGTTGTGGAGTGTATGGAGGAGTAAGCTGAGAGAGAATTCCGTTCTCTTTTAAATAGTCCAGGAACTCGGCACTCAAGTATTCACCACCTCGATCCGATCTTAGAATCTTGATACTTTTGCCGGTTGGTTTTTCTACTTCATTCTTATATTCCTGGAATTTTCCAAAGGCTTCGGACTTATGTTTCATTAAGAAGACATAACCGTACCTTGAAAAGTCATCCGTAAAAGTAATGAAGTAAGAAAAACCGCTTCGCGCATGTGTAGACATTGGACCACACACGTCGCTGTGTACGAGTCCCAAGAGCTCACTCGCTCTTACTCCGTGTCCAGTGAACGGAGACTTTGTCATCTTTCCTTTGAGACAGGATTGACAAGTGGCATACGATTGATATTCGAACGGATTCAAATATCCTTCTGTATGTAACTTTGTCAACCTTCTCTCATTGATGTGACCCAGTCTACAATGCCATAAGAAAGTCTGATTTATTTCCGGAGACTTTCTTTTGTGTGTATTCTGGACATTGAAAATCTGTGGTTGGTTTAATACGTACCATTGCTCAATGTACCTGACCCAATCAGAACTTGATTAAGGTGAATGTTTACAACATTGCTTACAAACGCAAATTCATAACCTTCTTTAGAAACCAAAGATACAGAAATGATATTACAAGTTGCGTTGGGTACAAAAAAGCAATTACGCAAAACCAAAACATGTCCATCTGACATTCCCAGGTGATAGTCCCCCACGGCTTTAGCATCCATGCTAGCTCCGTTCGCAACTCTGAGGGTCATGTCACCTGCTTTCAAAACACTACGGTTTCTCAACGCCTGGAAAGAATTACAGATATGAGATCCTGATCCGGTATCCAATACCTAGGAAGTAGAGTTTATTGAAAGACAGTTTTCAATAACATACACATCTGAAGCTGAAGCTGCAACCTGCTTCAATTCCTGTGTTCTGGCCTTCCAGGCCCTGCAATCATTCTTCCAGTGTCCTTTCTTATGACAATAGAAGTATTCTTCCTTTTCCACAAGCTTCCCCGCTTTCTTTGTTGCTTTAGCTTTTCCCTTCGTATCCACTTTACTAACACCGCCTCTTGGTTTGGCGGGGGCTTTCTTCTTCTTTCCCTTGGCTTTCGCCTTGGACCTTGAAGAAGATGATCCTCCTACAAACAAAGTGGATGTTTCCCTACCTTTCTGTAGGGTGCCCTCTGCGCTCCTCAGTATGTTGAGGAGCTCTGAAAGTTCAACTTCTTTTTCTTGTAAGTTGAAGTTCAGTATAAACTGGGCGTAAGTGGAAGGAAGGGACTGGAGAACTAAGTCCGTATAGAGCTCACTCTCCAATGTGGTCCCTCGGTCCGCGAGCTCCTCAATGTAGCCGATCATCTTAAGCACGTGTTCTGCTACTGATGATCCGACGGCCATCCTTGCCGAAAATAACTTTTTCGACTCTTCGTATCTTGCGATACGAGATTGCTCTCCATACAGTTCTTTTGTATGAAGAAATATGGATTCGAAGTCCATATTCTCGTGCCTCCTCTGATGTTCATTGTCCATAGAGGCAAGTACGAGGCACTTGGCCTTCGCGCTATCAATCTCCCAAGTCTTACGGATTTCCTTATCCGCGACGCTGGAAGTGGGACCAGGGACAGGGGGAGCTTTGGTGGTAAGAAGATACCCCAGCTTTTCGTAAGTGATTGCCATCTTGGCATTCCTGAGCCAATCTTTGTAGTTTGGCCCTGTCATTATGCTTTTATCTAGAAGTAACTTATGTCCAGTCATGTCGATTGGTCGCTGCAATTAGGAGAGAGAAGAAACACTCAGCTTGATGCTCTTGCAAGTTTTAGAATGGTTTTTAATTTGTCTAAACAGGATGGCTCCCACAGTTTCTCGAATCCCTCCTCAAACCAAAAAGGAAGAATTAGTCAGGATTAATCTCACCGTACAATACTTACTTAGCCGTTCAGCCAGGCCAGTGTCGGTACTTCGAGGGAGGTTTTCCAACGCTTTCGCGAAGTTCCTTAATTAAATAACCTCTTTTCCCTGGGGGCGTAGCCCCGCTAACACCTTTCTAGACACCTACTAGGTTTATAGCATTGATCGTTCAGTGAGAAATTTCCCGAGGAGTAGCATATACTCACAGTAGGATCGGGATCCAAATATCATCGCGTGACGAAACTGAAGGAATCCTACCAGAATCATCACACTCCAAATTGTATGCAACACTAGCAAGTTTCAGTTCTTTTGAAACTCCCGATGTGGATTTTTGCCCCATGCTCTTATGACCTTGGCGTGAGGTCAAAATGTCATAAGTCACATGTCAAGTTCTTCCCATCATTATCCAGGTTAATTTGAATCCACCCGTACCTACCCTTGACGAAGGCCAAAATGGTAGTACGGCTGTCCCAAACCAACGCATTCTATCTATGCAACAGATAAATATCCGGCAGCTACCAATCACTATGCCTTTGCATGAGGTCAAAATACATAGCTTGAATACTACCGAATATTTAACTGAAATGATGGAGGGCTACGAATGGTTTTGGCAAAACCGTGAACGTAGTGAACTTGATATAATCGATGGAACGAGATAGCTTTTAAAAGGAGTGGCTCAAGCTCCGCATTTAAAAGTTACTTTTGAAAAGAACCGAGTGGTTTTCCGAAAGTGTTCCAACGATTTTAACTTGGTTTATTTTCTTGCATTAGTTCTTTTAATGCGTGATATTCTTGCATTAGTTCTTTTAATGCGTCCCATCATTTAATCCTACCATTGCAGAAAACAACCAAAATATGACGTACGCTTATGCCATTCGCATTCGCCACGGGACTCCGTCATTACCCGTTAGGTTACTTAACTAACGACAGAGCGGGGGCTGGGCTAGCGCGGCTGTAAAACATAAGCAACGCCTAAATAATATCATATATAGATATATTGCAATGATAGCCATTTCAGATCACAGATGAACACATTGGATATACTAGGAATCCGCAATTCGTACGAGCCTGTAACGAAAAGCAGATTACACGGTCGCGGTGAATAGCCAATACCCCACCCAAGACCCCTACGGGTGTGGCAAACTACCCGCCAAGTACCCGAAGCGAAGCAACCTCCCTCAACTCCGTGAGTAGGCCACTCGGCACTTCGGCATACCCGGTAGTTTGTGCACCCCCTCCATGGGTCTGTCCTAGGAGCAAAAACAGTAAAAAGAAATTATACAATGACGGCTACAACCCCGACCCGGTTGTGCGGCCATACAAATAATTATTGCATCAATTTACAAATTTACATGAATTGAAAGAAAAGAAAACTCTCGTCTCACAACCCCTGGCTATTCACCCGCGACATTCCAATGAATTCATATACACATTCCAATAACATTACAGATCACAGATTTGTATAACCCCCACTAATCGACATATAGCGATTAGCAGACGTTCAATACAAAAATCACATTACAGAAAAACCCGTTAGCTAAAGTCTTTTAGAAGTTCGATCAAAAATACGGATTTTTAGGACCCCAAAAATAAATTTTCGTTCTGGAAAATCTGGGATGAAAATACATATATCAAAATTCCCAAAATAACCCCATAAGCACACTGTAGCAAAGAACAACCAGAGAGGAGCCAGGACGGCCGCGGAACCGCGGCAACAGAAAACTATTGCCGCGTTTCCGCGGCGCAATGAAGAGATCAGGTGATCATTTTTCTACAGTATATTTTAAAAACCCTGAGTCGATTTTTGATGCATGATTTATCATTTTTACAGGACATAAAAAATCGACAACAAGTTTGAAAACGGGGTTCATTTCAGGACTTTTTCTTTGATCGATCTTCTAGCTACTTTGCTAACATGTTAGATAGAGTTTAACTAGGCTCTGATACCACTGTAAGTCCATGCTACCTCTCCCGGTACTTTCGGGCAAGCGGAATTTGATAAAAAAGGATTTTCTTAGAGGTGGTAACATGGACTTAAAGACCCGGATCTTTATTAAACATCTAACTAACAACCTAACTACGAGTTGCTAACTACTCGGTTAGGAGGTTATACCTTTCTTTTTCTCGAACTCTTTCGTCTTCAAGCTTCGATGGTCGTCCAAATCGGCTTCTCCCCGTCGTCTCCTTGCATCGAAGATAGATCCACCTGAAAGCTTCAACCTTTGGCTCCTTCATCGAACTTTGAAGAAACTAGTTCACTCGGTTTGCTAAACCTTGTGAACTAGAGTGAGTAGAGAAGAGTTTGTATGGGATTTTATCTATGGTTCTTGGTTCTCAACTCATGAGACAAGTGAACCATAGAGTCAAGAGAGGGAGAGCAAGAGGAGGAGATGAGAGCTCAAGAACAAGAGAGAGAATGAGCATGAAAGAATGAGAGAAGACTTTTCTCATTTTGCTCTCATAATCCAAAACAATCATAACACCTCATATCAATCAAGTATTATGTGATGGTTTAAGAAACCATAGCCATATCATTTCATGCACACATTTTGCACAAAAGAGCAAGCAAGCAAAAGTCTTTGCCATGAAATGATAGCTATAGTTATCATGATGGTCAACTAGTCAAGCCTAGTCAACCGGTCAACAAAGTCAACAAGTCAACAAAGTCAATCCCTCAACAACCATGTCACCATAATACATAATTAATATAATTGTTAATCACATATCATATTCTCATTAGGGTTGAGCAAAAAGTCAATAGTCAACTGTCAACGGTCAACAACCCTAATGAGAATCCTCTGCCTCTGTCTCTCCATCAACTGTGCATACACACCCGCATCCGCGTTCTGAGGAACACGAATGCATACTGGATAAAACCAATCCCAAAAGGTACACTAGGATCTGGCTTAAAACAAAGGCCGATAGTGTGAACTGTCCGGACACTGTACGTGCACAAGTGCACGGATGTAACCGAACCCTGTCGCAAAACCATGCGACCTGTCGCAAAACCATGCGACCTTTACTCTTTTGCCAAAAGGCGAATAGCTTTCTGTGTGGGACTCTAAAGACTCGACACTACGCTGGCAGTGGGTTTAACCACAGACCGCAAGCGGCACTAGCTGTGCGTAACGGTCCCCAGGTAGATGCCGACAAGAAGACTGACGAGGCGAAACCCATCTGAACTCCTACTGAGCCTGAATGTGACATTCTCCGTACAGTCCGGTCTGTTCGTCTTATACATCGCATGGCGGGCCTAGGGGGCGGTAAACGTCAGTCCCCCAATAGCGGTACAAGTCGTGTCGGAGTGAAGCCCAAAACACCCTGAGATTACACTGGAAGCCTACCAGTATATCTCGTTTGCCCTGGCCAGGGACTACTCGTATAATGGCTCTCCTAGACACAGCGCGATGTCAACCCCCAATACCGGGAGAGACGAATCCTGTCTAACCGTCACTGCCTCCAAGTGCTTCGGGACTGCACCGAACTACCACCTGTTTGCACGACTCCTTTGAGCCGTGGTAGGGTAGTAATCAAAGTACAGTGGGAACACACTCGAGGCGAAGTGACAGTGTCAAGTCAGCGGACTAAGGTGTACTCATGTCACCTGGGAACTGATAACTGACGATAGGCATAATACCAACTAGTCAGTTCCTGACGAGTCCTGTCCAGTGTACTCGTAACCCAACGAGCACCCGCATACTATCTCAAGTACGACGTACCGACGGCTGTGGGACAGACCGTCTCCCACACTGGGATGAGAAGCGCATGCGCTAGTCTACTCCGGAGTATCGATGCCCTGTCTCGATAGTCCTGCGACCAGGGACCTGCATAAGGATGTGCTTATAGATTATCCAGCCCCACTAGTGTGACTGCCATCACAACGCTGGTAATCAAGCAAAGATCCTAAGGGCTCCACTAATGTGTATAGGCAATATACTAAAATAAACACATGTGCACATTGAAGTAGAAACAAACCAAGTAGCATACTACTATTTTGAGAAAGATTGTATATACAAGGTGAATATCCCAAGCTTCCATTAAGTAATATACAAACTAGTATGATACAGTAATGGCCTCTAGGGCATATACACTAACGCAGTGTACGGTAGCTTAGTGATGTCTTCCTATATGGCATATGATGCGATTAGTTAGGACAGTCATATAACTTTGTTGACCTTATTTAAGGGTCATGTGGGTGGGTCTAATTAATCAAGAAATGACGGGTAGAACTTGACTAGTGCTTATGATTTGTTGACCATAGTTAAGGTCATAAGTCACTAGGGGTAAAATATTATTGGGAATTTCAAGTGTTGAAATTTGTAATGAGATTGCATACCTTCTATGAGATAGTTGGATCCCGATACCCGCTGCGAGTAAGAGTTACTCCTGGGAGAGTTTTACACATTACAATTAGCCGATCAAGTAGGTGTCTAGAAAGGTGTTAACGAGGTTACGCCCGTGGGAAAATGAGTTTTATTTTAATTTGGTCCGTGCGAAAGCACGGGGAACCTCCCTCAAAGTACCGGCACTGGCCTGGCTGAAAGATTGGCGAACTTGTAGCGTGTAATTAATCCCGGCTAGTCTTTCCTTCTAGGGTTTGAAGGAAGATTTGACTAAAACAGTGGGAGCCATCCTGATTAGATAAATTGATAACCAACCTAATCTTGTAAAAGCGCATGCTGAGTGTTTTTTTCTCTCTCTCTCCAGGTAGCGACCATATCACGCCTTAATCAAGATAATAATACGGAAGTATTGACCGAACCCGCTTGTTATACTGAGTTGGGGAATGTTGGTCCCGCTCCAACTTATAATTATTATAAGAAAGAGCAGGAAATGGGGAATACCAGATTTCCCATGCCGTCCAAACGAAGAAAGTACATGTTGATGCATCTTCTTCGGGAGTGTTCATTACAAAGAACTGTTTCTCAGTATCCTTTACGTCCTGGGTATTTGATACCGGATCAGGATCCCACATATGTAATTTGTTACATGGGCTACAGATAGATAGAGAAACTGAGAACGGGTGATAAGTTTCATGAGATAGAAACGGTGCAAGTGTTGCAGCCAAGTCTATTGGTCACTATCACCCTGTATTACCAGAATACATTGATTCTAAACGAATGTTATTAGATACCGAACCTGATATACAACATCATATCAGTCTCTTTATTAGTAAAGAAAGGATATAATTTTGTATTGTTGGATTATGTTTTGAACATTTCCTATATCAAGAGTTGATCGGTTCAGGCACGTTATCTAAAAGCATTAACGTTCTAAATCAAACTACAGTTCTTAGTATACAGAACACAAACAAGAGGAAGAGTTCAGAAATGAACGAATCCTTCTTGAGGTATTGTAGACTAGGTCATATCAATGTAACCCGACTAGCTGAGGTTACATAAAGATGCATATTTAAATTTGTTTGAATTTACATCTTGTGAAACTTGCCAGTCATGTCACAAAGATAAAATAACCACAGCTCTGTTTATTGGAAACAGAGAAAGAGTTAGTGAACTCTTTGGATTGATACATGATGATGTATGATAGGTCCCCAGTCTACACATGCCAAGACCGGTTCTTTATACTTTATTACATTCACTATTTATCTCTCCAGATTCGGACATATGTTCCTGTTGAAATACAAGTGTAAACCTTTTGAGATATTCACAGAATATAAGTTAGAAGTAGAGAACCAAAAATGTGTATAAGTATTATGTTCTTTGATGAGATCAAGGAGGAGAATACTTGAGCACGGAATTCCTGGACTTTTATAAAGGAGAATGATATTCTCTCTCAGCATTACTCCTCCGTATACACCATAGCAAGATGGTATATCGGGGTGGAGCAATAGCACCCTATGTGATATAGTGTGCTCTATGATGAGTACTACTGGGTTTTCTATTTCCTTTTGGGAGTTATGCACTTGAGAAGCTGCATACCTATTGAATAAGGTTCAAATCAAATCAGTTGCCTACCACTTCATATGTGATATGGAATGGGAAGAGCCCATATCTTAACTTTGTTAAGATTTGGGGTTGTCCAGCCTATGTCTAAAAGCATAATCCGGATAAGCTCGAGGCAAAGTCAGACCTGTGGAAGTTTGTTTGATATCCCAAGCATACGCAAGGGAATATCTTCTACCAAACCGAAGAACAAAAGATGTTTTGTTTCTCAACATGCCACCTTTGTGAAAGGAAATTTCTTATGAAGAAATTAGTGCTCATGAGGTAGAACTGGAAGGAGTTCCAGCTATACAAACTACAGCAGATGATTTGGTAGAACCAAAGGATTCAATATTAACCAACGAACCTCAGCCTCTATACCGATCTAGTAGGGTTCCTCACACACCTGAGAGATACTTCGGTTTCTTTATGACAGTGGGAGCGAGGATCGCATCATGAGATGATGACCCAACTTGTTTCGAGCAGGCCATCAGGAGTGGGACTCTATAAAAATGGCTGGATGCTTAGCGATCTGAGATGGAATCCTTATACACCAACAAAGTATGGACTTTGGTTGCTTTATCTGAAGGGTTAAATCCCCATCAGAAGCAAGTATATCTTGAAAAAGATTACTTGGTGTACATGGAAAAGTTAAGACTTTCAAAGCTATGCTTAAGTCCATCCAGATCCTACTTGCCGCTGCTACATACCATGAGTACGATATCTGATGGTTGGGTGTCATGACTGCTTTTCTAAATGTTGTTTTAGAAGAAAGCGTCTATAAGTACACAGCCAGATGGCTTCGTAGACAGTGGGAGCAGCGGAAACGTGTGCAAGATGCGTTATAGGATAAAGCAGGCATCGCGGAGTTGGAACATCTGTTTTGATGTGATAGTCAAAGAGTTTGACTTCATCAAAATGGTAGATGAACCTTGTATATACAAAAAGGCAGTAGGGAGTATGGTGGTGATCCTCGTAGAGTACGTGGATGACATACTATTGATAGGGAAGGAGTTTCCTATGCTACGATCGGTCAATCTCCGCTTATCACAAGCATTCTCCATATCGGATCAAGGTGATACCTCTTAAATCCTAGGTTTTTGATCTATGAGATAGATGTAATTGGATGTTAGGATTCTCACTAGTTGTAGTGAGATGGTATCAATCGATCCTGGGGAGAATCAAAGGAAAGGTTCCAGGGTGATAAGGACGACTGAATGTCAGTCGCAGGCATTGTCTTTACCCTCAGTGGAGGGACGGTATGTTGGAAGAGTTCCAAGCTAGATACCGTGACATATTAGATGATTAAAGGCTAGATGCATCGTTACCAAGGATGCTACCAAAGAGGCAGTCTGGATATATATAAGTTCATGAGATGAACTTCGTTCCTACCATTGTGTGACAATGGAGTTGTGGCTTTAGCCAAAGAACTACCATCCCATCAGAAATCCATATACAATTCTTAGGCAGTATCACCTGATCATGGAGATGGTAGATCTACAGGGAGATCATGGTTAGGAGAGTAGACACCGAGGAAAACAGCGCGGATCCACTCACAAAGGCCTCTTTCCCAGTAGCGACTTTTATGGGATGGTTGAGTATGAGATACTTCAACCGCAGCTAATTGTTGGGTATGTGATACCACAACAGATGGACCTAGTGCAAGTGCGAGATTGTTAGTTATATGTATGCCCTAGAGGCCATTACTGTACATACGATGTATATTGTAGTGGATGCTAGGACATATATAAGGAGGACTTTCTTGCTCGACATGATAGTATGCTATCTAGTTGTACTTTATCTTAACATGTAATCTGATTGTCTCTATATTACATGTTGATAAAGCCCTTAGGATATGTACTCGACTACTGGGACTATGATGAGATCATACTAGTGGGGCCACGGTAGTCGACGAGTACAACCTATAACTGTTCCTAGTCGAGGGTGTATCGAGACAGGGCATCGATACACCAGAGTAGACTAGCGTATACGCATCTTGACCCATATGATGGGCGATGGATGATCCCATATCTATCGATGTTTGACATCAAGGATGGTGTACGGGTGCTCAGTAGAGACTGGGTACACTGGACGGACTCGCCGAGAACTCCCAGATGGTATTATACCTCACGTCAGATGGCAGTTCTCCGGTGACACTGGTACAGAGTAGTCTGTTGACCCGAGATCGTCATAGAGTCTTGTATGATTCCCACTGTGCTTTGATTTCCATCATACCACGTCCAAGAGGCATGCAAAAAGGTGGCTTTTGGGTACAGTCCCGAATCACATGGAGGCAATGAGTGATAGGAGGGGATTCGTCTCTCCCGGTATAGGGAGTTGATGTTGTGCTGTGTTCAATTGGCTATAACTGGAAATCCCTAGCCAGGGTTGTTGAGATTTACTGGTAAGTATTATCAGTAGTTTCTCGAATTTTTATAGACCTCGTATCGACACGACTTATCAAGCTACTGGGGTCTGACATTTACCACCCCTAGGCGAGATATGCGACATATCAGACGACGAGACCGGACTGTACGGGAGTGTTACTGACTGGATTCACAGGAGAATGTACAGGTTTGCTTGTTGATCTTCTGAGCGCTCAATACCTGGGTAACTGTTACGTTTAGCTGACCGCTTGCAGCTTGTGGGTGTTTGATATGATCATCACCTAGTGCCGGCGTATTGACGATTCTTTAGAGTCCTATACAGAGGTTTCTGGATTCTCGCGATATGAGATATCGGCCGGGTATATGTGATATAGCCGGGTCATCGTATTAGTCGGTTATATGCGATATAGCCGGATTGTCGGATCAAGTGTTGATTCGACAATTTATTGTATAATAATATATATGATATATTAAATTACATTAACTAATATTAGCTCACTAATAGATTCTTTTTCTCACTCGGGTAATACATTGATATATATGCGATATATGATAATTGTATTATTTTATTTTGTTACAATAAATATTATATATGTGATATATAATATTGTAACATGATATGATAACTAAGGCAACATGATTAGTGAAGATTAAACAAGATTAGGGTTTGATTTGGATTAGTTCATTCATGAACCTTCTAGAAGGTTTCTTTTTTTTTGTGATGATATTTTCAAATGACTCATGCTTTAACCCAACCCAAACCCTAGCCCTAGTTAAATCTCTACAAAGGTTTAGTTAACCATGTTTGCATTATTCATCATTATCATCTTTTCATTATTCATCACAAAAGGATTCTAATCATTCTTCATCTTCTTCTTGCTTGAGTTCTTCATGGAAAGCTTTCTTGCTTTGATTATGTGATGAAAAATGAGTGAGAATTAGAAAACAAATGAGAGCAAAAATCCTACTTCATCATCCTCATCTATCCTTGCCATTTAGATGAGGGTGTTCACTTCTTTTAGTGAGTGAGAGCTGTAGGGTTCCTAGGCACACTAATGAGGTCTCACAAGTGATGAAACATGCCCAATTCAAAAATTTCATGTGCCTACAAACCCTAATACGGATCGTTAACTAGATTTATAGGTGATGCGATGCAAGTAAACAACTTTAACTTAAAGGAAAGAGGCTACAACCTTTGTAGATCCGGTCCTCCACCTCCTAGGCTCCGTGATGACGTCCCTCCGCTGTCCAAATCGAATCCAGGACTCTAGCATCGGCTTCATCGGAGAATTGGACGGGCTAGGTCGTCGACTTCGATGCCGAAGATGATCTACGTCGAGGCATCACAAGATCAAGCTCCCACTTCACCAAGTCATGAAACTTGTGAAGAAAACACCCTATACTACTTGGCAAGAGGTAGAGGATGAAGAAATAGGAGGTGGGTTCACTTTAGAATTGGATTTCGCACTCTTTTTCTCAAGTTGCCATTGATGGAGGCAAGCTTTCTTCCTTTGTTCAAGAAGAAGAAGATGAAGAAAAGAATGTGATAAGAATAATGAGAAAATAGAAAATAGATCATTCTTATCATAATTTCAACCATGGTTAGATGTAGAGAATAAACTAAGGTTAAAGTGAATGGTTAAGGTTAAGCATGAGACAAAAATGGTGGACTTGTTCAAAGCTTCATGAAGCTTCAACAAGCAAACAAAGAAAGCCACCATTTCTTATTTATCTTTCCAAAATGAAAAATAAATAAATAAATAAGAAAAATGTAAACCCTAATCATCAACTTAACCATGGTTTAATTCTTTACACAAACCCAAGTGAGAATGTATCATCAAACATGATACAAACAAGTGCACAAAAGTATATCACATATACAACTTGTGTACATCAAGTGAGAAAATCCATTTAAAATGAACCAATACTAGTTAATGCAAAGTAATATATCAAATATATAATTATACATTAAATCATTAAATCAACACTTGATTCAATGATCCGGTCATGTCGCATATAACCGACTAGTATCTAATTTATTGACTTATCGAATCAATCCTTGATTCGATAACTAGGTTATATCGCATACAACCATTCGATACATTCATCGCGAGAATAGAATACGGTATCACATACACGCATTATTCTCGGTCCCGCACATATCTCATATGCGCTCCTATTTCGTTTCGCTTGAGCCAGGAAACCTCTGTGTAGGACTCTAAAGACTCGTCAATACGCCGGCAGCAGGTGACGATCATATCAAACACCCACAAGCTGCAAGCGGTCTGCTAAACATAACGGCCACCCGGGTATTGAGCGATCAGAAGATCGACGAGCAAGCCCGCTCACACTCCTGTGAATCCAACCAGTAACACTTACCGTATAGTCCGGTCTGTTCGTCTGATATGTCGCATATCTCGCCTAGGGGTGGTAAACGTCAGACCCCAATAGCTTGATAAGTCATGCCGACGTAGGGTCCATAACATTTGTGAAACTACTGATAACTCTTACCAGTATATCACTGCAACCCTGGCCAGGGATTTCCTGTTATGGCCAGTCGTGCATAGCGCAACATCAACCCCCAATACCGGGAGAGACGAATCCCCTCCTATCGCTCATTGCCTCCATGTGAATCGGGACTGTACCCAAAAACCACCTGTTTGCACGCCTCAGTAGAGCCGTGGTAGGGTGGAAATCAAAGCACAGTGGGAGACACACAAGACTCTATGACGATCTCGGGTCAACAGACTAAGCTGTACCAGTGTCACCAGAGAACTGCCATCTGACGTGAGGTATAATACCATCTGGGAGTTCTGGGCGAGTCCGTCAGTGTACCCAGTCTCCACTGAGCACCCGCATACCATCTCTGATGTCAAACACCAATGGATATGGGATCATCCATTGCCCATCACATGGGTCGAGAAGATATGCGCTAGTCTACTCTGGAATATCGATGCCCCGTCTCGATATTCCCACGACTAGGAATATTAAAGGATGTACTCATTGACTACCCAGACCCCACTAGTATGATCTGCATCATAGTCCTGGAAGTCGAGTACACATCCTAAGGTCTTTATCAACATGTAATCAGAGAGACAGAAAGTATACATGTTAAGATAAAGAGCAACCAGATAGCGTACTATCATGTCGAGCAAGAAAGTCCTACCTATATATGTCCCAGCATCCACTACAATATACATCCAATGCACAGTAATGGCCTCTAGGGCATACATATAACTAACAATCTCCCACTTGCACTAGGGCCATCTGTAGCAGTGGTTGCAGTATCACATACTCAACCATCCCAGATAAGTCTCTCTTTGGGAAAAGGCCTTTGTGAGTGGATCCGCCGTGTTGTCCTCTGAGTCTACTCTCCAAACCTCAATCACCCTGGAGATCAACTATCTCCATGATCAGGTGATGCTGCCTCTGAATATGTCTGGGTCACTGATGGGACCAGGGTTCCAGGGCCAAAGCCATACTTCCATTGTCACACAATGGTAGGAACCTAGTTCATCTTATGAACCAATATACACCCAAACATCCTCTTTGGTAGTATCTTTAATAGCGATGTTACCAGCCTTTATCATCTAGTTTGCCACGGTATCTAGCTTGGAACTCTTCCAACATACCGTCCCTTTACCGAGGGTGAAGACAATGCCTGTGACTGACATTCAGTCGTCTTTATCACCCTGGAACCCTTCCAGTGATTCTCCCCAGGATCGATTGATACCATCTCACTACATCTAGTGAGAATTCTAGCATCCAATTACATCTATCTCATAGATGAAAACTCAGGATTTAGGAGGTATCACTTTGATCCTATTGGAGAATCCTTGTGATAAGCGGAGATTGACCGAGCGTAGTATAGGAAACTCTTTTCCTATCAAGAGTATGTTGTCCACGTACAATACGAGGATAACCACCTTACTCTCTACTACCATTTTGTATATACAAGGTTCATCTACCATTTTGATGAAGTCAAACACTTTGACTACCACATCAAAACAGATGTTCCAACTCCGCGATACCTGCTTTATTATGTAAAGAAACTTGCACACGTTTCCGCTGCTCCCACTGTTTACGAACCCCTCTGGCTGTATTCTTATTGACGTTCTCTTCTAAATCATTATTTAGAAAAGCAGTCATGGCACCCAACCACCAGATATCGTAGTCATGGTATGTAGCAATGGCAAGTAGGATCTGGATAGACTTAAGCATAGTCCCTGGAAAAAGATTCATCATTATCCACGCCTGGTTGATGACGAAAGCCTTTAATAAGTCTAGCTTTGAAAGCTTCAACTTTTCCATCTACGCCAAGTAATCATCTCAAGATATACTTGCTCCTGATGGGGATTTAACCCTTCAGATATAGCAGCCAAAGTCCATACTTTGCTGGTGTACATGGATTCCATCTCAGATCGCTAAGCATCCAGCCATTCTTACAGAGTCCCTACTCTTGATGACCTGCTCGAATCTAGTTGGGTCATCATCTCATGATGCAATCCTCGCTCCCACTGTCATCGAGAAACCGAAGTATCTCTCAGGCAGGTGAGGAACCCTGCTAGATCGGCGGAGAGGCTTGAGGTTCGTTGGGGACTATAGAATCCTTTGGTCCAGTCAAATTAGCTGCAGTTTTGTATAGCTGGAATCTTTCCAGTTCTACAGAACTGACCTTGCCTCGATTTTGTCCGGATTTTTCTTTAGACATAAGACGGACAACCCCAAATCTTAACTTACTTAAGAGATAGGCTCTTCCCATACCATATCTCATATGGAGTGGTAGGCACTGATTTGGTTCGAACCCAATTCAATAGGTATGCAACTTCATAAGTGCATAACTTCCTAAAAGGAAATAGGAAACTCAGTTGTACTTATCATAGAGCGCACCATATCGAATAGGGTGCAATTGCTCCACCCCGATACACCGTTGTGCAGTGGCGTATTCAGAGGAGTAATGCTGAGAGAGAATCTCATTCTCCTTTAGAATAGTCCAGGAATTCTATGCACAAGTATTCTCCTCCCTGATCTCATCATAGGATATAATACTTAAACCCGGTTTTTGGTTCTCTACTTCTAACTTATATTCTGTGAATATCTCAAAAGCTTCGGGCCTATGTTTCAACAGGAACATATGTCTGAATCTTGAGAGATTATCAGAGAACGTAATGAAGTACAAAGAACCGGTCCTGGCATGTGTAGACAGGAGACCTTACATACATCATCATGTATCAGTCCCAAGAGTTTACTAACTCTTTCTCTGTTTCCAATAAACAGAGCTATGGTCATCTTATCTCTGTGACATGACTGGCAAGTTTCACAAGATGTAAATTCAAAGTGATTTAAATATGCATCTAAAATGTAACTTCAGCCAGTCGGGTCGCATTGATATGACCTAGTCTACAATGCCTCAAGAATGATTCGTTCATTTCCGAACTCTTCCTCTTGTGTGTGTTCTGTATACGAGGAACTGTAGTTTGATTTAGAACATCAATGCTTTCAGATAACGTGCCTGAACCGATCAACTTTTGATATAGGAAATGTTCAAAACATTAACCATCAATACAAAATTTTATCATTTCTTTACTAATAAAGAGACTGATATGATTTAGTATATCAGGTTCGGTATCTAATAGCATTTGTTCAGAATCAATGTATTGGTAATACAGGGTGACAGTGACCAACAGACTTGGCTGCAACACTTGTCCCGTTTTCTGTCTCATGAAACTTATCACCCGTTCTCAGTTTTCTACCTTTTTTATAGCCCTATGTAACAGATTACATATCTGGGATCTTGATCCGGTATCAAATACCCAGGATGCAGAGGATACTGAGAAACAGTTCTTTGTAATGAACACACCCGAAGGAGATGCATCATATGCACTTTCTTCGTTTGGGCGGCATAGGAATTCTGGTATTCCCCTATTTCCTGCTCTGTCTTATAACAATTATAAGTTGGAGCGGGACCAACGTTCCCCAGCTCAGTATAACAAGCGGGTACGGTCAATACATCCATTTTATTATCTTGATTAAGGCGTGATATGGTCGCTACCTGGAGAGAGAGAGAGAAGAAAACACTCAGCGTGCGCTCTTGCAAGATCAGATTGGTTATATATTTTATCTAATCAGGTTGGCTCCGATTGTTTTTATCAAATCTTCCTTCAAACCTTAAAAGGAAAGCCTGTAAGTCCATGCTACCTCTCCCGGTACTTTCGGGCATGCGGAATTTGGTGAAAAACAATTTTCTAGAGGCGGTAACATGGACTCAAAACCGGATCTTGGTTAAACATCTAACTAACAACCTAACTAGGAGTTGTTAACTACTCGGTTAGGGGGTTATACCTTTCTTTCTTGAACTCCTTCGTCTTCATCTCTTGATAGTGTACGGATTGGCTTCACCCCGTCGTCTCCTTGCGCCGAAGATCGATCCACCCGAAAGCTTCTACCTTTGGCTTCTTCTTCGAACTTTGAAGAAACTAGTTCACTTGGTTTGCTAAACCTTGTGAACTAGAGTGAGTAGAGGAGAGTGTGATGGGATTTTCTCTATTGTTCTTGCTTCTCAACACATGGGACAAGTGAACCATAGACAAGAGAGAGCAAGAGGTAGAGGGTGAGAGCAAGAGGAAGAGAGAGCTCAAAACCAAGAGAGAGAAAGACAATGAAAGAAAATGAGCCTCTCTTTTCTCTTTCACCCTCTCATAATCCAAAAGCATCATGAGCCATAATGTTAATCAAGTATTATTATGTGATGGTTCATATCATGTCAAAGGCAATATCATTTCCATGCACTCATTTTGCAAACCACAACAAG
Source organism: Agapanthus africanus (assembly GCA_030015575.1). Taxonomy (NCBI): domain Eukaryota; kingdom Viridiplantae; phylum Streptophyta; class Magnoliopsida; order Asparagales; family Amaryllidaceae; genus Agapanthus; species Agapanthus africanus. Next base: position 159,723,539 of record CM057347.1, read on the forward strand.
CAAGCAAAAGTCTTTGCATGAAAATGACAACCATTATGATGATGATGGTCAACTAGTCCAACCTAGTCAACCGGTCAACAAAGTCAACAAGTCAACAAAGTCAAACCCTCAACAACCATGTCACTATAATACTTAATTAATATTATTGCTAATCATATATCATATTCTCATTAGGGTTGAGCAAAAAGTCAATAGTCAACAGTCAACGGTCAACAACCCTAATGAGAATCCTCTGCCTCTGTCTCTCCGTCAACTGTGGATACACACCCGCATTCGCGTTCCGAGAAACATGAATACAAATTGGATAAAACCAATCCCAATACGTACACTAGGATCTGGCTTAAACCAAAGCCCGCTAGTGTAAACTGTCCGGACACTAAACGTGCACAAGTGCACGGATGTGACTGAACCCTGTCGCAAAACCATGCGACCTGTCGCAAAACCATGCGACCTCTACTCTTTTGCCTAAAGGAGAATAGCTTTCTGTGTGGGACTCTAAAGACTCGACACTACGCTGGCAGTGGGTTTAACCACAGACCGCAAGCGGCACTAGCTGTGCGTAACGGTCCCCAGGTAGATGCCGACAAGAAGACTGACGAGGTGAAACCCATCTGAACTCCTACTGAGCCTGAATGTGACAATCTCCGTACGGTTCGGTCTGTTCGTCTGATACATCGCATGGCGGGCCTAGGGGGGCGGTAAACGTCAGTCCCTTAATAGCGGTACAAGTCGTGTCGGAGTGAAGCCCAATACACCCTGAGATAACACTGGAAGCCTACCAGTATATCTCGCTTGCCTGGCCAAGGACTACTCGTGTAATGGCTCTCCTAGACACAGCGGGATGTCAACCTCCAATACCGGGAAAGACGAATCCTGTCTAACCGTCACTGCCTCCAAGTGCTTCGGGACTGCACCCAACTACTACCTGTTTGCACGACTCCTTTGAGCCGTGGTAGGGTAGTAATCAAAGTACAGTGGGAACACACTCGAGGCGAAGTGACAGTGTCAAGTCAGCGAACTAAGCTGTACTCATATCACCTTGGAACTGATAACTGACGATAGGTATAATACCAACCGGTCAGTTCCCGACGAGTCAAGTCCAGTGTACTCGTAACCCAACGAGCACCCGTATACTATCTCCAGTACGACGTACTGATGGCTGTGGGATAGACCACCTCCCACTCTGGGATGAGAAGCGCATACGCTAGTCTACTCCGGAGTATCGATGCCCTGTCTTGATAGTCCTGCGACTAGGGACCTGCATAAGGATGTGCTTATAGATTACCCAGCCCCCACTGGTGTGACTGCCATCACAACGCTGGTAATCAAGCAAAGATACTAAGGGCTCCACTAATGTGTATAGGCGATATACTAAAATAAACACATATACACATTGAAGTAGAAACAAACCAAGTAGCATACTACTATTTTGAGCAAGATTGTATATAAAAGGTGAATATCCCAAGCTTCCATTAAGTAATATAAAAACTAGTATGATACAGTAATGGCCTCTAGGGCATATACACTAACAATCTCCCACTTGCACTAAGGCCATGTACTGGCGTATCGAAGACCTATCATCTCGATCAGCCGCTCGAACTGAGTCTGGGGCAAGGCCTTCGTGAGTGGATCTGCAGTGTTATCTTCTGAATTTACTCTCTTTACCTCGATCTCCCGGCGATCAATGATCTCCCTGATCAGGTGGAACCGCCTCAAAATGTGCCTGGACTTCTGATGGGACCTGGGTTCCTTCGCTAAAGCTATAGCGCCGTTGTTGTCACAATACAGCGGTATTGGATCAACACTGGTAGGAACCACCTAAAGTTCCGTGAGGAACTTCTTCATCCAGACAGCTTCCTTTACGGCATCGCAAACAGCTATGTACTCCGCTTCCATAGTTGAGTCAGCAACGGTTTCCTGCTTGGAACTCTTCCAGCAAACCGCCCTCCATTGAGGGTAAAGACATAACCCGACATGGACTTGGAGTCATCCTTGTCACTCTGGATAGCTGGAGTCAGCAAAGGCCTCAATCTGGAGGTCTTTTCCGCCATACACCAAGAACATCTCCTTAGTCCTTCTCAGGTACTTGAGAATGTTCTTTACTGTTATCCAGTGTTTCTCCCCTGGGTTCGACTGATACCGGCTTACAACGCTTAATGCGTATGCTACATCTGGTCTGGTACATAACATCGCATACATTACAAAGCCTACCGCAGATGCGTAGGGTATTGATGACTGCGAGCCCTTTCCAAACCAGTCTTGGGAGACATCTCTTTGGAGAGGGTGATTCCGTGACAAGCCGGTAGATTACCGCGCTTGGAATCTTCCATACTGAATCGTTTCAGTATGGTGTCGATGTGCCTTGACTGTGAAAGTCCCAACATCCTCTTAGATCTATCACGAAAGATCTGGATCCCCAGAATGTAGTTGGCATCGCCCAGGTCCTTCATGGAGAACCTCTGCGACAAGAATCCTTTGACTGACTGTAGCATAGGAATATCATTTCCTATTAAAAGAATGTCATCGACGTAGAAGACGAGGAATACCACATTTCTCCCTACAATCTTACTGTAAATGCATGGTTCATCTGGGTTTTTGACAAAGTTGAATTCTTTGACAGTATCATCAAAGCAGATGTTCCAACTCCGCGATGCCTGCTTGAGTCCATAGATGGACTTGAGCAACTTGCACACTTTACCGCTGCTCCCACTCTGAATGAATCCCTCTGGCTGATCCATATAGACGCACTCTTCCAAATTTCCATTTAGGAAAGCCGTCTTTACGTCCATCTGCCAGATCTCATAATCGTGGAAGGCAGCAATGGAAAGAAGGATCCGAATGGATTTAAGCATGGCTACCGGAGAAAAGGTCTCGTCATAGTCCAAACCAGGTCTTTGACGAAAACCCTTTGCAACGAGCCTAGCTTTATAGGTTTGAACCTGCCCATCTACACCAATCTTCTTTCTGAAGATCCATTTGCAGCCTACGGGTTTTACCCCTTCTGGAGCAAAGTCCAAAGTCCAAACTTTGTTGGTGTACATGGACTCCATCTCGGTTCGCATTGCATCCAGCCATTTTACCGAGTCACCGCTCTGAATGGCTTGCTGGAAGCTAGTAGGCTCATCATAATTAACTGTGCAATCCTCTCTATCCCCGTCTATGAGAAAACCGAAGTATCTCTCGGGGGGATGAGACTGCCTACTACATCTGCGGAGCGGCGGAGGAATGTCCGGTTCTCTTGAAATGTCTGGTTCATCCAAGCTTTCAGTAACATCTTGTGGTTCTGGAATTTCTTCCAGTTCTATTGCGCCCCCACTTATCTGATTTTCCAAATATTCAGTTTCCAAGAAGTGGGCATGCGGAGAAACAAAAACTTTTTGTTCTTCTGCGGAATAGAAAAGATACCCTCTGGAGTTCTTTAGGTATCCCACAAACTTACACAGTACTGAGCGTGCCTCGAGCTTGTCCGCATGCTGTTTTTTTACAAAAGCTGGACATCCCCATACCTTAAGATACTTAAGACAGGGCTTCTTCCCACTCCACATCTGATATGGGGTGGTAGACACAGTCTTGGTTGGAGCCTTGTTCAAGATATATGCAGCTGCTTCTAGTGCATAACCCCAGAAAGATCGCGGTAACTCAGCCTTACTCATCATGGAACGAACCATATCCAATAGGGTCCGACTCCGCCTTTCCGATACACCGTTGTGTTGTGGTGTGTATGGAGGAGTAAGTTGAGACAGAATTCCATCCTCTTTTAAGTAGCCCAGAAACTCGGCACTCAAGTATTCTCCACCTCGATCCGATCTTAGAATCTTGATACTTTTGCCGGTTTGTTTTTCAACTTCATTCTTGTATTCTTGAAATTTCCCAAAGGCCTCGGATTTATGCTTCATTAAGAAGACATGTCCATACCTAGAAAAATCATCTGTGAAAGTAATGAAGTATGAATAACCACTTCGCGCATGTGTAGACATTGGACCACACACATCACTGTGTATGAGTCCCAAGAGCTTGCTCGCTCTTTCTCCGCGTCCAGTGAACGGAGTCTTTGTCATCTTTTCCATGAGACAAGATTCACAAGTGGCATAAAACTGATACTCGAACGGATTCAAGTACCCTTCTTTATGTAACTTAGTTAATCGTGTCTCATTAATGTGACCCAGTCTACAATGCCATAAGAAAGCCTGATTTGTTTCCGGAGACTTTCTTTTAAGTGTGTTCTGGACACTGAAAATCTGAGCTTGATTTAACACGTATATTCCGTTCTGTAATGTACCTGACCCAATCAGAACTTGATTTAGGCGGATGTGTACTACATCGCTTACAAAAGTAAATTCATATCCTTCCTTAGAAAGTAAGGATACAGATATGATATTACAAGTCGCACCTGGTACATACAAACAGTTACGCAAAATCAATATCTGCCCAGTTGTCAGTCCAAGATGATATTCCCCTACGGATTCAGCATCCATGCTCATTCCGTTAGCAACCCTGAGAGTCATATCACCTTTCCTGATAACCCTACGGTTTCTCAGAGCCTGTAACGAATTACAGATATGAGATCCTGATCCGGTATCCAATACCCAGGAAGTAGGGCTAACTGACATACAGTTCTCAATTACAAACACACTCGAAGCCGAAGCCACAACATGCTTCGAATTCTGGCTACTGGCTTTGCAAGCCCTGCAATCCTTCTGCCAATGTTCATTCCCGTTACAATAGAAATGTCCCTCTTTAACCATATCCAGTCCCGAAACTTTTGCCCTTCCTTTTCCTTCTTCTTCCCTGGTTTCCTTCAGGATATAAGCAGAGGGCAAGGACTGTAGAATTAAGTCAGTACTTGACCCATTCTCCAACATGGTCTCCAGGTCCGTGAGCTCAAAATAGCTGGTCTCTGTAAGGACGTTGTCCCTTACAGATGACCCGACAGCCAACCTCGCTTGAAGCAATTCGTTCGAGGTCTCATATCTTGCGATACGAGATTGCTCTCCATATAAAAAATTGTTATGGAGTAAGATAGAAACTGAGTCCATCTTCTCGTGCTGCCTCTGGTTTGCACCATCAACTGAGGCTAACACGAGGCACTTGGCTTTCGTACAATCCTTTTCCGATGTCCTGCGGATGTAAACATCCGTGACAGGGGAAACTGGACCTGAGACGGTAGGGGTTTGATTAGTTAAGAGGTGTCCCAGCTTGTCATGGGCAATGGACATCTGGACAGACCTTTGCCAGTCATAACAGTCAGGTTCAGTCATTTTATTATCTAGATGTAACCTAGGTGTGGTCACTGGGTCGCTGCAATTAAGAGAGAGAGAGAAGAAAACACTCAGCATGATGCTCTTGCAAGTTTAGATTGGTTTTTAATTTATCTAAACAGGATGGCTCCCACTGTCTCTCGAATCCCTCCTCAAACCATAAAGGAAGAATTAGTCGGGATCAATCTCACCGTACAATACTTGCTTAACCGTTCAGCCAGGCTAGTGTCGATACTTCGACCGAGGTTTTCCAACGCTTTCGCGAAGTTCCTTAATTAAATAACCTCTTTTCCCTGTGGGCGTAGCCCCGCTAACACCTTTCTAGACACCTACTAGGTTTATAGCATTGATCGTTAAGTGAGAAATTTCCCGAGGAGTAGCATATACTCACAGTAGGATCGGGATCCAAATATCATTGCGTGACAAAACTGAAGGAATCCTACCAGAATCATCACACTCCAAATGGTATGCAACGCTACCAAGTTTCAGTTCTTTTGAAACTCCCGATGTGGATTTTTTCCCCATGCTCTTATGACCTTGACGAAGGTCAACAAATCATAAGTCACATGTCAAGTTCTACCCGTCATTATCCAGGTAAATTTGAACCCACCCGTATATACCCTTGACGAAGGTCAACAAGGTAATACGACTGTCCCAAACCAACGCATCTATCTATGCTACATATGAACACCCAACAACTACCAATCACTATGCCTTGACGAAGGTCAACAAACATAGCTTGAATACTATTGAATATTCATACGAAACGACGGAGGGCTACGAATGGTTTTGGCGAAACCTTGAACGTAGTGAACTTGATATAATCGAAGGAACGAAATAGCTTTTAAAAGGAGTGGCTCAATCTCCGCATTTAAAAGTTAGTTTTGAAAAGAACCGAGTGGTTTTTCGAAAGTGTTCCAACGACTTTTACTTGGTTTATTTTCTTGCATTAGTTCTTTTAATGCGTGTTATTCTTGCATTAGTTCTTTTAATGCGTCCCATCATTTAATCCTACCATTGCAGAAAACAACCAAAATATGACGTATGCTTATGCCATTCGCATTCGACACGGGGCCCCGTCATTACCCGTTAGGTTACTTAACTAACGACAGAGCGGGGGCTGGGCTAGCGCGGCTGTAAAACATAAGCAACGCCTAAATAATATCATATATAGATATATTGCAATGATAGCCATTTCAGATCATAGATGAACACATTGGATATACTAGGAACCTGCAATTCGTACGAGCCTGTAACGAAAAGCAGATTACACGGTCGCGGTGAATAGCCAATACCCCACCCAAGACCCCTACGGGTGCGGCAAACTACCAGCCAAGTACCCGAAGCGAAGCAACCTCCCTCATCTCCATGAGTTGGCCACTCGGCACTTCGGCATACCCGGTAGCTTGTGCACCCGTCCATGGGTCTATCCTAGGAGCAAAAACAGTAAAAAGAAATTATACAATGACGGCTACAACCCCGACCCGGTTGTGCGGCCATACAAATAATTATTACATCAATTTACAAATTTACATGAATTGAAAGAAAAGAAAACTCTCGTCTCACAGCCCCCCGGCTATTCACCCGCGACAATCCATTGAATTCATATACACATTTCAATAACATTACAGATCACAGATTTATATAACCCCCACTAATCGACATATAGCGATTAGCAGACGTTCAATACAAATATCACATCACAGAAAAACCCGTCAGCTTAAGTCTTTTAGAAGTTCGATCAAAAATACGGATTTTCAGGCCCAAACACAAAATTTTCGTTCTGGAAAATCTGGGCAGAAAATACATATTCCAAAAATCCTAAAATACCCCTATGAACAAACTGCAAAAATAAAATCCCACGACCGAGTCAACTCGGCCGCGGTTCCGCGGCGGGAGCAAGCTCCCGCCGCGGAAACGCGGCGCGTTGATCGATTCAGTGGGTCGAATTTTTGCAGTTTCTTCTAAAAACCCTGAGTCGATTTTTGGTATATCTCAAATAATTTTTGCAGCACTTTGAAAATCGACAGAAAGTTTGAAATCCGGGTGTATTTCGCGACTTTTTCTCCGATCGAATTTCTAGTTACTATGCTAACATGTTAGGTAGTGTTTAACTAGGCTCTGATACCACTGTAAGTCCATGCTACCTCTCCCTGTACTTTCGGGCATGCGGAATTTGGTGAAAAACAATTTTCTAGAGGCGGAAATATGGACTCAAAACCGGATCTTGGTTAAACATCTAACTAACAACCTAACTAGGAGTTGTTAACTACTCGGTTAGGGGGTTATACCTTTCCTTCTTGAACTCCTTCATCTTCATCTCTTGATGGTGTACGGATTGGCATCACCCCGTCGTCTCCTTGTGCCGAAGATCGATCCACCCGAAAGCTTCTACCTTTGGCTTCTTCTTCGAACTTTGAAGAAACTAGTTCACTTGGTTTGCTAAACCTTGTGAACTAGAGTGAGTAGAGGAGATTGTGATGGGATTTTCTCTATGGTTCTTGCTTCTCAACACATGAGACAAGTGAACCATAGACAAGAGAGAGCAAGAGGAAGAGGGTGAGAGCAAGAGGAAGAGAGAGCTCAAAACCAAGAGAGAGAAAGACAATGAAAGAAAATGAGCCTCTCTTTTCTCTTTCACCCTCTCATAATCCAAAAGCATCATGAGCCATAATGTTAATCAAGTATTATTATGTGATGGTTCATATCATGTCAAAGGCAATTTCATTTCCATGCACTCATTTTGCAAACCACAACAAGCAAGCAAAAGTCTTTGCATGAAAATGACAACCATTGTGATGATGATGGTCAACTAGTCCAACCTAGTCAACCGGTCAACAAAGTCAACAAGTCAACAAAGTCAACCCCTCAACAACCATGTCACTATAATACTTAATTAATATTATTTCTAATCATATATCATATTCTCATTAGGGTTGAGCAAAAAGTCAATAGTCAACAGTCAACGGTCAACAATCCTAATGAGAATCCTCTGCCTCTGTCTCTCCGTCAACTGCGCATACACACCCGCATTCGCGTTCCGAGGAACACGAATACAAACTGGATAAAACCAATCACAATACGTACACTAGGATCTGGCTTAAACCAAAGCCCGCTAGTGTAAACTGTCCGGACACTAAACGTGCACAAGTGCACGGATGTGACTGAACCCTGTCGCAAAACCATGCGACCTCTACTTTTTTGCCTAAAGGCGAATAGCTTTCTGTATGGGACTCTAAAGACTCGACACTACGCTGGCGGTGGGTTTAACCACAGACCGCAAGCGGCACTAGCTGTGTGTAACGGTCCCCAGGTAGATGCCGACTAGAAGACTGACGAGGTGAAACCCATCTGAACTCCTACTGAGCCTGAATGTGACAATCTCCGTACAGTCTGGTCTGTTCGTCTGATACATCGCAAGGCGGACCTAGGGGGCGGTAAACGTCAGTCCCCTAATAGCGGTACAAGTCGTATCGGAGTGAAGCCCAATACACCCTGAGATAACACTGGAAGCCTACCAGTATATCTCGGTTGCCCTGGCCAGGGACTACTCGTGTAATGGCTCTCCTAGATACAGCGCGATGTCAACCACCAATACCGGGAGAGACGAATCATGTCTAACCGTCACTGCCTCCAAGTGCTTCGGGACTGCACCCAACTACTACCTGTTTGCACGACTCCTTTGAGCCGTGGTAGGGTAGTAATCAAAGTACAGTGGGAACACACTCGAGGCGAAGTGACAGTGTCAAGTCAGCAGACTAAGTGGTACTCATGTCACCTGGGAACTGATAACTGACGATAGGTATAATACCAACCGGTCAGTTCCCGACGAGTCCTGTCCAGTGTACTCGTAACCCAACGAGCACCCGCATACTATCTCCAGTACGACGTACTGATGGCTGTGGGACAGACCACCTCCCACTCTGGGATGAGAAGCGCATACGCTAGTCTACTCCGGAGTATCGATGCCCTGTCTCGAGTCCTGCGACTAGGGACCTGCATAAGGATGTGCTTATAGATTACCCAGCCCCCACTGGTGTGACTGCCATCACAACGCTGGTAATCATGCAAAGATCCTAAGGGCTCCACTAATGTGTATAGGCGATATACTAAAATAAACACATGTACACATTGAAGTAGAAACAAACCAGGTTGCATACTACTATTTTGAGCAAGATTGTATATACAAGGTGAATATCCCAAGCTTCCATTAAGTAATATACAAACTAGTATGATACAGTAATGACCTCTAGGGCATATACACTAACAAAGACTAGCCGGGATTAATTACACTCTACAAGTTCGCCAATCTTTCAGCCAGGCCATTGTCGGTACTTTGAGGGAGGTTCCCCGTGCTTTCGCACGGACCTAATTACAGTAAATCTCATTTTCCCAGAGGCGTAACCCCGTTGACACCTTTCTAGACACCTACTTGATCGGCTAATTGTAAATTGTAAAACTCTCCCAGGAGTAACAATTACTCGCAGTGGGTATCGGGATCCAACTATCACATAGAAGGTATGCAATCTCATTGCAAATTTCAACACTTGAAACTCCCGATAAAGATTTTTACCCCTAGCACTTATGACCTTAACTATGGTCAACAAATCATAAGCACTAGTCAAGTTCTACCCGTCATTTCGTGATTAATTAGACCCACCCACATGACCCTTAACTAAGGTCAACAAAGTCACGCGACTGTCCTAACTAATCGCATCATATGCGGTGTAGGAAGACATCACTTAGCTACCGTACACTGTGCCTTGACTATGGTCAACAAACACAGCACGAATACTAAGTACTCTACTTCCTAAAATGACGGAGGGTTGCGAATGGTTTTTGTGAAAATCTTTAACGCTTTGAACTTGATCTCGTTGCGGAATCAAATGGTTTTTAAATGGAATGTTTTTGAAGCTTTTCTAGTTTTGCTAAAGGGGTCACTCCCGGTGAAGGGATCGTCGGCCCTTTCCTCGTCGAATGAGGTGCGGGATATATCATATATATCACTGTGCAAAGCAGAAACTATAGAAGCAATCAAAAGACAAACCGAGTGTGTAACATCTGCCAGTTATTGCTAAAGGAGTCACTCCCGGTGAAGGGATCTGTAGGGTTCCTAGGCACGCTAGTGAGGTCTCCCAAGCCATCAACCATGGCAATTTCAAAAATTATAGTGTCGAGAAACCCTAAACTACGGATCGTTTGCTAGATGTCTAGGCGAACATTGAACTAGTTAACACTTAACTAATGAGAAAACGGAAATACAACCTTTGTAGATCCGGTGCTCCACCTCCATAGCTCCGCAACGAAGTCCTCTCCGCTGTCCAAGTCAAATCCGGGCTCTAGGATCGGCTTCGTCGGAGAATGGACAAGCTAGGTCGTCGATGTCCATACCGAAGATGATCTACGTCGAGGCATCGCTAAATCAAGCTCCGACTTCACCAAGTCAAGAAACTTGTGAAGTAAACACACTCTACTACTTGGCAAGAGGTAGAGGATGAAGAAATAGGAAGTGGGTTAACTTTAGAATTGGATTTCTCACTCAAAAACATCAATCACCATTGATGGAGGTGAAGCTTTTCTTCTTGAAGTCAAGGAAGAAGAAGAAGAAGAAGCTTATCCAAGTTATGATAAGTTAATTGTAAAAGAAAAGAAAATGAATTCTTATCATAATTTTAACTAGAGTCAAGTGTAGAGAATGAATCATGGTTAGTGGGAATGGTTAGGGTTAAGGATGAGATAAGAATGGTTGACTTGAACAAAGCTTCATGAAGCTTCAACTAAAGAACAAAATAAGCCACCATTCTTTTCTCTTTTCTTTTATTCATTTATCAAAAATAAAAAGGATAATTAAATAAGATAAATGAATAACAAATAAGAAACCCTAACCATTTCATTAACCTAAGTTTAATACTTTACACTTAACCAAAAAGGATGTATCATCAAACATGATACAAGCAAGTGCACAAAATCATATCGCATATGTAACGCGCACACCCGAGTGAGAAAATCCATTTAAAGTGAACCAATACTAGTTAATGCAAAGTAATATATCAAATATATAATTATACATTAAATCATTAAATCAACACTTGATTCAATGATCCGGTCATGTCGCACACAACCGACTAGTATAGAATGTATCGGCTTATCGAATCAATCCTTGATTCGATAACTAGGTTATATCGCATACAACCATTCGACACATTCATCGTGAGAATGGAATACGGCATCACATACACGCATTATTCTCGGTCCCGCACATATCTCATATGCGCTCCTATTTCGTTTCGCTTGAGCCAGGAAACCTCTGTGTAGGACTCTAAAGACTCGTCAATACGCCGGCAGCAGATGATGATCATATCAAACATCCACAAGCCGCAAGCGGTCTGCTAAACGTAACGGCCACCTGGGTATTGAGCGATCTGAAGATCGACAAGCAAGCCCGCTCACACTCCAGTGAATCCGACCAGTAACACTACCGTACAGTCCGGTCTGATCGTCTGATCTGTCGCATATCTCGCCTAGGGGTGGTAAACGTCAGACCCCAATAGCTCGATAAGTCGTGTCGATATGAGGTGTATAACTGTTCGAGAATCTACTGGTAACACTTACCAGTAAATCTCAGCAACCCTGGCCAGGGATTTCCTGTTATAGCCAATCGAACACAGCGCAACATCAACCCCCTATACCAGGAGAGACGAATCCCCTCCTATCGCTCATTGCCTCCATGTGACTCGGGACTGTACCCAAAAACCACCGTTTTGCACGCCCTCTTGGACGTGGTAAGATGGAAATCAAAGCACAGTGGGAACCACACAAGACTCTATGACGATCTCGGGTCAACAGACTACTCTGTACCAGTGTCACCAGAGAACTGCCATCTGACGTGAGGTATAATACCATCTGGGAGTTCTCGGCGAGTCCGTCCAGTGTACCCGGTCTCTACTGAGCACCCATATATCATCTCTGATGTCAAACACCGATGGATATGGGATCATCCATCGCCCATCTATATGGGTCGAGAAGGTATACGCTAGTCTACTCTGGTATATCGATGCCCCGTCTCGATTCACCCACGACTAGGGACTTTGAAGGATGTACTTATGGACTACCATGTCCCCACTAGTATGATCCGCATCATAGTCCAAGTAGTCAAGTACAGATCCTAAGGGCTTTACCAACATGTAACAGAGAGACAATCAGCATACACGTTAAGGTAAAGTTCAACCAGATAGCATACTATCATGTCGAGCAAGAAAGTCCTCCCTATATATGTCCCAGCATCCACTACAAAATACATCCTATGTACAGTAATGGCCTCTAGGGCATACATATAACTAACAGGATCTCGGTCCTTTCCTTATCGAATAAGGTGCAGGATGTTCTATAATGAACACCACGATGCAAAGCAAGAACTGTAGCTACCTGTTTTATTTTGAAATTCGATTCCACAACATCAATTAGGTTTATTTTCTTTCATTAATCTCATTAATGAATGTCCCATCATTTAAGTCCACCTAAACATCACAGATAAATATAACGTACGCTTATGCCATCCGCATTCGCCTCGATGTCCCGTCTGCACCGTTAGGTTAGGTAACTAACGCCAGAGCGAGGCAGGGCTAGCGCGGGTGTAAAATATAAGCAACGTCTATATAATATATCATATATATTATATACTATATCTATCTGAACAAATCACATGATCACATCACAGATAACGCAGCAGAAAATATCATATGAAATATTGGATATACTAGGACGTCCGTGTTTTCAATACGAGCCAGTATAAAACACGGATTCCACGGTCGTGATGAATAGCCAATCCCACACCCCTAGACCCCTACGAGAGCGGAAAGCAACCCTACCAATTCTAGGGTTAGGAGACCCGGACTCGACTCCTCGAGATGGTCTCCCACTGGACCCTAGAACCCGGTTACTTGTGCCCTCCTCCTTGGGTCTATCCTAGTGCAGAAAAGTAAATGATATACAAATGTGACATCATCCGCAACCTGGAAGTTCCCTAATAAAAGAATATTACATACAAGTTTTTACATGAATGAAAATGAAAAACACTCATCTCACATAAAAAAAACCCGGCTATTCGAACATGACGATCCAATATAACATATCCAGCAACACATAACATCGCATGTCATCAACGTAAGTAAATATGCGCATCCCAATTGTCGTTGACATATAGCAACGAAACCGGAGATATCACATATTACACTTACGGTCACAGAAAAGAAAGTGTAAAACTACAACAGTTGGAATCCGCATCCTCTTTAGACATCGCATGCCTAATCAAATGAAATATTTAGACATCACATGCCTAACAATTATAAACCCCGCATTTTAGTCTCATTATCGAAAACACTTTTCAATATAAAGTCGGGCAATTCAACAAGATTCCCGACATCCTGATCGAATACTCGTCGCAAACTTCAGTAGGCGGCCGCACCCCCGACGCCGTCGACAAAGTGAACCAAGGCGGAACACCACTGCCGCGAGCACCCGAACGAATGCTTTCGGCGACGGGGTTCTCCTACTGTCACTTGGTCGGGGCTATGGAGTGAGGCTGTCTATTAAGTTTACCCGGCGAGTATCCGCGTACGCTACGTGATTGCGACGGACTTTTGATCACATCAAAATTCCATGGCAACCGATCAAGTGAGACTAAACCGCTAGATTTATAACATTCATTCAGTTATCTCATAACTACTTGTGAATTCCAATTATTGTATCACATTCCGGATAAATAGAAAATGTTAAAATTTCCGATCGAACATTCGAACACCCAAGTTTTCTCGAAACAGCTCAACACATGATATAAGTTTAAAAACATTCAGTTCATGCCTCAGTACCAACGGTCCAGCCGTAGAAGGGTCAAGCCAACGCCTCACATGTGGCACGCCGTACTGCCCCAAACCCTAAGGTTCAAAGGGCAGTTCAAGACGGTCACATAATCGAGTTAAGGTTTGTTGTCTTCTAGAGGAACCATCGCGTTACTTGCACTACTTAGAACGTTCTTAAACTACGGAAAGATCCAACACTTGGAAATTTCCCGGCAGGGGAAAAAGTGGGTATTTATATCCGGTCGAACTTTTTAACAGTTTCTTAAATATCCGGAAAAACTTAAAGGAAGATAAATTATCCGATCGAATCAACGAGTCCCCAATACAAACCTAGAAAACTCAACACTTGAGTGGAATTAAAATATTCACAGAAAAACTTAACAAGAAAGGACCTAAGAATAATTACATGAAATTTCAGGGACTAAGTCACAATTTTAGCCGCGGAACCGCCGCAAAACCCCTGGTTTGGCCGCGGTTCCGCGGTCAAATTGTTGAATTAGGGGTCCTTACTTAACAGTAATTCTTATTTTTTCCTGCATGTTTTTCTGAGAATTTTTAATTCACAAAAATCCACTGTTTGAAAAATTCTACAGAGAGGGTTGAAATCGGGGATATCGGGTTCGATCGGACTTGTAGCTTCGTCTACACATCGCCTAAAACTCTTACCAGTATATCACTGCAACCCTGGCCAGGGATTTCCTGTTATGGCCAGTCGTGCATAGCGCAACATCAACCCCCAATACCGGGAGAGACGAATCCCCTCCTATCGCTCATTGCCTCCATGTGAATCGGGACTGTATCCAAAAACCACCTGTTTGCATGACTCAGTAGAGCCGTGGTAGGGTGGAAATCAAAGCACAGTGGGAGACACACAAGACTCTATGACGATCTCGGGTCAACAGACTATGCTGTACCAGTGCCACCAGAGAACTGCCATCTGACGTGAGGTATAATACCATCTGGGAGTTCTCGGCGAGTCCGTTCAGTGTACGCAGTCTCCACTGAGCACCCGCAAACCATCTCTGATGTCAAACACCAATGGATATGGGATCATCCATCGCCCATCACATGGGTCGAGAAGATATGCGCTAGTCTACTCTGGAATATCGATTCCCCGTCTCGATATTCCCACGACTAGGAACATTGAAGGATGTACTCATTGACTGCCCAGACCCCACTAGTATGATCTGCATCATAGTCCTGGAAGTCGAGTACACATCCTAAGGTCTTTATCAACATGTAATCAGAGAGACAGAAAGTATACATGTTAAGATAAAGAGCAACCAGATAGCGTACTATCATGTCGAGCAAGAAAGTCCTACCTATATATGTCCCAGCATCCACTACAATATACATCCAATGCACAGTAATGACCTCTAGGGCATACATATAACTAACAAGAGCTTGTGTTAATGAAACTTCAAGGTAGATCATCTTTGTTATCGAAGATCAGAAGCAAGCTTGCATCTTTCTCTTCGCGGAGCCTCTCGAGAGTCCAGATCACGATGATCGTAGCGAAGGGACCTCAACACGGAGCTTTAGAAGTGATGGACCGGATCTATAAAGGTTGTAATCCCTCTCACTTAGTGTTAAAGTGTTTAACATGCTTGTTTTCGCCTAAACTCTAATTTAAAGATCCGGCTTTGGGTTGTTCGGCACGGCTAAATTTTAAATCGGGCATGGTTGATACCTCGTAAACCCTTGTGGCAGTGCCTAGCATCCCTACAAATAATGCAACATAATCTCAAGTGAATGAATTATGTCATTTTAAACTATGGTTACAAAATATCTAGATATTTTATGACTTGAGGTTAAGCAAAACCATGGGCTACAAAACCATGGGCAAATGAAACCATGGTATTGACTTTGGCCAACTCAAGAGAAGAGAGTTGAATAGTCAACCATGATTTTATTCCTTTTTTACTTTTCTCAAATTATCAAAATATATAAATATGCTACCATGTAAGTCTTGCATTGCCACCACCAATGTATCATCAATCATGACACATGTATGCTTGCATGTGTGCATCCATATCAACATATATACAATCATGCATGCATCATAAAGAAATAGGTTTTAATAAATAAGCTAATGGACTTAATATTAAATTAACACTTGATTTAATAACCCGGTCATATCACATACGACCCGTCCAAAGGTAATCGCCCGATTAAAATACAGTATCTAATACACGCATTTGATCGAGCTCCCGCGCATATCCCATATGCACCCCACATCGTTTTGCCTGAGCTTGGAGACCCCTTTGTGGGACACTAAGACTCGTCAATACGCTAGCAGTAGGCAGTGATCACATCACATGCCCACAAACCGTCAGCGGCACAAGCTGTACGTAACGGCTCCCAGGTATTGAGCGATCAGAAGAAACACAAGCGAACCTGTCAAAACTCCCGTCGAGCCAACCGGCAACACTTACCGTACAGTCCGGTCTTTTCGTCAATAGTGCTGCATATCAAGTCTAAGGGTGGTATCGTCGACCCCATTAACCCAATAAGTTATGCTGGTATATGGTTCATAACAGATCAAGAAACTACTGATAACACTTATTAGTAAATCTCATCAGCCCTGGACAGGGACATCCTGTTATAGCCAATCGTATATAGCGCAACATCAACCCGCAATACCGGGAGAGATGAAACCCCTCCTATCGCTCATTGCCTTCATGTGCCTCGGGACTGTACCCAAAATCCACCTGTTTGCACGACTCAGTAGTGCCTTGGTAGGGTGGAGATCAAAGTACAGTGGGAGGACACACAAGACTCTATGACGATCTCGGATCTACAGACTAATCTATACCAGTGTCACCTAAGAACTGCTATCCGACGATAGATATAATACCACATAGGACTTCTCGGCGAGTCCGTTCAGTGTACCCAGTCTCACTGAGCACCCGTATACGATCTTTGGTGTCACCACACCAATGGATATTGGATCATCCATCGCCCATCATATGGGACAAGTAACGTATACGCTAGTCTACTCTGGAAATATCGATGCCCCGTCTCGATACACCCACGACTAGGAACATTATAAGGATATGCTTTATAAACTACATATGTTCCACTTGTATGATCCACATCATAATCTTAGTAGTCAAGCGAATATCCCAAGGGCTATATCAACATGTACCAAATGGGTGAAAGCATGATCAAATGAACATGTCAAGATAAAGTATAACCAGATAGCATACTATCATGTCGAGCAAGAATGTCCCCTGAATACACACACACACACACACACACACACACACACACACACACACACACACACACACACATACCGGTACATACACTATCATATAATGGCCTTTAGGGCATACATATATCCAACAATCTCCCACTTGCACTAAGGCCAATTATTCGCGTATCTCATACCAAACATCTCAAAAAGTCGCTCATGCTGCGGCAGAGGGAGGGCCTTAGTGAGTGGATCCGCGGTGTTATTCTTTGTATCTACTCTCCGAATCTCGATCTCGCCGTGATCAACTATCTCCCGGATCATATGATATCGCTTGAGGATGTGTCTGGATCGCTGAAGGGACATAGGCTCTTGGCCAACTCCATAGCCCCATTATTATCACAATACAATGGTATTGGATCAATAATGGTCGGAATAACCACTAGCTCCGAGATGAACTTCCTCATCCAGACGGCTTCCTTGGCAGCATCATTTGTAGCAATATACTCAGCTTCCATCGTGGAGTCTGCAACGGTATCATGTTTGGAACTCTTCCAACATGCCGCCCCTCCATTGAGGGTAAAGACAAACCCTGAGATAGATTTGCTGTCATCCTTATCACTCTGGAAGCTTGAATTGGTAAAGGACACCATTTGGAGATCTCCATTACCATACACCAAGAACATTTCTTTAGTCCTTCGCAAGTACTTAAGAATGTTCTTCACAGCTGTCCAGTGATTCTCCCCTGGGTTGGATTGATGCCTGCTTACTACACCTAGTGCATAAGCTATATCAAGGCGTGTACATAACATCGCATACATTATAGATCCTACAGCAGAAGCGTATGGTATATTGCTCATTCGAGCTCTCTCTTCATCAGTCTTTGGGCAAAAGTCCTTGGAGAGAGTGACTCCATGACTAGCGGGTAAGGCACCCCACTTGGAGTCTTCTATACTAAACCTCTTTAGGATGGTGTTAATGCACCTGGTTTAGGACAATCCCAACAACCTTTTAGATCTATCACTATAGATCTTCATGCCCAATACGTACGAGGCATCACCCAGGTCCTTCAGGAGAACCTTTGGGAAAAGAACAGTTTGACCGATTGTAGCATAGGAATATCATTTCCTATCAGAAGAATGTCATCCACGTACAATACGAGGAATGTGACAGTACTTCCTACAATCTTCTTATAAACACAAGATTCATCTGGATTTTTGACGAAATCAAACTCTTTGATAACATCATCAAAACAGATGTTCCAACTCCGTGATGCCTGCTTTAATCCATAAATGGATTTAAGCAACCTACATGCTTTCTCGCTGCTCCCACTATTAATGAAGCCCTCTGGCTGATCCATATAAACGCATTCTTCTAAATCACCATTTAGAAAAGCAGTTTTAACGTCCATCTGCATAGTCGTAGTGAGCAGCAATAGCAAGTAGGATCCGAATGGATTTAAGCATGGCTAAAGGAGAAAATGTTTCGTCATAGTCCAGTCCTGGTCTTTGCCGAAATCCTTTCGCCACAAGCCTTGCCTTATAGGTCTCCACCTGCCCATCTACACCGATCTTTCTCTTAAAGATCCATTTGCGCCCTACGGGTTTTACCCCATAGGGTACAACATCCAAAGTCCATACTTTGTTGGTTTACATAGAATCCATTTCGGATCTCATGGCATCCAGCCACTTCACAGAGTCACCACTCGTGATAGCTTGCTGAAATCTGGTAGGGTCATCATCATCCATGATGCAATCTTCTCCATCACCATCAACGAGAAAACCGTAGTATCTCTCCGGTGGGCCAGAAGTCCTACCTGATCTACGGAGTGGCTAAGGTTTATTAAGTCCTGTTGCAACATCAGGTTCAACCAAGTCGTCATTTGTAACTTGTGTCTCTAGAACCTCTTTTAGATCTGCCACATGGCCATCAGTATCATTTGGAAAAATCTCATTTTCTAAAAATATGGCATTTCGAGAAACAAACACCCTTTGTTCTTCCTTGTGGTAGAAAATATATCCATATGAATCTTTTGGATATCCCATAAATACACACTTGACTGATCGTGTCTCGAGTTTGTCCGGATTCTGCTTTTTGACAAAAGCCGGACAACCCCAAATATTAATTCGCTTAAGAGATGGTATCTTCCCACACCATATCTCATATGGAGTGGTTGACACGGTCTTGGTTGGAACTATGTTCAACAGAAAAGCTGCAGTCTCCAATGCATGCCCCCAAAAGGAGAAGGGAGCAATGGCAGAGGGAAGAGACTGTAGAACAATATCAATATACTACTCGTTCTCCATTGTCCATCCGAGGCCCTCAAGCTCTTCAATAAGAGCTATCATCTTCAAAACGTGATCGCCTACTGGTGTGCCAGGAGCCATCCGCATCAGAAACAGCTTTCGATATGCTTCGTATCGAAGGATACGAGGTTGCTCCCCATACATATCTTTTGTATGGAGAAAGATGGATTGAACATCCATCTGCTCGTGCTGCTTTGGATGTGTATTGTCCATCAATGCAAGCGCGAGGCATTTGGCAGTAGCACAGTCAAAATCCCACGTTTTGCGGATCTCCCAATCCGCAACAGAAGATTCAGGGGCTGGGCTGAGGCAGTGAGGACATATGATACTATATCATATGTGATAGCAATGTTAATGTTCCTCAACCAGTCTTTATAGTTCGTCCATTTAGCTTATTTTTCTTTAACAATATCTTAAGTCCAGTCATGGTTATCTGCCATTAGGAGAGAGAAAATAATACACTCAGTGAAAGCTCTTGCGGTTGGGATACTTACAACGGCAGCAAGGTTTCGGGTGACATCTCTCATGCCAATTTCAAAATTTTCCATTATAGATAACCCTAAACATAGGAACTTTAACTAGAGAATCAAACAAAACTAGCATGTTAACACTTTAACATGTAAGAGTTAGGGATTACAACCTTTGTACTCCGTTCCTTCGCTTCATAAGCTCCGTGTTGAGGTCCTTTCGCTGCGATCATCAAGTACCCGGACTCTAGAGAGGCTCCATGAAGAGAAAGATGCAACCTTGCTTCCAATCATCAAAAACTAAGATGATCTACCTTGAAGAAACACTAACCCAAGCTCTTGCTTCACTAATGAAGTATTAGTAAAGCAAACACCCTAATCTATGTGGCTAGAATAGATGAGGATGATGAAATAGGAATTTAGCTCTCTTTTGTTTTCAATTTCTCACATTAAATCAACACAAACCCAAAAGCTAGAAAGCTTCTTTCAAGACCAAGAAGAAGAAGAATCCTTTTGTGATGAATAATGAATTATTGTTGTGGTTACAATTGCAACCATGGGTTAAGAATGAAAGGCTTAACCCTTGTAGAGAATAAACCATAGGTTAAGGGTTTGGGTTGGGTTAAATAATATCTGCACAAAATATCAAAGGATGAAGACAAAAGGAAAGCTTCATGAAGCTTCATGAAAGCTTCATCCAAAACCTAACCCCTAATCCAAACCCTAACTTTGTTTAAATTCAACAACCATATTGCATTTGTAACCCTAACATGCTACAATATTATATATCACACATATAATATATAATGTAACAAAAGAAAATAATACAATTAACATATATCGCATATACATCAATGTGTTATCCAAGTGAGAAAAAGAATCTTTAAGTGAGCTTATATTAGTTAATGCAATGTAATATATCATATATATAATTATACATTAAATTATTGAATCAACACTTGATCCGATAATCCGGCTATTTCATAAATAACCGACTAATATAAAATGTATCAGTTCATCGAATCAACACTTGATTCGATGAGCCGGCTATATCACATATACCGGGCCGATATCACATATCGCGTGAATAGAATACGGTATCTCATATCGTATTAGTCTCCGTCCCGCACATATCACATATGTGCTCCTACTCCGTTTTGCCTGAGCCAGGAAACCTCTGTGTAGGACTCTAAAGAATCGTCAATACGCCGGCAGTAGGTGATGATTATATCAAACACCCACAAGCTGCAAGCGGTCAGCTAAACGTAACAGCTACCCAGGTATTGAGCGATCAGAAGATCAACAAGCACTCCTGTACATTCTCCTGTGAATCCAATCAGTAACACTCCCGTACAGTCTGGTCTCTTCGTCTGATATGTCTCATATCCAGTCTAGGGGTGGTAAACGTCAGACCCCAGTAAACGATAAGTAGTGTCGATATGAGGTCCATAATATTTTGAGAAACTACTGATAACACTTACTAGTAAATCTCAGCAACCCTGGACATGGATTTCGAGTTATAGCCAATCGAACACAGCGCAACATCAACCCCCAATACCGGGAGAGACGAAACCCTTCATATCGCTCATTGCCTCCATGTGGTTCGGGACTGTACCCAAAAGCCACCGTTTTGCATGTTCTCTTGAACATGGTAAGGTGGAAATCAAAGCACTGTGGGAATCACACAAGACTCTATGATGATCTCGGGTCTACAGACTAACCTGTACCAGTGTCACCAGAGAACTGCCATCTGACGTGAGGTATAATACTATCTGGGAGTTCTCGGCGAGTCCGTCCAGTGTACCCAGTCTCCACTGAGCACCCGTATACTGTCTCTGATGTCAAACACCAATGGATATGGGATCATCCATCGCCCATCTAGATGGGTCGAGAAGCTATACGCTAGTCTACTCTGGTATATCGATGCCCTGTCTCGATACACCTACGACTAGGAACATTTGAAGGTTGTACTTAGCGACTACTCAGTCCCCACTAGTATGATCTACAACATATTCCTGGTAGTCAAGTACTCATCCAAAGGGCTTTATCAACATGTAACATAGAGGCAATCAGAGTACCTATTAAGATAAAGATCAACCAGATAGCATACTATAATGTCGAGCAAGAATGTCCTCCATATATATGTCCAAGCATCCACTACAATATGCATCGTATATATAGTAATGGCCTCTAGGACATACATATCACTAACAATCTCCCACTTAAACTAGGGCTATCTATTGTGGTATCTCATGCCCAAAATTCAGCTGTGGTTGAAGTATCTCATACTCAACCATCCCATAATAGTCTCTACTGGGAAATAGGTCTTTGTGACTGGATCCGCGCTGTTGTCCTCTGTCTACTCTCCTGACCTCGATCTCCCTGGAGATCATCCATCTCCATTATCAGGTGATACTTCCTAAGAATATTTCTGGATCTCTGATGGGACAGGGGTTCCTAGGCATAAGCCACGACTCCAATGTCACACAATGGTAGAAACGAAGTTCATCTCATGAACTAATATATATCCAAACTACTTCTTTGGTAGCATCCTTGGTAACGATGTATCTTTCCTTTAATCATCTAGTTTGTCATGGTATCTTGTTTGGAACTCTTCCAACATACCATCCCTCTGCTGAGGGTAAAGACAATGCCCATGACTGACATTCAGTCGACCTTAACACCCTGCAAGCTATCCAGTGATTCTCCCTAGGATCGATTGATACCATCTCACTACACCTAGTGAGAATCCTAACATCCAATTAGATCTATCTCATAGATCCAAATCCCAGGATTTAGGAGGTATCACCTTGATCCTATATGGAGAATCCTTGTGATAAGAGGAGATTGATCGAGCGTAGCATAGGAAACTCCTTCCCTATCAAGAGTATGTCATCAACGTACTATATGAGGATCACCAGCATACTCCCTACTACCTTTTTGTATATACTAGGTTCATCAACCATTTCGATGAAGTCAAACTCTTTGACTACCACATCAAAACAGATGTTCCAACTCCGTGATGCCTGATTTTTCCCATAAAATAACTTGCACACGTTTCCGCTGCTCCCATTGTCTACGAAGCCCTCTGGCTGTGTACTTATAGACGCTCTCTTCTAAATTACTATTTAAAAAAGCAGTCATGACACCCAACCGCCAGATATCATAGTCATGGTATGTAGCAATGGAAAGTAGGATCTGGATGGACTTAAGCATTGCTTTGAAAGTCTCAACTTTTCCATGTACACCAAGTAATCTTCTCAAGATATACTTGCTCCTGATGGGGATTTAACCCTTCTGATAAAGGAACCAAAGTCCATACTTTGTTGGTGTATATGGATTCCATCTCAGATCGCAAAGCATCCAGCCATTCTTACAGAGTCTCCACTCTTGATGGCCTGCTCGAAACTAGTTGGGTCATCATCTCATGATGCAATCCTCACTCCTACTATTATAGAGAAACCGAAGTATCTCCCAGGTGGATGAGGAACACTACTAAATCGGCGGAGAGGTTGAGGTTCGTTGGAAACTATTGAATCCTCCGGGTTCACCAAATCATCAGCTGCAGTTTGTATAGATGGAACTTCTTCCAGTTCTACCTCTTAACCACTAATTTCTTCACAAGAAATTCCCTTTCCAAAAGGTGGCATGCTGAGAAACAAAACACGTTTTGTTCCTCGGTTCGGTAGAAGATATTCCCTTGTGAATGCTTGGGATATCCAACAAACTTCCACAGAACTGACCTTGCCTCGATCTTGTCCGGATTTTGCTTTTAGACATAGGCCGGACAACCCAAATCTTAACATCCATAAGAGATGGGCTCTTCCCATATCATATCACATATGGAGTGTGTAGGCACGTGATTTGATTAGAACCCTATTCAATAGGTATGCAACTTCTCAAGTGCATATCCCTAAAAGGAAATAGGCAACTGTCACGACCCGAAAGTACGGAACGTGACCGGCACTTAGATTACGAAGCGTCTAGAGGCGCCACGTAACCTAAGTAAGCCGAAGCCCAGAAATCTAAACCATAAAAGAAGAAGAAGAAGAAGAAAGAAAACAAGTTTAAAAGCATCAGCAAATTTTCTCAAAAATTTCGGCAGAGTCTCCTCTGTAAAAACTGGCCCCCAAACGGGTACAACAAGTATAATATAAATAAACAATAAAAAGCATCCCCAAACGGGTGCTAGCTCAACGCCAACAGACGGAAACAACCACAACAAACACAATAATATACAACGCCAAAGGGCGAGGCTCAAAACTCAAAAGAAAACAAAACCACCAGATCAGAATAATACATGCGCGACTCTAAGGTCGAAATAAAAGACTGATCGAATAAACTTATCAAGTAATACAAGTATGGTTGATGGAGCTTACTAGATACAAATGAATGAATAAAAGTACAATGGTGGTTCGGATACAAGTGAACCAACTTACCGTGCAAATCACCCTGAAGAAAAGATGTGCCAACAAGCTGCCACGGAAACCTGTACATCGAACCTGAAATAAAATTTGGCACAACGGGGGTGAGTTGCCAACTCATGAGTAGAAGACATCTACGAAAAGAAATCGAATGCACGACGCTATCCTAGGTCATAATAATACACTATAATATCTGAATCATCTAGTAATAGCAGGGTAAAACTACGTGTAAGTGCAGATACTTCGTGCTTGTGTCAGTGCCTCATATAATACTATGTCATATGAAATGAAATGCATACACCATGAATGTAAAGTAACAAATCCTGAAATCCAGATATATGTATAAGAAATCTTTAGCTGTTATCATAGTAAAATGTGTATAAGAATCTGAAATCTCAACAATGAAATCCATGGAAATCCGTGTCAAGCGTCGACACAACACATGTAATCTCAAGTCTCAATATCTCGGGCTCCGTCAGTCCGGATCGGCCCATATCATCAAATCTCACGACAACGGTCGGTATCCTCCGGATATCCGCCGGGCCAGACATCACCGGTAGGTAGCCTTCCCCTGCCAGGCTCATCGTCTACAACTCGATCTTCTTGCCCCGGGGTACCATACCGGCCCCACCATGTACCCGAGACGGTTCATCCATTCCTCGAATCGGGTCTCGAAATCCAATAGAAAACATGAAATCTCATGGTGGACGACACATACATCACGAGAAAACCGCATCTTATGTTTTTAAAAAGAGAGGAGGAGGAGAGAGAGAAGTTTTTTACATATTCTTGCGGTTTTCCCCAAAATCCAGAAATCTCATAGAAATCCAAATCTCAACATCATGAGTAACTATATGATAAGTGTCGGCATATGCCCATAATATTGCATGATAACATGAAAATATGAATGCATGAATGTCTAAGTAATAAATATCATGTCTATACTAACATCAGAGAATAATCACAATATTATATCGGTCTAGTTGTTAACTGATTCTATCCATAAAAGACAATATGATCTAAAGTGTACGTGACATAGCAATTACCGATGATGATGTGTGTGAGCCGGCAAATAAGTGTGCGTGGAATATGCGCATCATCGGTAATGGTGCTGGTATCCTAATAGGTAAAGTTTATACTGATTATAGCAACATATGTAAGAACATGCAACATTATGATTACAATGTGAAAGTAAAGACGGATGTGTGTTATCCACTCATTTGATATACAATTTCCACTACCACTATACGACTCGAACCTAACGTAGTGTCCATCTAACCTCCCCAAGGAAAACTAAACCTAAGAACTGGTCGATAGAAGTATACCAAAAGCCTGAGTCCATATCTCTAACAGTCGGCGATCCTGCCTCAATAGCGTCACGTACATAGTACGACTTCCTCAAATCAAGAGTGCGGATCAATCATCACATCTATGCCTCGTACGGTAAAATCCATCGTACGGCATCCCAATATCGGGGTACGGGTCAAATATCACCTACGTGTCTCATTATTCGTATAATATCATCATCAACACATGTCATGATCGAGGTGCTATGCTGTAATCGCATACATCAATTATATAACATTGCCATCATAAATATACCTCATTAATTTATCCTCAGAAATAGCATGTCATATGTATCATGTTGTGATCGAGTCATACTGATATCATATCGTCATCAAGTCACACCTATATGATATCGACATCAGGTCACACCTATATGATGTCGTAATCAAGTCATACATATATCATATCGTGATCAGTCACAAGTTACAGTTCGGGTTCTATTTTAGAGTCCCATGTACCTCAATATCATCACTACACATTATAATTTAGGTATACCTGTTCATTATCTCATTCTCTAACGATCCGCTAACACTTTAATACGACTGTATAATCAAGAATCACGGCATCAAGCCCAGTTATCCTGTTTCATTCCCGTGTATCAATGTATCCCACATACGTGTTGTATATATCTATATATATACCTATACCTAGTCCTATATATATATACACATACCCGTATACACCATGTCGAGTTTCAGTGTGTGCGTGTGTGTGTTTCTACCTGAAACCTACGAACCACTTCCCGGGTATTCATCCTCTGGTATGGTCTTCCTAAATCAGTCTGGTCCAGCCTAGGGTCATTACTAGGGTCCTACTCATTTTGAATCTAGGGTCACATCTGGTTTTCTAATGTCAATAAGTACTATTCCTATTCTACGTTGCGGGGGTGCTAAACGCCATCCACCCGACTTTCCCCCGTAGATATGCATCTACTCACCTGGTCCATGTCTGCCGAAGACGGTGTCGCCATCATCCTCTTCATCGCCCGCAGTCCACGTGAGGGGTACCTAAACACAAACATATAAATAGTATCGTAAACTGAATCACATACAAAAGCCAAAACGATGCAAGGAACTAGCATAGGTTAAAACCTATGTCCCGTCCACGCAAAAGAACCAAATATCGCTCGATATCGGCGTACAAACTCCGATGGATCGAGATAAACATCAACAAATAACTCGTAGTTTTAAAACACCTTACTAATATTATAAAACATGATTAAATCCATCGAAACCCTAAAATCCATCAAACCGTCCAATTTCGTAAAACCCGAAAATACCAATTTACCGTTTTTCATCAAAACTTGACATTTAAATGAAACCAATGGTCATAAAACTAATTAAATAGCATAACTAGACTATACAAACCATTACTATATTTTTATTACACAAATTTGTATTAATTTGAAATTTCTAGTTTGCAACCTTTAACAATTTTCAACATTTTTCAAGCAAAATATCTAAATTCCACCACAAAACATGATTTTGCATGAATTAATGTACTAAACTACAATTCATGATGATAATGATATGATGAAACCAAGATTATATTTTTAATTTCATTTATATAGGAATTTCCAAAATCTAGTTTACAAAATACAAGCATTTTATTAGTATTTTCCAATTATCAAAGAAAACTTGTGATCAAACTAAGTTTTTCCTTCCTTTAATATGCTAATATTCTCATTAAAACTACCATCTAATGATAACAAGCTTAATAAGAATTTTATTTTACCCACAAACACATTTTTGAAAAATCTAGTTAGCTAAATAGCTTAATTAAAACAATTTGAATAAACAATTTATTATACAACAACCATGCAATATTTTTCCACTCTAAAAGATGTTAAACTAGCTATTATAACCTTATTTAATTAATAAAAACCACAACTTGAATTTACAAACCCTAACTTTAATTTTAAAATTTGCAACTAGAATTAATATATTAAATCTAATTATGCTTTAAAAGAAACATCTAATAGAAATAAAACAAAAGAAGGAAATTTATACCTTCAAAATATGAAACCCAAACATGAAAATGAGCCTCCAAAATGCATGCTTTCCATCTCCAAAATCCATGCTAAATAGGTCAAAGGAAAATGGTAGAGGTTGAATGTTGATTTTTGAGATTTATTTTTGGAATTTTTGATGAATTTTGATGATTTTTATTGCAAAAATGATGGGGGAAAAATTTTGGGGCTACCCATGGAGGGGAGGCCGGCCATGGAGAGGGAAGAGGGTGGAGAGAGAGAAAAATTGTGTGGTATTGTGTAGAAAGTTCATAAATAATGCATTTTTTTCACTTAAACCCTTTATTACCTAACTTTTTCAATTTAACCCTTTTTCTAGAAATTTCTAGAACCATGGAGAGATTTTGGAAAAGATTTTGCATATTACACACTTGATTCTAATATACCATGGCTCATTTTTACAAATTAAAACCATTTAAATTTGTAATTTACACTAATTTAGTTCAAAAAATAAAGCTTATGTTAATATTTAAAATAATTAATTTAGGAAAAATATTTAATTAAAATAAAAATTTATAAGTGGCTAAATAAACACCATTTACTAGTAATTACATAATTAAAATATGTATTTTTGAAATTATAATGAAAAACAATTACGGTTTAATTTTACGAAAAATACATTTTACTTTACCGAAATTCATAAAATTCACTTAAACAATTTTATTCATTTAATTATTTATTTAATTATTTTTAAAACGTTACAATCCTCCCCCCTTTTGAAATTCGGTCCCCGAATTTAAATTAAAACTCCCCCTCCAAATACTAAAACATTTAGCAAAACACTCAAATCGTCGGGGCTCCGAAATCATCAATACATAACAAAAATCAACTCCGTCAAGCATAACGCAATCATCGGAGTTATGGCGAGAATAAAATATCAAAACCCAATATGAAAACCAACATAATATACATCAATCTACAACTTATATATAGTGTGCATCATAGTGAAATCACCTAAATATCAGAATAAAGAAGCATACGAAAACCCCTCATGAAAATCGCCGTGCAATGCACGTGTCACGGCATAAGTAGGGGACGTTTATTTAAAAAAAATAACTATATATATATATATCTTTTATTTAACATACACGTCCCGCCTGGTTACTAAATCAAATAATAATGATTATGAAACATACTGCTCAAACTGAAATCAATCCCAATCACATCAATAAAATATCATGTGCGTCCGGTGCGCACTGAAATCGAAACCAAATACAGATGCCATGAATACATACAAAAACAAAATAAGTGCAACAGATGTGCACCAAAACATCTGTCAAGTGCAACGGGCGTGCACGACTCACTATCAGGTGCATCTAATCTGCACAAAACCCCGATTTAGTGCATCTGGTGTGCACAAAATCGCATCAAGTGCGCCAAGTATGCGCAAGAATCCTAATCAGGTGCACATGGTGCACGAAAACATACATCGAATATCAGAATCGAAATCATAATACGAAAATGGATAAAAACTAGGTCGAAGCATATATCAAAATCATGTGTAACCCATATGCACGAAATCAAAAAATAAAAAAAATCTCAAAATATATAAAACCAAATCAAGTGTACCGGGTGTATACTAAGCAACATCAATACATCTGATATGTGAAACACGGATAGAATGCAATGAAGGTACACATAAGAAATACCAATCGTAGAACAAAATCCTCAAAATACCAAAATCCAATAACAGAAATATGAAATTCAAATCACCAAGTCACATCGTAATCACTATCGTCAATGTGCGCCTCTTTCCTCTGATGTCGATTGCTTCAAACTTATCTCTTCATAAGTGTGCTGACTGCGCTACCGACGGCAATACTCATATCTAGAGTCTCCCACGTAGTCGATCCCTTCACTTGATATCCGGACTACATTAAACCTTTCGATCGATCCATCAAATCCCATAATTCCCCGAGAGCTCAACACTCAAGTACAGTTTAAAATATCCGGTACATACCCCAGCATCGATGATCCAGCCGTAGAAGGGCAAACCCAAGCCTCACTAATGGCACCGCGGAACTGCCGTAAACCGTAAGGTTCAAGGGCATTCTCGTGGTCATTATGTCGAGTTAGGGTTTCATTTTTCTAGAGGGTCCATCGAAATACCTGCATGTTCTTCCGAATATCTTAAACTTGGGAAAATGGTTTTCTGATAATCGTTCGAACCCTTTAACTTCATCCGGACGGCATGTGAATACCCTTTATCCGCACGCTAAGCAATGCTTCAATCCTCAAGAATAACCAATACTCTAATGGTTATCGCATTCGAGCCGCAGCTCCTTCTGCCAGTGTGCCCGTGGTTAACAGAAACCACCCTCCAACATTGACGAAGATAGATCAAAAGAACGAATGGAATACGGTGCAAACAATTGTACATCCTAAGGCTCCTTAAGTAGAGCAGCGTATCGTAAGTATGCCGCGGACCATACCCACGGTACGTTACTCTACCTAAATCGCCTGCTCCATCAACCAAGGGTCACCTAGACTTATACAAGGTTAAACCTAGCGCTCTGATACCAACTTTGTCACGACCCGAAAGTACGGAACGTGACCGGCACTTAGATTACGAAGCGTCTAGAGGCGCCACGTAACCTAAGTAAGCCGAAGCCCAGAAATCTAAACCATGAAAGAAGAAGAAGAAGAAAAAAGAAAACAAGTTTAAAAGCATCAGCAAATTTTCTCAAAATTTCGGCAGAGTCTCCTCTGTAAAAACTGGCCCCCAAACGGGTACAACAAGTATAATATAAATAAACAATAAAAAGCATCCCCAAACGGGTGCTAGCTCAACGCCAACAGACGGAAACAACCACAACAAACACAATAATATACAACGCCAAAGGGCGAGGCTCAAAACTCAAAAGAAAACAAAACCACCAGATCAGAATAATACATGCGCGACTCTAAGGTCGAAATAAAAGACTGGTCGAATAAACTTATCAAGTAATACAAGTATGGTTGATGGAGCTTACTAGATACAAATGAATGAATAAAAGTACAATGGTGGTTCGGATACAAGTGAACCAACCTACCGTGCAAATCACCCTGAAGAAAAGATGTGCCAACAAGCTGCCACGGAAACCTGTACATCGAACCTGAAATAAAATTTGGCACAACGGGGGTGAGTTGCCAACTCGTGAGTAGAAGACATCTACGAAAAGAAATCGAATGCACGACGCTATCCTAGGTCATAATAATACACTATAATATCCCAATCATCTAGTAATAGCAGGGTAAAACTACGTGTAAGTGCAGATACTTCGTGCTTGTGTCAGTGCCTCATATAATACTATGTCATATGAAATGAAATGCATACACCATGAATGTAAAGTAACAAATCCTGAAATCCAGATATATATGTATAAGAAACCTTTAACTGTTATCATAGTAAAATGTGTATAAGAATCTGAAATTTCAACAATGAAATCCATGGAAATCCGTGTCAAGCGTCGACACAACACATGTAATCTCAAGTCTCAATATCTCGAACTCCGTCAGTCCGGATCGGCCCATATCATCAAATCTCACGACAACGGTCGGTATCCTCCGGATATCCGCCGCGCCAGACATCACCGGTAGGTAGCCTTCCCCTGCCAGGCTCATCGTCTACAACTCGATCTTCTTTCCCCGGGGTACCATACCGGGCCCACCATGTACCCGAGACGGTTCATCCACTCCTCGAATCGGGTTTTGAAATCCAACAGAAAACATGAAATCTCATGGTGGACGACACATACATCACGAGAAAACCTCATCTTATGTTTTTAAAAAGAGAGGATGAGGAGAGAGAGAAGTTTTTTACATATTCTTTCGGTTTTCCACAAAATCCAGAAATCTCATAGAAATCCAAATCTCAACATCATGAGTAACTATATGATAAGTGTCAGCATATGCCCATAATACTGCATGATAACATGAAAATATGAATGCATGAATGTCTAAGTAATAAATATCATGTCTATACTAACGTCAGAGAATAATCACAATATTATATCGGTCTAGTTGTTAACTGATTCTATCCATAAAAGACAATATGATCTAAAGTGTACGTGACATAGCAATTACCGATGATGATGTGTGTGAGCCGGCAAATAAGTGTGCGTGGAATATGCGCATCATCGGTAATGGTGCTGGTGTCCTAATAGGTAAAGTTTATACTGATTATAGCAACATATGTAAGAACATGCAACATTATGATTACAATGTGAAAGTAAAGACGGATGTGTGTTATCCACTCATTTGATTTACAATTTCCACTACCACTATACGACTCGAACCTAACGTAGTGTCCATCTAACCCCCCCAAGGAAAACTAAACCTAAGAACTGGTCGATAGAAGTATACCTAAACCCTGAGTCCATATCTCTAACAGTCGGTGATCCTGCCTCAATAGCGTCACGTACATAGTACGACTTCCTCAAATCAAGAGTGCGGATCAATCATCACATCTATGCCTCGTACGGTAAAATCCATCGTACGGCATCCCAATATCGGGGTACGGGTCAAATATCACCTACGTGTCTCATTATTCGTATAATATCATCATCAACACATGTCATGATCGAGGTGCTATGCTGTAATCGCATACATCAATTATATAACATTGCCATCATAAATATACCTCATTAATTTATCCTCAGAAATAGCATGTCATATGTATCATGTTGTGATCGAGTCATACTGATATCATATCGTTATCAAGTCACACCTATAAGATATCGACATCAGGTCACACCTATATGATGTCGTAATCAAGTCATACATATATCATATCGTGATCAGTCACAAGTTACAGTTCGCGTTCTATTTTAGAGTCCCATGTACCTCAATATCATCACTAGCCATTATAATTTAGGTATACCTGTTCATTATCTCATTCTCTAATGATCCGCTAACACTTTAATACGACTGTATAGTCAAGAATCACGGCATCAAGCCCAGTTATCCTGTTTCATTCCCGTGTATCAATGTATCCCACATACGTGTTGTATATATATATATATACCTATACCTAGTCCTATATATATATACACATACCCGTATACACCATGTCGAGTTTCAGTGTGTGCGTGTGTGTGTTTCTACCTGAAACCTACGAACCTCTTCCAGGGTATTCATCCTCTGGTATGGTCTTCCTAAATCAGTCTGGTCCATCCTAGGGTCATTACTAGGGTCCTACTCATTAAGAATCTTGGGTCACATCTGGTTTCCTAATGTCAATAAGTACTATTCCTATTCTACGTTGCGGGGGTGCTAAACGCCATCCACCCGACTTTCCCCCGTAGATATGCATCTACTCACCTGGTCCATGTCTGCCGAAGACGGTGTCGCCATCATCCTCTTCATCGCCCGCAGTCCACGTGAGGGGTACCTAAACACAAACATATAAATAGTATCGTAAACTGAATCACATACAAAAGCCAAAACGATGCAAGGAACAAGCATAGGTTAAAACCTATGTCCCGTCCACACAAAAGAACCAAATATCGCTCGATATCGGCGTACAAATTCCGATGGATCAAGATAAACATCAACAAATAACTCGTAGTTTTAAAACACCTTACTTATATTATAAAACATGATTAAATCCATCGAAACCCTAAAATCCATCAAACCGTCCAATTTCGTAAAACCCGAAAATACCAATTTACCGTTTTTCATCAAAACTTGACATTTAAATGAAACCAATGGTCATAAAACTCATTAAATAGCATAACTAGACTATACAAACCATTACTATATTTTTATTACACAAATTTGTATTAATTTGAAATTTCTAGTTTGCAACCTTTAACAATTTTCAACATTTTTCAAGCAAAATATCTAAATTCCACCACAAAACATGATTTTGCATGAATTAATGTACTAAACTAAAATTTATGATGATAATGATATGATGAAACCATGATTATATTTTTAATTTCATTTATATAGGAATTTCCAAAATCTAGTTTACAAAATACTAGCATTTTATTAGTATTTTCCAATTATCAAAGGAAACTAGTGATCAAACTAAGTTTTTCCTTCCTTTAATATGCTAATGTTCTCATTAAAACTACCATCTAATGATAACAAGATTAATAAGAATTTTATTTTACCCACAAACACATTTTTGAAAAATCTAGTTAGCTAACTAGCTTAATTAAAACAATTTGAATAAACAATTTATTATACAACAACCATGCAATATTTTTCCACTCTAAAAGATGTTAAATTAGTTATTATAACCTTATTTAATTAATAAAAACCACAACTTGAATTTACAAACCCTAACTTTAATTTTAAAATTTGCAACTAGAATTAATATATTAAATCTAATTATGCTTTAAAAGAAACATCTAATAGAAATAAAACAAAAGAAGGAAATTTATACCTTCAAAATATGAAACCCAAACATGAAAATGAGCCTCCAAAATGCATGCTTTCCATCTCTAAAATCCATGCTAAATAGGTGAAAGGAAAATGGTAGAGGTTGAATGTTGATTTTTGAGATTTATTTTTGGAATTTTTGATGAATTTTGATGATTTTTATTGCAAAAATGATGGGGGAAAAATTTTGGGGCTACCCATGGAGGGGAGGCCGGCCATGGAGAGGGAAGAGGGTGGAGAGAGAGAAAAAAATGTGTGGTATTGTGTAGAAAGTTCATAAATAATGCATTTTTTTCACTTAAACCCTTTATTATCTAACTTTTTCAATTTAACCCTTTTCCTAGAAATTTCTAGAACCATGGAGAGATTTTGGAAAAGATTTTGCATATTACACACTTGATTCTAATATACCATGGCTCATTTTTACAAATTAAAACCATTCAAATTTGTAATTTACACTAATTTAGTTTAAAAAATAAAGCTTATGTTAATATTTAAAATAATTAATTTAGGAAAAATATTTAATTAAAATAAAAATTTATAAGTGGATAAATAAACACCATTTACTAGTAATTACATAATTAAAATATGTATTTTTGAAATTATAATGAAAAACAATTACGGTTTAATTTTACGAAAAATACATTTTACTTTACCGAAATTCATAAAATTCACTTAAACAATTTTATTCATTTAATTATTTATTTAATTATTTTTAAAACGTTACAGCAACTCAGTAGTACTCATCATAGAGCACACCATATCACATAGGGTGCGACTGCTCTACCCCGATGCGCCGACGTGCTGTGGTGTACACGGAGGAGTAATGCTGAGAGAGAATCTCATTCTCCTTTAGAATAGTCCAGGAATTCCGTGCTCAAGTATTCTCCTCCCTGATCTCATCAAAGGACATAATACTTATACCTTTTTTGGTTCTCTTCTTCTAACTTATATTCATCGAATTTCTCAAAAGGTTCAGACTTGTGTTTCAACAGGAACATATGTCCGAATCTTAAGAGATAATCAGTGAATGTAATGAAGTACAAAGAACCGGTCCTGGCATATGTAGACAGGAGAAGTACATACATCATCATGTATCATTCCCAAGAGTTCACTAACTCTTTCTCTGTTTCCAATAAACGGAGCTGTGGTCATTTTATCTTTGTGACATGAATGGTAAGTTTCACACGATGTAAGTTTAAACTGATTTAAATATGCATCTTAATTTAACTTTGCTAGGCGGGTCGCATTGATATGACCTAGTCTACAATCCTTAAGAAGAATTCGTTCATTTCTAAACTCTTCCCCCTGTATGTGTTCTGTACGTTAAGAACTGTGGTTTTGATTTAGAATGTTTGTGTTTTTAGATAACGTGCCTGAACCGATCAACTCTTGATATAGGAAATTTTCAAAACATTATCCAACAATACAAAATTTTATCCTTCTTTACTTAATAAAGAGACTGATATGATATTGTATATCAGGTTCGGTATCTAATAACATTCGTTCAGAGTCAATGTATTTGTTAATACAGGGTGATAACTGCCAACAGACTTGGCTGCAACACTTGCACCATTTTTTACTCTTAAAACTTATCACCCTTTCTCAGTTCTCTACCTATCTGTAACCCATGTAACATATTACATATGTGGTATCCTGATCAGTTATCTCATACCCAGGACGTAAAGGATACTGAGAAACAGTTCTCTGTAATGAACACACCCGAAGAAGATGCATCATCATACACTTTCTTCGTTTGGGCGGCACGGGAATTCTGGTAATCCCATATTTCCTGCTCGGTCTTATAACAATTATAAGTTGGAGTGGGACCAACGTTTCCTAGCGCAGTATAACAAGCGGGTTCGGTCAATAAATCCGTATTATTATCTTGATTAAGGTGTGACTTAGTCGCTACCTGGAGAGAGAGAGAGAAGAAATCGCTCAGCGTACGCTCTTGCAAGATTAGATTGGTTATTAATATATCTAATCAGGATGGCTCCCACTATTTTAGTCAAATCTTCCTTCAAACCCTAAAAGGAAAGACTGGCCGGGATTAATTACACCCTACAAGTTCGCCAATCTTTCAGCCAAGCCAGTGCCGGTACTTTGAGGGAGGTTCCCCGTGCTTTCGCAGGGACCTAATTAAAATAAAGCTCGTTTTCCCAGGGCCGTAACCCCGTTGACACCTTTCTAGACACCTACTTGATCGGCTATTTGCAATGTGTAAAACTCTCCCAGGAGTAACTCTTACTCGCAGTGGGTATCGGGATCCAACTATCTCATAGAAGGTATGCAATCTCATTTGCAAATTTCAATACTTGAAATTCCCAATAATATTTTGCCCCGAGCGATATATGACCTTGACAAGGTCAACAAACCATAGACCGCAAGTCAAGTTCAACCCATCATTTCCTGATTGAATTAAACCCACTCGCATGACCCTTGACAAGGTCAACAAGGTCACACGACTACCCTAACTCAATAGCATCATATACTTTTGCAGATAAGCATAAATAGCTACCGCACTTTACGCCTTGACAAGGTCAACAAACGCAGCACGAATACTATGAAGTACTTATCTGAAATGACGGAGGGCTACGACAGGTTTTTATGAAAACCTTTTGCGTAATGAACTCGATATCGTTGTAGAATCAAATGATTTAAATGGAGTGTTTCTTAGGCTTTTATTAGTTTCGCTAAAGAGGTCACTCCCGGTGAAGGGATCTCGGCTCTTTCCTTATCGAATAAGGTGCGGGATATTTCACAAATACCACTATGCAAAGTAAGAACTAGAAAAGAAATCAAAAGACAAAACCGTGGTTGTAGCATCTGCTAGTTTTGCTAAAGAGGCCACTCCCGGTGAAGGGATCTCGGCTCTTTCCTTATCGAATAAGGTGCTGGATGTCCTACAAGGAACACCGCTATGCAAAGCAACAACTAGAGCTACCTGATTTTGAAAATTCGATTCCACAACATCTTTAGGTTTCTTTTATTTCATTAATATCATTAATGAAGTCCCATCATTTATGTTTACCTAAACATCACAGATAAATATAACGTACGCTTATGCCATCCGCATTCGTCTCGATGTTCCCTCGTACACCGTTAGGTTAAGTAACTAACGGCATAGCGGGGCAGTGCTAGCGTGGGTGTAAAACATAAGCAACGTCTATATAATATATCACATATACTATATCCTGTATTCATCACAACATATCAAATGATCACATCACAGATATCGCAGCAGAAGAAACATATGAAATATTAGATATACTAGGAGGTCCGTGTTTTAATGTGAGCCTGTATAAAACACGGATTCCACGGTTGCGATGAATAGCCAATCCTATACCCCTAGACCCCTATGAGAGCGGCAAGCAACCCTACCAATTCTAGAGTTAGGACACCCGGTCTCGACTCCTCGAGATGGTCTCCCACTGGACCCAAAACCTAGTTACTTGTGCTCCCCGCCTTGGGTCTATCCTAATGCGGAAAAGTAAATAATATACAATGGTGACATCATCCTCAACTCGGATGTGCCCCAATAAAAGAATATTATATACAATGAATTTTACATGAATGAAAATAAAAATCCCCATCTCACATAAAACCCCCGGCTATTCAAAACACGACGATCCAATATAATATATCACAGCAACACATAACATAACATGTCATCAACGTAAGCAAATATGCGTATCCCAATTGTCGTTGATGTATAGCAACGAAACCGGCGATACACCACATATTACACTTACAGTCGCAGAAAAGAAAGTGTAAAACTACAACTGTTGGAATCCGCAACCCCCTTAGACATCACATGCCTAACCAAATGAATTCCTTAGACATCGCATGCCTAAGAATTATAAATCCTGCATTTTAGTCTCGATCTCGAAAACACTTTTCAATATCTAGTCGGGCAATTCAACAAGATTCTCGACATCCAGATCGAATACTCGTCGGAAACTTTAGTAGACGGCCGCACCCCCCGATGCCGTTGACAAAGTGCACTAAGGCGGAACACCGCTGCCGCGAGCACCCGATTGGATGCTTTTGGCGACGGGGTTCTCCTACAGTCAGTTGGTCGGGGCTATGGGGCGTTTCTATCTATTAAGTTTACCCAGCGAGTATCCGCGTACGCTACGTGATTGCGACGGACTTTTGAACGCATCAAATGAGACTAAACTGCTAGATTTATAAAATTCAAACTACTTATCTCATAAAGTTAGATGGTGTTAAACATTCCGATCGAATCAACAAACACCCAAGATTTTCCTATTTTCTCAACACTTGAACTTAGTTTAAAAGCATCCATCACATGCCACAGTACCAATGGACCAGCCATAGAAGGGTCAAACCAACGCCTCACATGTGGCAACGCCGAGCTGCCACAAACCCTAGGGTTTAAATGCAGTTCTGACGATCACATAATTGAGTTAAGCTTTTGTTCTTCTAGAGGGTCCACCGCGTTACTTCCACGACTTTGAATGTTGTTTAACAAAGGAAAAAATCCAACACTTGGAAATTTTCCGACAGGGGAAAAAGTGAGTTATTGATATCCGTTCGAACTTTTTAACAATGTCTAAACAATCATAAAACCAAGCTAGAATTGCGAATATGAAACACTCCGAATTACCTTTTGAGTAAATAAACATCTCATGCAAATTTAGCCAAAATAAATAATACCAAAAATACGAAACCCCATAGACTTGAACATGACCCAAACCAGGAGCCCAGAATATATTGGGGGGCCGGCCTGCTCGGATTTCATGGCCATATGATCGGCCAAAATCCGAGCAGGGGGTGGGGTTTGGTCCATGTTCATAAAGTATCTCATACAGTCTTCTGCACATGTTTGAAATTTTTTTTAACTCCAGAAATAATTCGACAGAAACTAGGGTTTTTCGTCGAGTATTTCGGAGTTATTTCGGTTTTGTAATCCTACACTTATACGTCTAATTCTCTAGCTAGGCTCTAATACCACTGTTGGGATACCTACAATGGCAGCAAGGTTTCGGGTGACATCTCTGATGCCAATTTCAAAATTTTCCATTATAGATAACCCTAAACATAGGACCTTTAACTAGAGAATCAAACAAAACTAGCATTTTAACACTTTAACATGTAAGAGTTAGGGATTACAACCATTGTAGTTCGTTCCTTCGCTTCACAAGCTCCGTGTTGAGGTCCCTTCGCTGCGATCATCAAGTACCCGGACTCTATTGAGGCTCCATGAAGAGAAAGATGCAACCTTTCTTCCAATATTCAAAAACTAAGATGATCTACCTTGAAGAAACACTAACCCAAGCTCTTGCTTAACTAACCATGTATTAGTAAAGCAAACACCCTAATCTAAGTAGCTAGAATAGATGGGGATGATGAAGTAGGAATTTAGCTATCTTTTGTTTTCAATTTCTCACATTAAATTATCACAAACCCAAAAGCTAGAAAGCTTTTTTCAAGAGCAAGAAGAAGAAGAATCCTTTTGTGATGAATAATGAATTATTGTTGTGGTTACAATTGCAACCAAGGGTTAAGAATGACAGGCTTAACTCTTGTAGAGAATAAACCATAGGTTAAGGGTTTGGGTTGGGTTAAAGAATATCTACACAAAATATCAAAGGATGAAGACAAATGGAAAGCTTCATGAAGCATCATGAAAGCTTCATCCAAAAGCTAACCCGAATCCAAACCCTAACTTGGTTTAAACTCAACAACCATGTTTCATTTGTAACCCTAACATGTTACAATATTATATATCACATATATAATATATAATGTAACAAAAGAAAGTAATACAATTAACATATATCGCATATACATCAATGTATTATCCAAGTGAGAAAAAGAATCTTTAAGTGAGCTTATATTAGTTAATACAATGTAATATATCATATATATAATTATATATTAAATTATCGAATCAACACTTGATCCGATAATCCGGCTATTTCACAAATAACCGACTAATATAAAATGTATCAGTTCATCGAATCAACGCTTGATTCGATGACCCGGCAATGTCACATATACCCGGCCAATATCACATATCGCGAGAATAGAATACGGTATCTCATATCGTATTTTTCTCGGTCCCGCACATATCACATATGTGCTCCTACTCCGTTTTGCCTGAGCCAGGAAATCTCTGTGTAGGACTCTAAAGAATCGTCAATACGCCGGCAGTAGGTGATGATCATATCAAACACCCACAAGCTGCAAGCGGTCAGCTAAACGTAGCAGCTACCCAGGTATTGAGCGATCAGAAATCAACAAGCAAGCCTGTGCATTCTCCTGCGAATCCAATCAGTAACACTCACGTACAGTCTGGTCTCTTCTTCCGATATGTCGTATATCCAGTCCAGGGGTAGTAAACGTCAGACCCAGTAACCGATAGGTCGTGTCGATATGAGGTCCATAACAGCTCGAGAAACTACTAATAACACTTACCAATAAATCTCAGCAACCCTGGCCAGGGATTTCCAGTTATAGCCAATCGAACACAGCGCAACATCAACCCCCAATACCGGGAGAGACGAAACCCCTCCTATCGCTCATTGCCTCCATAACTGTACCCAAAATCCACCGTTTATTACGTTCTCTTGAACGTGGTAAGGTGGAAATCAAAGCACAGTGGGAATCACACAAGACTCTATGACGATCTCGGGTCTACAGACTAACCTGTACCAGTGTTACCTGAGAACTGCCATCTGACGTGAGGTATAATACCATCTGAGAGTTCTCGGCGAGTCCGTCCAGTGTACCCAGTCTCCACTGAGCACCCATATACTGTCTCTGATGTCAAACACCAATGGATATGGGATCATCCATCGCCCATCTACATGGGTCGAGAAGCTATACGCTAGTCTACTCTGGTATATCGATGCCCTGTCTCGATATACCTACGACTAGGAACATTTGAAGGATGTACTTAGCGACTACCCAGTCCCCACTAGTATGATCTGTTAGTGTTTATGCCCTAGAGGCCATTACTGTATCATACTAGTTTTTATATTACTTAAATGGAAGCTTGGGATATTCACAGTTGAATTGACAGTCTTCCTAAAAATGGTAGTATGATACTTGGTTTGTGTCTACTTTAATATGTGCATATATTTCTTTTAACATATCGCTTATACATATTAGTAGAGCCCTTAGGATTTTTTCTTGATTAC
Organism: Agapanthus africanus; assembly: GCA_030015575.1. Classification (NCBI taxonomy): domain Eukaryota; kingdom Viridiplantae; phylum Streptophyta; class Magnoliopsida; order Asparagales; family Amaryllidaceae; genus Agapanthus; species Agapanthus africanus. The sequence goes on from CM057347.1 coordinate 159,764,965, forward strand.
CAGCGTTGTGATGGCAGTCACACTAGTGGGGGCTGGGTAGTCTATAAGCAATATCCTATACAGGTCCCTGGTCGTAGGATTATCGAGACAGGGCATCGATATTCCGGAGTAGACTAGTGTGTACTCTTCTCATCCCAGTTGGGGAGATGGTCTGTCCCACAGCCATCAGTATGTTGTACTGGAGATAGTATGCAGGTGCTCGTTAGGTTATGGGTACACCGGACAGGACTCGCCGGGAACTGCAGGATGGTTTTATACCCATCGTCAGATAGCAGTTCCCAAGTGACATGAGTACAGCTTAGTCCTTCGACTTGATACTCCTACTTCGCCTCGGGTGTGTTCCCACTGTACTTTGATTACTACCCTAGCATGGCTCAAAGGAGTCGTGCAAACAGATAGTAGTTGGGTGCAGTCCCGAAGCACTTGGAGGCAGGGGCGGTTAGACAGGATTCGTCTCTCCCGGTATTGGGTGTTGATATCGCGCTGTGTAGGGAGTGCCATTACGCAAAGTCGCTGGCCAGGGCAAATGAGATTTACTGGTAGGCTTCCAGTAGTATCTTAAGGTGTAACGGGCTTCACTCCGACATGACTTATACCGCTATTAGGGGTCACCACCCCCGTAGGCCTGATATGCGATAGTCTTAGACGAACAGACCGGACTGTACGGAGATTGTCACATCAGACTCTGTTGGAGTTCGGATGGGTTTCCTTATCGTCATTCTTATCGACATCTACCTGGGGACCGTTACGTACAGCTAGTACCGCTTGCGGCCTGTGGTTAAACCCACTGCTAGCGTAGTGTCGAGTCTTTAGAGTCCCACACAAAGAGTTTCCCTGCACCGGGAAAAAGGTGTAGAGGCCTTATGGTTTTACGGCAGGGCCGCGATCACTTACGTACACTTGTGCACGTATTATGATTGGGCAGATAATACTAGCGGGCTTTAGTTTAAGCCAGATTCTAGTATTATACAGATGGATTTATTCAGTCAAAGATTATCCGTGTTTTTCGGAAATACGGATGGGAGGGGCAGTCTCGTAATTTGTCGGGAAGCTTCTAGAAGAAGATGACTCATTTGTATTTATTTTCTTTTGGATTAAACAAAAATGAGGTGGAGAGATGAGTTGTAAGTTTTCATTAAATGCTTAATGACTCATGAGGTGATTCACCCTTAAGATTAAATGAAGCTCACAAGATATTTCTAGATATTTATCAAGAGATATTTGTATGCTTCATTATATACTTTCATGAGTATTATTCATTATCCTTATCACTAAAGCTTTCTCTCTCCTCAAGTCTTCATCTTCTTCCTCAAAACCCAAAAAGCTCTCATGAGTAGAGAATCCTAGGGTTTAAGTGACTATGTAATCCATCTAATTACTCTACACCCTCTAAGACTTCTAGATTAGCAAACTAGAAGCCGTAGTTATCTCAGATTTGAGATTAGAGCTCGGACTATAGACTCTCGGGTGGATCGTCAATGACTCGAGGAGGCCGTTGAGGTGACCATGTTCCATAGAGCCTACGAGGTGTGGAGGATAGTGATGAAGACCCGAAGGACAAGTAACGTGAGGTATAACTTCGAATAAGAGTAGTTAAACCTCCCGTAGTTTGCTAGTAATGGTTTAGACACGGTCCGTGTGCTCAAGTCCGTGTCACGAAGCTTTGATAATTGTTTTTCATATATTCCGCCTCCCCGCGAGCTTGTGGGGTGCGTGACATGGACAAACAGTGGTATCAGAGCCTACTAAACCTTTACTTGCTTGTTAGCAACTTATTAGAACTTCAATCGTCGGAAAAACATGAAAACATAACCCCGGACCCCTCATGTTTCTGTCGATTTGAAACCTGTCGAAAAAATTATTTCAGAGGTATGAAAATTCACAGCAAGGAATTATAATAATACTGGAGAAATACGAGCTGCTAACTCGGTGAGAAGGCCACGGAAGCGCGACAGATTAGTGCGATCCGCCACGGATCCACGGCCGAGTCAATTCCGAGTTGACTCGTATTTACACAGTAACTCTTATTTTTGGGTGTCCTGTTTTCCTGTATATTTTATTTCTGCCCAGGTTATTTCAGTGCTGGCTTGTATTTGGGGTAGAAACGGAAATAGGTTGTCGATCGAAATTCTAAGTTATTTGCTATTCAAGTTTTATCTGTGATGTTTAATGTGTTCGTAAACCTCCCTTAATTGCTAGTATGTCGGTTAGCAGGGGGTTGCACATTTCTGTAATGGTTTTTACTGGTTTGTGTATATGAACTTCATTGGATCGTTGTGATGATTAGCCAGAGTTTGAGATGAGTTTTTATATTCTTTCATTCAATGTAAATTGTAATATGATGTAATATTCTTTTGCGGGGCACATCCGGGCTGAGATTGTAGCCACCGTTGCATTATTTCATTTACTGTTTTCTACTCCTAGGATAGACCCAAGGTAGGGTGCACAAACTACCGGGTACTTTGAAGTGTTTAGTGGCCTACTCGCGTTGTTGAGGGAGACCGCTTCACTTTGGGTACTTGGCGGGTAGTTTGCCGTACCCGTAGGGGTCTAGGGTGGGGTAATGGCTATTCATCATAACCGTGTAATCCGTCTTTCGTTGCAGGCTCAAAGGAAACGCGGATTGCTTGTATATCCAATAATGTTCATCTGTGATCTGGAATGCCTATTATTGCGTCTGACGAATGTACAATATCTATATATGATATCTAGTAGGTGTTTCTTATGTTTTACATCCGCGCTAGCCCAGCCCCCGCTCTGTCGTTAGTTAAGTAACCTAACGGGTGAATGACGGGACCCAGTGGCGAATGCGGATGGCATAAGCGGACATTGTATTTTCGTTGTTTTCTGCAATGATAGGATAAATGATGGGACGCATTATAATAATGCAAAGAAAACAAACCAAAGTTGAATCGTTGGAACAAATTTAAAAGAAACCACTCGGTTATTTTAAAAAGAGCAGAATTTTTAATTGCGTAGCTTTAACCACTCCTTTTAAAAAGCTATGAGGTTCCTTCGATTATATCAAGTTCGCTACGTTCACGGTTTCGCCAAAACCAGTCGTAGCCCTCCGTCATTTCATATGGATGGTCAGTAGTATTCGAGCTATGTTTGTTGGCCTTCGTCAAGGTATAGTGTTTGGTAGTTGCTGGGGTTTTCATATGTAGCATAGATAGATGCGTTGGTTTGGGACAGTCGTATTACCTTGTTGGCATTCGTCAAGGGTATGTACGGGTGGGTTCAAATTAACAGGGATAATGATGGGCAGAACTTGATATGTGACTTATGATTTGTTGGCTTTCGTCAAGGTCATAGGAGCATGGGGCAAAAATCCACATCGGGAGTTTCTAAAGAAACTGAAACTTGCTAGTATGGCATACTATTTGGAGATTGATAATGTTGGTAGGATTCCTTCAGCATTATCACACGATGATATTTGGATCCCGATCCTACTCTGAGTATCTGCTACTCATCAGGAGATTCGTCACTTAACGATCAATGCTATAAACCAAGTAGGTGTCTAGAACAGTGTCAGCGGGGCTACGACTCCAGAGAAAAGAGGTTATTTAATTAAGGAATTTCGCGAAAGCGTCGTAAAACCTCCCTCGAAGTACCGACACTAGCTTGGCTGAACGGTTAAGCAAGTATTGTACGGTGAGATTAGTACTGACTAATTCTTCTTTTATGGTTTGAAGAAGGATTTGTGAAACAGTGGGAGCCATCCAGTTTAGATAAATTAAAAACCACTCTAAACTTGCAAGAGCATCATGCTAAAGTGTTCCCTCTCTCTCTCATTGCAGCGACCATGTGACCATGACTAGGTTAGATCTAGGTAACAAAATGACTGAATCTGACTTTTATGATTGGCAAAGGTCTGCCCAGATGTCCATTGCCTATGAAAAGATAGACCACCCTATTACTACTGAAGCCCCCACCGTCCCTGGTCCACTTTCCATCGTCGCGGATATGGATATCCGTCAGACAAGGGAAAAGGATAGTGCGAATGCCAAGTGCCTCGTGTTAGCTTCAGTTGATGGTGTATACCAGAAGCAGCACGAGAAGATGGACTTAGTTTCCATCTTTCTCCATAACAAAGATTTAAAAAGAGAGCAATCTCATATCGCAAGATATGAGACCTCGAACGAATTATTTCAAGCGAGGTTGCCTGTCGGGTCATCTGTAGGGGACAACATCCTTACGATGACTAGCTATATTGATAAGCTCACGGACCTGGAGACTACGTTGGGAAACAGGTCATATGCTGACTTATTTCCACAGTCCCTACCCTCTACTTACACCCTGAAAGAAACCAGGGAGACACCCGCTCTGCTTAATGGGGGACCTTCTTCTTCTGCATCCAGGGCAAAAGTAAAGGATGAAAAGAAGAAGACCTCCACAAAGCCGATATACAGTGTCAGTAAAGTAGAAGGAAAGGGAAGAGTAAAAGTTTTGGGACTTGGTTTAGGTAAGGAGGGATGTTCCTATTGTTATGGGAACGGGCATTGGCAGAAAAATTGCAGGGCTTTGGAAGCCAGTATCCAGGATTCGAAGCATGTTGTGGCTTCGGCCTCGAGTGTGTATGTAATTGAGAACTGTTTGTCAATTAACTCTACTTCCTGGGTACTGGATACCGGAGCAGGATCTCATATTTGTAATTCATTACATACTTTGAGAAACCGTAGAGTTATCAGGGTAGGTGATTTGTCTCTCAGAGTTGCAAACGGAATAAGCGTGGACGCTGAATCCGTGGGAGAATATCGCCTAGGTTTGACAAGTGGGCAGATATTGATTCTACGTAACTGTTTGTATGTACCTAGTTTGACTTGTAATATCATATTAGTGTCCTCACTTTCGAGAGAGGGATATGATTTTACATTCGTAAGCGATGTGGTTCACATCCACCTAAATCAAGTTCTGATTGGGTCTGGTACATTAGATGACGGTATATACGTATTGAATCAAGCTCAGGTTTTCAATGTCTAGAACACACTTAAAAGAAAGTCTCCAGAAATAAATCAGGCTTTCTTATGGCATTGTAGACTAGGTCACATTAATGAAACATAGTTGACTAAGTTACATAGAGAAGGATATTTGAATCTGTTCGAATATCAATCTTATGCTACTTGTGAATCTTGTCTCATAGGAAAGATGACAAAGACTCCATTTACTGGACACGGAGTAAGAGTGAGCGAGCTCTTGGGACTCATACACAGCGATGTGTGTGGTCCAATGTCTATACATGCGCGAGGTGGTTATTCCTACTTCATTACTTTTACGGATGATTTCTCTAAGTATGGTCATATCTTCTTGATGAAGCATAAATCCGAGGCCTTTGAGAAATTCCGGGAATACAAGAATGAAGTGGAAAAAAAAACAGACAAAAGTATCAAGACACTGAGATCTGATCGAGGTGGTGAATACTTTAGTGTCGAGTTCCTGGGTTACTTAAAAGAGAATGGAATTCTCTTTCAGCTTACTCCTCCATGCACACCGCAACACAATGGTGTATCGGAAAGGCGAAATTGAACCCTATTGGATATGGTTCGTTCCATGATGAGTAAAGCCGAGTTACCGCGATCTTTCTGGGGTTATGCACTAGAATCAGCTGCATATCTTTTGAATAAGGTTCCAACCAAAACTGTGCCTACCACACCATATCAGATGTGGAGTGGGAAGAAACCCTATCTTCAGTACCTAAAGACATGAGGATGTCCATCTTTTGTAAAAAAGCAGCATCCGGACAAGCTCGAGGCACGCTCAGTACAGTTTATGTTTGTGGGATATCCAAAGAACTTCAACGGGTATTATTTCTATTACGCAGAGGAACAAAAGGTTTTTGTTTCTCGTCATGCCCACTTCTTGGAAGCTGAATTTTTAGAAAATCAGAAGAGTGGGAGCACAATTGAACTGGAAGAAATTCCAGAACCACAAGCTGTTCCTGAAAGTATGGTATAACCAGAAGTTTCAGAAGAAAGGGACATACCAGCGCCTATCCGCAGAAGTAGTAGGCAGTCTCATCCGCCCGAGAGATACTACGGTTTTCTCATAGACGGGGATCGAGAAGATTGCATCATTGATAATGATGACCCTACTAGCTTCCATCAAGCCATTCAGAGCGGCGACTCGGTAAAATGGCTGGATGCAATGCGGACCGAAATGGAGTCCATGTACACTTAAAAGTATGGACTTTGGACATTGCTCCAGATGGGATAAAACCCGTAGGATGCAAATGGATCTTCAGAAAGAAGATTGGTGTGGATGGACAGGTTGAAACCTATAAGGCTAGACTTGTTGCAAAGGGTTTTCATCAAAGACCTGGTTTGGACTATGACGAAACCTTTTCTCCAGTGGCTATGCTCAAATCCATTAGGTTCCTTCTTGCCATTGCCGCCTTCCACGATTATGAGATCTGGCAGATGGACGTAAGGACGGCCTTTCTAAATGGTAATTTGGAAGAGTGCGTCTATATGGATCAGCCAGAGGGATTCATTCAGAGTGGGAGCAACGGTAAAGTGTGCAAGTTGCTTAAGTCCATTTATGGACTAAAGCAGGCATCGCGGAGTTAGAACATCTGTTTTGATGATACTGTCAAAGAATTCGACTTTATCAGGAATCCAGATGAACCATGCATATACAGTAAGATTGTAGGGAGAGCTGTTGTATTCCTCGTCTTGTACGTAGATGACATTCTCCTAATAGGAAATGATATTCCTATGCTACAGTCAGTCAAAAGATTCTTGTCACAGAAGTGTTCCATGAAGGACCTGGGTGATGCCACCTACATTCTGGGGATCCAGATCTATCGTGATAGATCAAAGAGGATGTTGGGACTTTCGCAGTCCAGGTACATAGACACCATATTGAAAAGATTCAGTATGGAACATTCTAAGCGCGGAAACCTACCGGCTTGTCACGGAATCATCCTCTCCAAAGAGAAGTCTCCCAAGACTGATTTGGAAAGGGATCGCATGTCGATTATACCCTACGCTTCTGCGGTAGGCTCTATAATGTATGCGATGTTATGTACCAGACCAGATGTAGCATACGCATTGAGCGTTGTAAGCCGGTATCAGGCAAACCCAGGGGAGAAGCACTGGATAGCAGTAAAGAACATTCTCAAGTACCTGAGGAGGACTAAGGAGATGTTTTTGGTGTATGGCGGAAAAGAACTCCAGATCGAGGCCTTTGCCGACTCCAGCATCCAGAGTGACAAGGATGACTCCAAGTCCATGTCGGGTTATGTCTTTACCTTTAATGGAGGGGCGGTCTGTTGGAAGAGTTCCAAGCTGGACACCATTGCTGACTCAACGATGGAAGCGGAGTACATAGCTGCTTGCTATGCAGCAAAAGAAGCGGTCTGGATGAAGAAGTTCCTTACAGAACTTCAGTTGGTTCCTACCATTGTTGATCCAATACCTTTGTATTGCGACAAAAACGGCGCTATAGCTTTAGCGAAGGAACCCAGGACCCATCAGAAGTCCAGACACATCTTAAGGCGGTATCACCTGATCAGGGAGATCGTAGATCGCCGGGAGATCGAGGTAAAGAAAGTAGATAAGGAGAATAACACGGCTGATCCATTCACAATGGCCATTCCTCAGACGCAGTTCGAGAGGCTATTCGAGATGATAGGTCTGCGATATGCCAGTACATGGCCCTAGTGCAAATGGGAGATTGTTAGTGTTTATGCCCTAGAGGCCATTACTGTATCATACTAGTTTGTATATTACTTAAATGGAAGCTTGGGATATTCACAGTTGAATTGACAGTCTTGCTAAAAATGGTAGTATGCTACTTGGTTTATGTCTACTTTAATATGTGCAAATGTTTCTTTTAACATATCGTTTATACATATTAGTAGAGCCCTTAGGATCTTTGCATGATTACCAGTGTTGTGATGGCAGTCACACTAGTGGGGGCTGTTTAGTCTATAAGCAACATCCTATACAGGTCCCTGGTCGTAGGATTATCGGGACAGGGCATCGATACTCTTAAGTAGACTAGTGTGTACGCTTCTCATCCCAGTTGGGGAGATGGTCTGTCCTACAGCCATCATTACGTTGTACTGGAGATAGTATGCAGGTGCTCGTTAGGTTACTGGTACACCGGACAGGACTCGCCGGGAACTGCAGGACGGTTTTATACCCATCGTCAGATAGCAGTTCCCAGATGACATGAGTACAGCTTAGTCCGTCAACTTGATACTGCTACTTCGCCTCGGGTGTGTTCCTACTGTACTTAGATTACTACCCTACCACGGCTCAAAGGAGTCGTCTAAACATGTAGTAGTTGGGTGCAATCCCGAAGAACTTGGAGGCAGTGGCGGTTAGACAGGATTCGTCTCTCCCGGTATTGGGGGTTGATATCGCGCTGTGTAGGGAGAGCCATTACGCAAAGTCCCTGGCCATGGCAAACGAGATTTACTGGTTGGCTTCCAGTAGTTTCTCAAGGTGTAATGGGCTTCACTCCGACACGACTTATACCGCTATTAAGGGTCTGACGTTTACCGCCCCCCTAGGCCTGATATGCGTTAGTCTTAGACGAACAGACCGGCCTGTATGGAGATTGTCACAACAGACTTAGTTGGAGTTCGGATGGGTTTCCTCATCGTTTTTCTTATCGACATCTACCTGGGGACCGTTACGTACAGCTAGTATCGCTTGTGGCCTTTTGTTAAACCCATTGCCAGCGTAGTGTCGAGTCTTTAGAGTCCCACACAGAGAGCTTCCCTGGACCGGGCAAAAGATGTAGAGGCCGTATAGTTTTACGGCAGGGCCACGATCACTTACGTACACTTGTGCACATATTATGATCAGGCAGATAATACTAGCGGGCTTTGGTTTAAGCCAGATTCTAGTATTATACAGATGGATTTATTCAGTCAAAGATTATCCGTGTTTTTCGGAAATACGGATGGGAGGGGCATTCTCGTAATTTGTCGGGAAGCTTCTAGAAGAAGATGACTCATTTGTATTTATTTCTTTTGGATTAAACACAAATGAGGTGGAGAGATGAGTTGTAAGTTTTCATTAAATGCTTAATGACTCATCAGGTGATTCATCCTTAGGATTAAATGAAGCTCACAAGATATTTCTAGATATTTATCAAGAGATATTTGTATGCTTCATTATATTCTTTCATGAGTATTATTCATTATCATTATTAGAAAAGCTTTCTCTCTCCTCAAGTCTTCATCTTCTTCCTCAAAACCCTAAAAGCTCTCATGACTTGAGAATCCTATGGTTTAAGTGACTAAGTAATCCATCTAATTACTCTACACACTCTAGGACTTCTAGATTAGCAAACTAGAAGCCGTAGTTATCTCAGATTTGAGATTAGAGCTCGGACTATAGACTCTCGGGTGGACCGTCTTTGACTCGAGGAGGCCGTTGAGGTTCCCATGTTCCATAGAGCCTAGGAGGTGTAGAGGACAGCGATGAAGACTCGAAGGACAAATAACGTGATGTATGACTTTGAATCAGAGTAGTTAAACCTCCCGTAGTTTCCTAGTAATGGTTTAGACACGATCCGTGTGCTCAAGTCCGTGTTACGAAGCTTTGATAATTGTTTTTCATATATTCTGCCTCTCCGCAAGCTCGTGGGGTGCGTGACATGGAAAAACATGATCTACATCATAGTCCTGGTAGTCAAGTACTCATCCTGAGGGCTTTATCAACATGTAACATAGAGACAATCAGAGTACATGTTAAGATAAAGATAAACCTGATAGCATACTATCATGTCGAGTAAGAAAGTCCTCCATATATATGTCCAAGCATCCACTACAATACACATCGTATGTATAGTAATGGCCTCTAAGGCATACAGTTCACTAACATAAGCAAAGATCAGATTGGTTATTATCTTATCTAATCAATGTCTCCTACTGCTTTTATCAAATTTTCCTTTAAACCTTAAAAAGAAAATTTAGCCAGGATTAATTACATTCTACAATTTCGCTAACCGTTCAGCCAGGCCAGTGCCGGTACTTCTGAGGGAAGTTTCCCGTGCTTTCGCATGGACATAATTAAAATAAAACTCATTTTCCTAAAGGCGTAGCCCCGTTGACACCTTTCTAGACACTTAATGAGATAGCTAATTGTAAAGTGCAAAACTCTCCTGGGAGCAACTTTTGCTCACGGTGGGATCAGGATCCTACTATCATATATAAGGTATGCAATCTCATTGCAAATTTCAACTCTTAAAACTCCCGATATGTTTTTTACCCCTAGTAACTTATGACCTTGACTATAATCAACATATCACAAGTACTAGTCAATTTCTACCCGTCATTTCATGACTAATTAGACCCACTCACATGACCCTTAACTAAAATCAACATAATCACATGAATGTCCTAATTAATCGCATCATATGCTGTGTAGGAAGACATCACTTAGCTACCGTACACTATGCCTTGACTATAATCAACAAACGTAGCACGAATACTAAGTACTCTACTTCCTAAAATGACGGAGGGCTGTGAATAGTTTTTAAGAAAACCTTTAACGCTTTGAACTTGATATCGTGGTAGAATCTAATGGTTTAAAAGGAGTGGCTCAAGCTCCGCAATTTGAAAACATGCTTTTTCATAAAAAGCCGAGTAGGTTTCAAATCTGATTCTACAACATCTTTTTAGGTTCCTTTTTTGTTTACATTAATCTCATTAATATAGTCCCATCATTTAAGTCCTTAAGCCATTACAGAAAAGAAACGAAAATAGAACGTACGCTTATGCCATCCGCATTCGCCACAATGGCCCGTTATGTACCGTTAGGTTACTTAACTAACGGCATAGCGAGGTGGGACTAGCGCGGATTCAAAATATAAGCAACGTTTATTATATATATCATATATATGATACACCATCCGTCTCAACATATTAAGTGATCACATCACAGAATATCAACAGCAGAAGCACATATATGAATATACAAGATATACTAGGAGGTCCGTATTTTGTATTTAGCCAACAATAGAAAATACGGATTCTACGGTCGCGATAAATAGCCAAGCACACACCCCTAGACCCCTACGAGAGCGGCATGTGACCCTACCAATTCTAGAGTTCAGGAGACCCGGTCTCGACTCCTCGAGATTGCCTCCAACTGAAAACTAGAACCCGGTCACTTGTGCTCCCCTCCTTAGGTCTATCCTAATGCGGAAAAGTAAATAATATACAACAATGGTGACATCATCCTCAACCCGGAAGTGCCCCAATAAAAGAATATTACATACAATTAATTTTACATGAATGAAAAGAAAAACTCTCATCTCATATGAAACCCCCAGCCATTCATTCACGACGATCCTGTACATCATATATCAGCAACACATAATATCACATATCATCAACGTAATTAAGTATGCGTACCCCAATTGTCGTTGATGTATAGCAACGAAACCGGCGATACACCACATACTAAACTTACGGTTGTAGAAAAGAAAGTGAAAAACTACAACAATTGGAATCAACACTTCCTTTAGACATCATAAAACCGAAATATCACATATTCTGGATTTCATGCCTAACAATGCAAATCTTATATTTAGGTCTCAACTATGAAAACATCTTTTCAAAAGAAGTTGGGGAATTCAACAAGATTCCCGATTCTACCGAGGCCAAAATATTAGATTTACACGTTACTAATTTCTTTTCATAAAACTAATTAGTGTAGATTCCAATTATTGTATCACATTCACAAATATCTAGACAATATTAAACGTTTCGAACGAGTCAACAATCACCCACAAATTACCCCGAGACATCAACACTTGAGCAAAGCTAAAATACCCAAAAACGTGCCACAGTTCCTATAGACGAATCGTAGAAGGGTTAACCCTTGCCTCACCTATAGCGCTACAGGACTACGGCAAACCCTAAGGTTTAGCCGCGGTTCCATGGTCATAGAATCTAGTTAGGGTTATGCTCCTCTAGAGGGTCCATAGGGTTACTTGCATGAACATTCAAATATATTTAACTTGGAAAATTTCAACACTTGGAAAATTTCTAGTGAGGGTAATGAGGTGGTGTGTGATGTTCGTTTGAACTGTTTAATGTCGTCTAGGTGTAACGCCATAGATTTCGGTTAGTGTTTGTTTATACGATAGTGCTGGTTTACTATAAAAAGTTTACCAATTCGGGTTCTTCACATTTTATAACATTTAATTAATAATTTATTATTATTTGTTATGGGCGTGCACGCACGTGTGAACGTTAATGTGAAGGTTTGTTTGTGCTAATTTAGATTAGTGACCATGACACTTAATCTAATCTAGTTCTTTGCTTTATCCTAATCCTTGTTTTAATCTTATCCTTAACCTAATCCTAGATATTTTGTTGTGAGAAGATATTTGTTTTGGAGAGAAGAGGTGGCATGGTATTGTGTGAATGCATTAATGTACTACTACAAATAGGGGTTTCCCCTACGGATTTATCCGTAGAAGCAAACCACTGCCCCTACGGATATATCCGTAGGGGCAAGAAATTACCCTGTAGGTGCAAACGCCGTAGGTGCAAGTCTTAGCCTTGAACATGTAAGACTACGGTAGCGCCCTGGCCGTCTGTCCAAGGCCAAAATGCGAAAACAAAAACTTTTTTTTAACTTGAAACCGGCGCTACTGTATACTTTAAATCCGGATCGAACCATTAACCTACAACTAGCTATCTAGAGAGAAGGTTGGAAAGCTATACCGATCGATCCGTGTCCTTCAGTCTTTGGCCACTATCCCAAGCTCCTCGCGGCAACTCCGGTCTTGATCTCCTCGTCGGAAAGGGCACCACATCATCGATTCCTTTTACAGACTCCCGCTTCATCCGAAGCAACTCGGGCATGAAGTGTGCTAGCCGATGTGTCCAAGGTGATGTAGAGAATCTGTGTGATCACTTTGTTTCTTGCATCCATTGATTTGGATGGAGGTTAGAGGTGTTGCCATTAATGAAGATTTGAGCTAGAGAAGAAAGAAGAAGAAGAAAGAGTTTCCTCTCTCTTTTCTTTTGTGTTATTGCAAGAAGAATAATGAGAGCAAGAAGAGAATAATGCAAGAGCACACCTTGCCCTTGGCTGCCCCTCTCTCTCCTCTCATCAAATCAACTCACAAATCCATCATATAATGTGACACATGCACAAGAAAAGAGACCATGAGTCATCACTTGTGCATGTGCCACAATTAATGATCTTAACCATGATTTTGTGCTCATAATTTCCATTAGCAAATATTAATCCAAATGTTTGCAACAATAAAATGGTACGACTGTAAGTCTACGGTTGCGCCCCGGCCGTCTACAGACGCCAAATGCGGAACAAAAACTTTTTAACTGGCGCTATCGTATACTTTAACCCGGATCTGCCATTATTGCTAAACTAACAAACTGTAAAGAGTGTAGAAAGGTTATACCGAACGATCCGAGTCCTTCGTTCTTTAACCATCATCCCACGCTCCGTTGCGGCTGCTCCGATCTTTTCGATCTCCGATCTGCTCGTCCAGGTGGCACCACGTCGACGATTCTTTAAACGGGCTCCCGCCTCTGACTCGAGGCAACTCGGTCGTCAAGTTTGCTAAAAGAGATGACCAAGAATGATGTAGAGAATGAGTAAATGACTTTGTCTCACTTCGTCCAAATCCGTGGACGATCGGTTAATGAAGTTGCCACTCCAATCGGGTGATGGAATGAAATGAGCTGTGAAATTCCATACACCCCAAAATCTATCATAATCTTTTTACCAGATGAAAAATCAAGTGAGAGAGAGAGGAGGGGGCCGGCCATATATAGGGATGGGAGGGTGAGTGTAGGAGAGAGGAGAGTGACCACAAGAGTGTGAACACAAATAAATATCTAGTGTGAACACACAGTGTGAACACAAAGTGTTGGAGATAGTGCCCTCAGAGTCAATTATTGGATCACAGGCACGTGATTGCAATGATTGAGGGAGGACCTATCCCGGTACGACAGTCTTACTCGAGATGATAGTATGCTATCTGGTTTACCTTTATCATCGTGTACTGCTTTAGGTGACCTGACATGTCACTATTGCACGTTGATAGAGCCCCTAGGATTCTTGCTTGACTGCCGGCAGTATGAGGGCGATCATATAAGTGAGAGCTGGAGTCTACAAGCATATCCTTAAAAGGTCCCTAGTCGTGGGAGTTTCGAGACAGGGCATCGATTCTCCAGAGTAGACTAGTGTATACAGTCGAGACCCCGACGAGGGGCGGTGGCCGGTCTCACAAGCCACTGGTGTCAGTTGGATCACCTAAGATGTATACAGGTGCTCATTGGGTTATGAGTACACCGGACAGGACTCGCCGGGAACATGCTAGTTGGTCTTATACCTGACGTCAGATAGCAGTTCCCAGGTGACATGTGTACAGGTTAGTTCATCGACCTGGGGATCGTCATTTGTCTCGTGTGAGTTCCCACTGTACTTTGATTACTACCCTACCACGGCTCAAAGGAGTCGTGAAAACAGGTTTTAGTTGGGTACAGTCCCGAGCCACATGGAGGCAGTGAGCGGATCTTCGAGGGTTCGTCTCTCCCGGTATTGGGGGTGAGGTCGCGCTGTGTCTAGGAGAGCCATTACACGAAGTCCTTGGCCAAGGCAGGAGATTTACTGGTAGGTATTCCAGTAGTATCTCAGGGTGTTCTGGGCTACACTCCGACACGACTTGTACCGCTTTTGGGGGTCTGACTTTTACCCACCCCCTAGGCCCGACATGCGATGCTCATAGACGAACGGACCGGACTGTACGGATATTGTCACTGACAGGCTCAGTAGGGTGTCAGGATGAGTTCGCTCATCGACGTCCCTTTTAGTCAATAGCTGGTGGCCCGTTACGTATTGGCTTATACCTCTGACGTGCTAGTGGTTAAATCCACAGCCATAGTATTGACGAGTCTTTAGAGTCCACCACACTTTCAGTTACTCAGCTTTCGGGCGAAACGCTGTAGAGGCCGTATGGAGATATGGCAGGGTCCGATCAGATACGTGCGGTATTGCACGGATCAGGATCGGACGGTTTGTACTAGAGGCCGTATAGTTATATGGCAGGTTTCGATCAGATTCGTGCGGTATTGCACGGATCAGGATCGGACGAACATTACTAGCCGGCTTTAGTTTAAGCCGGATCCTAGTTTACTACAGTGTAGATTTTGTCTCTTTGCATTTGTATCCGGACGGAATACAGATGCGGGTGCGTATGCACAGTATTGGGGTTTTCCTGTAATTTATTACGGGACCAGTTTTCTGGAGTTGCCAGTTTGCATTCCGTTCCGGCCGGTTTTCCTTTGTTCTTTCCCGGCCGGACTTTTCCGATGGAGGGGGTTATTTGCAATTGTGCAAATAACATTTGTGGAGGGGGTTTCTTGCTATTGTGTTGATTATGATATCTTTCATCCATCACTTGCATTAATGAGATGGTATGGGTTTAAAGTGAGAAGTATGGTTGATGTTGTGGTCACCTCTTGCTTTATCCTACACTCACTCTCCTTCTTGGTTTTAATCATGGTTGATTTCATTTTTCCCTCCACCCCATTCTCATTTTGATAATGGCCGGCCACAAATTTGAGAGGAGAGAAAATGAGAGCTTTTGATTTTGGTGGTGTGGCTAATTTCATTCATCTCATTTTGATACAAGGAAAAATGCAAGCACCATTTTTCTTCTTGATTCCTCCATCATCTTTCAAAGGCAACATAACCCCAAAGTGAGACATAGCCTCTACACTACACATTCTACAGCATATCTTGGGCATGTCGACTTGCCGGCTTCATGCCCGAGTTGCCTCGGTATTGAGGTGGGAGCCCGTAAAAGATACAGGCGATGTGGTGCCCTTCCGGCGAGGAGGCGACGACCGGAGTTTCCGCGGGAGATCGGGACGACGACGAGAAGACCGGAGGACTCGGATCACTCGGTATAGCTCTAACCCGTCTTGTTAGTTTGCTAGATATAGTTTAATGGCCCGATCCGGGGTTTAGTGCGCGGTGGTGCCGGTTTGCTAAGTACGCAAAATTAAAGTTTATCACCGTTTCCGCATTTGGCCGTCGGTTTGACGGCCGAGGCGCCGCCGTGCACTTACAGTGGTATCAGAGCCTCGCCATTAACTTCGTCTAGCTTCGTTTGATGTGTTTTGCATTTCCGATCGATCAAATGTTCCAAAACTCGCATTTTGTTAACATCAGTTTTCTGTTGAAAATTTTTTAAGCCCAAAAATTTTTCAGCTTGCAAAAATGTGATGTACTTGAAAACCTAAGACTACTGCAGAAATCTGAGTCATTGATCTTTCATCGAGAGCGCGGAAACGCGGCCAATACCCACTTTGGGCCACGGTTCCGCCGCAACATGAAAGGATCAATGGGCCAGGTTTTTCCAGTGGGCTTCTGGGTTAATTTTAGGGGTTTTCGAATATTAAACTTGGGCCCAGATTTTCTGTGAGTGCTACAGTATTGCTTGGGGGCCCACTTGTTAATTTTTGATCGATCGGATATTTTAAACACATTTTTTTCACAGTATTTACATTATATCTGCGACCGTGAATGTCACTCGATCGGTAAATCCGGTCTAACTGCTATAGCCCGGTTAGACGGATTTGCGAACGTGATTTTCACGTTGATGTTCTGTGTTTTGCTGTGATGTTGCGGATCGGTCGTGGGGGATAGCCTGGATGCAATGCTAGTACAGTTTCTGTTGTATTATGTACATTTGATATTGCGGGGCGAGCGTCCGACATGTGGACTGCCGTCATTGCCTGTTTATATTATTCTTTTGGGGCACGACCTGGTTGCGGTCGATGTACCCGTTGTATGTATATTTTACTTTCTGTACTAGGGTTACCCCGCGGTGGGGTGCACGGATAGCCGGGTTCTGGAGGGCAACAAGCCCACATCTCATGGCATTGGGACGGAGGGGGCTTTACTCTAGAATTGGCGGGCTTTTCGCCGCACTCGTAGGGGGTACAGGTTGACCCAGGAGGGGTGCCCAAGTTGCCGGATTCCGTGAAGTGCTGGGTGGTCCATTCACGGTGCTGAAGGGGGCTGCCTCGCTTCAGGTTTTGGCGGGTGACTTGCCGCGCCCGTAGGGGTCTAGGATTTCATTGCACAGGCTATCCACACGATCAGGGGAACGTCGGGTTTTCAGTAGTGGCTCTGTGAAACCCGGGGATCCCAGATATCTGTATTGTTCTGTGATGCTGTACATTTCTGTGATGTTGCATTTTATTCACGCCTTGAGCGAATATAATATATTGGTATATATATTAGTAGATGTTGTATATGTTTTTCATCCTCGCTAGTCCTGTCCCCGCTCTGCCGTTAGTTAGCTAACCTAACGGGTGATGACGGGACCCAGTGGCGAATGCGGATGGCATATACGTACGTCAGTATATTTTCGTTCTTTGTGGTGTGATCAATTGATGGGACTGCGTTGATTCGGATCAATGCAAGTTAAAACAAACCTAATCTGATGTTGTTGGAACACTTTTCAAAAGGCTGTTACTGCAAGGACGTTCACTTTTGTTTTGCATCGTGGTATTCATTTGGAATATCCTGCTCCTCAGTCGACGAGGCAAGGGCCGAGATCCCTTCACCGGGAGTGACCCCTTGGACAGAAGTTTGCGTCAGGGCATTAACTTCACTATAGCCGATTACTTTTGCTTTGCACCGTGGTATTCAGTTGGAATATCCTGCACCTCATTCTACGGGGAAAGAGCCGAGATCCCTTCACCGGGAGTGACCTCTTTAGCAAAGGTTTTCGTGACTATATTTTCAAAAGCTATCAGTTCCTTCAACGATATCAAGTTCATTACGTTAAAGGTTTTCGCCAGAAACCATTCTGAGCCCTCCGTCGTTTCAGATGGGTAGTCAATAGTATTCAAGCTGTGTTTGTTGGCCATAGTCAAGGCACAGTGTTTGGTAGCTATTGGGTATTCATATGCTGCATAGATAGATGCGTTGGTTTGGGACAGTCGTATAGCCTTGTTGGCCCTAGTCAAGGGCTTGTACGGGTGGGTTCAAATCAACCTGGACAATGACGGGTAGAACTTGACATGTGACTTATGATTTGTTGGCCTTAGTCAAGGTCATAAGAGCATGGGGTAAAAATCACATCGGGAGTTTCAAAAGAACTGAAACTTGCCAGATATGTGCATACCTTCTGGAGTGTGATACCGTGAGCGGATTCCGTCACGTTATCATGCGATGAGAGTTGGATCCCGATTCCCACTGATGAGTTGGTTTACTCCTCGGGTGACCCCGACTAATTCTTCTTTCAGGTTTGGAGGAGAATTTGAGGTACAGTGGGAGGTTTCCAGATTAGATAAATTGGTAACCATTCTAATCTTGGTTAAAGTGCACGCTGAGTGTTTCTTTTCTCTCTCTCTCTGGCAGCGACCTTTGACCCGACCCTAGACTATGACTCAGTGACCAAGTTGACCGAACCTTCTTTACACCGGCTTTTGGATTGTCAGAGTTGCAGACCTCATTGCCACTCCTACTTTTACCCTTTTCTCCAGGACACCCCGTATTACTGCGAACGTCCACTTCCATTGGATAAAGCCATCGTATGGTTAGATACGAACTCGAAGGAATTCGAGGATGGTTTCCGGTTCTGGAGAAAAACGGATAGGATTATTCAGTTGTCTTTTCCTTTTTGCCTCCTCTCAAGTTACGAGTACTCCTTAGTTTAGGAGATAGTACACCTATTACGCAAATTGGATAGTCTTCTTCCAAACTTTAGGCTGGTGCTGAACAGTGGGGAATGAAGAAAACCAATTAGCATAACGATGGTGTGCAGAAGGTATTAAGATTAAGACAAAGCAAGGGATTAGTAAGAGGGCAAAGTAAATTGCGACTGATATTCACGACCAAACCAAGTATTTCTTCGCCAATCCTAAATCACCTTTGTATTTCTCCAGGACACTCCGTATCACTACGAAGATCCACAGTTTATTGGATACTCCATCGTATGGTTATATACGAACTCGAAAGGAACTTGTTCCAGTTTGGGGATGGATTCTGGTCCAGGAGAAATAGGAATAAGGTTTATTCAGTTGTCTTTTATCTTCACCTTCTCTCGCATTGCGAGTGCTCCTAGGATTAGGACAGTACACCCATTATGCTTACTGGATAGTCTTCTTCCAAACCATAGGCTGGTGCCGAATGGTAGGGAAGGAAGACAGTACACCCATTATGCTTACTGGATAGTCTTCTTCCAAACCATTTGGCCTAAGGGGTGTGCAGAAGGTAATGACTAAAGACATATAAAGGGATTTGGAGAGGTGGCAAAGAATTATACGGTTATAGTTGTGAATCTGGATGATGGTAGAGGCATTACTAGGGATACCAGAATACCCCATCGAAACATTTCAATGTTTCAGTTCAACTGTGTACTGTTAAAAGAAAACTGATTTCCCGATTAGACACTTGCTCCAGGGTATGTATTTACCAGGTTTGATTCTCACATCTGTATGGTTTTACAGATGATGAGTAGGAGTAAGTTATTGGGAATTGGGTGATCATCTTCATTATATCAGGATTCGTTGTAATCGGTGATATTTGAGGAGATCACCTGGGCTGTTTGCCGGTCGGCAAATATTTGGTTTTGAATATCCGCTTTTATGCACCAATTTCAAATTGATATATCTGTACGTCTATTTTCATAGAGTGAGATATACCTTTCTGAAATTATGTCTATGACATTTACCTATATCATTGGATGGTTAGGTAAGGAGCATTAAACAGCGGTGTAATTCTTCTTAACCATAAGTACAGTTTTCGACCTACGACACACAGTGAAAGAGTTGTTAGACTCGGCGGACTTATACAGTGTATTGTATGTTGTCCAGTGTCCATTAGGACAGAGGGGTTGGTCCTCATACTATATTCTGTTTACTTTTAACTTCTCTAGTTCTTAGACATGTGTTTCGTAGAAACACAGGGTCTAAGTTTTGAGGAGTTATAGGTATTTGAATAGAGTAGAGAACCAGGTATAGCAAGTATCGGGATTCTTCAAAGTGATCGAAGATGTAGATACTTGTGTATGGTATTCAGTTGATAGTAATGATAAAGAGAAATTGCTTCTCGTTCAGGTTACTCATAATTGGAAGCATTCCTAAGTTGAGTAACGCTGATCGGCCTCTCTCCATTTAGTTGACATGCACTGGAGACAGCTGCATGATTTGAATCTGGTTCAATTAAATCAGTGCCTCTGGTTCTATATTGGATATAGTACAGTTCATATCTTAACATTGTTAAGGTACGGGGAGTTGTCCGGCTTATGATTAAAACCAGACACTGGACAACTCAAGGCACGTTTCTGTAATGGCTGTTTGTGGGTTGACCCAGGCTATGACGAGGGTTGATTTTCTACCATCTGGCAGATCAATAGAAATATTGTTCTAGACTCGCCACAATTTTGTTAAAAATGGTTTTTTTCAAAAACAGTAGTGGGAGTATGGTAGAACTGGAAGTGATTCCAGAACCGCAAACGATTACTGAAGATTTGATAAGGAACCTAAAGATTCAATCTGATTTGACATTCCATTGGCCACTCCGCAGATACGGTGGGTAACTTCAGGCACCCGAGAGGTACTCCGGTAGCCTCAAGGACGGTAACAGGGAAGTTCTTGTTTACCCACACTTGCCATTGTTGTTGTTCCAGGCTGCGAGACCCGGCAGGAGGATGAGTATAGCGTCGTTCTAAACTAGATTTAGAAGTGCACGTCTATATGACTCTGCCAGAGGGTTGTCGTAGTCAGTGGGAGCAGCGGAAGCATTGGTGGACATCAGGCTTATATCTATTTATAGACTAAAGCAGATATAGCGGAGATAGATCATCTATTTCTGATGTGACAGTCATGGGTTTGACGTCATCAGAATAGGGGATGGATCTGTTGAGAAGGTAGTAGGGTGTGATATCCTGGTGTGTGGATGACATACACAGAGTAGGAAAAGAAACTCCTATACTACGATCGGTTATACTGTGGTCGTCACACAGTGGTTTCTCCACAAGGGAATTGGACATTATATCAGACATACTGGTTACTAGATCTATGGTTTTAGATCTAGATTTGGGTGGTTTCCCAATCAGGGTACTTTGACAGCGTTCTAAGAGTATTTAGAATGGAAGACTCCTGGCACGGTAGTGTACCTGCAGGTGATGGAGTCACCCTCTCTAAAGGTGTCTTATAGACTAAAGTAGAGAGGGATGTGCATGATTCGCAGATCACTTGCTTAGGCAATTGAGTCAATCATGAGATGTCAAGTACCACACCAGATGTTGTTCTTGCACTAGATGCAATAAGTTGACATTGATCCAATCCTGGAGAAACAGTCGGAAGCAGTTTTAGAACATAAGTGGATGTTCTAGGGATATGATAACGACAGCCTCATTTAGGAGACAGTTATCATTCCAGGCTTCCAAGGTGACATGGATGACAAGGAGGTTGTCAGAGTTATAGTTTTCCTTCTGACGAGGGGCAGTATTTTGGACAGGTGGTCCAAGGAAATACTGAGGGTGGCATGGCGCAGGATACTGATTAAGTTCATTTGACAATACAGTCTAAGAAGTTTGGATTTGGAGTTCATTTATGAGCTCGGTCCCATCAGACATCCAGACACTCTAAGACAGGTATTGCTCATTTCGGGAGATGGTTTTCTCCGCGAACTTGAGATATAGAGAGACATAGAAAGAAACTTCAGAGCGGATCCACTCGCTGAGGCTATTCCTCGAACGCAATAGTCTCGCAAACGAGCTTTGTGAGACTAACTAGTAGAGGAGTTGGGTGTTCGGTATCACACGGGCTGTGAGTATGCGACATCGCAATAATTAGCCCTGAGTGCAAGTGGGAGATTGTTGGAGATAGTGCCCTGAGAGTCAATTATTGGATCACAGGCACGTGATTGCAATGATTGAAGGAGGACCTATCCCGGGACGACAGTCTTACTCGAGATGATAGTATGCTATCTGGTTTACCTTTATCACCGTGTACTGCTTTAGGTGACCTGACATGTCACTATTGCACGTTGATAGAGCCCCTAGGATTCTTGCTTGACTGCCGGCAGTATGAGGGCGATCATATAAGTGAGAGCTGGAGTCTACAAGCATATCCTTAAAAGGTCCCTAGTCATGGGAGTTTCGAGACAGGGCATCGATTCTCCAGAGTAGACTAGTGTATACAGTTGAGACCCCGACGAGGGGCGGTGGCCGGTCTCACAAGCCACTGGTGTCAGTTGGATCACCTAAGATGTATACAGGTGCTCATTGGGTTATGAGTACACCGGACAGGACTCGCCGGGAACATGCTAGTTGGTCTTATACCTGACGTCAGATTGCAGTTCCCAGGTGACATGTGTACAGGTTAGTTCATCGACCTGGGGATCGTCATTTGTCTCGTGTGAGTTCCCACTGTACTTTGATTACTACCCTACCACGGCTCAAAGGAGTCGTGCAAACAGGTTTTAGTTGGGTACAGTCCCGAGCCACATGGAGGCAGTGAGCGGATCTTCGGGGGTTCGTCTCTCCCGGTATTGGGGGTGAGGTCGCGCTGTGTCTAGGAGAGCCATTACACGAAGTCCTTGGCCAAGGCAGGAGATTTACTGGTAGGTATTCCAGTAGTATCTCAGGGTGTTCTGGGCTACACTCCGACACGACTTGTACCGCTTTTGGGGGTCTGACTTTTACCCACCCCCTAGGCCCGACATGCGATGCTCATAGACGAACGGACCGGACTGTACGGATATTGTCACTGACAGGCTCAGTAGGGTGTCAGGATGAGTTCGCTCATCGACGTCCCTTTTAGTCAATAGCTGGTGGCCCGTTACGTATTGGCTTATACCTCTGACGTGCTAGTGGTTAAATCCACAGCCATAGTATTGACGAGTCTTTAGAGTCCACCACACTTTCAGTTACTCAGCTTTCGGGCGAAACGCTGTAGAGGCAGTATGGAGATATGGCAGGGTCCGATCAGATACGTGCGGTATTGCACGGATCAGGATCGGATGGTTTGTACTAGAGGCCGTATAGTTATATGGCAGGGTTCGATCAGATTCGTGCGGTATTGCACGGATCAGGATCGGACGAACATTACTAGCCGGCTTTAGTTTAAGCCGGATCCTAGTTTAGTACAGTGTAGATTTTGTCTCTTTGCATTTGTATCCGGACGGAATACAGATGCGGGTGCGTATGCACAGTATTGGGGTTTTCCTGTAATTTATTACGGGACCAGTTTTCTGGAGTTGCCAGTTTGCATTCCGTTCCGGCCGGTTTTCCTTTGTTCTTTCCCGGCCGGACTTTTCCGATGGAGGGGGTTATTTGCAATTGTGCAAATAACATTTGTGGAGGTGGTTTCTTGCTATTGTGTTGATTATGATATCTTTCATCCATCACTTGCATTAATGAGATGGTATGGGTTTAAAGTGAGAGGTATGGTTGATGTTGTGGTCACCTCTTGCTTTATCCTACACTCACTCTCCTTCTTGGTTTTAATCATGGTTGATTTCATTTTTCCCTCCACCCCATTCTCATTTTGATAATGGCCGGCCACAAATTTGAGAGGAGAGAAAATGAGAGCATTTGATTTTGGTGGTGTGGCTAATTTCATTCATCTCATTTTGATACAAGGAAAAATGCAAGCACCATTTTTCTTCTTGATTCCTCCATCATCTTTCAAAGGCAACATAACCCCAAAGTGAGACATAGCCTCTACACTACACATTCTACAGCATATCTTGGGCATGTCGACTTGCCGGCTTCATGCCCGAGTTGCCTCGGTATTGAGGTGGGAGCCCGTAAAAGATACAGGCGATGTGGTGCCCTTCCGGCGAGGAGGCGACCACCGGAGTTTCCGCGGGAGATCGGGACGACGACGAGAAGACCGGTGGACTCGGATCAATCGGTATAGCTCTAACCCGTCTTGTTAGTTTGCTAGATATAGTTTAATGGCCCAATCCGGGGTTTAGTGCGCGGTGGTGCCGGTTTGCTAAGTACGCAAAATTAAAGTTTATCACCGTTTCCGCATTTGGCCGTCGGTTTGACGGCCGGGGCGCCGCCGTGCACTTACACAAAGAAAGCAACCAATGAAACAATAACACTTCACCGCTTTTAGAACCTTCTAGAAGCATCCACACTCATCCAAAGAAAAGATAAATCCGTCTTTAACCGAATGATAAAAGACGGCTGATAGAAAACTGGAAACTGGCAACTTCCAAAAGTGATCCTGAAACGACTTTCAGGATAACCCCGTAACTGTATAAATATACCCGCATTTGTATTACGACCGAATACAAATGCAACTGAGACAAAGATATTATATCAACTCAATATAATACTCGGATTCGGCTTAAACCAAAGCCGACCAGTATCATCTGCCCGAAAACTGACACGTGCGTAAACGCACGTGCATTTTTCGAATCCTGCCATAAAACCATACGGCCTCTACAACGTTTCGTCCGAACTTGGGAAACTTTCTGTGGGGGACTCTAATGACTCGTCAGTACCCTGGCAGTGGGTTTAACCACAAACCGTCAGCGGCACTAGCAATGCGTAACGGCTGCCTATAGACTGACCTCAAGGGAGGCCGATGAGCAAACTCATCCGGAAACCCTACTGAGCCTAAAAGTCACAATGTATATACAGTCCGGTCCGTTCGTCAATGAGTATCGCATATCTGCCTAGGGGGCTAGTAACGTCGGACCCCCAATAGCAGTATAAGTCGTGTCGGAGTGTAGCCCAATAACACCCTGAGATACTACTGGAGTACCTACCAGTAAATCTCCTGCCACGGCCGTGGGCTATGTGTAATGGCTCTCCTAGACACAGTACGATCTCGCCCCCAATACCGGGAGAGACGAATCCCCTGCCGATCCGCTCACGTGCCTCCATATGGCTCGGGACTGTACCCAAAAACTACCTGTTTGCACGACTCCTTTGAGCCGTGGTAGGGTAGAAATCAAAGCACAGTGGGAACTCACAGGAGACAAATGACGACCTCAGGTCGATGAACTAACCTGTACACATGTCACCAGGGAACTGCTATCTGACGATATGTATAATACCAACTAGCAGATTCCCGGCGAGTCCTGTCCGGTGTACTCATAACCCAATGAGCACCTGTATACATCTTAGGTGATCCAACTGACACCAGTGGCTTGTGAGACCGGCCACCACCCCTCGTCGGGGTCTCGACTGTATACACTAGTCTACTCCGGAGTATCGATGCCCTGTCTCGAAACTCCCACGACTAGGGACCACAACTAAGGATATGCATATAAACTACCCAACTCTCACGTATATGATCGCCATCATACTGTTGGTAGTAAAGCAAGATCCTAAGGGCTCTATCAAAGTGTAACATGTAATCAGTCACCTGAACATGTACACGACTGATAAAGGCAAACCAGATAGCATACTATCATCTCGAGTAAGACTGTCCTACCGGTATAGGTCCTCCGCAATCATTGCAATCACGTACCTGCGATCCAATAATTGACTATGAGGGCACTATCTCCAACAATCTCCCACTTGCACTCAAGGCTAATTATTGCGATGTCGACTACTTACAGCCCGTGTGAAACCGAACATCCAACTCCTCTACTAATCAGTTTCACAAAACCCGTTTGTAAAACTTTTGTGTTCAAGAAATAGCCTCAGTGAGTGGATCCGCCTAGATGTTTCTTTCTATATCTCTCTTAATCTCAAGTTCGCGGAGAATGCCATCTCCCGAATTGAGTAATACCTGTCTTAGAATATGTCTGGATGTCTGATGGACCTAGTTCATAAATGAACTCCAAATCCAAACTTCTTAGACTGTATCGATCACTGAACCAAATCAGTATCCGGCACCATGCCTCCCAAAGTATCCTCTTGGACCACCTGTCCATAATACTGTCCCTCATCAGAAGGAAAACTATAACTCTGACAATCTATCTGTCAACCATGTCACCTTTGAAGCCTGGAATGATAACCGTCTCCCGAAAAAGGCTGCCGTCATCAAATCCGTAGAACATCCACTTATGTTCTAAAACTGCTTCCTTATGTTTCTCCATGATTGGATTAATACAAACTTATTGCATCTAGTGCAAAAACAACATTTGGTGTGGTACTTGACATCTCATGATTGACTCAATTGCCTAAGGAAGTGATCTGCCAATCATGCACATCCCTCTCCACTTGAGTCTATAAGACACCTTTAGAGAGGGTGACTCCATCACCTGCAGGTACACCACCATGCTAGGAGTCATCTTATTCTAAAAACCATTAGAATACTGTCAAAGTACCCACATTGGGAAACTACCCAAATCCAGATCTAAAACTATAGATCTAGAAACCAGAATGTCAAATATTATATCTATATCCTGTCTGGAGAAACAACTGTGTGACGACCACAGTACAACCGATCATAGTATGGGAATTTTACTTCCTACTCTGTGTATGTCATCCAGATACAATGACATCACACCCTACTACCTTCTTAACAGATCCATCCCTTATTCTGATTGAAGTCAAACCCATGACTGTCACATCAAAATTAGATGATCTATCTCCGCAATAACTGCTCAAGTCTATAAATAGATATAAGCATCTTGCCCACTATGCTTCCGCTGCTCCCACTGACTACGACAACCCTCCTACCAAGTCTCATAGCCTGGAACAACAGTAGTGTCAAGTCTGGGTAGATAAGAACCTTCCTGTCACCGTCCTTGAGGCTACCGAAGTACCTCTCGGGTGTCTGAGGTTACCCACCGTATCTGCGGAGTGGATAATGGAATGTCAAACCTGATTGAATATATAGGTCCTATTAAATTTTCCGTAATCGTTTGCGGTTCTGGAATCACTTCCAGTTCTACCATACTCCCACTACTGTTTTCTGAAAAAGTTCATTTTACTAAAACTGTGGCGAGTCAAGAACAATATCACTATTGATCTTCCAAATGGTAGAATATCAACCCTCGTCATAGCCAGGGTCAACCCACAAGCAGCCATTACAGAAACGTGCCCTGAGTTATCCAGAGTCTGGTTTTAAGCATAAGCTGGACAACTCGCCGTACCTTAATATCTTATAAGGTATGATCCATTCTATATCCAATATAGAAACTTTGGCACTTAATTTAATTGGAACCAGATTCAAATCATGCAGCTGTCTCCAGTGCATATCACCTTAATGGAAAGAGGCTAATCAGCATTACTCAACATAGGAATCCATCCAATTATGAGTAACCTGAAAGAGAAACACGTTTCTCAAAATCATTACTATCATCTGAATACCAATCATAAGAATCTACATCTTCGATCTCTTTGAAGAATCCCGATACTTGTGACACCTGGTTCTCTACTTTATTCTCATACCCACAACTTCTCAAAATTTAGACCTTGTATTTCTAAAAAACACTTATCTAAATACTGGAGAAGTTATAAGTAAAAAGAACATA
The DNA here is from genome assembly GCA_030015575.1 of Agapanthus africanus. Classification (NCBI taxonomy): domain Eukaryota; kingdom Viridiplantae; phylum Streptophyta; class Magnoliopsida; order Asparagales; family Amaryllidaceae; genus Agapanthus; species Agapanthus africanus. The sequence goes on from CM057347.1 coordinate 159,792,384, forward strand.
GTACGAGGACCTACCCCTTTGTCCTGATGGACAATGGACAACATACAATACTCTGTATAAGTCCGCTGAGTTGAGCAACTCAAAACCTGTGCAACGTAGGTTGAAAACTGTACCCTGGCGATTTCCTCAAATATCACCAATTACAACGAATTCCGATATAATGAGGATGATCACCTAGTTCCCAATAACGTACTCCCACTCATCATCTGTAAAACCATACAAATATGAGAATGAAACCTGGTAAATACATAGCCTTGAGTAAGTATCTAATCGGGAAAACAGTTTTCCATTAACAATGCACTGAAACATGAAAATGTTTCGTAGGGGAATGCTTGTATTCATAGTAATGCCTCTTCCATTATCCAATTCATGACTATAACCGTATATCTCTTTGCCATCTTTCCAAATCCCTTTATTTGTCTTTAGTCGTTACCTTCTGTACACCATCGTTAGGCTAAATGGTTTTCTTCCTTCCCTACCGTTCGGCACCAGCCTATGGTTTGGAAGAAGACTATCCAGTAAGCATAATAGGTGTACCCTCCTAAACCAAGGAGTACTCACATCTTGAGAGAAGGTGATGATAAAAGACAACTGAATAATACCTTATTCTTTTAAAGGTGAAATAGGAGCGGCGATGAAGTACGCGGTTTTGGTCGTGAATGATATCAGTCGCAATTTACTTTGCCCTTTTTCTAATCCCTTTATTTTGTCTTTATATATTACCTTCTGCAAACCCTACTTAGGCTAATTGGTTTTCTTCATTCCCTATCTTTCGGCACCTGCCTATGGATTGAAATAAGACTATCCAATAAGCGTAATAGGTGTACTCTCCTAAACCAAGGAGCCCTCGCAACCTGAGAGAAGATGATAATAAAAGACAACTGAATAAACCAATTCTATTTCTCCTGAACCTTGATCCATCCTCGAAGAAGTCCCTTCGATTTCGTATATAACCATACGATGGATCTATCCAATGGAAGTGGATGTCCGTAGTAATACGGGTGTTCTGAGAAATACAAAGGGTAAAAGAAGGAGTGGCAATGACTTATGCAATTCGGACAATCCAAAAGCCAGTATTTTAAGAAGGTTCGGTCAACTTGGTCACTGAGTCATAGTCTAGGGTCGGTCAAAGGTCGCTGCCAAAGAGAGAGAGAAAAGAAACACTCTGCGTGCACTCTAACTTAGATCAGAATGGTTATCACTTTATCTAATCCGGAAACCTCCCACTGTCCTGTCAAATTCTCCTCCAAACCTGAAAGAAGAATCAATCGGGATCACCCGAAGAGTAAACCAACTCATCAGTGGGAATCGGGATCTAACTCTCATCGCATGATAACGTGATGGAATGCATCCACGTTACGCATACTCCAGAAGGTATGCGCATACTTGGCAAGTTTCAGTTTCATTAGAAACTCCCGATATGATTTTTGCCCCATGCTCTTATAACCTTGGCTTTGGTCAAAATGTCATAAGTCACATGCCAAGTTCTACCCGTCACTATCTTATCAATTTGAACCCACCCGCACATGCCCCTGGCTTTGGCCAAATGGCAGAACAACTGTCCCAAACCAACTCATCTATCTATGCAACAAATGAATACCCAGCAGCTACCAAACACTATGCCTTAACTTTGGCTAAAATGCATAGCTTGAATACTACTGAATACCCAAAAGAAATGACGGAGGGCTACGGCTGGTTTTTGGCGAAAAACCTTTAACGTAACAAACTTGATATCGCTGAAGGAACCTGATAACTTTTTTAAAATATAGTGGCGAAAACCTTTTGCTAAAGAGGTCACTCCCGATGAAGGGATCTCGGCTCTTTCCTCGTGGAATGAGGTGCAGGATATTCCACTGAATACCGCTATGCAAAGCAACTTGTAATCGATTATAGTGAAGTTATTACCCTGACGCAAACTTCTGCCTAAGGGATCAGTCCCGGTGAAGGGATATCGGCCCTTGCCCCGTCGAATGAGGTGCAGGATATTCCACTGAATACCGCTATGCAAAACAAAAGGAAACGTCTTTGTAATAACACCTTTTAAATTTGTTCCAACAACTGCCAAATAGGTTTGCTTTCCTTTGCATTGATCAAAATCAACGCAGTCCCATCATTCAATCACACCAGAAAAGAACGAAAATAAAATGTACGTATATGCCATCCGCATTCGTCACTGGATCCCGTCATCACCCGTTAGGTTACATAACTAACGACAGAGCGGGGACTGGACTAGCGCGGGTGTAAAACATATACAACATCTAATAGTATATAAACCAATATACAATAATCGCTCCAGGCGTGATAATATGCAACATTACAGAAAAGTAATAAGCATCACAGAAGAATACAGATAATCTGGGATCCCCGAGTTTCACAGAGCCGCTGCTGAAACCCGACGTTCCCCTGTCGTGTGGATAGCCTATGCAATGAAACCTAGACCCCTACGGGTGCGGCAAGTTACCCGCCAAAACCTGAAGCGAGGCAGCCCCCTACAGCAAAGTGAATGGACCACCCAGCACTTCACGGAATCCGGTAATCTTGGGCACCCCTCCTTGGGTCAACCTGTACCCCCTACGAGTGCGGCGAATAGTCTCCCAATTCTAGAGTGAGGCCCCTCTGCCTCTCAAAGCCATGAGATGCGGACCCGTTGCCCTCCAGAACCCGGCTATCCGTGCACTCCGTCGCGGGGCAAAGCCTAGTACAGTAATGAAAAATAGTACAACAGGTACATCGACCGCAACCTGGTCGTGCCCCAAAAGAATATTATACAACAGGCAGTGACGGCAGTCCACAAGTTGGACGCTCGCCCCGCAATATCAAATGTACAAATAAATCCAAACTGCACTATCATTGCACACTGCTATCCACCACGAAAAATCCGCAACATCACAGCACAACACAGAACATCAACGCGAATGTCACGTTCGCAAACCCGTCTAAAAGAACTATAGCAATCAAGCGGTTTACCGATCAAATGACATTCCCGGTCAGAGATATAATGTAAGCACTGTAAACTAACATGTTTAAATTTCGATCGACTAAATATCACAAAATAGGCCCCACAAACAACTGGTGAACAGTAACAAAAACTGGGCCCAAAAGATATATACCAAAAACCCCAAATTCCAACAGAGAAGACACTTTGCAAATTTGGTGCACTGATTCAATAGAACGGCCGCGGATGAGCGGCCAAACCATGGGTTTGGCCGCGATTCCGCGGCAGTTTGGTGGAATCACGTGCTCAAATTTGGTCGGTGTGCTTCTGAAACCCTGCACAACATTCTGTGATATGTAGAATAATTTTAGGACATCATTTAAAATCGACAGAAACTGTGAAGCTTGAAAATTGTGTTTTTCGATATCCGGTTCGATAGATGTTTTAAACGCGTTAGCACAAGTTAGTATAGCAAAATGGTGAGGCTCTGATACCACTGTAAGTCTACGGTAGCGCCCCGGCCGTCTACAGACGCCAAATGCGGAACAAAAACTTTTTAACTGGCGCTATCGTATACTTTAACCCGGATCTGCCATTATTGCTAAACTAACAAACTGTAAAGAGTGTAGAAAGGTTATACCGAACGATCCGAGTCCTTCATTCTTTAACCATCATCCCACGCTTCGTTGCGGCTGCTCCGATCTCTTCGATCTCCGATCTGCTCATCCAGGTGGCACCACGTCGACGATTCTTTAAACGGGCTCCCGCCTCTGACTCGAGGCAACTCGGTCGTCAAGTTTGCTAAAAGAGACGACCAAGAATGATGTAGAGAATGAGTAGATGACTTTGTCTCACTTCGTCCAAATCCGTGGACGATCGGTTAATGAAGTTGCCACTCGAATCGGGTGATGGAATGAAATGAGCTGTGAAATTCCATACACCCCAAAATCTATCATAATCTTTTTACCAGATGAAAAATCAAGTGAGAGAGAGAGGGGAGGGGGCCGGCCATATATAGGGATGGGGGGGTGAGTGTAGGAGAGAGGAGAGTGACCACAAGAGTGTGAACACAAATAAATATCTAGTGTGAACACAAATAAATATCTAGTGTGAACACACAGTGTGAACACAAAGAAAGCAACCAATGAAACAATAACACCTCACCGCTTCTAGAACCTTCTAGAAGCATCCATACTCATCCAAAGAGAAGATAAATCCGTCTTTAACCGAATGTTAAAAGACGGCTGATAGAAAAATGGAAACTGGCAACTTCCAAAAGTGATCCTGAAACGACTTTCAGGACAACCCCGTAACTGTATAAATATACCAGCATTTGTATTACGACCGAATACAAATGCAACTGAGACAAAGATATTATATCTACTCAATATAATACTCGGATCCGGCTTAAACCAAAGCCGACCAGTATCATCTGCCCGAAAACTGACACGTGCGTAAACGCACGTGCATTTTCCGAACCCTGCCATAAAACCATACGGCCTCTACGACGTTTCGCTCGAACTTGGTAAACTTTCTGTGGGAAACTCTATTGACTCGTCAGTACCCTGGCAGTGGGTTTAACCACTAACCGTCAGCGGCACTAGCAATGCGTAACGGCTGCCCATGGACTGACCTCAAGGGAGGCCGATGAGCGAACTCATCCGGAAACCCTACTGAGCCTAACAGTGACAATGTATATACAGTCCGGTCCGTTCGTCAATGAGTATCGCATATCTGCCTAGGGGGCTAGTAACGTCAGACCCCCAATAGCAGCATAAGTCGTGTCGGAGTGTAGCCCAATAACACCCTGAGATACTACTGGAGTACCTACCAGTAAATCTCCTGCCACGGCCGTGGGCTATGTGTAATAGCTCTCCTAGACACAGCACGATCTCGCCCCCAATACCGGGAGAGACGAATCCCCTACCGATCCGCTCACGTGCCTCCATATGACTCGGGACTGTACCCAAAAACTACCTGTTTGCACGACTCCTTTGAGCCGTGGTAGGGTAGAAATCAAAGCACAGTGCGAACTCATACGAAACAAATGACGACCTCAGGACGATGAACTAACCTGTACACATGTCACCAGGGAACTGCTATCTGACGATATGTATAATACCAACTAGCAGATTCCCGGCGAGTCCTGTCCGGTGTACTCATAACCCAATGAGCACCTGTATACATCTTAGGTGATCCAACAGACACCAGTGGCTTGTGAGACCGGCCACCGCCCCTCGTCGGGGTCTCGACTGTATACACTAGTCTACTCCGGAGTATCGATGCCCTGTCTTGAAACGCCCACGACTAGGGACCACAATTAAGGATATGCATATAAACTACCCAACTCTCACGTATATGATCGCCATCATACTGTTGGTAGTAAAGCAAGATCCTAAGGGCTCTATCAAAGTGTAACATGTAATCAGTCACCTGAACATGTACATGACTGATAAAGGCAAACCAGATAGCATACTATCATCTCGAGTAAGACTGTCCTACCAGTATAGGTCCTCCGCAATCATTGCAATCACGTACCTGCGATCCAATAATTGACTATGAGGGCACTATCTCCAACAACGACAACATCTAAAGTAACTCGTAAGGGATCACAAGGATACCCCTCACCTGTATTTACATACCTGCACTCGCATTCCGACTGAATGCGAATGCGATGAGACTAAAGTAATCCAACAAATCTAATACTAGGATCCGGCTTAAACCAAAGCCCACTAGCATGATCCTCCTGATCATGATCCGTACAGTACTCCACGTATATGATCGGACCCTGCCATATATCATACGATCTCTACAACGTTTCGCCCAAAACTTGAGAAACGGTCTGTGGGGGGCTCTAAAGACTCGTCAATACTTTGGCTGTAGATTTAACCACTAGCACGTCAGTGGTACAAGCTGTACGTAACGGGCTACTAGGTATTGAACAAAAGGGAGGTCGATGAGCGAACTCATCCTGACACCCTACTGAGCCAGTTAGTGACAATATCCGTACAGTCCGGTCCGTTCGTCTATGAGCATCGCATGTCGGGCCTAGGGGGTTGGCAAAAGTCAGACCCCCAAAAGCGGTACAAGTCGTGTCGGAGTGTAGCCCAGAACACCTTGAAATACTACTGGAATACCTACCAGTAAATCTCCTGCCTTGGCCAAGGACTTCGTGTAACGGCTCTCCTTGACACAGGGCGATCTCACCCCCAATACCGGGAGAGACGAAACCCCTGCCGATCAGCTCACTGCCTCTATGTGGCTCAGGACTGTACCCAACTAAAAGCTGTTTGCACGACTCCTTTGAGCCGTGGTAGGGTAGTAATCAAAGCAAAGTGGGAACTCACACGAGACAAATGACGATCTCTGGTCGATGAACTAACCTGTACACATATCACCAGGGAACTGCTATCTGACGTCAGGTATAATACCAACTAGCATGTTCCCGGCGAGTCCTGTCTGGTGTACTCATAACCCAATGAGCACCTGTATACATCTTAGGTGAACCAACTGACACCAATGGCTTGTGAGACCGGCCACCGCCCCTCGTCGGGGTCTCGACTGTATACACTAGTCTACTAATGGAGTATCGATGCCCAGTCTCAATACTCCCACGACTAGGGACCTTTTAAGGATGTGCTTATAGACCCCAGCTCCCACGTATATGATCGCCATCATACTGCTGGCAGTGAAGCAAGAATCCTAAGGGCTCTATCAACGTGTAATAGCGACCTGTAAAGTCACCTAAAGCAGCACACGATGATAAAGATAAACCATGGTATCATACTTTTCTCCATCAACATGTAACAGTGAACCACAATGTCACCTAAAGCACGTATACGATGATAAAGACAAACCAGATAGTATACAATCATCCTGAGTAAGATTGTCCTACCGGTATAGGTCCTCCCTCAATCATTGCAATCACGTGCCCGCGATCCAATAATTGACCTTGAGGGCACTATATCCAACAATCACCCACTTGCACTCAAGGCTAATTATTGCGATGTCGCATACTCACAGCCCGTGTGATACCGAACACCCAACTCCTCTACTGATCAGTCTCACAAAGCCCGTTGTGAAACTATTGCGTTCGAGGAATAGCCTCAGTCAGTGGATCCGCTCTGATGTTTCTTTCTATGTCTCTCTTTATCTCAAGTTCGCGGAGAAAGCCATCTCCCAAAATGAGCAATACCTGTCTTAGAATATGTCTGGATATCTGATGGGACCAAGCTCATAAATGAACTTCAAATCTAAACTTCTTAGACTGTATCAACAACTGAACTTAATCCGTATCCTGCTCCATGCCTCTCTCAGTATCCGTTTGGACCACCTGTCCAAACTACTGCCCCTCGTTAAAGGAAAAACTACAACTCTGATAGTCACTCTGTCATCCAGGTCACTATGGAAGCCTGGAATGATAACGGTTTCCTAAAAGAGACTGTTGTTATCATATCCCTAGAATATCCACTTATGTTCTAAAACTGCTTCCGAATGTTCCTCCAGGATTGGATTAATATCTGAACTTATAGCAGCTAGTGCAAAAACGACATCTGATGTGGTACTTGACATCTCATGATTGACTCAATTGCCTAAGCAAGTGATATGTCAATCATGCACATCCCTCTCCCCTTTAGTCTGTAAGACACCTTTAGAGAGGGTGACTCCATCACCTGCAGGTAAACTACCATGCCAGGAGTCATCCATTCTAAATACCTTTAGAATGCTGTCTAAGTATCCTGATTGGGACACTTCCCAAATCTATATCTAAAACCATAGATCTAGTAGCCAGAAAGTCTGATATAATATCTAAGTCCTATGTGGAGAAACCACTGTATGACAACCGAAGTATAACCGATCGTAGTATAGGAAATTCACTTCCTACTCTGTGTATGTCATCCAAATACCAGGACATCACACCCTACTACCTTCTTAACAGATCCATCCCCTATTCTGATGAAGTCAAACCTATGACTTTCACATCAGAAATAGATGATCTATCTCCGCTATATCTGCTTTAGTCCATAAATAGACATAAGCTACTTGTCCACTATTCATCCGCTGCTCCCACTGACTACGACAACCCTCTGGCAGAGTCATATATACGTGCACTTCTAAAGCTAGTTTAGAACGACGCTATATTCATCCTCCTGCCGGGTCTTATAGCCCGGAACAACAGCAATGGAAAGTCTGGGTAAACAAGAATCTCCCTGTCACCCTTCTTGAGGCTACCGGAGTACATCTCGGGTGCCTGAGGTTACCCACCATATCTGTGGAATGGCCAATGGAATGTCAAACCAAATTGGATCTTTAGGTTCTTATCAAATTTTCAGTAATCGTTTGTGGTTCTGGAATCACTTCCAGTTCTACCATACTCCAACAACTGTTTTCTGAAAAAATATCCATTTTATTAAAACTGTGGCGAGTCAAGAACAATATCACTATTGATCTTCCAGATGGTTGAAAGTCAACCCTCGTCATAGCCCGGGTCAACCCACAAACATCCATTACAGAAACGTTCCTTGAGTTATCCAGAGTCTGGTTTTAAGCATAAGCCGAACAACTCCCCGTACCTTAACATCGTTAAGATATGAACCGTTCTATATCCAATATAGAAACATAGGCACTGATTTAATTGGAACCAGATTCAAATCAAGCAGCTGTCTCCAGTGCATGTCAACTAAATGGAAGGAGGCCGATCAGCGTTACTCAACTTAGGAATGCATCTAGATATGAGTAACCTGGAGGAGAAACAAGTTTCTCAAAGCCATTACTATCAACTGAATACTATACACAAGTATCTACATCTTCGATCACCTTGAAGAATCCCGATACTTGCAACATCTGGTTCTCTACTTTACTCTTATAGCTATAACTTCTCAAAACTTGGACCTTGTGTTTCTACGAAACACTTGTCTAAAAACTAGAGAAGTCATAAGTAAACCGAATATAGTACGAGGACTAACCCCTCTGTCCTAATGGACACTGGACAACATACAATACTTTGTATAAGTCCCTTGAGTCTAATAACTCGTTCCCTGTGTTTCGTAGGTTGAAAACTGTACTTATGGTTAAGAAAAATTACACCGCTGTTTAATGCTCGTTACCTAACCATCCACTGATATAGGTAAATGTCATAGACATAATGTCAAAAAGTCAGATCTCGCTTTATAAAAAATAAACATACAGATATATCAATTTGAAATTGGTGCATTATAACGAATATTCAAAACCAAATATTTTCCGTCCGGCAAACAACCGAGGTGATTTCCTCAAATATCACCAATTACAACGAATCCCGATATAATGAGGATGATCACCCAATTCCCAATAACTTACTCCCACTCATCATCTGTAAAACCATACAGATGTGAGAATCAAACCAGGTAAATACATACCCTGAAGCAAGGGCTAATTGGGAAATCAGTTTTCTTTTAACAATACACTATGAAACTTAAACATGTAAATGTTTCGGAAGGGTATCCGGGTATTCCTAGTAATGCCTCTTCCATTATCCGGTTCACAATTGTAACCGTATATTTCTTTGCCATCTCTCCAAATCCCTTTATATGTCTCTAGTCATCACCTTCTGTACACCCTTTAGGCCAAATGGTTTTCTTCCTTCCCTACCGTTCGGTACCAGCCTATGGTTTGGAAGAAGACTATCCAATAAGCATAATGGGTGTACTGTCCTAATCCTAGGATGACTCGCAACCCGAGAGAAGGTAAAGATAAAAGACAACTGAATAAAATCTTATTCCTATTACTCCTGAACCAGAATCCATCCCCGAACTGGAACAAGTTCCTTCGAGTTCGTATATAATCATACGATGGAGTATCCAAATAATCATGGATCTTTGTAGTGATACGGAGTGTCCTGGAGAAATACAAAGGTGAAGTAGGAGTAGCGATGAAATACTTGGTTTGGTCGTGAATAGCAGTCGCAATTTACTTCGCCCTCTTACTAATCCCTTTATTTGTCTTAACTTATTACCTTCTGTACACCATCGTTAGGATAATTGATTTTCTTCATTCCCCACCGTTCGGCACCTGCCTATAGTTTGGAAGAAAAGTATCTAATTAGCATAATAGGTGTACCGTCCTAATCCAAGGAGCACTCGCAACCTGAGAGAAGGTAAAAGGAAAAGACAACTGAATAGTCCTATTCATTTTCTCCAGAACCAGAAACCATCCTCGAATCTGGAACAAGCTCCTTCGAGTTCGTATATAACCATACGATGGTTTTATCCAATGGATGTGGATGTTCGTAATAATATGGGGTGTTGTGGAGAAAAGGGTAAAAGTAGGAGTGGTAATGAGGTATGCAACTCTGACAATCCAAGAGCCAGTATTATAAGAAGGTTTGGTCAACTTGGTCAGTGAGTCATAGTCTAGGTTCGGGCCATGGTCACTGACAAAAAGAGAGAGAAAAGAAACACTCTGCGTGCACTCTAACCTTGATAAGAATGGTTATCAATTTATCTAATCAGGAAACCTCCTACTGTATCCTCAAATTCTCCTCCAAACCTGAAAGAAGAATTAGTCAGGATTACCCGAGGAGTAAACCAACTCATCAGTGGGAATCGGGATCCAACTATCATCGCATGATAACATGATGGAATCCACTTGTTAGTGTTTATGCCCTAGAAGGCCATTACTGTATCATACTAGTTTGTATATTACTTAATGGAAGCTTGGGATATTCACATGTATATAACAGTCTTGCTAAACATGGTAGTATGCTACTTGGTTTTTCTATCTTAATATATGAGTATACGTATTGATAGAGCTCTTAGGATCTTGCTTGACTACCAGCGTTGTGATGGCAGTCACACTAGTGGGGGCTGGGTAGTCTACAAGCACATCCTTATTCAGGTCCCTGGTCGTTGGATTATCCAGACAGAGCATCGATACTCCGGAGTAGACTAGTGTGTACGCTTCTCATCCCAGTTGGGGAGATGGTATGTCCCACAGCCGTCAGTACGTCGTACTGGAGATAGTATGCAGGTGCTCGTTAGGTTACGGGTACACCGGACAGGACTCACAGGGAACTGTTGGTTGGTTTTATACCAGTCGTCAGTGAACAGTTCCCAGGTGACATGAGTACAGCATAGTCCGCAGACTTGACACTACTACTTCGCCTCGAGTGTGTCCCACTGTTCTTAGATTGCTACCCATCCACGGCTCAAAGGAGTCGTGCAAACAAGTAGCAGTTGGGTGCAGTCCCGAGCACTTGGAGGCAGTGGCGGTTAGACAGGATTCGTCTCTCCCGGTATTGGGGGTTGATATCGCGCTGTGTCAGAGAGCCATTACGCAAAGTCCCTGGCCAGGGCAAGCGAGATTTGCTGGTAGGTTCCAGTAGTTTCTCAGGGTGTGATGGGCTTCGCTCCGACATGACTTATACCACTATTAGGGGACTGACGCTTGCCGCCCCCTAGGCCCGATATGCGATAGTCTTAGACGAACGGACCGGACTGTATGGAGATTGTCACATCAGACTCAGTAGGTGTTCGGATGGGTTTCCTCATCGGCCTTCTTATCGACATCTACCTGGGGACCGTTACGTACAGCTAGTGCCGCTTGCGGTCTGTGGTTAAACCCACTGCCAGCGTAGTAGTCGAGTCTCTAGAGTCCCACACAGAGAGTTTCCCTACTCCAGGCGAAACGATATAGAGGTCGTATGGTTTTACGACAAGGGTTCGGACGCATACGTGTGTTTACGCTCGTACGACTTTCGGACAGTTTTTACCAGTCGGCTTTGGTTTAAGCCAGTTACTGGTATCCGGTTATTGGATTTATACAGTCTAAAGTTTTTCCGTATTTTTGCGGAAAGGAGGGGCGTTCTCGTAATTGCGCGAGAAGCTTCTAGAAGATGGTGACTAAGGAGGTTTAGGTGGCATATACAATGAATGTGATTAGTGAGTCATATGGATGATTCATCCATGTCATTAATGCATCATAAATGCTTAATGACTCATGGATGTGAATCATCACTAGATATTATCAAGCATGGTTGTTAAATTCATTTCTTTTCTTTTCTTGATAAATAAAATGCTTGATATATATTATCATAACTCATTCTTCTCACTTCATGATTATCCTCACCTTCTCTCTCCTCAAGCTCTCCCTCTTCAAACCCTAATCCTCCCCTCTCATGTGTTGAGTACAAGGATTAGTTAGACTAATTAAACCATAACCCTCACTCTATATCACCTAGCTTCTTTGATTAGCACTTAAAGAAGGTTAGTTTCCTCAAGTTTAGAGGCTAAGCTTGGAGTAAAGCTCTCGGGTGGATCGTCTACTACTTCGAGAAGGACGAGGAGGAGGAGGAGTTCGCAAAGACGAAGGACACGATTCGTTAGGTAGAATCCCTAAACATAGTAGTATAGAACTTCTATGTTTCTTGTTAGTTATCGTTTAGCTTCGATTCATGCGGTTAGTCGATGTTTAAGCAAAGAACAAGATCGTTTTTCATTTTTCCGCCTCCCCGCAAGTCATGGGGTGTTGTACATCGACTTACAGTGGTATCAGAGCCTCGCTAAACAATAAATAACTTACTTGCAAATTTGTATGAATTTCGAACGGAAAAAACGAAACCGGAAAACCCCGAAATCACAAGTTTCTATCGAATTTTAAATGAAGTCCTAAAATTTTTCAGGGAGGTTCAGGAAGCTTAAAAAGACAGTAGAAGAACACCCAAGAAATTTGGGCCCCTGAATCGCCTAAAGCGCCGCGGAACCGCGGCGGATCGCACCGATCCGCCGCGCTTCCGCCGCCGAGTTGGCGATTCAGGAACCCAAATTTCCTGTGTTGCTTCTCTGTGATATTTGGTATTTTCTGGAAGTTTTTATTTTTACTCAGGTTTCAGATTTACAGAGAAGTATTGGAGCAAAATTAAAAGTGTTTAATCGATCGAAATTATACAGTATTTGCTTGTTGGATTATATCTGTATTTGTATAATGTGTTCGTAAACCTCCCCTAACTGCTAGTATGTCGGTTGGCAGGGGGTTGCACATTTCTGTAATGGTTTTTGCTGTTTGTGGATATGAACTGTGTTGGACTGTTGTGATGATTAGCCGAGGTTTTGTGATGGGTTATTGTTTAATTCATTTGATGTAAATGTACTTTGTTGTAATATTATTTTGCGGGGCACATCCAGGTTGCGGTTGTAGCCACCGTTGTATTATTTTATTTTACTGTTTTTGCTCCTAGGACAGACCCAAGGTGGGGTGCACAAACTGCCGGGCGGGTAGTTTGCCGCACCCGTAGGGGTCTTGGGTGGGGTAATGGCTATTCATCACAACTGTGTAATCCGTATTTTGTTGCAGGCTCAAAACAAACACGGATTGCTTGCAAATCCAATTAAGTTCATCTGTGATCTGGAATGAATATCATTGCGTCAGACGAATGTAAAATATCTATATACATGATAGCTATTTAGACGTCACTTATGTTTTACACCCGCGCTAGCCCAGCCCCCGCTCTGTCGTTAGTTAAGTAACCTAACGGGTAATGACGGGACCCCATGGCGAATGCGGATGGCATAAGAGGACGTTGTATTTTCGTTGTTTTCTGCAATGATAGGTTAATGATGGGATGCATTATCTATAATGCAAAGAAGATAAACCAAAGTTTTAATCGTTGGAACAATTTAAAAGAAACCACTCGGTTAATTTTAAAACAGATATTTTTAAATGCGGAGCTTTAACCACTCCTTATAAAAGCTATCAGGTTCCTTCGGTTATATCAAGTTCACTACGTTCACGGTTTCGCCAAAACCAGTCGTAGCGCTCCGTCATTTCTTATGAATGGTCAGTAGTATTCAAGCTATGTTTGTTTGGCCCTTAGTCAAGACATAGTGATTGGTAGCTGCTGGGGTATTCATTTGTTGCATAGATAGATGAGTTGGTTTGGGAAACTCGTATTACTTTGTTTGGCCCTTAGTCAAGAGTATATACGGATGGGTTCAAATCAACAGGACAATGATGGGAAGAACTTGACATGTGACTTATGATTTGTTGGCCCTTAGTCAAGATCATAAGAACATGGGGCAAAAATCAATATCGGGAATTTCTAAAGAAACTGAAATTTGCAAAGAGATGCATACCATTTGGAGTTTGATGAATGTTGGTAGGATTCCTTCAACATTATCATACGATGATATTTGGATCCTGATCCTACTGTGAGTATATGCTACTTATCAGGATATTCGTCACTTAACGATCAATGCTATAAACCTAGTAGGTGTCCAGAAAGGTGTCAGCGGGGTTACGCCCCCAGAGAAAAGAGGTTATTTAATTAAGGAACTTCGCGAAAGCGTTGGAAAACCTCCCTCGAAGTATCGACACTGGCCTGGCTGAACGGTTAAGCAAGAATTGTACAGTGAGAATAGTCCTGGCTAATTCTTCTTTTATGGTTTGAGGAAGGATTCGAGAAACAGTGGGAGCCATCCAGTTTAGATAAACTAAAAACCACTCTAAACTTGCAAGAGCATCATGCTAAAGAGTTTTCTTCTCTGTGTCCTAATTGCAGCGACCCTGAAAATGACTGGACTTAAGTTACTTTTAGAGAAAAATATACTGACAGGGCCAAACTATAAAGATTGGCTGCGGAATGTCAAAATGGCTTTGACCTATGACAAATTGGGGTGCGTCCTCACCGCTACGGCACCTGCTGTCCCTGGTCCCAAATCCAGCAATACGGATAAGGAAATCCGCAAAACCTGGGATTTAGATTGCGCGAAAGCCAAGTGCATCGTGCTTGCCTCAATGAACAATGAACATCAGAGGAGGCATGAGGATATGAACCTAGATGGCATATTTCTCCATACAAAGGAACTTTATGGAGAGCAATCTCGTATAGCAAGATACGAGACCTCTAAGAACTTGTTTCGAGCGAGGTTGGCTGTCGGGTCATCAGTAGGAGAACATGTCCTAAAGATGATCGGCTATATTGAAGAGCTCGTAGACCTTGGGACGACTTTGGACAATGAGCTCTATACAGACCTTATTCTCCAGTCCCTTCCTCCCACCTACGCCCAGTTTATCCTGAACTTCAACCTTCAAAGAAAAGAAGTTGAACTTCCGGAACTCCTGAACATGTTAAGGAGTGCAGAGGGCACCTTGCAGAAAGCAAGGGAAACACCCGCTATGTTTGTTAGCGGTGCATCTTCTTCCGGGTCCAAGGCTAGGGCCAAAGGAAGGAAGAAGAATGCCGCCACCAAACCTAGAGGAGGTGTTAGTAAGGTGGGAGGGAAGGGAAAGAAAAAGTTTGCGGTACCGGTAGTTGGCCAGGATGAGTGCTTCCATTGTCACTGGAAAGGGCACTGGAAGAAGGATTGCAAGGTGTGGAACGCCAAGAACCAGGAACCGAAGCAAGCTGTGGCTTCGACTTCAGGTGTGTTTGTAATTGAGAATTGTCTGTCGATCAACTCTACTTCCTGGGTATTGGATACCGGGTCAGGATCTCATATTTGCAATTCATTCCAGGCACTGAGAAACCGTAGAGTGCTGAAGGAAGGTGATATGACCCTAAAGGTTGCTAACGGAGCTAGCGTGGGAGCTGCGTCCGTCGGGGATTATCACCTAGGATTGACGAGTGGACACATTTTGGTTTTACACAACTGTTATTTTGTACCAAGCTTAACGTGTAATATCATATCAGTTTCCTTGTTATCAAATAAAGGTTATGATTTCACGTTTGTAAGAGATGTTGTCAACATCCACCTTAATCATGGTTTGATTGGGTCCGGTACACTAAATAACGGTATATATGTTTTAAACCAACTCCAAACTTTCAATGTCCAGACCACACTAAAAAGAAAGTCTCCAGATTTAAATAAAGCTTTCTTATGGCATTGTAGACTGGGTCACATCAATGAGAGAAGGTTGACTAAGTTGCATAGAGAAGGATATTTGGACTCGTTCGAATATGAAACCTATGACACTTGTCAATCTTGTCTTAAAGGAAAGATGACAAAGACTCCATTTACTAGACAAGGAGTAAGAGCGAGCGAGCTCTTAGGACTCATACACAGCGATGTATGTGGTCCAATGTCTACACATACGAGAGGTGGTTATTCCTACTTCATTACTTTTACAGATGATTTCTCTAGGTATGGACATGTTTTCTTAATGAAGCATAAATCCGAGGCCTTTGAGAAATTCCAGGAATACAAGAGTGAAGCGGAAAACCAAACAGGCAAAAGTATTAAGACACTGAGATCTGATCGAGGTGGAGAATACTTAAGTGCCGAGTTCCTAGGTTACCTAAAGGAGAAAGGAATTCTCTCTCAGCTTACTCCTCCATACACTCCACAGCACAACGGTGTATCGGAGAGACGGAATCGAACCCTATTGGATATGGTACGATCCATGATGAGTAATGCTGAGTTACCGCGATCTTTCTGGGGTTATGCGTAAACCAGGTTCCAACCAAAACTGTGCCTACCACACCATATCAGATGTGGAGTGGGAAGAAACCCTGTCTAAAACATTTTAGGACATGGGGGTGTCCAGCTTTTGTAAAAAAGCAGCATTCGGACAAGCTCGAGGCACGCTCAGTACAGTGTAAGCTTGTGGGATATCCAAAGAACTCCAAGGGATATTATTTCTATTACGCAGAGGAACAAAAGGTTTTTGTTTCTTGTCATGCCCACTTCTTAGAAACTGAATTTTTAGAAAATCAGAAGAGTGGGAGCGCAGTGGAAGAAATTCCAGAACCACAATCTGCTACTGAAAGTTTGGTAGAACCAGAAGTTCAAGAAGAACAGGACATTCCCGCACCCCTCCGCAGGAGTAGTAGGCCGTCTCATCCGCCTGAGAGATACTACGGTTTTCTAATAGATGGGGATAGAGAGGATTGCATCATAGATGATGATGAACCTACTGACTTCCAGCAGGCCATCCAGAGCGGCGACTCGGTACGATGGCTAGATGCAATGCGGACCGAAATGGAGTCCATGTACACCAACAATGTATGGACTTTGGACTTTGCTCCAGATGGGGTAAAACCCATAGGATGCAAATGGATCTTCAAGAAAAAGATTGGTGTAGATGGACAGGTGGAAACCTATAAGGCTAGACTTGTTGCAAAGGGTTTTCGTCAAAGACCTGGTTTGGACTATGACGAAACTTTTTCTCCAGTGGCTATGCTCAAATCCATTCGGGTCCTTCTTGCTATTGCTGCCTTCCATGATTATGAAATCTGGCAGATGGACGTAAAGACTGCTTTTCTGAATGGAAATTTAGAAGAGAGCGTCTATATGGATCAGCCAGAGGGTTTCAATCAGAGTGGGAGCAGCGGGAAAGTATGCAAGCTGCTTAAGTCCATTTATGGACTAAAGCAGGCATCGCGGAGTTGGAACATCTGTTTTGATGAGACAGTCAAAGAATATGACTTTACCAAAAATCCAAATGAACCGTGCATATATAGTAAAGTTGTAGCCAGAAGTGTCGTATTCCTCGTCTTGTACGTGGATGACATTCTATTGATAGGAAATGACATCCCTATGCTACAATCTGTCAAAGGATTCTTATCACACAGGTTCTCCATGAAAGACCTGGGTGATGCCTCTTACATTCTGGGGATCCGGATCTATCGTGATAGATCCAAGAGGATGTTGGGACTTTCGCAGTCCAGGTATATCGACACTGTACTGAAAAGATTCAGTATGGAAGATTCTAAACGCGGTAATCTACCGGCTTGTCACGGAATCACCCTCTCCAAAGAGATGTCTCCCAAGACTGATTTGGAAAGGGAACGCATGTCTATTATACCCTACGCTTTTGCGGTAGGCTCTATAATGTATGCGATGTTGTGTACCAGACCAGATGTAGCTTACGCACTGAGCGTGGTAAGCCGGTATCAGTCAGACCTAGGGGAGAAGCACTGGATAGCAGTAAAGAACATTCTCAAGTACCTGAGAAGGACTAAGGAGATGTTCTTGGTTTACGGCGGAAAAGACCTCAGGTTGGAGGCCTTTGCTGATTCCGGCTTCCAGAGTGATAAGGACGATTCCAAGTCCATGTCGGGTTATGTCTTTACCCTCAATGGAGGGGCGGTGTGCTGGAAGAGCTCCAAGCAGGACACCGTTGCTGACTCGACGATGGAAGCGGAGTATATAGCTGCTTGCGATGCCGCAAAAGAAGCAGTCTGGATGAAGAAGTTCCTAACAGAACTTCAGGTGGTTCCTACCATAGTTGATCCAATAACTCTGTATTGCGACAACAACGGAGCTATAGCTTTAGCGAAGGAACCAAGGTCCCATCAGAAGTCCAGACACATCTTAAGGCGGTATCACCTGATCAGGGAGATCATTGATCGTCAGGAGATCGAGGTTCAGAGAGTTGCTTCTGAAGAGAACATTGCTGATCCATTCACGAAGGCCCTACCTCAGATTCAGTTCGAGAGGCTACTCGAGTTCATCGGTCTTCGATACGCCAGTACATGGCCCTAGTGCAAGTGGGAGATTGTTAGTGTTTATGCCCTAGAAGGCCATTACTGTATCATACTAGTTTGTCTATTACTTAATGGAAGCTTGGGATATTCACATGTATATAACAGTCTTGCTAAACATGGTAGTATGCTACTTGGTTTTTCTATCTTAATATGTGAGTATACGTATTGATAGAGCTGTTAGGATCTTGCTTGACTACCAGCGTTGTGATGGCAGTCACACTAGTGGGGGCTGGGTAGTCTACAAGCACATCCTTATTCAGGTCCCTGGTCGTTGGATAATCGAGACAGAGCATCGATACTCCGGAGTAGACTAGTGTGTACGCTTCTCATCCCAGTTGGGAAGATGGTATGTCCCACAGCCGTCAGTACGTCGTACTGGAGATAGTATGCAGGTGCTCGTTAGGTTACGGGTACACCGGACAGGACTCACAGGGAACTGTTGGTTTGTTTTATACCAGTCGTCAGTGAAAAGTTCCCAGGTGACATGAGTACAGCATAGTCCGCAGACTTGACACTGCTACTTCGCCTCCAGTGTGTCCCACTGTTCTTAGATTGCTACCCTACCACGGCTCAAAGGAGTCGTGCAAACAGGTAGCAGTTGGGTGCAGTCCCGAGCACTTGGAGGCAGTGGCGGTTAGACAGGATTCGTCTCTCCCGGTATTGGGGGTTGATATCGCGCTGTGTCAGAGAGCCATTACGCAAAGTCCCTGGCCAGGGCAAGCGAGATTTGCTGGTAGGTTCCAGTAGTTTCTCAGGGTGTAATGGGATTCCCTCCGACACGACTTATACCGCTATTAGGGGACTGACGCTTGCCGCCCCCCTAGGCCCGATATGCGATAGTCTAAGACGAACGGACCGGACTGTACGGAGATTGTCACAGCAGGCTCAGTAGGAGTTCGGATGGGTTTCCTCATCGGCCTTCTTATCGACATCTACCTAGGGACCGTTACGTACAGCTAGTGCCGCTTGCGGTCTGTGGTTAAACCCACTGCCAGCGTAGTAGTCGAGTCTCTAGAGTCCCACACAGAGAGTTTCCCTACTCCAGGCGAAACGATATAGAGGTCGTATGGTTTTACGACAAGGGTTCGGACGCATACGTGTGTTTACGCACGTATGACTTTCGGACAGTTTTTACCAGTCGGCTTTGGTTTAAGCCAGTTACTGGTATCCGGTTATTGGATTTATACAGTCTAAATTTTTTCCGTATTTTTGCGGAAAGGAGGGGTGTTCTCGTAATTGCGCGAGAAGCTTCTAGAAAATGGTGACTAAGGAGGTTTAGGTGGCATATACAATGAATGTGATTAGTGAGTCATATGGATGATTCATCCATGTCATTAATGCATCATAAATGCTTAATGACTCATAGATGTGAATCATCACTAAATATTATCAAGCATGGTTGTTAAATTCATTTCTTTTCTTTTCTTGATAAATAAAATGCTTGATATATATTATCATAACTCATTATTCTCACTTCATTATTATCCTCACCTTCTCTCTCCTCAAGCTCTCCCTCTTCAAACCCTAATCCTCCCCTCTCATGTGTTGAGTACAAGGATTAGTTAGACTAATTAAACCATAACCCTCACTCTATATCACCTAGCTTCTTTGATTAGCACTTAAAGGTTAGTTGCCTCAAGTTTAGAGGCTATGCTTGGAGTAAAGCTCTCGGGTGGATCGTCTACTACTTCGAGAAGGCCGAGGAGGAGGAGGAGTTCGCAAAGACGAAGGAAACGATTCGTTAGGTATAATCCCTAAACATAGTAGTATAGAACCTCTATGTTTGTAGTTAGTTATCGTTTAGCTTCGATTCAAGCGGTTAGTCGATGTTTGTTCACTAAACAAGTTCGTTTTTGAAAATTCCGCCTCCCCACAAGTACTGGGGTGTTGTACATCGACTTACAAAGTGTAGAAAGTAGACCATGGTTTGTTTAAATGGTTAGGGTTAAGCATGAAGACAAAATGGTTAGAAAGTCAAACCTTCATGAAGATTCAACTACAAACAAAGAAAGCCACCATTTTCTCTTTATTCTTTCCAAAATAAATAAATAAATAAATAAGAAAGAAAAGCAAAACCCTAATCATTAACTTAACCATGGTTTAATCTTTACACTCAACCAAGTTAACATGCATCATCAAACATGATACAATCTAGTGCACAAAAGTATATCGCATATACAACTTGTGAACTTCTAGTGAGAAAATCCATTTAAGTGAACCTATATTAGTTAATGTAAAGTGATATATCAAATATATAATTATATATTAAATCATTAAATCAACACTTGATTTAACGACCCGGTCATATCGCATATAACCGACTAATATCAATAGTGACAACTTATCGAATCAACACTTGATCCGATAACCCGGCTATAACGCATATAACCAATCAATGTTACATATCACGAGAATCGAATACAGTATCACATACTGGTATCATTCTCGGTCCCGCACATATCTCATATGCGCTCCTATTTCGTTTCGCTTGAGCCAGGAAACCTCTGTGTAGGACTCTAAAGACTCGTCAATACGCCGACAGCAGGTGATGATCATATCAAACACCCACAAGCCGCAAGCGGTCTGCTAAACGTAACGGCCACCCGGGTATTGAGCGATCAGAAGATCGACGAGCAAGCCCGCTCACACTCCTGTGAATCCAACCAGTAACACTTACCGTACAGTCCGGTCTCGTCGTCTGATATGTCACATATCTTGCCTAGGGCTGGTAAACGTCAGACATCAATAGCTCGATAAGTCGTGTCGATACGAGGCCTATAACAGTTCGAGAAACTACTGGTAACACTTACCAGTAAATCTCAGCAACCCTGGCCAGGGATTTCCGGTTATAGCCAATCGTACACAGCGCAACATCAACTCCCTATACCGGGAGAGACGAATCCCCTCCTATCGCTCATTGCCTCCATGTGATTCGGGACTGTACCCAAAAGCCACCATTTTGCATGCCCTCTTGGACGTGGTAAGGTGGAAATCAAAGCACAGTGGGAACCACACAAGACTCTATGACGATCTCGGGTCAACAGACTACTCTGTACCAGTGTCACCAGAGAACTGCCATCTGACGTAAGGTATAATACCATCTGGGAGTTCTCGGCGAGTCCGTTCAGTGTACCCAGTCTCCACTGAGCACCCGTATATCATCTCTGATGTCAAACACCAATGGATATGGGATCATCCATCGCACATCTGTATGGGTCGAGAAGGTATACGCTAGTCTACTCTAGTATATCGATGCCCCGTCTCGATACACCCACGACTAGGGACCTTGAAGGATGTACTTATGGACTACCATGTCCCCACTAGTATGATCCGCATCATAGTCCAGGTAGTCAAGTACACATCCTAAGGGCTTTACCAACATGTAACAGAGAGACAATCAGTATACACGTTAAGGTAAAGAGTAACCAGATAGCATACTATCATGTCGAGCAAGAAAGTCCTCCCTATATATGTCCCAGCATCCACTACAATATACATCCAATGTACAGTAATGGCCTCTAGGGCATACATATAACTAACAATCTCCCACTTGCACTAGGGCCATCTGTAGCAGTGGTTGCAGTATCTCATACTCAACCATCGCATAAAAGTCTCTCTCTGGGAATAGGCCTTCGTGAGTGGATCCGCTGTGTTATCCTCTGAGTCTACTCTCCTAACCTCGATTACCCTGGAGATCAACCATCTCCTAGATCAGGTGATACTGCCTTAGAATATGTCTGGATCACTGATGGGACGGACGTTCCTTGGCAAAAGCCACAACTCCATTGTCACACAATAGGAGGAACAAAGTTCATCTTATGAAAAAATATACACCCAGACTGCCTCTTTGGTAGTATCTTAAGTAGCGATGTATCGAGCCTTTATTGTCTAGTATGTCACGGTATCTTTCTTGGAACTCTTCCAACATACCGTCCCTTTACTGAGGGTAAAGACAATGCCTGTGACTGACATTCAGTCGTCTTTATCACCCTGGAACACTTCCAGTGATTCTCCCCTGGATCAATTGATACCATCTCACTACTACTAGTGAGATTCCTAATATCCAATTAGATCTATCTTATAGATCCAAAATCCAGGATTCAGTAGGTATCACTTTGATCCTATATGGTGAATCCTTGTGATAAGCGGAGATTGACCGAGCGTAGCATAGGAAACTCCTTCCCAATCAAGAGTATGTCAACCACGTACATTACGAGGATCTCCACCATACTCCCTACTACCTTTTTGTTTATACAAGGTTCATCTACCATTTTGATGATGTCAAACTGTTTGACTAACACATCAAAACAGACGTTCCAACTCCGCGATGCCTGCTTTATCATATAAAACATCTTGCACACGTTTCCTCTGCTCCCACTGTCTACGAAGCCTTCTGGCTGTGTACTTATAAACGTTCTCTTCTAAATCATTATTTAGAAAAGCAGTCATGACACCCAACCACCAGATATCGTAGTCATGGTATGTAGCCGTGGCAAGTAGGATCTGGATGGACTTAAGCATAGATCATTAGAAAAAGTTTCAACATAATCCACACCTGGTTAATGATGCAAACCTTTAACAAGTCTAGTTTTGAAAGTCTCAACTTTTCCATGTACACCAAGTAATCTTCTCAAGATATACTTGCTACTGATGGGGATTTAACCCTTTAGATATTGCAACCAAAGTCCATACTTTGTTGGTGTATAAGGATTCCATCTCAGATCGCTAAGCATCCAGCCATTCTTACAGAGTCCTACTCTTGATGGCCAGCTCGAAACTAGTTGGGTCATCATCTAATGATGCAATCCTCGCTCCCACTGTCATAGAGAAACCGAAGTATCTTTCAGGTGGGTGAGGAACCCTACTAGATCGGCGGAGAGGCTGAAGTTCGTTGGTTACTATTGAATCCTTTGGTTCTATCAAATCATCATCTGTAGTTTGTATAGCTGGAACCTTTCCAGTTTTACATAACATACCTTGCCTCGAGCTTGTCCGGATTTTGCCTTTAGACATAGGCCAGACAACCCCAAATCTTAACCAACTTAAGATATGGGCTCTTCCTTTTCCATATCACATATAAAGTGGTAGGCAACTGATTTGATCGGAACCCTATTCAATAGGTATGCAACTTCATAAGTGCATAACTCCCAAAAGGAAATAGGTAACTCAGTAGTACTCATTATAGAGCACACCTTATCATATAGGGTGTGATTACTCCGCCCCGATATACCATCGTGCTATGGTGTATACAGAGGAGTAATGCTGAGAGAGAATCTCATTCTTCTTTAGAATAGTCCAAGAATTCCGTGCTGAAGTATTCTCCTCCTTGATCTCATCAAAGGACATAATACTTATACCCGTATTGGTTCTCTACTTCTAACTTATATTCTGTGAATATCTCAAAAGGTTCGGACTTGTGTTTCAACAGGAACATATGTCTGAATCTTGATAGATTATCAGAGAATGTAATGAAGTACAAAGAACCGGTCTTGGCATGTGTAGACAGGGGATCTGCATACATCAACATGTATCATCCCAAGAGTTTACTAACTCTTTCTCTGTTTCCAAATAACAGAGTTACGGTCATCTAATCTTTGTGACATGACTGGAAAGTTCCACAAGATGTAAATTCAAACTGATTTAAATATGCATCTAAAATGCAACTTCAGCCAGTCGGGTCGCATTGATATGACCTAGTCTACAATGCCTCAAGAAGGATCCGTTCATTACTGAACTATTCCTCTTGTGTGTGTTCCGTATACTAAAGAACTGTAGTTTGATTTAGAACGTCAATGCTTTTAGATAACGTGCCTGAACCGATCAACTTTTGATATAGGAAATGTTCAAAACATTATCCAACAATACAAAATTTTATCATTTCTTTACTAATAAAGAGACTGATATGATTTTGTATATCAGGTTCGGTATCTAATAACATTCGTTCAGAATCAATGTATTCTGGTAATACAGGGTGACAGTGACCAACAGACTTGGCTGCAACACTTGCCCCGTTTTCTGTCTCATGAAACTTATCACCCGTTCTCAGTTTTTCTACCCTTTTGTAGCCCTATGTAACAGATTACATATCTGGGATCCTGATCCGGTATCATATATCCAGGATGCGGAGGATACTGAGAAAAAGTTCTATATAATGAACACACCCGAAAATGATGCATCAGCATGCACTCTTTTCGTTTGGGCGGCACGGGAATTCTGGTAATCCCCAATTTCCTGCTCTGTCTTATAACAATAATAAGTTGGAGCGGGACCAACGTTCCCCAGCTCTGAATAACAAGCGGGTTCGGTCAATACATCTATTTTATTATCTTGATTAAGGCGTGATATGGTTGCTACCTGGAGAGAGAGAGAAGAAAACACTCAGCGTGCGCTCTTGCAAGAATAGATTGGTTTTTATTTTATCTAATCAGGATGGCTCCCACTGCTTTTTATCAAATCTTCCTTCAAACCCTAAAAGAAAAGACTAGCCGGGATTAATCACACGCTACAAGTTCGCCAATCTTTCAGCCAGGCCAGTGTCGGTACTTTGAGGGAGGTCCCCCGTGCTTTCGCACGAACATAATTAATGTAAACCTCGTTTTCCCAGAGGCGTAACCTCGTTGACACCTTTCTAGACACCTACTTGATCAGCTAATTGTAATGTGTAAAACTCTCCCAGGAGTAACAATTACTCACAGCGGGTATCGGGATCCAACTATCTCATAGAAGGTATGCAATCTCATTGCAAATTTCAACACTTGAAATTTCCGATAATATTTTGCCCCTAGCAGCTATATGACCTTAACATAGTCAACAAATCATAAGTGCTAGTCAAGTTCAACCCGTCATTTCCCGATTGAATTAAACCCACCCGCACGACCCTTAACATAGTCAACAAAGTCGCATGACTACCCTAATCCAATCGCATCATATGCTTATACAGATAAGCACTAATTAGCTACCGCACACTACGCCTTAACATAGTCAACAAACGTGGCACGAATACTAACTAGTACTTATCTAAAATGACGGAGGGCTACGACAGGTTTTTCTGAAAACCTATTGCGTAATGAACTTGATATCGTTGTAGAATCAAATGATTTTAAAATGGAGTGTTTTTGAGGCTTTTCTAGTTTTGCTAAAGGAGTCACTCCCGGTGAAGGGATCGTCGGTCCTTTCCTCGTCGAATGAGGTGCGGGATATATCATATACATCACTGTGCAAAGCAGAAACTCTTAAAAGCAATCAAAAGACAAACCGAGAGTTGTAGCATCTGCCAGTTATTGCTAAAGGAGTCACTCCCGGTGAAGGGATCTCGGTCCTTTACTCATCGAATAAGGTGCTGGATATATCATATATACCGCTGTGCAAAGCAAGAACTGTAGCTACCTGTTTTATTTTTAAATTCGATTCCACAACATCTTAGGTTTCTTTTTCTTTCATTAATCACATTAATGAAGTCCCATCATTTAAATTTACCTAAACATCACAGATAAATACGACGTACACTTATGCCATCCGCATTCGCCTCGATGTCCCCTCGTGCACCGTTAGGTTAGGTGACTAACGGCAGAGCGGGGCAGGGCTAGCGCGGGTGTAAAACATAAGTAACGTCTATATAATATATCATATATACTATATATAGTATCCATCATAGAACATCACATGATCACATCACAGATATCGCAGTAGAAGAAACAGATGAAACATTGGATATATTAAGACGTCCGTGTTTTCAATACGAGCCAGTATAAAACACGGATTCCACGGTCGTGATGAATAGCCAAACCCACACCCCTAGACCCCTACGAGAGCGGCAAGCAACCCTACCAATTCTAGAGTTAGGAGACCCGGACTCGACTCCTCGAGTTGGTCTCCCACTGGACTCCAGAACCCGGTTACTTGTGCTCCCCTCCTTGGGTCTATCCTAGTGCGGAAAAGTAAATAATATACAAACGGTGACAACTTCCGCAACCTGGAAGCGCCCCAATAAAAGAATATTACATACAAGTTTTTACATGAATGAAAATGAAAAACACTCATCTTACATAAAAAAAACCCCGGCTATTCGAACACGACGATCCAATATAACATATCCAGCAACACATAACATCACATGTCATCAACGTAGGTAAATATGCGCATCCCAATTGTCGTTGACATATAGCAACGAAACCGGCGATATCACATATTACACTTACGGTCACAGAAAAGAAAGTGTAAAACTACAACAGTTGGAATCCGCAACCTCTTTAGACATCGCATGCCTAATCAAATGAAATACTTAGACATCGCATGCCTAACAATTATAAACCCCGCATTTTAGTCTCATTATTGAAAACTCATTTCAATATCAAGTCGGGCAATTCAACAAGATTCCCGAAAAACTGATCGAATGCTCGTCGCAAACTTTAGTAGGCGGCCGCACCCCCGACGCCGTCGACAAAGTGCACCAAGGCGGAACACCGCTGCCGCGAGCACCCGAACGGATGCTTTCGGCGACGGGGTTCTCCTACAGTCACTTGGTCGGGGCTATGGGGTGAGGCTGTCTATTAAGTTTATCCGGCGAGTATCCGCGTACGCTACGTGATTGCGATGGACTTTTGATCACATCAAAATTCCGTGGCAACCGATCAAGTGAGACTAAACCGCTAGATTTATAACATTCATTCAGTTATCTCATAACTGCGTGTGAATTCCAATTATTGTATCCCATTCCGGATAAATAGAAAATGTTAAACTTTCCGATCGAACAATCGAACACCCAAGTTTTCCCGATACAGCTCATCACATGAAATAAGTTCAAAAACATTCACTTCGTGCCTCAGTACCAACGGTCCAGCCGTAGAAGGGTCAAGCCAACGCCTCACATGTGGCACGCCGTACTCCCCTAAACCCGAAGGTTCAAAGGGCAGTTCAAGACGGTCACATAATCGAGTTAAGGTTTGTTGTCTTCTAGAGGGACCATCGCGTTACTTGCACTACTTAGAACGTCTTTAAACCACGGAAAAATCCAACACTTGGAAATTTCCCGATAGGGGAAAGATTGGGTATTTACATGCGGTCGAACTTTTTAACATATTCAAAAATTATCCGAAATCCACATAGACAAAATTTGAAAATCCGATCGAAACACCGAGACCCCAATACAACCCAGAAAACTCAACTCTGAAAAAAATATTAAAAATTTCCAGAAAAACCAGCACTGCAAATTAGGAATTACTGTGCAAAATTTATTGCAAGAGGAGACAAAAGGGCCGCGGAACCGCCGGATTAGCATGCTAATGCCGCGGTTCCGCCGCGCTTTGATGGATTCAGGGGCCCCGTTTTATACAGTAATTCTTAGAATCTTCTACTGAGTTTTCTGCATATTTTTAATTCTCAAATATCCACGATTTTCAAAAATGTACGGAGAGCAATATTAGGGTTACGGTTTCGGTTCGATAGGATTTCTAACTCCGTCTACGCATCGCCTAAGGCTCTAGCTAGGCTCTGATACCACTGTAAGGTTCCTAGGCACGCACAAGAGGTCTCACAAGGCATCAACCATGCCAATTTCAAAAATTACTGTGCCGAGAAACCCTAGAACGAATCGTTGGCTAGAAGTTTAGGCGATAAAATTAAACTAGTAAACTACTTTACTAAGAGAACGAAAATACAACCTTTGTAGATCCTGTCCTCCACCTGCATAGCTCCGCAATGAAGTCCTCTCCGCTGTACAAATGGAAACCCGGGCTCTAGCGTCGGCTTCATCGGAGAAATGGGCGGGCAAGGTCGTCGGCTTCGTGCCGAAGATGATCTACGTCGAGGCATCACTAGATCAAGCTCCACCTTCACCAAACCATGAAAACTTGTGAAGGAAACACCCTATACTACTTGGCAAGAGGTAGAGGATGAAGAAATAGGAAGTGGGTTCACTTTAGAATTGGATTTCTCACTCATTTCATCAATTCACCATTGATGAAGTCAAGCTTTCTTCATTGAAGAAGATGAAGAAGAAGAAGAAAGAATATCATAAGTATTTCCAAAATAGAAAAGTAAAAATGAATACTTATCATATCCTAACCCTAGTTAAGTGTAGAGAGTAGACCATGGTTTGTTTAAATGGTTAGGGTTAAGCATGAAGACAAAATGGTTAGAAAGTCAAACCTTCATGAAGATTCAACTACAAACAAAGAAAGCCACCATTTTCTCTTTATTCTTTCCAAAATAAGTAAATAAATAAATAAGAAAGAAAAGCAAAACTCTAATCATTAACTTAACCATGGTTTAATCTTTACACTCAACCATGTTAACATCCATCATCAAACATGATACAATCTAGTGCACAAAAGTATATCGCATATACAACTTGTGAACTTCTAGTGAGAAAATCCATTTAAGTGAACCTATATTAGTTAATATAAAGTGATGTATCAAATATATAATTATACATTAAATCATTAAATCAACACTTGATTTAACGACCCGGTCATATCGCATATAACCGACTAATATCAATAGTAACAACTTATCGAATCAACACTTGATCCGATAACCCGGCTATAACGCATATAATCGATCAATGTTACATATCGCGAGAATCGAATACAGTATCACATACTGGTATCATTCTCGGTCCCGCACATATCTCATATGCGCTCCTATTTCGTTTCGCTTGAGCCAGGAAACCTCTGTGTAGGACTCTAAAGACTCGTCAATACGCCGGCAGCAGGTGGTGATCATATCAAACACCCACAAGCCGCAAGCGGTCTGCTAAACGTAACGGCCACCCGGGTATTGAGCGATCAGAAGATCGACGAGCAAGCCCGCTCACACTCTTGTGAATCCAACCAGTAACACTTACCGTACAGTCCGGTCTCGTCGTCTGATATGTCGCATATCTTGCCTAGGGGTGGTAAACGTCAGACCCCAATAGCTCGATAAGTCGTGTCGATACGAGGCCTATAACAGTTCGAGAAACTACTGGTAACACGTACCAGTAAATCTCAGCAACCCTGGCCAGGGATTTCCGGTTATAGCCAATCGTACACAGCGCAACATCAACTCCCTATACCGGGAGAGACGAATCCCCTCCTATCGCTCATTGCCTCCATATGATTCGGGACTGTACCCAAAAGCCACCGTTTTGCACACCCTCTTGGACGTGGTAAGGTGGAAATCAAAGCACAGTGGGAACCACACAAGACTCTATGACGATCTCGGGTCAACAGACTACTCTGTACCAGTGTCACCAGAGAACTGCCATCTGACGTAAGGTATAATACCATCTGGGAGTTCTCGGCGTGTCCGTCCAGTGTACCCAGTCTCCACTGAGCACCCGTATATCATCTCTGATGTCAAACACCAATGGATATGGGATCATCCATCGCCCATCTGTATAGGTCGAGAAGGTATACGCTAGTCTACTCTGGTATATCGATGCCCCGTCTCGATACACCCACGACTAGGGACCTTGAAGGATGTACTTATGGACTACCATGTCCCCACTAGTATGATCCGCATCATAGTCCAGGTAGTCAAGTACACATCCTAAGGGCTTTACCAACATGTAACAGATAGAGAATCAGTATACACGTTAAGGTAAAGAGTAACCAGATAGCATACTATCATGTCGAGCAAGAAAGTCCTCCCTATATATGTCCCAGCATCCACTACAATATACATCCAATGTACAGTATAAGGCATACATATAACTAACACTCATTGCACCAAAATTTCCCAGTAGGCTTTGGACTTGGAAATAGGGTTTTTGGAATATTCTTTTTGGGCCTAGACTCTCCTTAAGTGCTACAGTAATGCCTGAGGCCCACTTCGATAAATTTGATCGATCGAAAAGTTTAAACACATTAGTTCACAGTATTTACATTATATCTGCGACCGTGAATGTCACTTGATCGGTAAATCCTTTCTAGCTGCTATAGCCCGGTTAGAGGGATTTGCGAACGTGACCTTCACGTCGATGTTCTGTGTATTGCTGTGTTATTGCGGATCGGTCGTGGGGGATAGCCTGGATGCAATATTAGTACAGTTTTGTTTTATATGTACATTTGTTATTGCGGGGCGAGCGTCCGACATGTGGACTGCCGTCACTTCCTGTTTGTATTGTTATTTTGGGGCACGACCAGGTTGCGGTCGATGTACCCGTTGTATGTATATTTTACTTTCTGTACTAGGTTTACCCCGCGGAGGGGTGCACGGATGGCCGGGTTCTATAGGGCAACGAGCCCGCATCTCATGGCGTTGAGACGGAGGGGGCTTTACTCTAGAATTGGCGGGCTATTCGCCGCACTCGTAGGGGGTATAGGTTGACCCAAGGAGGGGTGCCCAAGTTACCGGATTCCGTGAAGTGCTGGGTGGTCCATTCACGTTGCTGAAGGGGGCTGCCTCGCTTCAGGTTTTGGCGGGTAACTTGCCGCGCACGTAGGGGTCTAGGATTTCATTGCACAGGCTATCCACACGACCAGGGGAACGTCGGGTTTCAGTAGCGGCTCTGTGAAACCCAGGGATCCCAGATATCTGTATTGATTTGTGATGCTATACTTTTCTGTGCTGCTGCACTTTTATCACGCCTTGAGCGAAAATTATATATTCTATATACTAGTAGATGTTGTATATGTTTTACATCCGCACTAGTCCAGTCCCCGCTCTGTCGTTAGTTAGCTAACCTAACGGGTGATGACGGAACCCAGTGGCGAAAACGGATGGCATATACGTACGTCAGTATATTTTCGTTCTTTGTGGTGTGATCAATTGATGGGACTGCATTGATTCGGATCAATGCAAGATAAGAAAACCTAATCTGATGTTGTTGGAACACTTTTCAAAAAGCTGTTATTGCAAGGACGTTCACTTTTGTTTTGCATCGTGGTATTCAGTTGGAATATCCTGTTCCTCAGTCGACGAGGCAAGGGCCGAGATCCCTTCACCGGGAGTGACCCCTTGGACAAAAAGTTTGCGTCAGGGCAATAACTTCATTATAGCCGATTACTTTTGCTTTGCACCGTGGTATTCAGTTGGAATATCCTGCGCCTCATTCTACGGGGAAAGAGCCGAGATCCCTTCACCGGGAGTGACCTCTTTAGCGAAGGTTTTCGTCACTATATTTTTCTAAAAAGCTATCAGTTCCTTCAATGATATCAAGTTCATTACGTTAATGGTTTTCGCCAGAAACCATTCGTAGCCCTCCATCATTTCAGTTAAATATTCGGTAGTATTCAAGCTTTGTATTTTGACCTCACGCCAAGGCATAGTGTTTGGTAGCTGCCGGGTATTTATCTGTTGCATAGATAGATGCGTTGGTTTGGGACAGTCGTACTACTATTTTGGCCTACGTCAAGGATATGTACGGGTGGGTTCAAATTAACCTGGACAATGATGGGTAGAACTTGACATGTGACTTATGATATTTTGACCTCACGCCAAGGTCATAAGAGCATGGGGCAAAAATCCACATCGGGAGTTTCAAAAGAACTGAAACTTGCCAGATATGCGCATACCTTCTGGAGTGTGATAACGTGAGCGGATTCCGTCACGTTATCATGCGATGATAGTTGGATCCCGATTCCCACTGATGAGTTGGTTTACTCCTCGGGTGATCCCGGCTAATTCTTCTTTCAGGTTTGGGGAGGAATTTGACCTTACAGTGGGAGGTTTCCAGATTAGATAAAGTGATAACAATTCTGATCTAGGTTAGAGTGCACGCTGAGTGTTTCTTTTCTCTCTCTCTTTGGCAGCGACCATTGACCCGACCCTAGACTATGACTCAGTGACCAAGTAGACCGAACCTTCTTAACACTGGCTTTTGGATTGTCAGAGTTGCAAACCTCATTGCCACTCCTACTTTTACCCTTTTCTCCTGGACATCCCGTATTACTACGAACGTCCACTTCCATTGGACAAAACCATCGTATGGTTATATACGAACTCGAAAGAATTCGAGGATGGTTTCCGGTTCTGGAGAAAACGAATAGGACTATTCAGTTGTCTTTTCTTTTTGCCTTCTCTCAGGTTGCGAGTACTCCTTGGTTTAGGAGATAGCAAACCTATTACGCAAATTGGATAGTCTTCTTCCAGACCTTAGGCTGGTGCCGACTGGTAGGGAATGAAGAAAGCCAATTAGCCTAAACGGTGTACAGAAGGTATTAAGTTCAGACAAAGCAGGGGATTAGTAAGAGGGCAATGTAAAATGTGACTAATATTCACGACCAAACCAAGTATTTCTTCGCCAATCCTAAATCACCTTTGTATTTCTTCAGGACACTCCGTATCACTATGAAGATCCCAGTTTATTGGATAATCCATCGTATGGTTATATACGAACTCGAAAGGAACTTGTTCCAGTTCGGGGATGGATCTTGGTTCAGGAGAAATAGGAATAAAGTTCATTCAGGTGTCTTTTATCTTCACCTTCTCTCGCATTGCGAGTGCTCCTAGGATTAGGACAGTACACCCATTATGCTTATTGGATAGTCTTCTTCCAAACCATAGGCTGGTGCCGAACGGTAGCGAAGGAAGAAAACCATTTGGCCTAAAGGGGTGTACAGAAGGTAATGACTAAAGACATATAAAAGGATTTGGATAGATGGCAAAGAAATATACGGTTACAGTCGTGAATCTGGATAATGGAAGAGGCATTACTAGGAATACTGAGATACCCCAGCGAAACAGTTGAATGTTTCAGTTTCACCGTGTACTGTTAGAGGAAAACTGATTTCCCAATTAGACACTTTCTCAAGGGTATGTATTTACCAGGTAGAATTCTCACATCTGTATGGTTATACAGATGATGAGTGGGAGTAAGTTATTGGGAATTAGGTGACCATCCTCATTATATCGGGATTCGTTGTAATCGGTGATATTTGAGGAAGTCACCTGGGTTGTTTGCCGGTCGGCAAATATTTGGTTTTGAATATCCGTTGTTATGCACCAACTTCAAATTAATATATCTGTACGTCTATTTTTATAGAGTGAGATATACCTTTTTGAAATTATGTCTATGACATTTGCCTATATCAGTGGATGGTTAGGTAAGGAGCATTGAACAGCGGTGTAATTCTTCTTAACCATAAGTACAGTTTTCAACCTACGACACAAAGTGAATGAGTCACCAGACTCAGGGGACTTATACAGAGTATTGTATATTGTCCAGTGTCCATTATGACAGAGGGGTTGGTCCTCGTACTATATTCTGTTTACTTATGACTTCTTTAGTTCTTAGACAGGTGTTTCGTAGAAACACAAGGTCAAATTTTTGAGAAGTTATAGGTATAAGAATAGAGTAGAGAACCAGGTATTGCAAGTATCGGAATTCTTCAAAGTGATCGAAGATGTAGATACTTGTATATGGTATTCCGTTGATAGTAATGGTTAAGAGAACTTGATTCTTTTTCAGGTTACTCATAATTGGAAGTATTCCTAAGTTGAGTAACACTGATCGGCCTCCTTCCATTTAGTTGACATGCACTGGAGACAGCTGCATGATTTGAATCTGGTTCAATTAAATCAGTGCCTCTGTTTCTATATTAGATATAGAAAAGTTCATATCTTGACATTGTTAAGATACGGGGAGTTGTCCGGCTTATGCTTAAAACCAGACTCCGGATAACTCAAGGCACGTTTCTGTAATGGCTGTTTGTGGGTTAACCCGGGCTATGACGAGGGTTGATTTTGTAAGTCGATGTACAACACCCCACGACTTGCGGGGAGGCGGAAATATGAAAAACGATCTTGTTTATATGCTAAACATCGACTAACCGCATGAATCGAAGCTAAACGATAACTAACAAGAAACATAGAAGTTCTATACTACTATGTTTAGGCATTATACCTAACGAATCGTGTCCTTCGTCTTTACGAACTCCACCTCCTCCTCGGCCTTCTCCAAGTAGTATACGATCCACCCGAGAGCTTTACTCCAAGCTTAGCCTCTAAACTTGAGGCAACTAACTTTCTTTAAGTGCTAATCAAAGAAGCTAAGTGATATAGAGTGAGGGTTATGGTTTAATTAGTCTAACTAATCCTTGTACTCAACACATGAGATGGGAGGATTAGGGTTTGAAGAGGGAGAGCTTGAGGAGAGAGAAGATGAACATAATAATGAAGTGAGAATAATGAGTTATGATAATATATATCAAGCATTTCTTTTAATCAAGAAAAGAAAATAAAACAATTTAACAACCATGCTTGATAATATCTAGTGATGATTCATCTCCATGAGTCATTAAGCATTTATGATGCATTAATGACATGGATGAATCATCCATATGACTCACTAATCACATTCATTATATATGCCACCTAAACCTCCTTAGTCACCATCTTCTAGAAGCTTCTCGCGCAATTACGAGAACGCCCCTCCTTTCCGCAAAAATACGGAAAAACTTTAGACTGTATAAATCCAATAACCGGATACCAGTAACTGGCTTAAACCAAAGCCGACTGGTAAAAACTGTCCGAAAGTCGTACGTGTGTAAACACACGTATGCGTCCGAACCCTTGTCGTAAAACCATACGACCTCTATATCGTTTCGCCTTGAGTAGGGAAACTCTCTGTGTGGGACTCTAGAGACTCGACTACTACGCTGGCAGTGGGTTTAACCACAGACCGCAAGCGGCACTAGCTGTACGTAACGGTCCCCAGGTAGATGTCGATAAGAAGGCCGATGAGGAAACCCATCCGAACTCCTACTGAGTCTGATGTGACAATCTCCGTACAGTCCGGTCCGTTCGTCTAAGACTATCGCATATCGGGCCTAGGGGGTGGCAAGCATCAGTCCCCTAATAGCGGTATAAGTCGTGTCAGAGGGAAGCCCATTACACCCTGAGAAGCTACTGGAACCTACCAGCAAATCTCGCTTGCCCTGGCCAGGGACTTTGCGTAATGGCTCTCTGACACAGCGCGATATCAACACCCAATACCGAGTTAGACGAATCCTGTCTAATCGCCACTGCCTCCAAGTGCTCGGGACTGCACCCAACTGCTACCTGTTTGCACGACTCCTTTGAGCCGTGGTAGGGTAGCAATCTAAGAACAGTGGGACACACTCGAGGCGAAGTAGTAGTGTCAAGTCTGCGGACTATGCTGTACTCATGTCACCTGGGAACTGTTCACTGACTACTGGTATAAAACCATCGAACAGTTCCCTGTGAGTCCTGTCCGGTGTACCCGTAACCTAACGAGCACCTGCATACTATCTCCAGTACGACGTACTGACGGCTGTGGGACAGGCCATCTCCCCAACTGGGATGAGAAGCGTACACACTAGTCTACTCCGGAGTATCGATGCCCTGTCTCGATAATCCTACGACTAGGGACCTGAATAAGGATGTGCTTGTAGACTACCCAGCCTCCACTAGTGTGACTGCCATCACAATGCCGGTAGTCAAGCAAGATCCTAAGAGCTCTATCAATACGTATACTCACATATTAAGATAGAAAAACCAAGTAGCATACTACCATGTTTAGCAAGACTGTTATATACATGTGAATATCCCAAGCTTCCATTAAGTAATATACAAACTAGTATGATACAATAATGGCCCCTAAGGCATATACACTAATAATCTCCCACTTGCACTAGGGCCATGTACTAGCATATCGAAGACCGATGATCTCGAGGAGCCTCTCGAACTGAATCTGAGGTAGGGCCTCCATGAATGGATCAGCAATGTTCTCTTCAGAAGCAACTCTCCGAACCTCGATCTCCCAACGATCAATGATCTCTCTGATCAGGTGATACCGCCTTAAGATGTGTCTGGACTTCTGATGGGACCTTGGTTCCTTTGCTAAAGCTATAGCTCCGTTGTTGTCGCAATACAAAGGTATTGGATCAACTATGGTAGGAACCACCTGAAGTTCTGTTAGGAACTTCTTCATCCAGAATGCTTCTTTTGTGGCAACGCAAGCAGCTATATACTCCGCTTCCATCGTCGAGTCAGCAACGGTGTCCTGCTTGGAGCTCTTCCAGCACACCGCCCCTCCATTAAGGGTAAAGACATAACCCGACATGGACTTGGAATCGTCCTTATCACTCTGGAAGCCGGAATCAGCAAAGGCCTCCAACCTGAGGTCTTTACCGCCGTAAACCAAGAACATTTCCTTAGTCCTTCTCAGGTACTTGAGAATGTTCTTTACTGCTATCCAGTGTTTCTCGCCTGGGTCTGACTGATACCGTCTTACCACGCTCAGTGCGTAAGCTACATCTGGTTTGGTGCACAACATCGCATACATTATAGAGCCTACCGCAAAAGCGTAGGGTATAATAGACATGCATTCCCTTTCCAAATCAGTCTTGGGAGACATCTCTTTGGAGAGGGTGATTCCGTGACAAGCCGGTAGATTACCGCGCTTAGAATCTTCCATACTGAATCTTTTCAGTACAGTGTCGATATACCTGGACTGCGAAAGTCCCAACATCTTCTTGGATCTATCACGATAGATCCGGATCCCCAGAATGTAAGAGGCATCACTCAGGTCTTTCATGGAGAACATGTGTGACAAGAATCCTTTGACAGATTGCAGCATAGGAATGTCATTTCCTATCAATAGAATGTCATCCACATACAAGACGAGGAATACGACACTTCTGGCTACAACTTTACTATATATGCACGGTTCATCTGGATTTTTGATAAAGTCATATTCTTTGACTGTTTCATCAAAACAGATGTTCCAACTCCGCGATGCCTGCTTTAGTCCATAAATGGACTTAAGCAGCTTGCATACTTTCCCGCTGCTCTCACTCTGATTGAAACCCTCTGGCTGATCCATATAGACGCACTCTTCTAAATTTCCATTCAGAAAAGCCATCTTTACGTCCATCTGCCAGATTTCATAATCATGGAAGGCAGCAATAGCAAGAACGACCCGAATGGATTTGAGCATAGCCACTGGAGAAAAAGTTTCGTCATAGTCCAAACCAGGTCTTTAACGAAAACCCTTTGCAACAAGTCTAGCCTTATAGGTTTCCACCTGTCCATCTACACCAATCTTTTTCTTGAAGATCCATTTGCATCCTATGGGTTTTACCCTATCTGGAGCAAAGTCCAAAGTCCATACTTTGTTGGTATACATGGACTCCATTTCGGTCCGCATTGCATCTAGCCATCGTACCGAGTCGCCGCTCTGGATGGCCTGCTGGAAGTCAGTAGGTTCATCATCATCTATGATGCAATCCTCTCTATCCCCATTAATGAGAAAACCGTAGTATCTCTCAGGCGGATGAGACGGCCTACTACTCCTGCGGAGGGATGAGGGAATGTCCTGTTCTTCTTGAACTACCGGTTCTACCAAACTTTCAGTATTAGTTTGTGGTTCTGGAATTTCTTCCAGTTCTATTTCGCTCCCACTTGATTCCTTTTCTAAAAACTGATGTTCTAGAAAATGGGCATTACGAGAAACAAATACCTTTTGTTCCTCTGCGTAATAGAATAGATATCCCCTGGAATTCTTTGGATATCCCACAAACTTACACTTTACTGATCGTGCCTCGAACTTGTCCACATGCTGCTTTTTAACAAAAGCTGGACATCCCCAAATCTTTATATACTGTAGATGGGGTTTCTTCCCGCTCCACATCTGATATGGAGTGGTAGGCACAGTCTTGGTAGGAACCATGTTCAAAAGATATGCCGCTGATTCTAGCGCATAACCCCAGAAAGATCGCGGTAACTCAGCATTACTCATCATGGATCGTACCATATCCAATAGGGTTCGATTCCGTCTCTCCGATACACCGTTATGCTGTGGAGTGTATGGAGGAGTAAGCTGAGAGAGAATTCCTTTCTCTTTTAGGTAACCTAGGAACTCGGCACTCAAGTATTCACCACCTCGATCAGATCTAAGTGTCTTGATACTTTTGCCTGTTTGGTTTTCTACTTCATTCTTATACTCTTGGAATTTCTCAAAAGCCTCGGATTTATGTTTCATCAGATAAATGAATCCGTATCTTGAGTAATCATCCGAGAAAGTAATGAAATAGGAAAAACCACCTCTTGCATGTGTAGACATTGGACCGCATACATCGCTGTGTATGAGTCCTAAGAGCTCGCTCGCTCTTACTCCATGTCCAGTAAATGGAGTCTTTGTCATTTTTCCTTTGAGACAAGATTGACAAGTGTCATAAGTTTGATATTCGAACGAGTCCAAATATCCTTCTCTATGCAACTTAGTCAACCTTCCCTCATTGATGTGACCCAGTCTACAATGCCATAAGAAAGCTTTATTTAAATCTGGAGACTTTCTTTTAAGTGTGTTCTGGACATTGAAAATTTGGAGTTGGTTTAAAACATATATA
This sequence comes from Agapanthus africanus, assembly GCA_030015575.1. NCBI lineage: Eukaryota > Viridiplantae > Streptophyta > Magnoliopsida > Asparagales > Amaryllidaceae > Agapanthus > Agapanthus africanus. Next base: position 159,831,073 of record CM057347.1, read on the forward strand.
CCGTTATTTAGTGTACCGGATCCAATCAAAGCATGATTAAGGTGGATGTTAACAACATCTCTTACAAACGTGAAATCATAACCTTTATTTGATAACAAGGAAACTGATATGATATTACACGTTAAGCTTGGTACAAAAAAACAGTTATGTAAAACCAAAATGTGTCCACTCGTCAATCCTAGGTGATAATCCCCGACGGACGCAGCTCCCACGCTAGCTCCGTTAGCAACCTTTAGGGTCATATCACCTTCCTTCAGCACTCTACGGTTTCTCAGTGCCTGCAATGAATTGCAAATATGAGATCCTGATCCGGTATCCAATACCCAGGAAGTAGAGTTGATTGACAGACAATTCTCAATTACAAACACACCTGAAGTCGAAGTCACAGCTTGCTTCGGTTCCTAGTTCTTGGCGTTCCACGCCTTGCAATCCTTCTTCTAGTGCCCTTTCCTGTGACAATGGAAGCACTCATCCTGGCCAACTACCGGTACTGCAAACTTTTTCTTTCCCTTCCCTCCCACCTTACTAACACCTCCTCTAGGTTTGGTGGCGGCCTTCTTCTTCCTTCCTTTGGCCCTTGCCTTGGACCTGGAAGAAAATGTACCGCTAACAAACATAGCGGGTGTTTGCCTTGTCTTCTGCAAGGTGCCCTCTGCACTCCTTAACATGTTCAGGAGTTCCGGAAGTTCAACTTCTTTTCTTTGAATGTTGAAGTTCAGGATAAACTGGTCGTAGGTGTGAGGAAGGGACTGGAGAATAAGGTCTGTATAGAGCTCATTATCCAAAGTCGTCCCAAGGTCTGCGAGCTCTTCAATATAGCCGATCATCTTTAGGACATGTTCTCCTACCGATGACCCGACAGCCAACCTCGCTCGAAACAAGTTCTTAGAGGTCTCGTATCTTGCTATAAGAGATTGCTCTCCATAAAGTTCCTTTGTATGGAGAAATATGCCATCAAGGTCCATATCCTCGTGCCTCCTCTTATGTTCATTGTTCATTGAGGCAAGCACGATGCACTTGGCTTTCGCGCAATCTAAATCCCAGGTTTTGCGGATTTCCTTATCCGCATTGCTGGATTTGGGACCAGGAACAACAGGTGCCGTAGCGGTGAGGACGTACCCCAATTTGTCATAGGTCAAAACCATTTTGACATTCCGCAGCCAATCTTTATAATTTGGCCCTGTCAGTATATTTTTCTCTAAAAGTAACTTAAGTCCAGTCATTTTCAGGGTCGCTGCAATTAGGAGAGAGAGAAGAAAACTTTTTAGCATGATGCTCTTACAAGTTTAGAGTGGTTTTTAGTTTATCTAAACTGGATGGCTCCCACTGTTTCTCGAATCCTTCCTCAAACCATAAAAGAAGAATTAGCCAGGACTATTCTCACCGTACAATTCTTGCTTAACCGTTCAGCCAGGCTAATGTCGATACTTCGAGGGAGGTTTTCCAACGCTTTCGCGAAGTTCCTTAATTAAATAACCTCTTTTCTCTGGGGGCGTGACCCCGCTGACACTTTTCTTGACACCTACTTTGTTTATAGCATTGATCGTTAAGTGACGAATATCCTGATAAGTAGCATATACTCACAGTAGGATCGGGATCCAAATATCATTGTATGATAATGTTGAAGGAATCCTACCAACATTCATCAAAATCCAAATGGTATGCAACACTTTGCAAATTTTAGTTTCTTTAGAAATTCCCGATATATATTTTTCTGCCCCATGCTCTTATGACCTTGGCGTTAGGTCAAAATGTCATAAGTCACATGTCAAGTTCTACCCATCATTATCTTGTCAATTTGAACCCATCCGTATATATCCTTGACGTTCGGCCAAAATGATAATACGACCGTCCCAAACTAACTCATCTATCTATGCAACAAATGAATACCCAGTAGCTACCAAACACTATGCCTTGGCGTTAGGTCAAAATACATAGCTTGAATACTACTGAATACCTAGATGAAATGACGGAGGGCTACGAATGGTTTTGGCGAAACCGTGAACGTAGTGAACTTGATATAACCGAAGGAACCTGATAGCTTTTAAAAGGAGTGGTTAAAGCTCCGCATTTAAAAATATCTGTTTTAAAATTAACCGAGCGATTTCTTTTAAATTGTTCCAACGATTAAACTTTTTGGTTTATTTTCTTTGCATTATAAATAATGCGTCCCATCATTAACCTATCATTGCAGAAAACAACGAAAATACAGCGTCCTCTTATGCCATCTGCATTCGCCACGGGGTCCCGTCATCACCCGTTAGGTTACTTAACTAACGACAGAGCGGGGGCTGGGCTAGCGCGGGTGTAAAACATAAGTGACGTCTAAATAGCTATCATATATAGATATTGTACATTCGTCAGACGCAATAATAGGCATTCCAGATGACAGATGAACTTTATTGGATTTGCAAGCAATCAGTGTTTGTTTTGAGCCTGCAACAAAAGACGGATTACACAGTTGTGATGAATAGCCATTACCCCACCCAAGACCCCAACAGGTACGGCAAACTACCCGCCCGGCAGTTTGTGCACCCCACCTTGGGTCTGTCCTAGGAGCAAAAACAGTAAAATGAAATAATACAACGGTGGCTACAACCGCAACCTGGATGTGCCCCGCAAAATAATATTACAACAAATTACATTTACATCAAATGAATTAAATAATAACCCATCACATAACCCCGGCTATACATCACAACAGTCCAACACAGTTCATATCCACAAACAGTAAAAACCATTACAGAAATGTGCAACCCCCTGCCAACCGACATACTAGCAGTTAGGGGAGGTTTACGAACACATTATACAATCACAGATATAATCCAACAAGCAAATACTGTATAATTTTGATCGATTAAACACTTTTAATTTTGCTCCAATACATCTCTGTAAATCTGAAACCTGAGCAAAAATAAAAACTTCCAGAAAATACCAAATATCACAGAGAAGCAACACAGGAAAATTGGGTTCCTGAATCGCCAACTCGGCGGCGGAATCGCGGCGGATCGGTGGGATCCGCCGCGGTTCCGCGGCGCTTTAGGCGATTCAGGGGCCCAATTTTCTTGGGTGTTCTTCTACTGTCTTTTCAAGCTTTCTGAACATCCCTGAAAAATTTTGGACTTCATTTAAAAATCGACAGAAACTTGTGATTTCGGGCTTTTCCGGTTTCGTTTTTTCCGTTCGAAATTCATACAAATTTGCAAGTAAGTTATTTATTGTTTAGCGAGGCTCTGATACCACTGTAAGTCGATGTACAACACCCCACGACTTGCGGGGAGGCGGAAATATGAAAAACGATCTTGTTTATATGCTAAACATCGACTAACCGCATGAATCGAAGCTAAACGATAACTAACAAGAAACATAGAAGTTCTATACTACTATGTTTAGGGATTATACCTAACGAATCGTGTCCTTCGTCTTTACGAACTCCACCTCCTTCTCGGCCTTCTCGAAGTAGTAGACGATCCACCCGAGAGCTTTACTCCAAGCTTAGCCTCTAAACTTGAGGCAACTAACTTTCTTTAAGTGCTAATCAAAGAAGCTAGGTGATATAGAGTGAGGGTTATGGTTTAATTAGTCTAACTAATCCTTGTACTCAACACATGAGAGGGGAGGATTAGGGTTTGAAGAGGGAGAGCTTGAGGAGAGAGAAGATGAACAAAATAATGAAGTGAGAATAATGAGTTATGATAATATATATCAAGCATTTCTTTTTATCAAGAAAAGAAAATAAAACAATTTAACAACCATGCTTGATAATATCTAGTGATGATTCATCTCCATGAGTTATTAAGCATTTATGATGCATTAATGACATGGATGAATCATCCATATGACTCACTAATCACATTCATTGTATATGCCACATAAACCTCCTTAGTCACCATCTTCTAGAAGCTTCTCGCGCAATTACGAGAACGCCCCTCCTTTCCGCAAAAATACGGAACAACTTTAGACTGTATAAATCCAATAACCGGATACCAGTAACTGGCTTAAACCAAAGCCGACTGGTTAAAACTGTCCGAAAGTCGTACGTGTGTAAACACACGTATGCGTCCGAACCCTTATCGTAAAACCATACGACCTCTATATCGTTTCTCCTGGAGTAGGGAAACTCTCTGTGTGGGACTTTAGAGACTCGACTACTACGCTGGCAGTGGGTTTAACCACAGACCGCAAGCGGCACTAGCTGTACGTAACGGTCCCCAGGTAGATGTCGATAAGAAGGCCGATGAGGAAACCCATCCGAACTCCTTCTGAGTCTGATGTGACAATCTCCGTACAGTCTGGTCCGTTCGTCTAAGACTATCGCATATCGGGCCTAGGGGGCGGCAAGCGTCAGTTCTTTAATAGCGGTATAAGTCGTGTCGGAGGGAAGCCCATTACACCCTGAGAAACTACTGGAACCTACCAGCAAATCTCGCTTGACCTGGCCAGGGACTTTGCGTAATGGCTCTCTGACACAGCGCGATATCAACCCCCAATACCGGGAGAGACGAATCCTGTCTAACCGCCACTGCCTCCAAGTGCTCGGGACTGCACCCAATTGTTACCTGTTTGCACGGCTCCTTTGAGCCGTGGTAGGGTAGCAATCTAAGAACAGTGGGACACACCCGAGGCGAAGTAGCAGTCTCAAGTCTGCGGACTATGCTGTACTCATGTCACCTGGGAACTGTTCACTGACGACTAGTATAAAACCATCCAACAGTTCCCTGTGAGTCCTGTCCGGTGTACCCGTAACCTAACGAGCACCTGCATACTATCTCCAGTACGACGTACTGACGGCTGTGGGACAGACCATCTCCCCAACTGGGATGAGAAGCGTACACACTAGTCTACTCCGGAGTATCGATGCCCTGTCTCGATAATCCTACGACTAGGGACCTGAATAAGGATGTGCTTGTAGACTACCCAGCCCCCACTAGTGTGACTGCCATCACAACGCCGGTAGTCAAGCAAGATCCTAAGAGCTCTATCAATACGTATACTCACATATTAAGATAGAAAAACCAAGTACCATACTACCATGTTTAGTAAGACTGTTATATACATGTGAATATCCCAAGCTTTCATTAAGTAATATACAAACTAGTATGATACAATAATGGCCCCTAGGGCATATACACTAATAGATTTTATCTGGAAGAACAATAGTGATATTGTTCTTGACTCGCCACAGTTTTAATTAAAAATGGATTTTTTCAGAAAACAGTCGTGGGAGTATGGTAGAACTGGAAGTGATTCCAGAACCGCAAACGATTACTGAAGATTTGGTAAGAACCTAAAGATTCAATCTGGTATGACATTCCATTGGCCACTCCGCAGATATAGTGGGTAACCTCAGGCGCTCGAGAGGTACTTTGGTACGCTCAAGGACGGTGGCAGGAAGGTTCTTGTTTGCCCAAACTTGCCATTGCTGTTGTTCCAGACTGTGAGACCCGGCAGGAGGATGAGTATAGCATCGTTCTAAACTTGATTTAGAAGTGTACGTCTATATGACTCTGCCAGAGGGTTGTCGTAGTCAGTGAGAGCAGCGGAAGCATTGGTGGACATCAGGCTTATATCTATTTATAGACTAAAGCAGATATAGCGGAGATAGATCATCTATTTCTGATGTGACAGTCATAGGTTTGACTTCATCAGAATAGGGGATGGATCTGTTAGGAAGGTTGTAGGGTGTGATGTCCTGGTATTTGATGACATACACAGAGTAGGAAGTAATATTCCTATACTACGATCGGTTATACTTTGGTCGTCACACAGTAGTTTCTCCATATAAGGAATTGGATCTTATACCGTACATTCTGGTTACTGGATCTATGGTATTTGTAACGTTTTAAAAATAATTAAATAAATAATTAAATGAATAAAATTGTTTAAGTGAATTTTATGAATTTCGGTAAAGTAAAATGTATTTTTCGTAAAATTAAACCGTAATTGTTTTTCATTATAATTTCAAAAACACATATTTTAATTATGTAATTACTAGTAAATGGTGTTTATTTAGCCACTTATAAATTTTTATTTTAATTAAATATTTTTCCTAAATTAATTATTTTAAATATTAACATAAGCTTTATTTTTTAAACTAAATTTGTGTAAATTACAAATTTGAATGGTTTTAATTTGTAAAAATGAGCCATGGTATATTAGAATCAAGTGTGTAATATGCAAAATCTTTTCCAAAATCTCTCCATGGTTCTAGAAATTTCTAGGAAAAAGGGTTAAATTGAAAAAGTTAGATAATAAAGGGTTTAAGTGAAAAAAATGCATTATTTATGAACTTTCTACACAATACCACACATTTTTTCTCTCTCTCCACCCTCCTCCCTCTCCATGTCCGGCCTCCCCTCCATGGGTAGCCCCAAAATTTTTCCCCCATCATTTTTGCAATAAAAATCATCAAAATTCATCAAAAATTCCAAAAATAAATGTCAAAAATCAACAATCAACCTCTACCATTTTCCTTTGACCTATTTAGCATGGATTTTGGAGATGGAAAGCATGCATTTTGGAGGCCCATTTTCGTGTTTGGGTTTCATATTTTGAAGGTATAAATTTCCTTCTTTTGTTTTATTTCTATTAGATGTTTCTTTTAAAGCATAATTAGATTTAATATATTAATTCTAGTTGCAAATTTTAAAATTAAAGTTAGGGTTTGTAAATTCAAGTTGTGGTTTTTATTAATTAAATAAGGTTATAATAGCTAGTTTAACATCTTTTAGAGTGGAAAAATATTGCATGGTTGTTGTATAATAAATTGTTTATTCAAATTGTTTTAATTAAGCTATTTAGCTAACTAGATTTTTCAAAAATGTGTTTGTGGGTAAAATAAAATTCTTATTAAGCTTGTTATCATTAGATGGTAGTTTTAATGAGAATATTAGCATATTAAAGGAAAGAAAAACTTAGTTTGATCACTAGTTTCCTTTGATAATTGGAAAATAGTAATAAAATGGATTTTGTAAACTAGATTTTGGAAATTCCGATATAAATGAAATTAAAAATATAATCATGGTTTCATCATATCATTATCATCATGAATTGTAGTTTAGTACATTAATTCATGCAAAATCATGTTTTCTGGTGGAATTTAGGTATTTTGCTTGAAAAATGTTGAAAATTGTTAAAGGTTGCAAACTAGAAATTTCAAATTAATACAAATTTGTGTAATAAAAATATAGTAATGGTTTGTATAGTCTAGTTATGCTATTTAATGAGTTTTATGACCATTGGTTTCATTTAAATGTCATGTTTTGATGAAAAACGGTAAATTGGTATTTTCGGGTTTTACGAAATTGGACGGTTTGATGGATTTTAGGGTTTCGATGGACTTAATCATGTTTTATAATATAAGTAAGGTGTTTTAAAACTATGAGTTATTTGTTGATGTTTATCTCGATCCATCGGAGTTTGTATGCCGATATCGAGCGATATTTGGTTCTTTTGCGTGGACGGGACATAGGTTTTAAGCCATGCTTGTTCCTTGCATCGTTTTGTCTTTTGTATGTGATTCAGTTTACGATACTATTTATATGTTTGTGTTTAGGTACCCCTCACGTGGACTGGGGGCGATGAAGGGGATGATGGCGACACCGTCTTCGGCAGACATGGACCAGGTGAGTAGATGCATATCTACGGGGGGAAGTCGGGTGGATGGCGTTTAGCACCCCCGCAACGTAGAATAGGAATAGTACTTATTGACATTAGGAAACCAGATGTGACCCTAGATTCTTAATGAGTAGGACCCTAGTAATGACCCTAGGCTGGACCAGACCGAGTTAGGAAGACCATACCAGAGGATGAATACCCTGGAAGAGGTTCGTAGGTTTCAGGTAGAAACACACACACGCACACACTGAAACTCGACATGGTGTATACGGGTATGTGTATATATATATAGGACTAGGTATAGGTATATATATAGATATATACAACACGTATGTGGGATACATTGATACACGGGAATGAAACAGGATAACTGGGCTTGATGCCGTGATTCTTGACTATACAGTCGTATTAAAGTGTTAGCGGATCATTAGAGAATGAGATAATGAACAGGTATACCTAAATTATAATGGGTAGTGATGATATTGAGGTACATGGGACTCTAAAATAGAACCCGAACTGTAACTTGTGACTGATGACGATATGATATCAGTATGACTCGATCACAACATGATACATATGACATGCTATTTCTGAGGATAAATTAATGAGGTATATTTATGATGGCAATGTTATATAATTGATGTATGCGATTACAACATAGCACCTCGATCATGACATGTGTTGATGATGATATTATACGAATAATGAGACACGTAGGTGATATTTGACCCGTACCCCGATATTGGGATGCCGTACGATGGATTTTACCGTACGAGGCATAGATGTGATGATTGATCCGCACTCTTGATTTGAGGAAGTCGTACTATGTACGTGACGCTATTGAGGCAGGATCGCTGACTATTAGAGATATGGACTCAGGCTTTAGGTATACTTCTATCGACCAGTTCTTAGGTTTAGTTTTCTTTAGGGGGGTTAGATGGACACTACGTTAGGTTCGAGTCGTATAGTGGTAGTGGTAATTGTATATCAAATGTGTGGATAAGACACATCCGTCTTTACTTTCACATTGTAATCATAATGTTGCATGTTCTTACATATGTTGCTATAATCAATATAAACTTTACCTATTAGGACACCAGCACCATTACCGATGATGCGCATATTCCACGCACACTTATTTGCCGGCTCACACACATCATCATCGGTAATTGCTATGTCACGTACACTTTAGATCATATTGTCTTTTATGGATAGAATCAGTTAACAACTAGACCGATATAATATTGTGATTATTCTCTGATGTTAGTATAGACATGATATTTATTACTTAGACATTCATGCATTCATATTTTCATGTTATCATGTAGTATTATGGGCATATGCCGACACTTATCATATAGTTACTCATGATTTTGAGATTTGGATTTCTATGAGATTTCTGGATTTTGGGGAAACCCGCAAGAATATGTAAAAAACTTCTCTCTCTCCTCCTCCTCTCTTTTTAAAAACATAAGATGCGGTTTTCTCGTGATGTATGTGTCGTCCACCATGAGATTTCATGTTTTCTGTTGGATTTCGAGACCCGATTCGAGGAGTGGATGAACCGTCTCGGGTACATGGTGGGCCCGGTATGGTACCCCGGGGCAAGAAGATTGAGTTGTAGACGATGAGCCTGGCAGGGGAAGGCTACCTACCGGTGATGTCTGGCGCGGCGGATATCCGAAGGATACCGACCGTTGTCGTGAGATTTGATGATATGGGCCGATCCGGACTGACGGAGGCCGAGATATTGAGACTTGAGATTACATGTGTTGTGTCGACGCTTGACACGGATTTCCATGGATTTCATTGTTGAGATTTCAGATTCTTATACACATTTTACTATGATAACAGCTAAAGATTTCTTATACATATATATCTGGATTTCAAGATTTGTTACTTTACATTCATGGTGCATGCATTTCATTTCATATGACATAGTATTATATGAGGCACTGACACAAGCACGGAGTATCTGCACTTACACGTAGTTTTACCCTGCTATTACTAGATGATTGGGATATTATAGTGTATTATTATGACCTAGGATAGCGTCGTGCATTCGATTTCTTTTCGTAGATGTCTTTTACTCACGAGTTGGCAACTCCCCCCGTTGTGCCAAATTTTATTTCAGGTTCGATGTACAGGTTTCCGTGGCAGCTTGTTGGCACATCTTTTCTTCAGGGTGATTTGCACGGTAGGTTGGTTCACTTGTATCCGAACCACCATTGTACTTTTATTCATTCATTTGTATCTAGTAAGCTCCATCAACAATACTTGTATTACTTGATAAGTTTATTGGACCAGTCTTTTATTTCGACCTTAGAGTCGCGCATGTATTATTCTGATCTGGTGGTTTTGTTTTCTTTTGAGTTTTGAGCCTTGCCCTTTGGCGTTGTATATTATTGTGTTTGTTGTGGTTGTTTCCGCCTGTTGGCGTTGAGCTAGCACCCGTTTGGGGATGCTTTTTATTGTTTATTTATATTATACTTGTTGTACCCGTTTGGGGGCCAGTTTTTACAGAGGAGACTCTGCCGAAATTTTTGAGAAAATTTGCTGATGCTTTTAAACTTGTTTTCTTTTTTCTTATTCTTCTTCTTTTATGGTTTAGATTTCTGGGCTTCGGCTTACTTAGGTTACGTGGCGCCTCTAGACGCTTCGTAATCTAAGTGCCGGTCACGTTCCGTACTTTCGGGTCGTGACAAAGTTGGTATTAGAGCTCTAGGTTTAACCTTGTATAAGTCTAGGTGACCCTTGGTTGATGGAGTAGGCGATTTAGGTAGAGTAACGTACCGTGGGTATGGTCCGCGGCTTACTTACGATATGCTACTCTGCTTAAGGAGTCTTAGGATGTACAATTGTTTGCACCGTATTCCATTCGTTCTTTTGATCTATCTTCGTCAATGTTGGAGGGTGGTTTCTGTTAACCACGGGCACACTGGCAGAAGGAGCTGCGGCTCGAATGCGATAACCATTAGAGTATTGGTTATTCTTGAAGATTGAAGCATTGCTTAGCGTGCGGATAAAGGGTATTCACATGCCGTCCGGATGAAGTTAAAGGGTTCGAACGATTATCAGAAAACCATTTTCCCAAGTTTAAGATATTCGGAAGAACATGCAGGTATTTCGATGGACCCTCTAGATGAATGAAACCCTAACTCGACATAATGACCACGAGAACGCCCTTGAACCTTTGGGTTTACGGCAGTTCCGCGGTGCCATTAGTGAGGCTTGGGTTTGCCCTTCTACGGCTGGATCATCGATGCTGGGGTATGTACCGGATATTTTAAACTGTACTTGAGTGTTGAGCTCTCGGGGAATTATGGGATTTGATGGATCGATCGAAAGGTTTAATGTAGTCCGGATATCAAGTGAAGGGATCGACTACGTGGGAGACTCTAGATATGAGTATTGCCGTCGGTAGCGCAGTCAGCACACTTATGAAGAGATAAATTTGAAGTAATCGACATCAGAGGAAAGATGCGCACATTGACGATAGTGATTACGATGTGAGTTGGTGATTTGAATTTCATATTTCTGTTATTGGATTTTGGTATTTTGAGGATTTTGTTCTACGATTGGTATTTCTTATGTGTACCTTCATTCCATTCTATCCGTGTTTCACATATCAGCTGTATTGATGTTGCTTAGTATATACCCGATACACTTGATTTGGTTTTATATATTTTGAGATTTTTTTATTTTTTGATTTCGTGCATATGGGTTACACATGATTTTGATATATGCTTCGACCTAGTTTTTATCCATTTTCGTATTGTGATTTCGATTCTGATATTCGATGTATGTTTTCGTGCACCATGTGCACCTGATTAGGATTCTTGCGCATACTTGGTGCACTTGATGCGATTTTGTGCACACCAGATGCACTAAATCGGGGTTTTGTGCAGATTAGATGCACCTGATAGTGAGTCGTGCAAACCCACCGTTGCCGGTCCCAAGTCCGGATGAGAAAGGGTGAGGGTTGTGGTAGGCTTGTGACAGCCAACGTAAAACTTTGTCACATTCTATGATATGAACCAGAATCAGAATATCGTTGGGGCGTCCCCTACTCAGCGACGCGCTACATCGGATCCCGGGTGTAGTGTTAAATATGCAAGGGCTTGGTCGTCGTCCAGATGCGGCGCGCTACATCGGACCCCGGGTGTAGTGACAAATAAGCAAGGGTCGTCGTCCAGAGACGGCGCGCTATACCGGACCCCGGGTGTAGTGACAAATAAGCAAGGGTTGTCGTCTACAGACGGCGCGCTACATCGGACCCCGGGTGTAGTGACAAATAAGCAAGGGTCGTCGTCCAGAGACGGCGCGCTACATCGGACCCCGGGTGTAGTGACAAATAAGCAAGGGTTTCATAGGATCCGTCTAGCTTCCTGGAATATAGGTTCCCTTACGGGTAGACTAATAGAATTAGTGGAGGTGATGATTAGGAGGAGAGTTGGTATTATGTGTTTGCAAGAAACTAAGTGGGTAGGTGAAAAGAGTAGAGTCATAGAGCCTTGGGGTTATAAGCTTTGGTATACGGGTAGAGATAAAAATCGTAATGGGGTAGGTATAATCATAGATAGACGGTTGCTTGAGGATGTAGTTGAGATTAGGAGAAAAGGTGATAGAATTTTACTGGTTAAGCTTATTCTAGGTGGAGAGATCTTTAATGTTATTAGTGCTTATGCACCACAGATAGGTCTTGATGACGCTAGTAAGCGTCTATTCTGGGAGGATTTAGACGAGGTGGTGCAAAGTATACCCAGTGGAGAGAAGTTATTTATTGGTGGTGATCTTAATGGACATGTAGGTACTAGTCGTAGTGGGTTTGATACTATCCATGGAGGTTTTGGTTTCGGACAAAGGAATGAAGTAGGTGACTCGATTCTAGATTTTGCTTTATCTTATGACTTGATCTTAGCAAACACCTGGTTTAGGAAAAGAGAGTCCCACCTTATCACTTTTAGGAGCGGATCAAATGCTAGTCAAATAGACTTTTTTCTGACGAGAAGAATAGATAGAGGTTGTTGTATCGACTGTAAGGTAGTGCCAGGTGAGAGTGTAACTACTCAACATAGACTTTTAGTTCTGGATTTTCGATTTAGAAGAGAACCTAGGAAGATTAGACGTAAGGTAGAGCCTAAAATTAAATGGTGGCGATTGAAAGAAGGTAATCAAAAGGCTTTTATAGATCGTGTAGTACAAGAAGCGGATTGGCAGTCGGAAGATGATCCA